>OY288270.1:7453226-8696976 GCA_958450335.1 Hibiscus tridactylites
CACCAAGGGTTGAGGTCTTCTTATGGCAGCTAGCTCATGGCAAAATTGCAGTCAAGGTGGAACTTATTAAGAGAGGGGCTTTAAACGATTCGGAAAACCTCTGTCCACTATGCAAGCAATATTCAGAAACTATAGATCATTTGTTTTTAAACTGCAATTTTGCTAGGGATTTGTGGAACACATTTTTTCGAGCTTGGAATTTATCTGTTGTGTTACCAAACGGGGTGCTATCTCTGATTTCAGTCTGGGTTGATTTTGTTCCGAAATCCAAAATTTGGAGATTCATTCCCAGGGCTGTTTTATGGTCTGTATGGAAATCTAGAAACAGAGTTGTTTTCGAAAATGAGCCCCTTGACTCTATACAACTAGCCTTCATCACTAGATACAGAGTTGCAGCTTGGTTCTTAGCTAAGGAGCCTAATGCGGCAGTGACTATAGACTCGCTTACAGGTGATCCAAGCTTGGCAGACTGTCTCGCTTCCAATAGGATGTACAACCCGAAGGCCAGTGGATGGATTCCTCCTCCTGTGGGGTATTACAAAATGAATGTTGATGGAGCTGTGGTAAGTGACTGGAAGAAAGGTGGTATTGGAGGATTGCTTAGGGACTCTAACAGTAAAATACTGATATGCTTTGCTAACTCGATAGGGCCTGGCCCTCCGATTCTAGCTGAGTTAAAAGCTATTAAAAGGGGGTTGGGTCTGTTTTTCGAGTCAGTTTGGAGCCCGAAGGGACGCCTTATACTGGAGAGTGACTGCTCGGTGGCTTTGGAGTGGATCAAGGATCGTGTACCTTGCCCTCCATGTTATGGGAGTATCGTTAGGGACATAAGGTCTCAGGTGATAGATAGGAATGTCATTTGCTGTCTAATTGCTAGGAGTAGCAATTGTAAAGCTGATGAACTTGCTAAAAAGGGGATTGGGTGAGTGAGTAAGGGATGTAGGTTGTAATGGAATGGCAGGGAACCAGTTGTATTTCTATGTACTGAACCTATTATGAATTAAATTTGAGGCACTCTTTTCCTCCTTCCACTGACTGCCGATCCCCTTACAAGGGTTTCGGACAGTTATGAAGGGGGTTTTTAATGAGGCCTCCCTTTCTTATCAAAAAAAAAAACGTTACCTGAGCCTGTAGTTCTCTGGCAGCAAAGTCCATCAACCCACCCAAGAGTCTTCTCTTGAATATTGGCAGAGATTCTTCACGTCTTCAGAATATAACATAGGAAATCACAACAAATTAACTATACTTATTTATCCAAAATAATAATAATAACAACAACTAAGCTTTCAGGAATTAGAATGAACAGAAACAGTGGCCAAATAATATTTTTAGATTATTCAAGAACTCCAGAGAAGTAATCTTTTTTAATTGGCTCTTTGACGAGCACGTTATGCAAAAGAATCGGTAAATCAATATTAAATAATCACTGCAGTCTCATTGCTATTTATATATCCTACGGGAATATAGAGAACACGTTCAGTTTTTAATCCAGTGTGTTTCAAAAGGCTTAGCAATTGGTGGGAAAAAAGTTTCCATATTTTGGAACTTCATATTGAAGTCAAAACAGCAATATTTCTTGTCACTTTCACAAAGGCAAAAGACACAATCCAATGATTCAGTGATTCTATAAGATAGTGATACTTCTGTATCTGTATAAATACAAACTTTAGATTTCTCTTTCAACTTGATTATGTCCCACACAAGTGCATAGTGTGCACATCCCTAAGATGTACCATCTTAAATATCACTCAAGGGAAAAGAAACCAAAGGCAACACATTCAACTGGAAAAAGGTGCATTATTGGAGACAAATAAGCAGCGGAAATCATGAAGCAGAGCTATACCTAATTCTTTGATCCCCAGTGCTAGATCCACCCACGATAGAGAGCCATTCAGCACAATGAATTGTCGCTTCAATATCCTGTAAAATAGAAGAAAAGACCAGAAAATATAAATGAAGCTGGTATGCTTGAAATTAAGGGGAACAAATGTATATTTGAACTTTGACGTACAGAAAACTGGAAAAGTTGGATAAAGTCAAACCTTCCATCCATCCTTTTGGCGCATTGAATGCTCTAACATAATAATCAAGAAATTGTGTATGAGGTCCTCTATGTCTCCTAGGCTTGCTGAATCAGACTTTTTTCTCGAATCCATCTGCAAAATCAAGTAACTTTCTGTAATAATTAATATAAGTATATACATTCAAAGTTAGGTCAAATACTAGTTAGAAAACTCTACAATTCCAATCCTGACCAACAACACTACCAGATTATTTATTTATTTATTTATTTTGAAAGGAGAACCCGAAACCTCATTCATTCAAAGCGTAACAATACAAATTTGACCATTATAAGACCCGCACATAACAAAGACAAGAACCAGACACCAAAAATCACAAAGGAAAGACCAAATACAGCAAAGGGTAAGTGACTTGAAAAGGATTGGAAAGAAGCAAAAACAAAACATGAAAGAACCATAACAGTTCAAAAGAAAACAGGAAAAAATGGGCAGGGGGGGGGGGGGGGGGGGGGAGGGAAACATAAACCAGAAACTGGCCATGGCTGCTTCAAAAGCTACCAATCTTGCTGTGGACTGCCCACAGCACCACCACACAACGCCAGCCAAAGGGGTCTTATTAAACCGAAGAGGGAAACGAAAGGAAGGGCAAAGAAGAAAGGAGAGAGGAAGAGGGAAGGTGAGAGTGGCAGCCAAACCAGCTGGCAGCAGCTTAGCAACCGAAGAAGAGTTTTCTACGAGCAGCGGGAGAGGAGATATTTTGAGAGAAAGGGTTGTTTTTTTCTCTATAAGATTGATATGCAACTCCCAACACTACCGGATTTATTTGCAATGGAACACCAAATACAACCAAGGGGAAGATGCACGCTGGTATAGAGAGAAGAGAAGAAGCTTGAAAATACTACCTCATAGTTAGAGATAAGGACCTCTAGTATCCACTCAGGCCACTCCTCCATATTTGTTAAACTGCTTCTGTTTTCTGGATGACTGCAAGCCAAAAACAGGAGATCCTGAAATCATATAGAAAGAAGCAGCTGAGAAATTATAATGGAAAATCTGAGAAGTCGTGATAAGAACCAATTCTAAGTGTGAAACAAAAGGTAGCAAACCAAGATATAACCATAGTTGAATACAATATGAGAAATGCTACCACAAACAGAACAGATGATGGTTCTAAACTATGTTTTGTTTTCATAAGTATTGTATGAATTAAGCTTGTTTTCAGTTAACACCAACAGAAAACAAAATCTGTGTACAGTAAATTCAGACAAGCATACCTGTAGTGCCCGGCTTTGGAAAGCTCTAGATGCATATGGCAACGAACGCAATAAAACCAACAAAAGTTGTAAATGTTCAAAACGATGACCAGAATCATAAAAGTTCAAACCATCCTCTGGTGAAGAAGCATTGATCTGAGTAAGTTGGGAAAAAAAGTATAAAGGTCATTGGCATTCAATACTACATGCAAATTCAAGATACCACAATAAGCTATCATATTTCTACTTAAACAAGTTGAAATGTCAAAAGCAGGCTGAAAAACTACAACATACTGGTTATAAATAAAATCATAGACCAATAATATTTTCAATTGAAGACACTAAGAAAATATAAAGCATAACTACCAATGATCAGCAAGGTTAAGATATGATAAAAGCAAAAGAATACTATCATACCGAGGCCCCCAATAAAGCAGTATACACATTGCTTGTCATAAGCCTATTAGGAGCAGCCTGGAAAGCCTTCTGTAGAGCAAAAAGCAGTAAAGAAACTTTATCTTCAAACATACCGCCACCTGCATCATTTAGCGCAGCACCAAAAAGGCTGCTTGTCATCTCAGAAGACACACGGGAACCAATTTTCAGATGTCCATATGCTACTAAAGCACCTAAAAGCCCAATGATCCCGACAACAATTCCATCATCTTTGTCAACATTGTAAACATTATTCCTTGCATTGTCGGCACTAATTGAAAGACTTATTCCACCCAAATTCTTCATAAAAGCATTTTCAGAAATAGATGATACCCTTTCCACTTTCAAACTAGGAGAAGTGGCCACAAGGCCAGAAACACCATCAAAATCTTTTATTTGTGAAACTTGATATTTCTCCTTCAGAGGTCCTTCATCCTGACTTCCTTCTGTAACCATACCAAAACTATCTAGTTCTGGTTCAGATCTTTGAATAGACAAGCTTTCATCAGTCTTGGAGCCAGGTTCAAGAATGTGGTGATCACCAGCTTTAGCTTCTCGTTGCAGGAGCACAAGAAGTGTTTCTATCCCACCAGAACCCATGAATGCCTGTGCAAATGTTTGAGCTCTGGTTGTATTTGGTTGTACCACTAGCCTGTAGATCAAGTGTAGCACCCTGGCAACCTGAAAAAATACAGGTGAATCATTTTTGGCAAGACCATAAGAACATAGCACGTAAAAGATGCCCTGCAATATCAGTCAGAAATATTAGGCATGCATATAGCCGCATTGTCAGAAACATTAGGCATGCATATAGCCACATAACTCACTTGCGCTTCATAATATCCTAATCCAGCAATGGAAACCAAACCTCAAATCAAATAGAAAAGATACAGACCCAAAATTCTACAGAAAAGAAAAGAAAAAAGAATTTCAATCACAGATCATCAAATACTGAGATAATAAGTCGTTTTTCACAAGTTCATTTAATCAGAAAAGGCTAAAGTTTGACATTGCTTTTGAAAAATGTTGTCGAGAAGTACTTTTGAAAAGTTTGGTTTAAGATTTAACGTTTGGTATTGTTGTCAAAAAGTGCTTTTGAAAAGATAAAATGTTTGTTTTAGACATTATGTTGTAAAATTGAAAATATATTAATTTGAATTATATTTAAATTCATTAATAATTTAATATTATGATATATATGAAATATATCAACTTAAACTATAATAAAAATATTTTATGATAACTCAAATAATTTTTTATATATGAAATATTATAAAAAAAATTAAAGATATTGTAATGAATTAATATAATTTACGGCATAAATTGATACCTGTAACTTTTGTGCAACAAAATATTAATGAACAAATTGCTAATTTTTCTATTATTATATTTCTAAGTGATTACGAAAATTGAAAACAATCAATTCCACAATTGTCTAATTAACCGAATGCTTAAATGTACCATTCATTTTATGGATACTAAAAACTTTATTATCAAAGGTCATAACTAAATATGGCGTAAATTAGAGAACAAAAATAAATAATATGGAAATGCACATTTTAATCACTATTTCTTATTATATAAAACACTTATTAATATCCTTCCAAATTGTTTGTAGGCGGCAAAATGCAATCACATTCCAATTTTTTTTATTTGACATTTAATTCAAATACTATAGTAAAAAATAGGACATCAGTTGCTAATTGAAATCCTCACCAAATGTAAAAAGCTAAACACCAATCAACTCTAATGTCAAATTTGATATTTCACCTTCAACCGAGACTTTCAACCTCAAATAGCTAGAAAAACTAGCTTTTTGGTTTGGGTCAAAAGTCCCGTTTCAAACCTGGCTTTTTTCTGTCAAAATCCTTTTGGGCAATGCTTCTTAAAAAAGTTCTTTTGGGTTGCTAAAAGCAATCCCAGACGACACCTAAATAAGCCCTTGTACTTATTTCAGCCAAATAAGCCCTTCAACTTAATTGGTACCCAAAGAAGCTCTTCAGCTTCATCACTTTATTTAAACAAGCCCTTATGCTTTTTTACAACCAAATAATCCCTTAATCTTTAATAGGTACTCAAATAAGCCCTTACTCTTTGACTTGTCGCCAACTAAGTCATTAGTAAAAGTAGGCTATTGCCCCTAATATTGTATTTTCAAAATATTTAACATTTAATATTAGTAAAAGTATAGCATCATTAATTAGAAATATCATTTTGTAGTGCAACAATTGTTTTACTTTAGAATTAATATATAATTCTGAAAGTATATATGATACAATTGGTTGTCCATGTTAAAATTTATATTTTAATCATTTGTTTAGTTTGTAATTAACTACAAGCTTACATGTATCTTTCTTAATTTCTTTTCCTTGATATATTCAATAGGTTTTCATACTCGAAATTAGTTTTAGTTATTTAAAAATTAGAGTTTCACATGAGATGAAGATCAAAAGTGAAGGTACTTGGTGAATAAAAATATGAGAAAGAAAACATCAGAACAACATGAACGCACCTGGTTACGTTGTGGGCAATCGACCATAAATCCAAGTAAACAACGGACGTCATCTACAGCTAATGAAGGTGGTGCTGCTCCTATTAGAAGTTCAATGACAACTAAGAGCTCATCAACCAAAGCATTCACTTCACCTATTGGGCGCGTAGTATCGTTTACGGAAAATGCATCCAGAGAGTCCTTTTCACGAATTGTCCAATAGCACTTTCTGCAGCCATCAAAAAGCATTTGCATAGCATTGGCGTCTCGCATGACAGATGACTCTGTGAAGACCATATCTGCAAGTGATGATAGGAGTTTCTTTTGGAGGCCATAGTTGCACAAGCTCCAAATCTTAAGATCCAAAAGCAGTGTACTGAAAAGCTGCACTTTAAGTGCATGATTGTGCTTTTGAGATTGACACAGGGAAACAACAGCAGCAACAAGCTCCTCATCTCCGACGCCATCATGCTTTCCAGCACAAAGAGAAGACAAATTTTGTAGAAGATAGTTTAAGATTCTTGACAGAATCTCAGGTCCCTTCATACGATATAGCTCTTCACTGTTCCCAGGATGATGGATGGCAACAGAAATAATTCTGAATATCGGCGCAGCAAGGGCAGCCGTAGCTGTAGACAATGGAAGACTACCCTGTTCTGGTTCCAAGCTATCTTTACACACGTTGCTGACTGCCAAAGGAAGTAAAGACATGGGGCCCCCATAAGTTAAAGCCCAGAGAGCCTCCACAGGTCTCATCCGCATCGCAACATGGACATGCCCAAGAACCTCAGCAGGTCTGCGCATTATACCTGGATCACCATAGATATGTAATCTAAAGAAGAACAGACGGAATATTTTATGCTAGAAAGGAAATGGGGGGTGCAACCAATTCCAAGTACATATATAACACAAAAGTCAAATATGAGTGAAAACATAAGCCAAAACTATGAGTGAAGACACTAATATAAATATAGATATGTTTCTCAACTCATCTGGCAAAATATATTGCGATGTCCAGAACTGAATTTAACACCAATATAAGAAATGAATCTGATATGAAAAGCAGAAGATGAATTTACACACACATTCATGAACACTGACATGCTATCCACCCAGCCACCAACTCTCATTACTCATGCATGCACTGGTAGAGGGAGAATGTGGAAAACAAACAGGCATATCATAAAGGCATATGTCATTCAGCATGCTCATACCACTTTAAAACAGCACGCGGACTGAAGGTCATGCGATACAGATGATAAAGATCTCCATTCACTCATCAATCTCGGAAACCGTAAATATAAAAGAGCGAAGTATAAGAAACAAACCACATATACACAAGGAGAGGAGCTTTATATGGACAGACATTTTATTGGAGTCTACTAACCAAAAATAATATAATGTAATTAAAGATGAAACTATTCACCTGCAGCACCAGAAGGAGAAGCATCTGGGCAGAATCGCCCACTAAGAAGGGAGGGGTGATAGAGTAGGTGAATGCAACCTCCAATTTCTGCATCCAATAGAGAACTCTCCTCTGCCATTTTTTGCACATGATCATTTGTAGCTAGCCAAGGAAGTCCTACACCGTTACCAAACGAAGGCAACAAATCCCCTCCCCTAGAAGCCATGCGTGCCATTCTTTCTGGCCCAACTGGTTCCTTAAAAATATATACAGGGCCCATTTCAGCAAATAAAGGGCACTGGCGACGTCGGCGTTGTAATCCAGCCATAGTTGGAGGGGGATTTGTCCCAATGCAACAAAATGCCAGTGGCTTGGAAATGCGAGGAAACTCAAAAGGACGACTCTCATACAAGGATCCATCGATATATAATCTCAATTCACTCTCAGCTTTCCCTATAAGTCCCTGTCTGCATACATGCTCCAGTCCAATAAAATACCAACATTGTGGCTTGAATGCATGAGTAAAATGTAAAGAAGCCTTCCTTCCTTTTCCACTCACACTTTCAACCACTAAAAATTGGGCATGGAAGTATGCCTCTATTCCCTGATTATCAGCAGATAAGAAGCTAAATAAACGAGGCATGTGTGCTGTGCCTTCACCAGCCAACGCACTTGCAGCAGCAGCAGCGGACATAGCTGATGATTTTCCTGACTTAGCTGCAGCTGCAGCGGCGATTGCAGCTGCAGCAGTTGCTGCATTTAATGAATCTGCAAATGATTCAATGTAGATCCAAGTTGCAAAGGCATACCCATTGGTAAATGGCCAACGACTTTCCCCAGGACCAAGTAAACCAGAGCTTTCACCATCAAACTCAAAAGTAAATGCTGGTCCTCTAGACTCTTTCCCACTAACTGACTTCTCTAGTGAAAGCATTAAGCGAGGTGCCCAAATGGTAGTAAGTGTTTTTGTAATGACCTGAAACCATCTATGCAAATCACTAACACTGAGAGAATGTCCTGCCAAATGTTGAATGCAATAGCACAAGGGAGTTCCATCCCATTTCAATGGCTCTAATGAGCCAACATCCTGAGAAAAAATATTCTCAGCTGAATTCAAAAGAACTCCTAATAAACCAGCCATGGAGCACATAGCCCTATTTCTCGTACAAGCACGCAATATAACCAACAAACCTCTAACCATCCGTGTCCTGGCAGACATAAAAATGTCACTATCTCCTTCCCAAGGAAGCCAAGGAATTAGTTCACCTGCCACAATTGCAGCCCGAGAGTTTAGCATCACACTAGGAGGATTGCTGTCCTCATCCTCTTCAAAACTTTCAACTCCACCCATTGTTGCAATAAGTGAATCAACAACCAAAAAAGGAATGCTCTCCATATCTTCCACACTTTCAAAAGTCTCATCCCCACTTACAATATTCTTCAGCTTGTTCAAACCTTCTGGCTTCCCCATAATGGCAGAATCAACTAAATGCAATAACTCAGGAGACACATTTGGCATAGAAGCTTTTGGCTTAGACATTATTGGTGAACCAAGGGAGGAGCTCCTAGAATCAGAATTAAATACAGAATCAAGGCCAGTTTCTGAACTTGACTGCTTAATTGTATAATCCATTTGTCTCACAGGTCCAGGGCTTGAAGCAGAATGATCATGCTGCGATTCAAACATTGAGGAAGAATCATATTCCACCCCAGACAAACATCTCCCATAGTCTGAACTTGAGGACCGATTGGAGTCCACTTGACCACCATGAGACTCTTCAGAAGCTTTATCTTGATTTTCTAAAGAAACGGGCTCAAAATGGTCCTCATCCCCAATAGGAGTTGCAGAATGAACTTCCTCTGGAACTGCATTATCGTTTCTTAATGTAGCTTCCTCACCACCAGTAACATTAACATTATCCTGATTAGATCCTCCTATTCTATCCTCCAGAACAGTATCAAAACTCCTTACAGAAGTTTCATCAAACTTCTTTTCTCCTTCTTCTTCCATTGTATTATTACTTTACAACCCTAGTAAAGACTCATTTCAATTTTTTTCCACTTATATCCACCTGCAAAACAACAAAAAATGAAAAACAAAACTAACTGCCACTCCATTAAATTCTTAAAAAACACTACAAATCTCACACTAAAGATGAACCGCAGCCACTATCAGAAACATGAGAAATTACTCTTTTAGCATAAAGCAAAAAATAATAATAAAAGTATTCATGAACTAAGCCGAAAAGAAACATATATAGTTCCTCCTATCCTTATGTTTCACTTTCAATTTAATACATGAGCTTCTTAAGCACAGAACATAAATTTCCTCTCTTGTTAGTTAAAACTCACACAGAAGTTAACCTCTGAGTCAAGCTAACACAAATCGCCTAGATACAAGCAATTCAAATTTGAATCAAAGAGTAAAATGTAACAACAAGTAGCGGATCTAGCTCATGAAGCGCGTAGACATTCAAAAAATACAAATATGGATTAACAGGGCAGCATTCCATGAAGAAGAAACATGATCCCTTCTAACATTGATGAATCGATCAACTTGCATCGAAATTAACAAATTAACATCAATGCCAGAAAGAACAACAGACCGATCCACCCTAATCGAAGTGAAAAAAATAAGAATAACGATAAATGCGGAGATCAGGGTTTAACGACTGTTGATTTGAATGATTCTCGAAAAATATTTATAAAAAAAAAACTAGAAAAATGTAACTTATAAAAGAGAAGATGAACTTACCTGTGTCGGTACAACTTCAAAGTTTCCAGTTAAAAATACAAATATCGATTGAAACTAAGAACAATAAGAAATCGAAAAGGTGAAGAAAATTATAGAAACAAAAAGAAAAGGTTCCAAAGGGAGAATCGGAGACGACGACGGCGACGGGCGAAATGGGCGAGAGGGGGAGAAGGTTCGATTTTAGCAAGTAATTAGCAATAGGCCTCCTTATAACTTATAAGTAAACAAAAGGAAAAACTGGTGGTTAAATGAGATCTCCGAAGACTTTTATATTTTAAAAATTCCTTTCCTTTTACTTGTATTTACATTTTACCACTGTAAAAGTCTTCGCTTTTATTCTAGGCTTAATAATATAATCGGCCCTTAAACTGTGTTTTTTTCACTTAGGTATTTGAATATTGGCTTAAATTAAAATTTAGCCCTTATATTATGTCCTTTGTTTGCTTTTTAGCCTTTACACTATTTTTGGGTCAAAACACGTATCTAAATTATTATTTATGGTCATTGTAAGCCCATAAATTATTTTTGGTCAAAATAAGTACCTAAACTACGTCTTTTTTTTGCTTTTAATCCCTAGACTATCTATTGGTCAAAAAATTTTATGGCGTGTCAACATCTTATTGGCCAAAATAATTTTTTTACTAGATAAGTACTGGACTTGAAGTGACCAAAAATAAGAATTTAGGTACTTGTTTTGACTAAAATATAATTTAAGGGCTAAAAACAAACAAATAGTATAATTTAAGGGTTAATTTTTATTTAAGCCCTTATGTTTTCAAGTCATAAATGATATACACTATCTCTTCTCACATCCGATCGGATTGTGCCATATGTAACATTTTTATTGGTTGGTTTTGTTGAGTATAATGGGAAAATAATTTTCTTTAATTATCGACATTTAATCTATTGATTGATTAATTCGAATCAAATACTACAAATATTTATTATGAGAATGACACTTTCAGTTTGTCTCATTTACAATGTCAAAATTTATACTAAAATATTTAGTTAAAGAATTAATTTTTTACCCCGTTAAATCGAGTTGTAGTTGATTGATTGTTTAACAGTACTTGTGAAAAAATAAAGAAAATTATATATTTAGTACCCAACTATGCTCGTGTTATTGTTTTGATACTTCACATATTTATTTTTAGTAAAATGGTACTTAACGTTACGTTTTTGTTCTGTTTTGGTATCTTACCGTTAAAAACTAACGAAGATGATGACGTGGCTTGTTTAATCACAGTTTTAGTCCAAAACACTTATATATATTATCAATTTAGTCCGAAATCCATCAAACAACATCTTAATTTTGCAAAGTTTCGATCCCATTTTATCTCATCCCTTTCCACCCCTCCTATTCTCGTCGTTATCTCGATTGTGAAGTTTGGGTCCTCCAATGGACCCCGCATTTAGCCCCCATTGATGCTCAAATCCTAAAGTTTTAACTGTCCCTCGCGTATTTTTTAAACCCAAAAAAGTGTTCGATTGGAAGAAGAAGAAAAATAAGGAATTTACAATTTAATCCAAAAATTAAAATAATATTTAAATTGATAGAATTGTAGACTAAATTGATAGTTTAGACTAAAAATTCTATTAACCCAAGCTACTTCATCGTTTCCGTTAATTTTAAACAACAGAAGTACCAAAACATAATAAAACGTAACATTAAATACCATTTTACCAAAAATAATAATTGAAATACAAAAACAGTAATACGAACATATTTAAAGTGCTAAATATATAGTTTTTCCAAAAAAAAATAGCCTAGGTGGAAAAAAAAAGTTATTAGACCTTTGTTTTATGTCAAGACTCAAGACCAAAGAATTTTCTGTTTTTGCTTTTAATCTTCGCTTCTACTCTAAGCAAATAGATATTTAATGTTTTTTTATTGACATGGTAAAGTATTTATGAGGTGACTTATTGTTATACAAAATAATGAGAGCTGTTAAATCATGACAGGGTATTTTTTATGTTTCGTTTTTTTTAGTTTTTAAATTTAATAATTCTATATTTATTACAAGGTTTTTTTTTCTAATTTTTAGTATATATTTTGTGTTTTTTTTTTTGCATATTTTTTTAATCGGTTATTTGGATGCTTCTTTTTTATTTGATTTTTTTAGGGTTAAATTCGACGTCGCCATGACTGGTTAAAATGATGTTTTCTTTATTATCTTGTTGATTTTTTTGTTTTGTATCCTCGAATTAGATTTGAATACGAGCTCACAGTCACTGCTCTTGTCCGCGATTGAGTTGTGGTAATGATCATGTTGTCAACGTGTCTTGTTATTGTAATATGCATTTTTTAATGTTGTTTGTTGTTGACTTTTTATCTTTCATCGTCGAGCTTTGGAGATGTTTATGTCTATTTTGTTCGCTTTGGAGATGTTTGTGTCTATTTTGTTTCGAGCCTTTGAGTTAGGGTTTTTACTTTTTCTTTTGTATAATCCCGATTATGATCTAAAGATACTAATTTTCGTGTTATTAGGAATATGTCCGAATCAAATGCACTCATATTAAAGAAAAACTATTTTCCCACAAGCATATGATAAAACTGTTTCTTTTTAGTTTACATGAAAAAACCTAAGTGTCTATACTATAGTATCAACACCAAATTTGTCAATCGATTGCCCGAATTAAAGATGAAGACGATAAACTCGCCACTGGATCGTTAATAAAACTGTTTATTTTTAAAGAGTGATAATAATTGAAATAAATGCTTTATTTTTGTTTTGGTTCATACATTATTTACCTTTTGATTTCAAAGTAAATATATGTGTTTAGAATTTTGATTAAGTTGAATTCAATTAGCGCTGTCAATGAAAATCAAGAAGTTTTTGTCGGGGTAATTCAATCAAAGTATAAACTAATATTTTTAATGTTTTAATTTTCTAAATTTGTTTGATAATTCAAAATGAAAAGCACATGATAAGATTTTTTAAGTAAATACGGACTATCATCACTTAATGAAGAACATATTTATCATTTTTTATTTTATTTTTATTTAAAATAATATAGTTATAACCAACATTTAATTTTAAACAAAACATTAAACATGTCTTAGTTAAAAATTAATTAAATTGTTGTATAACTTGGAGTGAAATGAAGGAAAGGTGGATGGATAAGAAGAAAACAGAGAGAGATGGAGTCAGTTTAGGAAACAAAATTATTTTACTTAAAATTCAATCCATAATACATCTTGATAAAAAGATTACTTGATTTGAATTTGAAAATAATTCAAAATAAAAGATTTGAGAGTATATGAAATTTTTGAACTTTTGAGAAAAATTAATTAAGATAAATAATTTAGTATTAATTGTTTGATTATATATTTATAATAAAATTATACTTGTTTAACAATTTTTACCTGGCAGTATATGAAATTTTTGAACTTTTGAGAAAAATTAATTAAGATAAATAATTTAGTATTAATTGATAACTTTAACCACTTACTTTGATCGACAATAAAATTATAATTAAATAAAGGGTAATCAAACTTTTTTTATAAATAGAGAATTGTGTTGTACTGTGGCAGTTCTACATGTGTTGCTGATGATATTTTTTTTTTGTTATCTTTTCTCAACAAAATTAGGAAAGTAGGAAGTATGATAGCATGTATAACTAATATAGTCATTATACATGTTGTAACAACCTTTGTGTTGAGCTGTCATCAACAGATCAAGAATCTGTTAAACAATCTAGAGGTTAAGGTTCATGTATAAAAGCAAGCCCTCATCGTTTGTAAATGAATTGTATTGACTCTACTCTTCAATAAGAAAAGTCATCGTCATCTTCTTCATTGCTCATTTTATCCACCTTTGTTCTATATTCTGTCATGGTATCATAGATGACAGAAAACTTGAAATCATTCACCAATAAATTTATTTCTATTTGTCTAGATGACACAAATTATCTTCTTTGAAAACAACAAATTCAATTTACTATCAAAAGTCTTGCTCTTCAAGATCATCTTGATGATTCTTTCTTTGTACCCAATCAGTTTGTGACTGGAGAAGGTGGTCATCGAACTGTTAATCCAGAATATGTTAGGTTCAAGCAAGATGACAGTGCCCTTTGTTCTTGGTTATTGTCATTCATTGGTCCTTCAATCCTTCCCTCGTTGGTGAACTGCAAGAATGCTTTTCAAATTTAGGGTAAGATTCAACAAATTTTCTTTGTCACTTCTACCACTCGGGTCATGCATCTGCATTGTTCCCTTAAGAACATCAAAAAACATGATCAATCTATGCGCGAATACCTTGCCCAAATTCAATGAGTCTGCGATAGTCTTGTAGCATATGGAAATTTGTTAACGGAGACATGCACATATCAGTTATTCTTTCAGGCTTACCACCGGAATACGAGTCAGTGATAGCCGTCATTACATTGAGTCAACAGTCTTATAAGCTCGATGGTGTTTCCAGTGTTCTTCTTGACACGGAGTCCAGGCATCTCGAGTTCTTGACTCAAGGATCGTTGGTCAATCTTGTTCATGGCCCTTCTTTTGGCTCGCCTGGAGTCTTTCAGAATAATCTAATGGGTCAACAAAGCCCGTTTACTGGCCCAAATTCTAATAACACAAATACAGGATATCTCTTTGGTTACTGGAATTCTCATCGGGCAGTCGTACCTGCATTTCGTCCCTCAAACCCTACACGACGGATGCCCTTCAGATGTCGTAGGGGTCATTTCTATGGAGGACGATCTCGTCCGCAATGTCAAATCTGCGGAAATATAGGACATCTTGCGAGTAGATGTTTCTTTCGCTTCGATCAAGCATTTGAAGGAGTTGGAAATTCTGTCAATCAAGTTTCCTACTCAGAGGATTCGGCGAAGATCAGTCCTTTGTTCAGGGGTCGTTACAAGCATTTAATAGTCAAGGGGCAACTCAAGTGTACCAAGGATCGAATCAGTCCTATAACGATCAGATGGCTCAGCCGAATCAGTCCACAATCAATGGCTTTTCTTCAGAACTCGTGGTTGCCTCTGTTGTTGTTGTAATTGATGACTTCATGTTTGGTAATGCGGCCTAGTACCCAGATTTCGGTGCAACTTCCCACCTTACACACGATGCAGGTAATATCAATTCGTCTATACCCTATTTTGGTTCAAGAGAAGTAAGTGTAGATGATGGTTCCACTATGCCTATATCTAGTGTTGAAAATTCATCCATTAATACATGCTTTAGACCATTAGTTCTTACAAATCTGTTGCATGTTCCCTCTATTAAGAAAAACCTGCTTTATGTGTCTAAATTTACTAGAGACAATAATGTATCTATTGAATTCTTTCCTGATTCTTGTGTTGTTAAGGATTTGACAACTCAACAGCTGATGCTTCAAGGTTTTCAAAGTGATGGGTTGTAAAAAAATTTGTATCTTGGATCTGATGGTTCTGTTGGTTTGTCTTTATCTCCTGGTAATTTACCTTTGTCTGCAAATGGTTGCTTAGGACCTTCGAGTAATCACAATGAAAACAGTTCTAGGAATAACAATGAAGGATCAAATAGTTTTAAGGCTGAATGTTGTAATCCTTCTTTTGATTTTCATGTCTGGCACAGAAGGCTTGGACATCCTTCTGTTGATGTTCTAGCTAAGCTGTCCAAACTTTGTAATTTTTTCAATATTAATAAAGAGAATTTTTTTTTGTAAAGCCTGCAAACTTGGTAAAAGTCACAAGCTCCCATTTCAAAAATCTTTTTGTTTGTGATAAGTCTTTAGAACATGTGTAAATGCATGTTTGGGGTCATGCTCCTATGTTTTCTAATAATTATGCTTATTATGTCAGCTTTTTTGATGCTGCAACCAGGTATACCTAGATTTACTTTATTGCTCGTAAATCTGATGTGTCTAAAGTTGTTATTAACTTTCATAATCTAGTGGAAAGGCAAACTGGTTGTAAGTTAAAGATAATTCAGTCTAATTGTGGCACTGAGTTCAAACCTTTATAACAATATTTTGTTCAACATAGAATTCAATTTATACATACACATCCCTACACTTTTGAACAGAATGGTAGAGTTGAAAGAAAACATAGGCATATAGTAGAGTTTGGCTTAACATTGTTAGCTCAAAGTGGAGTTCCTTTTAAACATTAGTCTGATGCCTTTTATACATCAGTTTATCTGATTAATAGGTTACCCACTAAAGTGTTAGGAGGTGTTTCACCTTATGAGAAATTTTTTGGCAAGTTACCTGACTATACCTTCTTTAAAGTTTTTGGATGTCAGTGTTTTCCTCTGACCAGACCATTCAACCAGCACAAGTTGCAGTTTCGCTCAAAGCCCTGCATCTTCCTGGGATATTGCTCTGCTCAAAATGGTTATAAATGTCTGGATACTTAAGGTAAACTTTATATATCTAGGCATGTGCAGTTTAATGAAAATTGCTTTCCTTGCTTACATGAAACGCAATCATCGTCTAATACAAAGTCTGGTCAACCTAGTTCGGAGTTAACTAAGGCTAAGTATGTTGCCCCTAGGACATTCAGTGGTCAATCTTCTCAGTCTAGCTCAAGTTCAGGGTCATACATGTCAGGATTCCATTCTTCTTATGAAGATCACTCTTCAATGCACTCGTTTGGCTTTACTGACTCTACTGGCCATAAGTCTTCATCTACTCAGAATCATGATTCCTTTGTACCTTCATTTGCTCAACAACAATGTTCTCATACAGCTCTACAACAAGCTCAACAAGAGTTCTACAATGATTCTCCTGGTAGTGTTTCACAACAAGAATTGGAACACAATAGTTCAATGTTTCTTCACAATATTTGAATTTAAAACTTGGCTGCACCAGAAGGCATCTCTTCTCTTCCTATACAAACTGGTCCTCAAGAGAGCCCTTCCTCTGCACCAAAAAATAGTTCTTCTTTTCCTCAACAGTCTGGTCTTCAAGAGAACCCTTCACCTGTATCTGGTTTGGTACCTACTCACTCAATGATGACCAGGTCTAAGGCTGGTGTGTTCAAACCTAAAGTCTTCCTTTCAAAGGTTGAAGTTCATGTTCCAGACAATGTTTATCAGGCCCTTTCTTCTAAAGAATGGAAAGAAGTTGTTATGAAGGAGTTTGATGCTCTTATTTCCAAAGGAACCTGAAAACTAGTTGCCTTACCATCTGAAAGAGTTCCTATAATCTGTAAGTGGATATTCAAAGTGAAGCGTAACCCTGATGGTAGTATATCAAGATACAAAGCCAGGCTTGTTGCCAAAGGCTTTTCTCAACAAGCTAGTCTTGACTATTCTGAGACCTTCAGTCCTATTGTCAAGCATGTTACAGTAAGGGTTCTTCTCAGTGTAGCTCTAAACAATGGCTGGGTTCTAAGACAAATTGATGTGGACAATGCCTTTTTAAATGGTGATCTCACAGATCCAGTAGCCACCAGGCTTTGAACAAGTGGATTCTGCTGAAAATCAGTTAGTTTGCAAGCTTTAAAAGTCCTTGTATGGGCTCAAACAAGCTCCTCGAGCTTGGTTTGAAAAATTTCGAGATCACTTAGTGTCACAGATAAGGTTTTCTTCCTCCTTAGCTAATTCATCTCTCTATTTTTGAGAATCTAAAGACAACATAATGTAAATAATGGTCTATGTTGATGATATCATAGTTACTAGGAATAATGCTGAAGAAGTTGATTCTATCATACAACAAATAAATCAGAACTTTTCTCTAAAGGACTTAGGAAAGCTCACTTTCTTCCTAGGAATGAATGTTTTAACTGTGGAACAAGGTATTATCCTCAATCAGAAGAAACACATCTTGGAGTTGTTAGAAAAGACCAAGATGTTTGAGGGCTGAGGCTACATCCACACCAACTCTTATGGTAACATCTCCTCTTCTCTCTTTATATGATGGGATCCTTTCGAAGATAGCACACTCTTTAGGCAAGTAGAAGGAACATGTAGAACTAAGTGTTTTGATATAATATTTGAAAAATGTTTTGAACTAAATTGAAAAGAAATTAAATATGTTTTTGGTCAAAAACAACTTGAAAATATGTTTAAGCATTTTACAAGGCTTTGGAATGATTTAAAGTTCATTTAAAGTAGTAAAAACCAAGCTTTTTATGTGTCCGTACCGATACGATCTGGTACCGTATCGATACACCTTAGGGTTTCAACTACAGGATTTTTCTAGTAGCCAAAACCCGTACCGATACGCTTAGCCGTATCGATACAGTGTGTTTTGAAACAGCCCAACGGCTAGTCGCATACCGATACGGTTGTATCGCGTATCGATACGCCTAACCACCCCCAATGGTCATATTTCCTAACGGTCCTTTAAACTACAGGATCGTACCGATACGCTAGGTAAGCGTATCGATACGCATCAACTGAAGTGCAGAACGACTACTTTCTTATCGAGACAGTATCGATACAGTTTGAAGGGTATCGATACCCCAAGCTGCAAAACTGCATTTATGGTGAGAAATAAAGGCTTCAACGGCTTCAATTCAACCCTAACGGGTAGTAACGAGTAGTAACGGCTACAAACTCAAAGAGGAGTATAAAAGAGACCTTCAAGCATCTAGTAATGGTTAATGCTTCATTTGTCAACATCATAATGATCAATAATTTGTCTTTGGGCTTTATTGTTCAATTTATTGTATAGACAACACTTGTGAGCTTAATTGTCAAATTTGCTCAAGTGTTTAGGTTTTGGGTGAGAGCTTTAATTGTGCAAACATATACCTTCTAGAGGGATTTCTAGTTTGCTAAGTCTTTCTTGTGTAAGAGAGTGTTTGATCAGGCTTTGGGTAGAAAGCTTGATCATTGTAACGGTTTCCTCCTAAACCGAGAAAAGGGGACGAAATTCTTAGTGAATTTATTTGGAAATCCTTAGTGGGAAGCTAAGGTAGTGGATGTAGACCTTGGTTAGAAGGTTGAACCACTATAAATCCTTGTGTAAATTGTCTATCTTTCCATTCCCACAAAAACACCCAAATATCCCACTTCTCTACACTTGGCGAGCAAGAACGGTTGAAGGAATCGAGCACCGAAAAACCCAACAATTGGTATTTGAGCTTGGCTCAATTGAAGAGGATTAACATCCTATTGAGAAGATCTGGCAATCTCGATCATCATTTTACTCAACCGACTCAATGGCACAATCAATCGACAAACCGCCCTTCTTCGACGAACACACAATACCCATTGAAAGACAAGGATGAAGTTCTTCATAAAGTCCAAGGACTACAAGCTTTGAGATATAGTAGAAGATGGTACGTTCGTGCCACAAGGAAGCAAGGAGGAATGGAGTGCCGACGACCGCAAGAGGATGAAGCTTAATTGCAAAGCCTTGCACATCCTCTTTTGTGCATTTGGCCCAAACATCTATGAGAAGATGTCTTCTTGTGAGAGTGCCAATGAGGTATGAGACAAGCTTGAAGTCACATATGAGGGAACCAACGAAGTAAAGGAGACCAAGATCGGGTTCCTCACCTTAGCGTATGAAAACTTCAAGATGGATCCAGAAGAAAACATCGAGAAGATGTTTGATAGGTTCTCCGCTATCACCAATGGACTCAAAGGTTATGGAGAAGCCATTCTGGAAGAGAAGCTTGTCCGAAAGCTTATCTATTCTCTTCCCGAGTCATGGGACTCAAAGAGGACCGCCATCATCGAAGCAAAAAATTGAAGACCTTAAAGCTTGATGAACTCATGGGGTCACTTCTCACTCACCAAATTATGAAGAAAGAAAAAGAAGAGGAGAAGAAGAAGGAAGAGATAAGAAAGATGGGGAAGAAGAAGATCATGGAGCTAGGCATCAACGCAAGTGTCGTTGCTCTCAAATCCTCCACATGCCATCATGTAGAACTAAGTGGGGAGGAAAGCGAAGATGAAGAGATGGCCTATCTCTTCAACAAATTTGCCTGGTTCATGAAGAGCAAAATGGAAAAATCCAAGCATGAATCGAGGAAGAAGATGAAGGAATCTCAAAAGTCAAACAAGAAGGGATCATCTTCAAAGAAAGCATATGTGGCCACATGGAGTGATGAAGACTCCACCGATGATGAGGTAGCCCACATATGCTTGATGGCCCTCAATGAGGGAGAGGTAACTTCTAACTCATCTAGTTCAAATTCACATTCTTTTGATGAGTTACAAGAAGCCTATGATGAATTGGTTTTTGAGTTTAAGGCTTTATTTTCGAAAAACAAGAAATTGATTTCAAAGTTAAAAACCGAAAATGATTTGCTTTCTAAAACTAGTTTAGAGTTTGAAGCAAAAATTAAAGATTTTGAGCTTAAAGTTTTGGATTTACAAAAATTACTTCAAATAATGGAAAAAGATCATCAAAAAGAGGTTGATGATCTCAAGAAAGAAAAAGATTTGATTTTCAATGAGCTTCAAAAGAAAAATAATTTAGGAAAATCAAACTTTTATGTAAGACAATCTAGTGCCCCTAGATTTGTAAATGGTAAATGTTTTAGAAGTATTTGGGTCCCAAAAGGACTAAGTTCTTTAACTAAAAAGGATGAAATTGAAAAATGGATTCCTAAGGGGACTAAGTTGTGTGCTACTAACGTCTATGGATCCAAAGCAATTTGGATACCAAAAATTACTTGGTTGTCTTATGATAGATGTGATGGAGATTGATCAACAAGTCAAACTTTGAGGGGGAGTTCCATGCACACAAAGAAAGACACTTGAAGAAGAAAGGCTTCACATCCCCCCTTGGATTCAAGTGGGTAAAAATCTAATTGTTATTGCTTTTATTTGTTTTAATTTCAACTAGATGATCATATATGTTAGACTAACATTGTTTGATGCTTTGAGTAATGGGGAGCCAATTTTAAAACCAAATTTTTAATGGTGTCAATTTTCTTTTTACTCCTAAGTTATTTTGAGCCCAATGCCATTTTAAATTCTTTTTGATATAACAAAAAGGGGGGGAATGATTTGAATAATTGATTTTTCAAGTTTTGCAAGAGAATAAGGGGGAGCTTTAATCTAATTCAAATTTTAAGTCTCTTATTCAAATTTTAAAATACAAAGGGGGAGAGAATCCCAAACAATTTTTCAAGTTGGTTTTATTATATCAAAAAATGGGAGATTGTAGAACTAAGTGTTTTGATATAATATTTGAAAAATGTTTTGAACTAAATTGAAAAGAATTTAAAATATGTTTTTGGTCAAAAACAACTTGAAAATATGTTTAAGGGTTTTACAAGGCTTTGGAATGATTTAAAGTTCATTTAAAGTAGTCAAAACCAAGCTTTTCATGTGTCCGTACCGATACGGTCTGGTACCGTACCGATACACCTTAGGGTTTCAATTACATGATTTTTCCAGTAGCCAAAACCTGTACCGATACGCTTAGCCGTATCGATACGGTGTGTTTTGAAACAGCCCAACGGCTAGTCGCGCACCGATACGGTTGTATCGCGTACCGATACGCCTAACCACCCACAATGGTCATATTTCCCAATAGTCCTTTAAACTGCAGGACCGTACCGATACGCTAGGTAAGTGTATCGATACGCATCAACTGAAGTGCAGAACGGATACTTCCTTATCGGGACCGTATCGATACAGTTTGAAGAGTATTGATACGCCAAGCTGCAAAACGACATTTATGGTGGGAAATAAAGGCTTCAACGGCTCCAATTCAACCCCAACGGCTAGTAACGACTACAATCTCAAAGAGGAGTATAAAAGAGACCTCCAAGCATCTAGTAACGGTTAATGCTTCATTTGTCAACATCATAATGATCAAGAATTTTTCTTAGGACTTTATTGTTTAATTTATTGTATAGACAACACTTGTGAGCTTAATTGTCAAATTTGCTCAAGTGTTTAGGTTTTGGGTGAGAGCTTTAATTATGAAAACATATACCTTCTAGAGAGATTTCTAGTTTGCTAAGTCTTTCTTGTGTAAGAGAGTGTTTGATCAAGCTTTGGGTAGAAAGCTTGATCGTTGTAACGGTTTCCTCCTAAACCGAGAAAAGGGGACAAAATTCTTAGTGAATTTGTTTGGAAATCCTTAGTGGGGAGCTAAGGTAGTGGATGTAGACCTTGGTTAGAAGGTTGAACCATTATAAATCCTTGTGTAAATTGTCTATCTTTCCATTCCCACAAAACACCCAAATATCTCACTTCTCCACACTTGTCGAGCAAGAACGGTTGAAGGAATCGAGCTCCAAAAAACCCAACAGAACCTTGCAACATATCTACACTACTAGGCCAAATATACAGTTTTCAGTGAATAAAGTTAGTCAGTTTATGCAATCTTCTCGTGACAAGCATTGGAAATGTAACATCCGCATTTCCGTCCTAGAAGTTTTCACCGTAGAATTTAATTATTTTAATTATTCTTAGAAGCAATTGAGCCCGTGAATTTGTGAATTATGCAAATTGGTCCCTAAAGTCCTCAATTGGGCAATTAGTGCACCAAATCGAATTAGAAAGGAAATTAGATCAAAGTAATCGGTCTAGCCGATTGGTAAGCCAATGAAATTAAAGTAGTGAAGTCTAGATTTAAAATGTAGAACTAAAAGAATACGAAAGAAATTAAGATAACAATGTACTCCTTAAAATGGGACGAAATTGATAAAGCTTAATTAAGCTTGTAACAAAGCAAATTAGGGATTAAATTAGAAGATTATTAAACAGTAAATAATGCATGTAAAAGATGATTTATCCTTGGGGATGCCCCTAGTAAATAAAGATTAAATGAATAAATGAAAAGGGTTTATAGGTAAAATACACAAGCCATCAAATCAAGTATATGATGAAAGCTTGTCATCTTTTTCCCATTTTTGCTCTTCTTTGCCGTGAAGAAAGGGAAGAATGGGGGAAGAGGGAAGCTCAAAAGTCAGCTATGTTTGAGAGCAAAACACATGAAATTTTCGGTTGCATGAAGAGGGCTTAAGCTAGGATATTGAAGAGTGTAACTAAGGTTGTCAAAGATTAAAGAAAGTAAGTCTCCTACACATTGAAACTTTCGGTTGAGCTAAAAACATGCATGCAAACCTAAGTTTTATATGAACATGAAGATATATGAGTCTTAAATGTAATGACAAGATAAAATATGGACAAATATAGAATCTATGCAAGAAAACAAGAAAGGAGTAAAAAGGGGTCTGTTTTGAAGAAAAGAATAAAATCTTGAGCTTTGGAAAACTTGTTAAGAGTCAAAAATCTGAAAATGGTTACTAAGAGAAACTTGTTAAGGGATGAACATATGGTTATAAAAGTTTAAAGATTTCTGGAAAAATGAAGTAGGAAGATGGTATGATGATTAGAACTAAAAATGGTCATGATATCGAATTTGTGAAGAATAGGGACTGTTTTGAAGAAATCAGTAACTTTGCATGCCTAAATGTTGAAATTAGAAATTTATATGGACTATAAAAATACCCTTAAAAAGTATATTAAGTCATGCTAAGAAAGAAATTTAGATTTAAGAATGTAATCAAGTGTATGTTCAAGCTAAAGTGTTAATTAAGAAATCTGCCCAGTGAAGTTCAATGTAAGAGCAGTGACTTTGGAAATTCACTAAAAATCGAATATAGGGTTTTTGAAGCTGAAATTTATACAGTATAAATTTTAGCATGTCTAAAATCATTGAGAGAAAACGGAACTAAATTTCAGTATGTAATTTGAAAGATATGAATTTTTAAAGTCGGGCAGTGCATGCTGTCCAGAATTGCCGAATCGAGTATAAGGAAATAATAAACTGTGTTAATCCGAATAAGATAAAAATATGAGGTTAATGTGACTGAAAAATTGGGTTTAATACCTTTCCAACGGTATATGGTATGTTAATTTTGGATAAGTAAGTAAAAAGTTATGATTAAAACGATAACTAGTCCTCGAACTAGTTTAGTGAAAAAGTCAGAATTGAAATTAGGAGTTCATGCTTGAATTGTGAATTAGTATGGTTGAATTGCTTCCTAATATAGTGTATCTGTTTAATGTTGAGAGTTAAGATCGTAATAGCGAAGAAGCTTCGGAGGAAGCTAGGATCGATCGTTCGAAAGGAAGGGGCAAAGGCATCTCAATTCGAGATCAAGCATAAGGATCGTGAGTGTAACTTTCGTGAGTGTAACTTTCGTGAGTGTAATCTTTGCCTTAGGGTTGGGACTAGTGTCCGAACCACTTTATATTCTGTAAATTTATATTTTATATGCATGAAATTAGACTAAATGCTATCCGGTAATATGTTTAGTAAGGGAAGAAGTTATAAAGGAACTTGAGTGCATGATTGCAATATGTGATACATGTATGATCGAATGCGATTTGTGGACTGTTTTGCATGATGCTAAATGCCATGAACTCTATGTTAATGTGGATTTTGATGTTTGATTAAGTATGTATCATTGTGGACTGCCCATGTAAATGTTGTATGGTAGAAAGGCATGAAATGAATTTGATCATAACTGATATGCTGATTATGTGGACTGCTCTATGACATGAAAGTGCTATGCTTGAAAATGCACATGTTATGTATGAATGATGTTGCTGCCATGTTGTGAATAAATGAGTATGCAATATGAATTCTGAAAAATACACACATGAAATGAATTAAAGGACTAATCACCTAACAAGATCCCGCCCTTGGTCGTTTGGACGTTCTAGATAAGAACGGCATGCCTAGAGTCTGAGCTCACCCTCCGATATTGCTTTGTGCAATCTTTGATAGTACTTTGTGTACTCTTGATAAGATGTGTGATCTTGATTGCTGTTCGAGACACACGATGCTATGGGCATCACCTTTGATTTTGCTTTGTGCAATCAATGACGTTGCCGCGGGCAACACTCCGATATGCGTTACATGTTACCCTTCCGATGGCTCGAATTTCTGTTACGACTATTCTACCATGGGCAAAATGTTAAATTAAAAGTTTGTGTTATGAAATTATATTAAAGAATAATGTGACTTAATATGATATGCTATGATGTGAATTGCTATGCTATGTGGACATTGATCCTTTCCGAACATGCTATGATGTGAAATGCTATGATATGTGGATATTGATCCTTTCCGAACATGCTATGATGTGAAATGCTATGATATGTGGATATTGATCCTTTCCGAATACGTTATGAAATGAAGTGCTATGATATGTGGACAATGGTCCTATCCGATTATGCTAAGAAGCATATGAAATGCTTACAAGTTCGATAATGTGAAATTGGGTAATAACCCTATTCGAATGTATGTAATATTGAAATGAGAAATTCTGGTTTTTGAATGATGAATTGTGATCATTCGATTGATATGCTATGGTGAAATTTGTGGATTTGATTTGATATGTTGCAAATGCTATGTATGATTTAGCATGAAAGCTTGATTTATTTAAATGCTAAGGCATGAAATTGAGTATGTTGAAAATGAAATGAAATATGCTATTGATCGAATCATGTATAAGCATGAAATGAATTATCGTGATATGCTATGTGTTCAAGCATGTGTTATGAATGTTGATATGACATGTATGCTGCCATATGTATGAATTTTGTGTGAGCTTAGTTGGGTGAATATCAAATTGCTAATAAACCTAGCTAAGTAACCTCAATGTTTGATCACGCTTAAGCTCAAGAACGAATTAGTGTTAGCATTACCTCGCTAAGTACTTTTTGTACTTACCACTCCTCTGTTTTCTTCTTCCCAACCTTAGCAGGATAGCTCGGACCCTAAAGCTAGCTTTCGTTGGATCAAGGTTATCAAGTTCACAATTTCGAAATATGTACGATCTAAGTCTTATTTTTAGACTCCTAGATGGTGGCTTTGAAGTTTGTCTCAGGATCATTTTCGTTTTATTTGGTCGAAACCTAAGTTTGAAATGGTGTTTGAAATTACATGCTCCGTGATGTTTGGATAGGAGGCTAGAATCATGTTTTGTATTTAAGTAGTTAGCCTCATTATTTTTGTGTAAAAAAAAATGTAAGTCAAGCTATGGTTGTGTCGATCCTTTTTGTTGTCCATAGTCGATAGCTTGGCATGTTTAGGAGCATATAAGCTATGTCTTTTTGTAAGCCTTAAGTAAAGGAAATCAAATGCCATGATATGAATTCGGAATCTATATTGTGATGTATGAAATCGGTTGTTTAAATATTTGGTAATTTTTGGAATAATTCGAATTCACCTAGACCATTTAATTAAGGGTTTTCGGTTGTCATGTGAACGGTTAATTGAGTATTCGACATTATGGCTTAATTGCAATAGTGATATGATAATGTAATTAAAAGTTTTAATTGGTTCTAAAATTTGTAACAAGATTAATTGAAAGTTTGTTTAAGTTTTTGTTAGCCCATTTTCCGCGTGCGCATTAAAATGAATTAACGATTAAAATAGTATCACGTCATCGAAATGCTTCCGCAATTGTCCGATTTGTTTTGTCTGTCCGCCTTTTGTTCCGTCCGACGCCCCTAACTCCCGGCCCGGGTTGGGGGTGTCACATTTGTTTTGGCATCAGAGCTTTTTAGGTAATAGGTCCTATAGACTTTGAATGTGTTATGTGTACGTCATTAGTTTAGTCAAGCCACCTAGGGATCATACATATTGTTACTTGTGACTTGATCCTAACTTGAACTTTGTTTGATCTGAATTAGAATGAAAGAGACACACTTAGCTCGAGACGATGAAAGTCCTCGAGAATCCTCGAGTGAAGGGGATAGTGTTCGTATGAAAGAAAACCCTCAGGATAAGGAGAACCCTCCTGTACCAGATAACACTCGACAACAATCTCCTGTTAAGCCTCGGACGAATACTGACAATCCGACTGTTCAGAATGTTCAAAGAGATTGTCTTCTGAGCATGAAAGAAATGTTCGATCAGCTTTTGACGAACATGAGACACGAACAACCTGCTCCGGTAGCTGCTGCCCCTAGCAGAGCTCCTATTGAAAAGCTTGCTCAGCACCGAGCCTATACTTTTGCAGGCTCTATTGAAGAGAAGCCTGAAGAAGCTGAGTATTGGTTAGAAAGAACTACTCAGATATTGACTAAGCAACTTCAATGCTCCGATGAGCATAAGCTCGAATGCGTTATAGCCTTACTTGCTGACGAAGCCTTGAATTGGTGGGAAACTACAACACTAACTGCTCCAGTTGAATCTGTGAACTGGAAATTCTTTGTAGACGAATTCAAGAAGAAATACATCAGTGAACAGTACCTGGCCGACCGAAGAAAGTGTTTCTTACATCTGAAGCAAGCGGGACGCCCAATAGAGCAGTACGTGGCTGATTTCTGTAAGTACTGCAAATATGGTTCTGAGTACATCAAGTCAGAGAAAGAAAAATGCCGTATGTTTATTGATGGTCTGAATGATGAGCTGAGTCCGATGTTTACCGCCCTGGATATTACGGACTTTCAAACTCTCGTAAATCGAGCCATTGCTACGGAATCCAAGTTTCGGACTGCAGAAAAGAGGAAAAGCGGTTTTCGTCATGATAAGAAGCGTAAGAATGATGACAAGTCTCACTGGAAATCGAAGAAGTCTAGAAGCTTTAAAGAAGGTACTTCTTCGTATAATCCAGCACCTCGAAGTAACTTCACACCGAAGCCTCATTCTGTGAGTAGACTTTCTGTTCCAGTCATATCTGTTAACAGCCCTGGGAATTCAGAAAGGGTTGCCGTTTGTCAGCATTGTCAGAAACCACATTCTGGTCAGTGCCGAAAGCAGGCCAACTTATGTTTTGCTTGTGGCGGAAGTGACCACTATATCAGAGACTGTCCAGTGATGAGAGATCAAGCTCCTGCTCAGAACTCTGCTAATCCGAGTCTTGTTCAATCCAATCGGAACAAGAATATTAGACAAGCTCAGTCTGGGAATCAGGGCAAAGGCAGAAGCAATCAGTCGAAAGCCACCACACATCAGGAATCACGAGCTCCAGCTCGAGTCTATCATATCCGTGGCAAGGATGAGGAAGAGTCTCCGGATGTTATTGCGGGTACGGTTGAACTAAACCTTACTCATGTTTATGCTTTAATTGATTCGGGATCAACTCATTCTTTTGTGTGTTCGCACTTGATCGACAAGTTACAGTTAAAGCCTGAATTTGTTAAAATTGGGTTAATTGTCTCAAACCCTATAGGAGGTGACTTACCAATCAACCTGATCTGTAAGAATAGCCTTGTCTCTATTCGAAATGTACCTTTTCCCTGTGATCTGTATGTTCTACCTAAATGTGAGTTTGACCTAATACTAGGGTTAGACTGGTTGAGTAGACATGAAGCCTGGATTGATTGTCAGAATAAAAGACTGTACTTAAAGGGATTAGGAAAAGAATCAATTCTGCTAATTGACAAGAAACCAACATCTATTTTTGCTGCTATGGCTTTGCAAGACGAATTAGATTTTGGCTTAACAGAAATGCCTGTTGTATCTGAATTTGTTGATGTTTTTCCTGAGGAACTCCCTGGACTTCCTCCAATTCGAGAAGTTGAGTTTAAAATTGAAGTTCAGCCTGGAACTAATCATGTGTCCATTACGCCCTATCGTATGGCACCAATTGAATTGCAAGAACTAAAGAAGCAAATTCAAGAATTAGAAGATAAGGGTTTCATTCGACCCAGCACTTCTCCCTGGGGTGCTCCTGTTCTCTTTGTGAAAAAGAAAGACGGGACGATGCGACTTTGCATTGATTATCGGCAATTGAACAGAGTCACTATCAAGAACAAGTATACATTGCCCCGAATTGAAGATCTGTTTGATCAGCTGAAAGATGCTGGTGTATTCTCAAAAATTGACCTTCGATCTGGATATTATCAGATGAGGGTGAAAGATGAAGATATACCCAAAACTGCTTTCAGAACTCGTTATGGTCATTATGAATTTCTGGTGATGCCATTCGGGTTAACGAATGCCCCTGCTGCATTCATGGATTTGATGAATCGAGTATTCAAGCCTCATCTTGACAAGTTTGTTGTCGTATTCATCGACGATATTCTGGTCTATTCTCGCAATAGAGAAGAACATGCTCAACATCTTCGGATTGTACTCCAGACACTCCGAGAAAATCAGCTATTCGCTAAGTTCACTAAATGTGAATTCTGGCTTTCAGAAGTGTCCTTCCTCGGACATGTTATTTCAGCCGAAGGAATCAAAGTTGATTCTAAGAAAATTCAGTCAATTCTTGAATGGCGACCTCCGAGCAATGTAAGCGAGGTCCGAAGTTTCCTTGGTTTAGCTGGATATTATCGGAGATTTGTGAAAGGATTTTCGGTAATTGCTGCACCGCTAACCAAATTGCTCAGAAAGAGCGAACCATTTAAGTGGTCAGAAGGACAACAAAGAAGTTTTGATCAGCTTAAACAAGCCCTGACTTGTGCTCCGGTTCTCATTCAGCCTGAGTCCGGAAAAGAATTTGTTGTTTACAGTGATGCTTCACATTCCGGCCTTGGATGTGTCTTGATGCAGGAAGGTAATGTGATTGCATACGCTTCTCGACAACTTAAGCCTCACGAGCTAAACTATCCAACTCATGATCTTGAATTAGCAGTCATTGTTTTTGCACAGAAAATTTGGCGGCATTATTTGTACGGTGAGAAGTGTAAGCTATTCACCGATCACAAAAGTCTGAAGTATTTGCTTACTCAGAAAGATCTGAATCTTAGACAAAGAAGGTGGTTGGAATTACTTAAAGATTATGATCTGACCATCGACTACCATCCTGGAAAAGCTAACGTGGTTGCCGATGCTCTGAGTCGGAAACCGAACCTCGGTACGTCTTTCGAAATTCTCAAATCTAAAACTATTCCATCTTGAAAATTCTCTAAACCATTCGAATATTGTTTTGCTTTCCAAGTAATATTTTTTGATTTGTTTGTTCATAGCTTCTTTGGCCATCAATGCTCATTTTCGTCTATGTAAAGCTCGGAATTATCTGAACGAACTCCAAGTCCAATCCGTTCTGATTTCTAGAATCAAAGAACTCCAGCAAGTTGATCCGGAACTTCAGAGAATCTTGTCTAAGCTTGAATCTAATCCTGACTTTTCTGTCAAGTCAAATGGTCTTCTATATTTCAAAGATCGAATTTGTGTTCCTAATAATAAGGAATTGCAAGCTGAAATTCTGCAAGAAGCACATCAAAGTTCTTTTTCAATACACCCTGGATCTGTTAAGATGTACAAGGATCTCAAGCCCTTGTATTGGTGGTCTGGAATGAAATCGGCTATCAATGACTTTGTATCTAGATGTCTGAATTGTCAGCGAGTCAAAGCTGAACATCGTGCTCCTACTGGATTACTTCAACCTCTTGAATTTCCGCAATGGAAATGGGAACGGATTACGATGGATTTTGTAACTGGTCTTCCTGACTCTCCTAGGAAGTGTGATGCTGTCTGGGTAATCGTTGATCGTTTCACTAAATCAGCACATTTCATTCCGGTGCGAATGAATTATAGTCTTGAGACCTTAGCAGAACTATACGTTCGAGAAGTTATCCGTTTACACGGAGTTCCAACTTCTATTGTTTCAGATCGAGATCCTCGATTTACAGCTCGATTCTGGAAAGCTCTACATAAGGCTCTTGGAACTAAGCTGAATGTTAGCACAGCATTTCATCCTCAGAGTGACGGACAATCTGAACGAGTAATTCAAATTCTTGAAGATATGCTTAGAGCTTGTATTATCGATTTCGGTAAGAATTGGGAGAAATCTCTGCCGTTAATCGAGTTCGCTTATAACAACAGCTATCAGTCTTCTATTCAAATGGCTCCTTTTGAAGCATTGTATGGAAGAAAATGCCGAACTCCTTTGTGTTGGTCTGAACTCGGAGACAATAAGGTTTTAGGACCTCAACTGCTTCAGGAAACTGAAGAACAAGTTCAAATCATTCATTCCCGTTTGAAACAAGCTTTTGATAGGCAGAAGTCATACGCTGATCTGAAGCGTAGAGACATCCAATATGAGATCGGAGATAAAGTATTTCTCAAAGTTTCTCCGTGGAAGAAAGTTTTTCGTTTCGGCAAGAAAGGAAAGCTTAGTCCGCGTTTCATTGGACCGTTCGAAGTAATTGAGAGAATTGGTCCTGTAGCTTATCGCCTTGCACTAACTCCGGAATTCGATAAGATTCATAATGTCTTTCATGTTTCTATGTTAAGGCGTTATCGATCTGATCCGTCTCACATTCTCGAACCAGAAGAAGTTGAACTTAATCCTGATCTCTCCTATGAAGAAGAACCTGTTCAGATTCTCGATCGAGAAATTAAAAGGCTTCGTAACAAGAGTGTCCCTCTTGTTAAAATCCTTTGGAAGAATCATAATGTTACAGAAGCAACTTGGGAACCCGAGGATACGATGCGAAAGCAATATCCTCATCTATTCAGTTCAGGTAAGAATTCGAGGGCGAATTCTTTCTTTAAGGAGGAGGGAATTGTAACATCCGCATTTCCGTCCTAGAAGTTTTCACCGTAGAATTTAATTATTTTAATTATTCTTAGAAGCAATTGAGCCCGTGAATTTGTGAATTATGCAAATTGGTCCCTAAAGTCCTCAATTGGGCAATTAGTGCACCAAATCGAATTAGAAAGGAAATTAGATCAAAGTAATCGGTCTAGCCGATTGGTAATCCAATGAAATTAAAGTAGTGAAGTCTAGATTTAAAATGTAGAACTAAAAGAATACGAAAGAAATTAAGATAACAATGTACTCCTTAAAATGGGACGAAATTGATAAAGCTTAATTAAGCTTGTAACAAAGCAAATTAGGGATTAAATTAGAAGATTATTAAACAGTAAATAATGCATGTAAAAGATGATTTATCCTTGGGGATGCCCCTAGTAAATAAAGATTAAATGAATAAATGAAAAGGGTTTATAGGTAAAATACACAAGCCATCAAATTTAAGTATATGATGAAAGCTTGTCATCTTTTTCCCATTTTTGCTCTTCTTTGCCGTGAAGAAAGGGAAGAATGGGGGAAGAGGGAAGCTCAAAAGTCAGCTATGTTTGAGAGCAAAACACATGAAATTTTCGGTTGCATGAAGAGGGCTTAAGCTAGGATATTGAAGAGTGTAACTAAGGTTGTCAAAGATTAAAGAAAGTAAGTCTCCTACACTTTGAAACTTTCGGTTGAGCTAAAAACATGCATGCAAACCTAAGTTTTATATGAACATGAAGATATATGAGTCTTAAATGTAATGACAAGATAAAATATGGACAAATATAGAATCTATGCAAGAAAACAAGAAAGGAGTAAAAAGGGGTCTGTTTTGAAGAAAAGAATAAAATCTTGAGCTTTGGAAAACTTGTTAAGAGTCAAAAATCTGAAAATGGTTACTAAGAGAAACTTGTTAAGGGATGAACATATGGTTATAAAAGTTTAAAGATTTCTGGAAAAATGAAGTAGGAAGATGGTATGATGATTAGAACTAAAAATGGTCATGATATCGAATTTGTGAAGAATAGGGACTGTTTTGAAGAAATCAGTAACTTTGCATGCCTAAATGTTGAAATTAGAAATTTATATGGACTGTAAAAATACCCTTAAAAAGTATATTAAGTCATGCTAAGAAAGAAATTTAGATTTAAGAATGTAATCAAGTGTATGTTCAAGCTAAAGTGTTAATTAAGAAATCTGCCCAGTGAAGTTCAATGTAAGAGCAGTGACTTTGGAAATTCACTAAAAATCGAATATAGGGTTTTTGAAGCTGAAATTTATACAGTATAAATTTTAGCATGTCTAAAATCATTGAGAGAAAACGGAACTAAATTTCAGTATGTAATTTGAAAGATATGAATTTTTAAAGTCGGGCAGTGCATGCTGTCCAGAATTGCCGAATCGAGTATAAGGAAATAATAAACTGTGTTAATCCGAATAAGATAAAAATATGAGGTTAATGTGACTGAAAAATTGGGTTTAATACCTTTCCAACGGTATATGGTATGTTAATTTTGGATAAGTAAGTAAAAAGTTATGATTAAAACGATAACTAGTCCTCGAACTAGTTTAGTGAAAAAGTCAGAATTGAAATTAGGAGTTCATGCTTGAATTGTGAATTAGTATGGTTGAATTGCTTCCTAATATAGTGTATCTGTTTAATGTTGAGAGTTAAGATCGTAATAGCGAAGAAGCTTCGGAGGAAGCTAGGATCGATCGTTCGAAAGGAAGGGGCAAAGGCATCTCAATTCGAGATCAAGCATAAGGATCGTGAGTGTAACTTTCGTGAGTGTAACTTTCGTGAGTGTAATCTTTGCCTTAGGGTTGGGACTAGTGTCCGAACCACTTTATATTCTGTAAATTTATATTTTATATGCATGAAATTGGACTAAATGCTATCCGGTAATATGTTTAGTAAGGGAAGAAGTTATAAAGGAACTTGAGTACATGATTGCAATATGTGATACATGTATGATCGGATGCGATTTGTGGACTGTTTTGCATGATGCTAAATGCCATGAACTCTATGTTAATGTGGATTTTGATGTTTGATTAAGTATGTATCATTGTGGACTGCCCATGTAAATGTTGTATGGTAGAAAGGCATGAAATGAATTTGATCATAACTGATATGCTGATTATGTGGACTGCTCTATGACATGAAAGTGCTATGCTTGAAAATGCACATGTTATGTATGAATGATGTTGCTGCCATGTTGTGAGTAAATGAGTATGCAATATGAATTCTGAAAAATACACACATGAAATGAATTAAAGGACTAATCACCTAACAAGATCCCGCCCTTGGTCGTTTGGACGTTCTAGATAAGAACGGCATGCCTAGAGTCTGAGCTCACCCTCCGATATTGCTTTGTGCAATCTTTGATAGTACTTTGTGTACTCTTGATAAGATGTGTGATCTTGATTGCTGTTCGAGACACACGATGCTATGGGCATCACCTTTGATTTTGCTTTGTGCAATCAATGACGTTGCCGCGGGCAACACTCCGATATGCGTTACATGTTACCCTTCCGATGGCTCGAATTTCTGTTACGACTATTCTACCATGGGCAAAATGTTAAATTAAAAGTTTGTGTTATGAAATTATATTAAAGAATAATGTGACTTAATATGATATGCTATGATGTGAATTGCTATGCTATGTGGACATTGATCCTTTCCGAACATGCTATGATGTGAAATGCTATGATATGTGGATATTGATCCTTTCCGAACATGCTATGATGTGAAATGCTATGATATGTGGATATTGATCCTTTCCGAATACGTTATGAAATGAAGTGCTATGATATGTGGACAATGGTCCTATCCGATTATGCTAAGAAGCATATGAAATGCTTACAAGTTCGATAATGTGAAATTGGGTAATAACCCTATTCGAATGTATGTAATATTGAAATGAGAAATTCTGGTTTTTGAATGATGAATTGTGATCATTCGATTGATATGCTATGGTGAAATTTGTGGATTTGATTTGATATGTTGCAAATGCTATGTATGATTTAGCATGAAAGCTTGATTTATTTAAATGCTAAGGCATGAAATTGAGTATGTTGAAAATGAAATGAAATATGCTATTGATCGAATCATGTATAAGCATGAAATGAATTATCGTGATATGCTATGTGTTCAAGCATGTGTTATGAATGTTGATATGACATGTATGCTGCCATATGTATGAATTTTGTGTGAGCTTAGTTGGGTGAATATCAAATTGCTAATAAACCTAGCTAAGTAACCTCAATGTTTGATCACGCTTAAGCTCAAGAACGAATTAGTGTTAGCATTACCTCGCTAAGTACTTTTTGTACTTACCACTCCTCTGTTTTCTTCTTCCCAACCTTAGCAGGATAGCTCGGACCCTAAAGCTAGCTTTCGTTGGATCAAGGTTATCAAGTTCACAATTCCGAAATATGTACGATCTAAGTCTTATTTTTAGACTCCTAGATGGTGGCTTTGAAGTTTGTCTCAGGATCCGTTTCGTTTTATTTGGTCGAAACCTAAGTTTGAAATGGTGTTTGAAATTACATGCTCCGTGATGTTTGGATAGGAGGCTAGAATCATGTTTTGTATTTAAGTAGTTAGCCTCATTATTTTTGTGTAAAAAAAAAATGTAAGTCAAGCTATGGTTGTGTCGATCCTTTTTGTTGTCCATAGTCGATAGCTTGGCATGTTTAGGAGCATATAAGCTATGTCTTTTTGTAAGCCTTAAGTAAAGGAAATCAAATGCCATGATATGAATTCGGAATCTATATTGTGATGTATGAAATCGGTTGTTTAAATATTTGGTAATTTTTGGAATAATTCGAATTCACCTAGACCATTTAATTAAGGGTTTTCGGTTGTCATGTGAACGGTTAATTGAGTATTCGACATTATGGCTTAATTGCAATAGTGATATGATAATGTAATTAAAAGTTTTAATTGGTTCTAAAATTTGTAACAAGATTAATTGAAAGTTTGTTTAAGTTTTTGTTAGCCCATTTTCCGCGTGCGCATTAAAATGAATTAACGATTAAAATAGTATCACGTCATCGAAATGCTTCCGCAATTGTCCGATTTGTTTTGTCTGTCCGCCTTTTGTTCCGTCCGACGCCCCTAACTCCCGGCCCGGGTTGGGGGTGTCATAGGAAAGCAGTAAAGAGAATCATAAGATATCTTCAAGAAACTTTAAATCATGGACTGTTTTTAGCAATAACTCTTTGGCTAATACTCTAGTTGGCTACACTGACTAAGATTGGGGGTACTTGTGTGGATGACAAAAGGTCAACACAAGGTCACTATTTATTCCTGGGTGGAAATTTAATTTCATGGTGTTCAAAAAAACAGACTGATGTCTCTAGATCCTCCACTGAAGTAGAGTTTAAAAGCTTAGTTGACTCTATGTGTGATGCCATGTGGGTAAAATCTCTGCTCATTGAACTTATGATCAAGCTCTTGAAAACCCCAGTAATTTGGTGTGATAACACCAGTGCTATAGCTCATTCAGCTAATCATGTTCATTATGAAAAACTTAAACATGTTGAACTTGATGTCAACTTTGTTAGAGAGAAAGTGTTAGAAGGATCGTTTTAAGTGAATTATGTTCCCGCTTCAGAACAGATTGCAGATGTTTTCACTAGACCATTGTCAGCACCCTTCTTTTTGCATCTCAGACAGAAACTTAGAGTTTATTCTCCAGCAAAGTTACGATTACAAGCTACTAATTTCTTTTGTTCAGAAGAGTTGTATCCTTCAGATTAACAGAAGTTAGAACGAGGGGAGACAGGAAGAATGTGTTGTACTGTGGCAGTTCTACATGTGTTGCTGATGATAATTTCCTTTTGTTATCTTTTCTCAACAAAATCAGGAAAGTAGAAAGTATGATAACATATATAACTGATATAGCCGTTATACCCGTTGTAATAGCCTTTGTGCCGAGTTATCATTAGCAGATCAAGAATCTGTTAAACAATCTAGATGTTAAGGTTCATGTATAAAAGCAAGCCCCCATCATTTGTAAATGAATCGTATTGACTCTATTCTTCAATAAGAAAAGCCTTCTTCTTCTTTTTCTTCTTCCTTGGTTCATCTTCTTTATTGTTCATCCTATCCACCTTTGTTCTATATTTTGTCAAGAATGAAACCTTATTATCAAGTGTCTAGTTAAACCCCCTTAATCTTAGATGAAGGGAAAATAATACACTTAATAATAATTACAATGACCCAAATAAACCTAAAAAACACAAGTCACGATTATCCTACGCCCAAAACAGACAATACATCATCATGTAACAAAGATAAAACCTCATCAGGGGGCACTGGAAACAACCACGTAGCAAACTCGACTTCCCCTAGGGAAGGAACAAAATTATTCCGAACTAATTTGACCATGCCATCTGCGACCACATTAGTTGACCTATGAATATGCTGAATTTGAACCTCCCAATTTCTAGGGGTGTTCTTGATCGGTTAACTGTATTTTTTAGTCTAAACGGTCTGTTAACTGTTATAACAATTATTAAATTTTGTTAACCGTAACCTAACCGTTAATAAACGGTTAACTACTAACGATTAACCATTATGACACGGTTAACCATTGGTTCGGTTATAGGTTAACCAATAACATATTAGATTTTTTCACATGTTATTCTTTTGAGAATAATTTAATTAAACCATCTCTCCGATAAATATTATATAAAAATGTTTAGCAAAAAAACTTAAATAGTGAGATTCTAAACACTAACTTCACACTTAGTTTAAAATTTGAAGTTTCAAAAGTGTTCAGCACATAACAATACATCATCAAAGTTTATGACATAATAATACATCATCAAAGTTCTAAAGATAAATGTTTAACTAACATAAAAAAAACATAAGGTAAATGAAACTTCAATGAGTTAGTACCACAAGCCACAAAAGTTAACTCTATGATCTAAACACTCAAGGTCTTCACCAATTTATATCTGTATAAATAATTTAAAAACGGTTAACCTATAGGTTAATCATTTGTCAAAATTCGTAACTGTAACCATAACTATTAACCATCATTTTTAGCGGTTCGGTTAACCAAAATTGTTAATCTTAAATGCCCTGTTAATTAACCTATAAAATGCAACGGTTATACTGGTTAACGATTATGGTTAATTATGCACACCTCTAATCCATATCCAATAACTCCATAATAACATGCACCAGAACTGGTGAACCAACGTCCCCATTCCGACGCTATAACAACCGGGTTGCATCCATATTATCCACCTCGAGCGTAACACGACTTTCACATGTATCCCATACCAACCTTAGGCCCTCAACAACACCCCACAACTTGACCTCCCACGCCGAACATATAATTTAAAATTTTTGAAATACAATAATAATTTTTAAAAATTTTGAAGGGGTTAAATTAATTTTTTAAATTTTTTTAATTTTGAGGACCACGGCCCATACTAGATTCAATGAGGATCAGCCTTTATACTTAAGGCTATAGAATTTAAAATTCAAATATTATAATAATTTTAACATTATAATTTGATTACAAGAAAATATTTTAGTTAAATTTTGTATCAAAATAAACTCACGCAATACGACTTTCCGTTTCTGGAAATCACGACCCTTAGATATTTATTAACAAATTAATATTTGAAGTTATCGAGATTTTAGTTTTAAAATTTAATAACCAAAATAAGAATAAACTCAAATAAAATGTGATATTTGTTGTGAATAAAATAACAAATAAAAATAATAAGAACAAAGAACAAGAATGGAAGAACAAAGAGATAAGAGAAAGAGGGAGATTTGTATTATTCTCAAATATAGACATGTGTATATAATGCCTTCAATGAATCATCTATTTATAGGCATAAAAAGTACATAATACATTAAACTCTAATTAATAAAGATAATATTCTTAATAATAAATAAATCAAACTCCTTAGATAAAGTTCTAATCATGATAGACATCCACATAGATAAATATTCATAACACTCCCCCTTAGATGTCTATGAAGATAATGTGCCTCGTTAAAACCTTACTAAGATAAAAACCTAGTGGGAAAAAAATTCATTAGTGAAGGAAAAAAAGTACACACATCTTTAATACGCATAACATGTTGCCTCATTAAAAACCTTACCAAGAAAACCCATTAGGACAAAACATCGGTTAAGAGAAAAAGAGTGCAACGCGTATTTACTCCCCCTCATGAAAACATCACAGAAGAGCTTGAATCTTCATAATTCAATCTTGAATATTATTTTTCTAAAGATCGTGAGGGATGAAACTGTGGAGTAATATGTTCCAAGATGTATCCACTTTCAAACTGAGATATACATCTTGCATTATCTTCACACAAGATAACTTTTATCATATCTTGTAAAAGTAAATCCACATATCTTTTGGATATGTTGGGTCAATGGTCTTAGCCTAACACATTTTTGGCTTGCCTCGTGCATAACAATTATTTCTACGACATTTGAGGAGGCATCTACGAATGTTTGAAGATCTAAATATAATGATCTTTGTATATTCATAGATATTTCTTGACTAACTAATATATAGTGCTTCAAGACCAAGAAAAGATATAATTATCTTTATTCACATCCAACAATCTTACAACCATTGGGATACTCAATAGATATGCTCTATTCATATTGAATCTTCTTTAAGATTCTTTCAGCTTATGTCTAGTCATAGACAAAAAGAAATATATAAAAATGCTCAATCTTCAAGTCGAGATAAACTTGATGTCAAGATTCAAGTATTTGTATTGAGAGTACTTCATGAGTTTCCAATTTGAAACTCTTTAGGAGTTCTAAAATTATCATAATGGATCTTGATCCAAACTCCTTTATAAAATATATAAGGAAATCTGATCGTTCTTATAGTATTTTCTCAATTAGTATTCACTAAGGCAATTATACCAAATGCGCCAAAATATTCATGAGACATGTCTAAATAAATTTCCTCGGAAATTTCCAAATGCTTCTAGCATTTTAAATCCTTTAAGGATAAATATAGATCCACAAATAATTAGACGCATGCAAAATTTTCATAACTACCAAAGTAATTACATCCACCATGAAGTAATTAAAACTTTTCATAAATCATAGTTCAAGTCATATTTACGACAACTTATTTCTGCCTCACTTGCATTACACCTTTAGGTGTTTGGACTGCTGGTCCAAATACTTCTATTTTAGAAGTTCAAAGCGTCTTTCAACATTGGCCAATTCAATATCTATACTTCTAGATAGATTTTATATAAGATCCTCGATTTCTTTCTTTACTTCTATAAAAGTATTTTATGTAAAATTGTTTGTAAAATCGTTGTGGACAACTTTCCAATTTTCTGGTTCCATTCTCGTAATGACATAACTCATCAAGATCTCTTTAAGATTTCAATCTTTATTTCAGGTACCTGAAAATTCTTCAAGAGTTTTATTATTAGTTATGTCTTGGGTCTCTTCAAGAGCACCCGCCTCCAATATATGACCATCTCATATTACTTTCTATTTCCGAGAATTTTGATCATTGGAACCATTTCAACTATCATGCTTCAGGCATGATTTACATTCTCTCGCTCTAACATGTAATTTAAACTTAGAGCATTTCAGCTGGTATATGAGACTTAATTACTCTCATTAGGTCAGTAAATATGTCTGGCAGTTGACATGTAATAACATGAATTATCTTATGAACTTTTAGTTCATATTCGAGGATCTAGATAATGATAATTCATTTCCTTTTTATCCAGCTGATTATTCTCTCCCCCTGATGTTGAGAAAAATAAATGATTCTCCAATTAATGTTTAGAATTTAAACATAAAAGGAGACTCGTACTCAATATATATTCTCAACCCTTTTTACTTGCCCATTTTGTGCGTTATGGTGGAGCAATTCAACTATATATCGCACATTCAAAAATTCAAAAATGGGAAATATGACTTCTGACCAAAAGTCAAATCATAATGGGAAGTTTATTATAACTCGTTGGCTTGATGCGTATAAGTGTTGCTATATGGAAATATCATATAAATAATAGATATTTTGTTCTCACTGTTTAGCTATTAAATAGGAGACACTCAATTAAAAATTTGCTAAACCGTATTTTTCATAATCAATAGGCTTTGTAACAATTGATATAGCCTAAAATATAAACCCACTAGCTTTTCAAGACGAATAGTCTAACTGCATAATCTGAATCTTTTTAGAATCAATCTCACAAACTTCTGGTTGTAAGTCGATAAAACAATGTAGATGCATCTACTAAAATCATATAAAACTTTCCACATTTGTGGATATATGGGCCCATATTTCGTTCAGATATGCAAGACATACAGTCTCAACTTGTAACCCCCTTGTCCCGGTCTGGCCGGGCGACCGATCCGAGTGGGCCACACGGGGAAAACCGAAGCGAAACCCGTTAAGGTTCCCCCTCTGTTAGCGACCCTATTTTTTCTCTTTCGTTTTAATCTTGTCTAGAGGAATATTAAGTCCTAAGTGATTCACAACAGCGGAAAACATACAAAGAAAGATCACATTCGAACCCCGACCATACATTCTTAGTCCATTTTTAAGCTTACAGGGCAGACCGTATCGGTACCCTAACTAGGGGTATCGATACGCCCTGACCAGGTCAACCCCAAGAGTCAACTCCGGGAAGACCGTATCGATACAGCCCTTGAGCGTATTGATACGCCCTTCTCGGTCAACCCTTCTTGATCAACGGAGTAGACCCGTATCGATACTCGTGAACCCCGTATCGGTACGCTCTACTCTCACCCAAAACTCCAAATTCCAGTAACTTTGGAGGGTATCGATACCCCCAGGGTATCGGTACGCCAGGCAAAAACTGTGGCATTTGGGCAAGGCCGTATCGATACGGCCCTTAGGCGTATCGATACGCCCTGCTCTGCAATTCCACAATTTCCAACTTGGTGGCCCCAAACACGACTCTAGATGCATTTTTAGACTCTCCTATGCACATACAAACATTTATGCGATCATACACGAGCCATAGGAAGCAATCAAACATGAAACAAGGCATCTAATCATGTCATTCAAAACAAAGGGCAAATTTAGTATTTAAGGTCATACATGAAAGCTCCAAAGGCCTAAAAAGGCACAAGTCAACATATAGGAGGTTTGCACTCACTAACAAGGCAACCTAAACATCTAGAGGCATATCACCACACACAAACATTCATCATAGCATATCATGCTTTACAAACCATAGTAATCCAAAACATCAACATATCAATGAGTCATACATAGCTCATACAAACACCTTTGCCACATTGCTAGCTAATACAAAATCAACCACCGTACTTGAGCCACAAACTTGGAAAGCCCTTCTTGCCTTGCTCCGAACTAACACCACGCTAATGATCTGCATTGTTCAAAATTGAGAGCGTAAGCTATAAGCTTAGTGAGGGTGCTCTAAAACGAAAAACATCAACAATGCAGGGTTCAAGCATGTAAATCCTAACCTCACATACATCATACATTGGCAAAGTAATCGAGTAGACTTAGCTAGTCTTTCAAGTGGCATAATATGGTTTCTCATATCCTACCAAGCTCAATCATCATATAACAACACCACATATCAACATCATATATCACAAACACATGAACAAGTTTAATTGGCCACTATTAATTTCCCGGATGTGCGGATTTTAAACTCAACAACCACTTTACCTCGGTGGGATTACACTCATCACCGGACCTTGCACGTGTGGGATTCCACTCATCACCACATGCCCTACGGATGAGATTCCACTCATCATCCCGTAGAAATATATAAAAGCTTCCGGTGGAATATTACATCACCGTACTCCTCCTTGATGACTTAACGCCATCAAGGCCACGTACGTTTTGACTCAATTTGTGTGCACACTAATCCTAATGATCGATCATTTACAACCAGTAATTTATTTATTGCCAATTTTCATAACCACATCACATATCATCAACCACATCCCATGCTCATCACATATATACATTTCATGATATACATGCACCAATTCAACCACATTTCACAAGAGCATAGATAGGCAAACATAGTAGCATTTAATGGAATCAATGGCTAAAATTAACAACTTGAAATAAAGAAATGGCCTACCAAGCACATTCCACACACACACTCTACACACACTCGAACCAAACTTTAAAACAAGTTTGAAACCACTCACCGCCCTTCCTTAGCAACCGAAACAATTCTCCTACAAACCCGGATTCGGTCCCAATGCCTCTCCAACGCTTCCTCTTGCTTCTAGCCAAACAAAAAACATTCATTACTTCACAATTCAATGCTAAAACTCAACCATCAACTCACTTTACAAACACAATCCAACTTCAACCGAATTCCAATCCAAAATACCCATTTTCGAGCTCCCCTAAAACCTTGCTGAAATTTCCATTTCCAATCACCCAAATGACCCCCAAAAGATCCCAAAACATCCTCCTAACCTATATAAACCATCAGCCCTTCAATTTTCACTTAAAACCCACCCAAAAATCAAGTTTTGACATCCTAAAAATGGCTCCAAGAACCCACTTCGGGTTTTCAATAAAACCCACTCATTTTGACATATATAATACATCTTAAGGTGATTAAGATAAAACTTAACTTAATATTTCAAAACAAAGTGATAATCATCATAAAAACCCAATCTTTAACCAAACCCTAATTTTCAAAAGCTTATGGTTTTAAAAACTATAACCATGGATAGATAGGAATTGAAGAGGAGAGTGAGAATATACCTTTACTTTTGAAAAAGGCCTTGAGATGAGGGAGAAATCAATAGAATAGTGAATTTAGGGTTTAGGGAGGGGTTTTAGGATTTTCCAACGTTAGAAAGGGGTGTGGGGGAGAAGATGACACTTTTTTTTTCTTTTATTCAAAAGTTGTCTTGCTTTTTAAAAGTTTTGGGTCAAATTACAACATTGGTCCCTCCCTTTTTTACTACAGCTCAATTAGGTCTAAATTAAGGTTGAATTGATTTTATTTAATTTTATTGACTCGGACTACAAACCCGACTAACTCCTAACCCCAAAACACGGGCGTTACAACTCTCTCCCACTTAAGGAAATTCGTCCCCAAAATTACCTGACTGGAAGAGATACGAAAACTGCTTTTCCATATCCTCTTTTCTCTCCCAAGTGGCCTCGTCCACACCTCGACGTTGCCACCGCACCTTCACTAACTCAATCGATCTACCCCGCAACACCTTACTGTCAGAAGCTAAGATTTCAACTGGTTCTTCCTCATAAGTCAAATCCGGATTCAATTCAATCTCCTCTACGGGCATAACATGTAATGGATCGGACCTATACTTTCGAAGCATCGAAACATGGAACACATCGTGTATCTTCTCTAGCTCGGATGGCAAACGCAACTGATAAGCAACCGGACCAACCCTCTTCACAATCTCATACAGTCCTATGTACCTCGGACTCAACTTCCCCTTTCGGCCAAATCTCATCACTTTCTTCCACGGAGACACTTTCAAGAACACCTTCTCACCCACTGAGAACTCAACTTCCTTCCTCTTCAAATCGGCATAGGACTTCTGCCTATCCGAAGCAGCTTTCAAACGATCACAAATCAATTTTACCTTGTCGGTTGTCCCCTTGAGCAAATCTGGCATAGGTAACAGTTTTTGTCCCACTTCGGCCCAACAAACTGGAGTCCTACACTTTCGGCCATACAAGACCTCATACGGAGCCATCTAAATACTCAACTGGAAGCTATTATTGTACGCAAACTCTACTAGAGGCAAATGCTTCTCCCAAGTACCCTGAAAGTCGATGATACAACAACGCAACATATCCTCTAAGATCTGAAAAACCCTCTCTGACTAACCATCTGACTGAGGATGATAAGACGTGCTAAAGTTCAAACGGGTACCCAAAGCTGTATGCAGACACTCCCAAAATCTAGAAGTAAACCGCGGATCTCTATCTGACACAATAGACTTCGTCACACCATGTAGTCTAACAATCTCACCAATGTACAAATCGGCCAATCTATCTAAAGTGTAAGTAGTGTTGACTGCCAAGAAGTGAGCACACTTCGTAAACCGATCCACTATCACCCAAACTGAGTTCTTCTTCGTAGGAGTCAAAGGCAAACCTAAAACAAAATCCATGGTGATGTTCTCCCACTTCCATTCCGAAATTCTCAACGGCTGTAACAAACCTGAGGGAACCTGATGTTCCGCCTTCACTCTCTGAGACACTAAGCACTTACTCACAAAGTCGGCTACATCTCTCTTCAAGCCAACCCAAAAGTACTCATTCTTCAAATCACGGTACATCTTCGTACTTCCAGGATGCATAGCAAACGGACTACTGTGGGCTTCAGTCAAGATCGTACGTCTCAAGTCACTGTCCTCTGGCACAACTATTCTATCTTTGAAACACAAAACCCCATCAGTACTGAAACTGTAGTCTGAAGATCTACCTTCGGCTATATCTTGCACGTGAGGTGCCAAAGATCTATCTAAGAGTTGTTTCTCCCTAATCAACTGACCTAGAATAGGTCTAACCTGAAGCTCGGCTACCAAGCCACCATCACCGGACAAACTCAATCTAGCAAACATGGCTCTCAAGTCCACGGCCATCTTCCTACTTAATGCATCAGCCACTACATTGGCCTTACCCGGATGGTACTCAATGGTAAGATCATAGTCTTTTAACAACTCTAACCACCTACGCTGTCTGAGATTCAAATCTCGCTGAGTCATAATGTATTTAAAACTCTTGTGATCGGTGTACACTGTGCACTTCTCACCGTACAAATAGTGCCTCCAAATCTTCAGAGCAAACACAACTGCAGCTAACTCTATGTCATGGGTCGGATAGTTGCGCTCGTGGGTCTTCAACTGTCTTGAGGCATAAGCCACTACTCTCTTGTCTTGCATCAGAACACATCCTAGCCCTACATAAGAAGCATCACTGTCGACTACATAGTCCTTCCCGGACTCTGGCTGAATCAAGATCGGTGCTTGGGTCAAAGCTTCTTTCAATTTCTCAAAGGCTTTCTGTCTTGCATCTGTCCTCTCAAACTGAACACTCTTCTGAAGTAACTGTGTCAATGGAGCGGCTAACTTAGAGAAACCCTCTACAAATCTCCTATAGTATCCGGCTAAGCCTATGAAGCTACGTACCTCTGTTACAGACTTCGGTTGCTTCCACTCAACAATGGCCTCAATCTTCTTCGGATCGACTCTAATCCCATCGGCTGACACTACATGTCCTAAGAATACTACCTCTCGGATCCAGAACTCACACTTGCTTAGCTTCGCATACAACTGATGATCTAGCAAAGTCTTCAAAACTAGTCTCAAGTGTCGGTCATGCTCTTCTTCAGTTCGCGAGTACACCAAAAAGTCATCAATAAACACAACTACAAACTGATTTAGATACTGATGAAAAATCATATTCATCATGTCCATAAAAGCAGCCGGTGCATTAGTCAACCCAAATGACATGACTAAGAACTCATAATGACCATATCTAGTCCTAAAGGCTGTCTTCGGTACATTAACCTCTCTTACCTTTAGCTGGTAGTAACCCGATCTCAAATCAATCTTCGAAAAGACCGATGCTCCTCTCAACTGATCAAACAAGTCACCAATTCTAGGCAACGGATATCTATTCTTCACTGTCAACTGATTTAACTGTCTGTAATCTATACACATTCTCATGCTTCCATCTTTCTTCTTCACAAACAAAACTGGTGCACCCCAAGGCGAAGAACTAGGCCGAATAAAACCTCTATCCGTCAATTCTTGCAAATGAGTCTTTAACTCTTTCAATTCTTTTGGTGCCATACGATACGGAGCAATCGAAACAGGAGCTGAATCAGAATAAGTCTCAATGGTGAACTCTACCTCTCTGTCCGGTGGTAACCCTGGCAACTCTTCCGGAAACACACTAGGAAAGTCACATACTGTCCCGATGTCCTGAGGTCTAACCTCACTCATGTTAGGGTTCATCACATACGCCAAGTATGCTTCACACCCCAACTCAACTAATCTCTTAGCCTCTAATACTGAAACCACATTGGACAAGAACTTCACGTTCTCACCCACCACTACAATCTCATAGTCATCTGTGAGCCTCAAAGAAATCCGTTTAGTTTCAAAATCTATCCTAGCTCTATGCTCCGTGAGCCAGTCCATACCCAGAATCACATCAAAACCATAGAAAGGAAGCTCCACCATATCCACTGGGAACACATGCCCCTGAACCATCAACGGACACCTTCGGTACATCTTCCTAACTACTACCGTGTCCCCAAAGGAACTAGTAACACTAACTCCTACCTCTAACATCTCACAAGGCAAATTCAAAGACTGTGCATGATCACTCAATATGTAGGAATGTGTAGACCCAGAGTCAATCAAAGAAAGCAAACCCAAAGACTGTATCGAGAAGTTACCTACGATCACATCGGTGTCATGCTGATCCCCACACTGAGCGTAAACTCTGGCCTGACCTCCGCCCTCTGGCTGAACTGCAACTACATGTGCTATGTTCCTCTGACCATCGTTCTTCGGCTGGAAGTTACCTCTACCGCGCCCGCGGCCTCTCTGAAAGTCATTGGCTCTAGCAGGAGCTTGAGCTGGTGCCTGTCCCACCTGATGTGGACAGTCACGCCTAATGTGGTCTCTAGCCCCACAACTCTAACAAGAATGAAAATTTCCCCAACACTCACCGGTGTGGTTCCTCCCGCAAGTAGCACATGTGGGTAACTTCCCACCAGATCTCTGGCCCTGTTTGGCCCCTACTGTGGTTACCGCCACCACGTCTATGATCATAATGATGTCTGTTGTCCCGATGCCTCTTGGCATCACCTCTATCAAAGTTGCTGGACCTCTTACCCGAACTAGATCCACCAGACTGCCTGGTCAAACTCAAACTTTGCTCTAAGTCCTTGGCCCTCGCGACCAAGACATCAAAATCAATGTAGTCTGAAGCTAGAGTATACGTCTTGATCTCTTCACTCAGCCCATAACGAAAGCGGTTACAACGCTCCACCTCAGTAGGAACAAGCTCAGGTGCATACTGACTCAATCTGACAAATCGGATCTCATAATCGGTCACGGACATACTCCCTTGAAGCAATGCCATAAACTCCCTCTTCCTCTCATCGAGGTATCACGGACCCAAATACTTCTTACGGAATGCTGCCTCAAAGAACTCCCAAGTGATCTCGGCCTCATCCATACCCATAGTAATGGTGACCCACCAAGTGTAGGCATCACCCTGAAGCAAGGACTCAACACATCCCAACTTGCGCTCACCAGTACACCCCATCTGAGCAAGGATACGGACAGTTTTCTCAAACCACAACTCTGATCTCTCTGGAGTAGACCCTCTAAACTCTTCGGCCCCAAGGCCCCGAAGTCTCTCTAAAGGCAATCCAGTGCCCTCACCCTGATGGTGTGCTGTCTGACCCCCAGCTACTGCAGCCTTAAATGCCCCGGCTATCGCCTGAACCAACGGAGCTAAGTCTATCTCGGCCGGTCCTTGGCCACCTTGAGGTCCCTCTCCTTCGGCCCCGGCCTCGCCTCCCGCTCCAGGTGGAGGAGGTGGTGGTGGAGGAGGTGGTGGAGGAGTTCCAACTCCAACCACAGGCTCTCCCACTTGAGGCTCAACCCTAACTACTGGCTCAACTCCTGGAGCCGCTGCCTGTGGTTCCGGTCGAACCATCCTAGGCCTCCCACGTGGTCTCATGATACAGCTAGCAAGGTATAAACTACAACAAGAAACAGATAAGGATTATGTTAGCCAAAGCAAGGGTCCAATAGCGCTCAAGTACTCCTTTTCCAAAAATCTTTTTAAATTAAGTAATAGTAGCAATGGGCACACACTCTACACCAGACACAACAACGCATGCTTCAAAACATCATACGATCAGTCAAATATCAAGAATTCATGGCAAAACATGCATCAAACAACACAATCATTTAACACATCGTGCTTACCTCACTTACCTGCCCGAGGTCTCGGTAACCTCAGGCTCCGATACCAACAAATGTAACCCCCTCGTCCCGGTCTGGCCGAACGACCGATCCGAGTGGGCCATATGGAGAAAACCGAAGCGAAACCCGTTAAGGTTCCCCATCGGTTAGTGACCCTATTTTTTTCTCTTTCATTTTAATCTTGTCTAGAGGAATATTAAGTCCTAAGTGATTCACAACAGCAGAAAACATCCAAAGAAAGATCACATTCGAACCCCGACCATACATTCTTAGTCCATTTTTAAGCTTACAGGGCAGACCGTATCGGTACCCTGACTAGGGGTATCGATACGCCCTGACCAGGTCAACCCCAAGAGTCAACTCCGGGAAGACCGTATCGATACAGCCCTTGAGCGTATCGATACGCCCTTCTTGGTCAACCCTTCTTGATCAATGGAGTAGACCATATCGATACTCGTGAACCCCGTATCGGTACGCTCTACTCTCACCCAAAACACCAAATTCCAGTAACTTTGGAGGGTATCGATACCCCCAGGGTATCGGTACGCCAGGCAAAAACTGTGGCATTTGGGCAAGGCCGTATCGATACGGCCCTTAGGCGTATCGATACGCCCTGCTCTGCAATTCCACAATTTCCAACTTGGTGGCCCAAACACGACTCTAGATGCATTTTTAGACTCTCCTATGCACATACAAACATTTAAGCGATTATACATGAGCCATAGGAAGCAATCAAACATGAAACAAGGCATCTAGTCATGGCATTCAAAACAAAGGGCAAATTTAGTATTTAAGGTCATACATGAAAGCTCCAAAGGCCTAAAAAGGCACAAGTCAACATATAGGAGGTTTGCACTCACTAACAAGGCAACCTAAACATCTAGAGGCATATCACCACACACAAACATTCATCATAGCATATCATGCTTTACAAACCATAGTAATCCAAAACATCAACATCTCAATGAGTCATACATAGCTCATACAAACACCTTTGCCACATTGCTAACTAATACAAAATCAACCACCGTACTTGAGCCACAAACTTGGAAAACCCTTCTTGCCTTGCTCCGAACTAACACCACGCTAATGATCTGCATTGTTGAAAATTGAGAGCGTAAGCTATAAGCTTAGTGAGGGTGCTCTAAAATGAAAAACATCAACAATGCAGGGTTCAAGCATGTAAATCCTAACCTCACATACATCATACATTGGCAAAGTAATCGAGTAGACCTAGCTAGTCTTTCAAGTGGCATAATATGGTTTCTCATATCCTACCGAGCTCAATCATCATATAACAACACCACATATCAACATCATATATCACAAACACATGAACAAGTTTAATTGGCCACTATTAATTTCCCGGATGTGCGGATTTTAAACTCAACAACCACTTTACCTCGGTGGGATTACACTCATCACCGGACCTTGTATGTGCGGGATTCCACTCATCGCCACATGCCCTACGGATAGGATTCCACTCATCATCCCGTAGAAATATATAAAAGCTTCCGGTGGAATATTACATCACCGTACTCCTCCTTGATGACTTAACGCCATCAAGGCTACGTACGTTTTGACTCAATTTGTGTGCACACTAATCCTAATGATCGATCATTTACAACCGGTAATTTATTTAATGCCAATTTTCATAACCACATCACATATCATCAACCACATCCCATGCTCATCACATATATACATTTCATGATATACATGCACCAATTCAACCACATTTCACAAGAGGATAGATAGGCAAACATAGTAGTATTTAATGAAATCAATGGCTAAAATTAACAACCTGAAATAAAGAAATGGCCTACCAAGCACATTCCACACACACACTCTACACACACTCGAACCAAACTTTAAAACAAGTTTGAAACCACTCACCGCCCTTCCTTAGCAACCGAAACAATTCTCCTACGAACTCGGATTCGGTCCCAATGCCTCTCCAACGCTTCCTCTTGCTTCTAGCCAAACAAAACACATTCATTACTTCACAATTCAATGCTAAAACTCAACCATCAACTCACTTTACAAACACAAGCCAACTTCAACCGAATTCAAATCCAAAATACCCATTTTCGAGCTCCCCTAAAACCTTGCTGAAATTTCCATTTCCAATCACCCAAATGACCCCCAAAAGATCCCAAAACATCCTTCTAACCTATATAAACCATCAGCTCTTCAATTTTCACTTAAAACACACCCAAAAATCAAGCTTTGACATCCCAAAAATGGCTCCAAGAACCCACTTCGGGTTTTCAATAAAACCCACTCATTTTGACATATATAATACATCTTAAGGTGATTAAGATAAAACTTAACTTAATATTTCAAAACAAAGTGATAATCATCATAAAAACCTAAACTTTAACCAAACCCTAATTTTCAAAAGCTTATGGTTTTAAAAACTATAACCATGGATAGATAGGAATTGAAGAGGAGAGTGAGAATATACCTTTACTTTTGAAAAAGGCCTTGAGATGAGGGAGAAATCAATGGAATAGTGAATTTAGGGTTTGGGGAGGGGTTTTAGGATTTTCTAACGTTAGAAAGGGGTGTGGGGGAGAAGATGACACTTTTTTTTCTTTTATTCAAAAGTTGTCTTGCTTTTTAAAAGTTTTGGGTCAAATTACAACATTGGTCCCTCCCCTTTTTTACTACAGCTCAATTAGGTCCAAATTAAGGTTGAATTGATTTTATTTAATTTTATTGACTCGGACTACAAACTCGACTAACTCCTAACCCAAAACACGGGCGTTACACAACTTTAGTATAAGAACTTTAAGTTCTAATTCTGTTGAGTTGATCGAACACTTGCAAATGGCCAAGAGGGGGTGAATTGGCAATTAAAATTTTGGTAGAGAGAAAGATTGAAAATAAAAGTGACACAAGGGGTTATAGTGGTTCAAGTTCTCTAAATGAACTCTACATCCACTACCTTAGTTCCCACTAAGGATTTTCAAACAATTCACTACTTGAATTCGTCCCCTTTTCTTGGATGAGGAGGAAACCTTACAATTTTGATTAAGCTTTCTACCCAAAGCTTAATCCACTCAAATACAAAGAAAGATTTTGGTAAACTCAAATGTTTCCTCTGAAAGGATGATTGTCTACCCAATTACAATTTAAACAACCCCAATCTCACAATACAAATTGACAATTTGAAATACACTAGAGTTGGGTACAAAGATTTGACTTTGAATAGCTCAAGGGTTTGGATTTTTGCTTTGATGATGCTTGTGGGTTCAATAGTTGTTGCTTGGTCAATTGAAGCTTGTTTTTATATCCTTGCATTGATTTCTAGCCGTTTGGGTAGTTGGGATCATCAATAGAGCCGTTGTGGACATTTTTCCCGCAATAAATGCAGCTCTGCAGCCTACCGTATCGGTACTCGGGAAGGGCGTATTGATACCTGCATCAAAGAGGAAAGAGCCGTTGTGCCTGAAAACAGGGCGTATCGATACGCATAGAAGGCGTACCGGTACGGTTTTAAGGGGCGTATCGGTACGGAGGCCTTATCGATACGGTTTTTGCTCACTGGAATCCCAAGCTAAGTTTACATAAAAACTGTATCGATACGCATACCAAGCGTATCGGTACCCTATAACGATCTTTTAAAAATTGGGAAACCAACCAACTGACAAGTAACAGTCAAATAATTAAATGCTCGGATTTTTCAAAGATATGCTTGTCGTATCGATACGGTTGCTAGGCGTATCGGTACGGTTTCATGAAAACATTTGCCCAGATGAATATCGTATCGATACGGTTGCAGGGCGTATCGGTACGGTATCATGAAAATAGTTGCCTAGATGAATATCGTATCGATACGGTTGCAAAGCGTATTTGTACGGTAAGTTCAATAAAATTCCAGTGACAAAATAGGGTATCGATACGCTGAGGGTATCGATACGCCTGGGCGTTTTTGCATACTTAGGCTTGAAAAACATAGGAAAAGACTTAGGGAAATATATGATTTAAGAGCAAGTCTTTAAATATTATTTTGTTCAAAAATACTTGTCAATTTATGAGACTTTAAAGAGTACTTAAAAATTTATTGTTTTGCAAATTGGTCCTTATGTTTATGTGTTATATCAAAATCAATTTCGGTTTTACAATCTCCCCCTTTTTGATATAACAAAACCATAAATAAATTTTTAAGTTTTTGAAACTTTGAAAAGCTTTCTCCCCCTTACTTTAAGATAGATTTTCAAAACAAAAATATTTGACTCTATGATCCTTCTCCCCCTTTTTGTTAGATCAAAATAGAATACAAGGATAATAGCAATATAAAGCAACAATAATTCATTAAACTTAAAGCAAGCATAAGAGTTCAAATGCATAAGCTTCAAAATAAACATAAAGGTTCAAATGCATAAATTTCAAAGCAACCATCATAATCCAAACTTTTAAAATCCTAAAAACATAGATAATAGGCATAAACTTCAAGTCCTAAAAACAAAAGTGCAATAACAATAATAAAAGACTAAATGCCCTAAAATGAGATGCATGATCTACTCGTCCCCTTCGTCATCAATATCGTCCCCGTCATCTTCTTCTTCATCTTCTTGAGAGGGTTGATTCCTTCAGGTTTGATTGATCCAAGCACCATGGAAGGCGGTAAGAGAGATATCCATGGAGTTTTGGCGAGCGACCATGGTGTCTATCTTCTTGTCCATGCCTTGGACGCGATCCTCTAAGGATGTGAAACGATTATCCATCGCGGTGAACTTCTCATTTAGGAAGGTCATGAGAGTATCCATGGAGGAGGAATCAAGAGGAGCATGGTGAGAACTCGAAGAAGCACGAGAGGCATCGACCGGAGCAATGGGCGGAGGATCTTGAGCATTGCGAACCCAATCATTATCAACATAAGTGAAACCGGAACGAGCTAGGGAACGCTCATCGATGGGTAGGCCAAGGGTTTCGGGGAAATCATGTGAACAATCAATGCCAAGGGAATGAAATAGAAAACTCAAAGTCGTGGAGTAGTAAAAGGATGAGACTTGTTTGGTGCGAGCGTGTTGAACTAAAAAGACAAGGTCGGCAAACATGATTTGACACAAATTTGGACGTTTGCCTTCTCTAAAACACTTAAGCCAAAAATCATCCGTTTGACGAATAGTTGAATATTTCCCACCCGATGGACGAATAAACCAAGAAATAAGAAGGTGAAGGATACGGTCATGAGCATTTAAAACTTTTGCGGGACCTAAAAATCCCGTACCCAAAGAGTGTTCATCATCAATACCAATATCTTCAAAACCAAAGACATTACATAAAACCTTTTGATCAATTTGAAAAGTTTTGCCCATAATAGAAGATTCAATGGCAATGACATGCTCCCTAGGTTCATCATGTATGCATATGTCATTAGAAAAGAAGAGAATGACTAGGTTCCTATATAGGATAGGAGGAATACTCAAAAAGGTTAAGAATTTCCATTGCTTAATCAAAGGTAGGTATTGAAACTTGAAACGGACAGAATTTAAAAAAGGGATAGACACAACTCGCTCTTCGCTAAGGTTCATTCCTTGAAAAAGTTTATATCGTTCCCTATCACCATCCTCGGGAAAACTTAATTGGATAATATAAGGAAGATTAGGTGTAGGATTACCCTCGACATCCTCAATAGGATTGGAAGTAGAACGATGACGCTTAGTTCCCTTTTTCGGTGCCATAATCCTGAAAATACATCAAAAAGGATTCGAATATGTATGCAATTAACATCCTATTTGATCCAATAAATTCTAATAATTCAAGGTAATTTGTTAAAAAGAATTTTATTTTAAAGAGATATTCACAATTAAAAAAACAGTTTAAAAAAATATCGAATATAAAATATATTCGAATGAAAAAATTTAATTTTTTGAAAAAAAATTTGTGAAAAAATGAAACCCATAACAATCAAACAAGGTTTGTACAAAAATTCAGTTGAAACAACAATTAAAAACAAACGAAAATTAAAAAAAGAGAAAAGAGAAATTTTATACCTTGAATCTTAGAATGGATGAAAGAGGGGATGTAAATGCACAAGATTTGATGCCAAAGCTTTGCCTTGATGTGTAGAGTAAAAACCCTCAAGAAATTTTGAAGATTGATGGTAAAATTTGAAGGATTGAGGGGGTTTATATAGGGTTTCGCGACTAGGGTTTTTGAGAGAAAAGGGGTTTTTGTGTTTTTAAAGATTATTAACACATACAGCCCTAAATAGCCTCTCCGTCGAGGCCGTATCGATACGCTATACACGCGTATCGATACCCTTTAACCCTAATTTTATATTCGTCAATACTACCGTATCGATACGCGGACTGTATCGGTACGCTTGGCTTTGACTATTTCCCTTGACTTGTACCGTATCGATACGAGGGGTCGTATCGATACTTGTTCATCCTCAAGAATTCCCAGAAATCAACCCATATCGATACGCTTTAACCGTATCGATACGCCTTTACCAGATTGTGCAGATTTGACAGATTTAAGTGCAAAAATCTAATTTGAAACGTCCCTAAATGCATGTACATGTCATATGAACAAGTTTTAAAAAATCTAATTTGACAGATTTCAAGCAAATTTTGACATTTTGGGACCAAAAAAGGGTCAAGAAAGGCTAGTTAAACCTAACTCTCTCATAAGGGTCCAAAAGCGCTCTTTATCTAAAGGTTTTGTAAATATATCCGCTAATTGGTTCAAGGTGTCAACAAACTCTATAACAACATCATTTTTCAAAACATGATCTCTAATGAAATGATGTCTAATTTCTATGTGTTTAGTTCTAGAGTGTTGGATGGGATTCTTAGTGAGACAAATGGCACTAGTGTTGTCACACCTAAGGGGTATGGTTTCTATTTTAACACCATAATCTAAGAGTTGTTGCTTCATCCAAAGGACTTGAGCACAACAACTTCCTAAGGATATGTACTCCGCTTCGGTGGTAGATAAGGCTACGCTATTTTGTTTCTTAGAGAACCAAGATACGAGCATACTACCTAAGAATTGGCATGTCCCGGAAGTACTTTTCCTATCTATCTTACATCCCCCATAATCCGCATCCGAAAAAGCATGAAGGCTAAAAGAAGAATCCTTAGGATACCAAAGGCCTAAAGTAGGTGTGTCTCTAAGGTATCTAAAAATTCTCTTAATGGCAACTAAGTGTGATTCTCTAGGACTAGCTTGAAACCTAGCACACAAGCAAACACTAAACATAATATCCGGTCTACTTGCGGTAAGGTAAAGCAAAGAACCTATCATGGATCTATAAAGCTTAGAATCAACACACTTACCTCCTTCATCTTTGTCAAGCTTTATGGAAGAACTCATAGGAGTGGCTTGAGGTTTTGCATTCTCCAAACCAAACTTCTTGAGCATATCATTCACGTACTTAGCTTGATTTATGAAGGTGACATCCTTCCTTTGTTTGATTTGGAGTCCCAAAAAGAATGAGAGCTCCCCTATCATGCTCATCTCGAACTCACCTTGCATTAGCTTAGAAAACTCCTTACAATAACACTCATTAGTAGAACCAAAAATAATATCATCAACATAAATTTGAACTACTAAGATGTCATTGTTATATCTTTTTATGAAGAGTGTTGTATCCACCATTCCTTTTTCAAAACCCTTTTCAATTAAGAAATTTGAAAGTCTCCCATACCAAGCTCTAGGAGCTTGTTTTAAATCATAGAGAGCTTTTGTAAGTTTAAACACATGATTTGGAAATTTTGAATCCTCAAAACCCGGTGGTTGTTCAACATACACCTCTTCATTTATAAAACCATTTAAAAAGGCACTTTTCACATCCATTTGAAAAAGCTTGAAATCATGATAACATGCAAATGCAAGTAACATCCTAATAGCTTCCATCCTAGCTACGGGTGCATAAGTCTCATCAAAATCAATTCCCTCTTCTTGTGTATAGCCTTGAGCAACAAGCCTAGCCTTGTTTCTCACTATATTGCCACTTTCATCCAATTTATTCCTAAAAACCCATTTTGTTCCTATAGTAGATTGATCATTAGGCCTTTCAACTAATGTCTAAACTTTACTCCTCTCAAATTGATTTAATTCCTCTTGCATGGCCAAAATCCAAAAGTCATCTTTTAAAGCTTCTTTAATATTTTTAGGCTCAATGCATGAAATAAATGCAACATGATTCATTAATTTTAGAGAGGATCTAGTAGTTACCCCCTTGGATGGATCACCCAAGATTTCACCACCTTTGACATAGTTTAACTCCCTTGGGTAAGACACCTCCCTTTCCTCAAGAGCCAAGTCCTTCAAGGCTTCAAGAGGTGGATCTTGTGAATCCTCTTCTTTGGTTGGAATCTCATCCACCTTTGACGTTTGTCCTCCATCAATGGCATCAATGATTCCTACATCATCATCATCACAAGATTCCTTCCTCGGAAGGAGGTTATCATCGAAAACAACATGTATTGACTCTTCAACAACTAGAGTTCTTTTATTAAATACACGATAGGCTTTAGAGTTTAAGGAATACCCTAAGAAAATAGCTTCATCACTTTTAGCATCAAATTTACCTAAGTTTTCTTTACCATTATTCAAAACAAAACACTTGCAACCAAAAGGGTGAAAATAGCTAATGTTAGGCTTTTTAGATTTTAAAATCTCATAAGGTGTTTTCTTCAAAATTGGCCTAATCATTACTCGATTTATAATATAGCAAGCGGTGTTTGTGGCTTCTGCCCAAAAATATTTAGGTAAATTATTTTCGCAAAGCATGGTTCTAGCCATTTCTTCTAAAGTTCGATTTTTCCTCTCAACTACCCCATTTTGTTGAGGAGTGCGAGGTGCGGAAAAATTGTGGCTAATCCCATTTTCATTTAAAAACTCATCGAAACCTAGATTTTGAAATTCGGTTCCATGATCACTTATAATATGAGAAATTTTAAGTTCAAGATCATTTTGAGTTATTTTAGAAAATGTGATGAATTTTTCTAAAGCCTCATCCTTTGTACTTAAGAATAGAACCCAAGTATACCTAGAGTAGTCATCTACAAGCACAAAAGCATATTATTTTTCACCCAAGCTCATTGTTCTAATTGGCCCAAAGAGATCCATATGAATCGATTGTAAACATCTACTAGTAGAGACATCATTTATGGGTTTAAAAGAAGTTCTATGTTGTTTACCCTTTGAACATGCATCACAAATTTTATCATTAGAAAATTTAAGTTTAGGTAAACCTCTAACTAGATTAAGGGAAATTAATTTCTCTAAGACACCCATGCTAGCATGTCCTAATTTTCTATGCCAAAGCCATGAGTCATGTTCATCATGTGCAACTAAGCATGTATGGGATGAATGGATGTCATCTAAATGCACCATGTAAATATTGCTTATTCTATGTCCTATGAGCATTATTTGATTTGTTTTAATGTTTACAATTTTGCAACCACTTTTATCAAATAAAACATTAAAACCCCTATCACATAATTGACTAATGCTCAACAAATTATGTTTAAGACCGTTGACATACAAAACATTTTCAATGAAAATAGAAGAGTGATTACCAATGGAGCCTATTCCTTCAATGTGGTCTTTGGAGTTGTCACCGAAAGTTACTACTCCACCACTCTTAGGCTTTAGTTCCACAAATCTACTCTTGTCACCGGTCATGTGTATTGAGCATCCACTATCAATGTACCAAGAATTTTTGCTTGAAGCTTTAGCCTTGTAGCAATGCTCCCCCTACAAACAAAGAAATTAGGCCTTGGTTTTTGGTACCCAAATCATTTTGGGTCCATGAGTGTTAGCCTTCAACAATTTGGTTCCCTTAGGAATCCAAGAAGCAATAGCATTCAAATCATTAGAAATAATGAGTTCTTTAGGAACCCAAACACTCCTAACTCTATGACCTCTAGCTTGCTTGTTAAAATTTCTTTGTTTAGGTACAAAATGTTTTCTTTTTACATATTGGGATTTAGAATGATTTCCTTTTTCAAAATTATTTTTCCCAATAGCAATAGATGTTTTAAGATTATCCACTTCCTTTGTGTGATAATCTTGAAAATCGAAAAGAAGTTTTTCAAGTTCAAGATTTTTAGTTTTAAGATCATTTGAAAGATTAACTAAAAACAAAACCTTCTTTTCCAATTCGGAGTTAGTTTTTGAAAATGTCTCATTTTGAATTTTTAAATCGGAAATTGTTTTCTTGTTTTTCAAAATGGACTCTTTGTATTTTCCTACTAACTCATCATACACTTCTTGCAATTCATCATAAGCATCTTGAAGTTCCTCAATAGAAAAATCGAAATTGGATGAGTTAGAGTTTACCTTAGGTTCATCATCGATGGCCATGAGACATAGGTTGGCCACTTCCTCCTCTTCCTCGGATGACTCATCGTCACTCCGAGTAGCAATTTGTGCTTTGATCTTGTTCTTCTTCCCAAAGCTTTTCTTTTTCAATTGAGGACACTCGGAACGGATGTGACCCGGTTTCTTGCATTCATAACAAGTAATTTGGTCCTTCTCCTCTTCCTTGCTTTTACTCTTGAAGTCTCCCTTTCTAATGAATTTTCTTCCACGATTTGACTTCATAAAATGAGTAAAACGTTTGGCCAACATAGCCATCTCCTCATCTTCATCCTCACTAGAATCTCTTTCTTGTTGTGAAGCTTTTAGTGCGATTCCCACTTTCTTCTTCTCAACTTCCTTCTTCTCCACTATCTTCTTCTCTTGTTCTCTTCCTTTCCTCATAATCTCATGTGTGAGTAGAGATCCAACAAGAGCATCTAGCTTGAGAGTCTTCAAATCTCTAGCTTCAATAATGGTCGTTCTCTTGCCATCCCATGACTCCGGAAGAGAATACAAAAACTTTCTCACTAGCATGTCTTCGGAAATAATTTCACCGAAACCCTTCAAACCGTTGACAATGACCGAGAACCGATCAAACATCTTGGAGACACTTTCTTCGGGATCCATCTTGAAGTTCTCATAGCTTAGATTGAGTAGCCCAATCTTTGTCTCCTTGACATCACTAATTCCCTCATATGTTGTCTCGAGGGTGTCTCAAACCTCCTTGGCATTTTCGATTGAAGACACCTTGGAGTAGATATCCGGACCAAGTGCACAAAATATTACATGAAGAGCTTTTTCATTCACTTGCATCCTTCTTCTTTCATCATCGATCATTTCGGCTTTGATGTTTGGGACGAGCCTTTCTCCATCTCTTCTCATGGGAATGTATGGACCTTCTTTAACTACATCCCACGCCATATAGTCGGTAGACTTGATGAAGAGCCTCATTCTATTCTTCCAATAAGGAAAGTTATCCCCATTGAAGAATGGTGGCTTGGTGGTGGATTGGGACTCATAGTTGGAGGTGGATGCCATTGCTTGACTTGTTGTTGATCAAACTCTCCAAGAATCGATTCAAGAGGGTTGTAATCCTTCCAACGAGTGTAGCTCTGATACCAATTGTTGAGTTGATCGAACACTTGCAAATGGCCAAGAAGGGGTGAATTGGCAATTAAAATTTTGGTAGAGAGAAAGATTGAAAGTAAAAGTGACACAAGGGGTTATAGTGGTTCAAGTTCTCCAAATGAACTCTACATCCACTACCTTAGTTCCCACTAAGGATTTTCAAACAATTCACTACTTGAATTCGTCCCCTTTTCTTGGATGAGGAGGAAACCTTACAATTTTGATTAAGCTTTCTACCCAAAGCTTAATCCACTCAAATACAAAGAAAGATTTTGGTAAACTCAAATGTTTCCTCTTAAAGGATGATTGTCTACCCAATTACAATTTAAACAACCCCAATCTCACAATACAAATTGACAATTTGAAATACGCTAGAGTTGGGTACAAAGATTTGACTTTGAATAGCTCAAGGGTTTGGATTTTTGCTTTGATGATGCTTGTGGGTTCAATAGTTGTTGCTTGGTCAATTGAAGCTTGTTTTTATATCCGTGCATTGATTTCTAGCCGTTTGGGTAGTTGGGATCATCAATAGAGCCGTTGTGGACATTTTTCCCGCAATAAATGCAGCTCTGCAGCCTACCGTATCGGTACTCGGGAAGGGCGTATCGATACCTGCATCAAAGAGGAAAGAGCCGTTGTGCCTGAAAATAGGGCGTATCGATACGCATAGAAGGCGTACCGGTACGGTTTTAAGGGGCGTATCGGTACGGAGGCCGTATCGATACGGTTTTTGCTCACTGGAATCCCAAGCTAAGTTTACATAAAAACTGTATCGATACGCATACCAAGCGTATCGGTACCCTATAACGATCTTTAGAAAATTGGGAAACCAACCAACTGACAAGTAACGGTCAAATAATTAAATGCTCGGATTTTTCAAAGATATGTTTGTCGTATCGATACGGTTGCTAGGCGTATCGGTACGGTTTCATGAAAACATTTGCCCAGATGAATATCGTATCGACACGGTTGCAGGGCGTATCGGTACGGTATCATGAAAACAGTTGCCCAGATGAATATCGTATCGATACGGTTGCAAAGCGTATCGGTACGGTAAGTTCAATAAAATTCCAGTGACAAAATAGGGTATCGATACGCTGAGGGTATCGATACGCATGGGCGTTTTTGCATACTTAGGCTTGAAAAACATAGGAAAAGACTTAGGGAAATATATGATTTAAGAGCAAGTCTTTAAATATTATTTTGTTCAAAAATACTTGTCAATTTATGAGACTTTAAAGAGTACTTAAAAATTTATTGTTTTGCAAATTGGTCCTTATGTTTATGTGTTATATCAAAATCAATTTCGGTTTTACAAATTCTTTTGGTAAGTGGGATCATCTATATCCTTTGAGAACAAACAACACAAGAACTTTAAGTTCTTTTAATAAGTGGAATTTAATCAATTCCTTTAAGCAACACAAGAACTTCACGTTCTTTAATAAGTGAAATTTAATCAATTCCTTTGAGAATAAGCACCACAAGAACTACATGTTCTTTTAATACACATGCATGTAAATCTCAATAATTTCTGCACCATTATTGATCAGGATGGTCTAACTGATCATGCCAACTATATATGTATGTGTATATATCTCTGAATTTGTAAACTTCTTGTTTACCATAACATGTAATTCAATCTCACTCGTACATGTCTAGTACGGTCATCAAAATTGTTCCTTTAAATAGGAATATATTTAGCTCTTTCGGAGCTTTCAATTGAAATTATCTTTTGGTAGCAATATATAGTTCTTCTAGAGCTTTCAACTGACTTTTTGTCTACCAGAACTTATATCCATATTGACTTATTTCAAATGCCAATTGATAACATATGTTATCTATAATTCCCAAAGGGATATTTTGCGAACTCATATTGTTCTCTTAAAATTTCCACTTATAGTGGTGACGATATTATTACCATTAGCGGTAATTATTGCAATATTCACAATTCTGCACTTTTCATAATGTGCTTTCTCTCAAGAATTTATTGCTCTTCTAGAGCATCAATATTTTCAGTACTTTGAGATATAGTACTCACATTATTCCCTTGCATTTAAATGGGAAAATATATCTTATGCTTATGTTGAACATAAATCATCACCATAGATTGTATTTGACAAGTAATCATGTTAAACAAAATAAATAAATATCATAATATATAAATATAAATATAAAACGTAAATATTTAATGTGTGTAAAATAAATAAACGTAAAGTAAAATAAATATAAATAAATAAATAATTCTCTTCAAAGTTATAAGAATAATTAGAAGATGGGTTATTTCTTTCGAGGTTTATAAGAAAATCAATAACGTCCAAAATAGTTGGACCAACAATGTCCAAATAAAGTTGGACCAGTATCATCTTCTTCGTGTTTTGCAAACAAAATTTACTTCTATTTTCTTTCCTTTATCATTCAATGATTCTTAATTTTTCAACGTACAACATGTACGAGACCAATGGTTTATAACATCGCATTGGTAATAAGAAGAGTTTTACTTCAATAGAATGGTCTTTATCACTCTTGCCATCCTTATAACCTCACTACCGGTGGTTAGAAGTATTCTTAAAATGACCATATTTTCATGTCTATATTCATAGCCTCGACCACGGCCATAACTTCTAATGTGGCTTTTATTGCTTCCATAATATAATCTCACATTCACTTCAGAGAATGGAGTAGAGCCAGTGGGTCTTTAAAATCTTTTTCACATATCCTTATCACAGAGAACAAAGATTTAATCCTCGTACGCGACATTGTTAAATATGTCCACAAGGTCCTTTAAAAACTTCCTTTGAGATCAGTAGTCTCGCAGAACGGGATGTCCAACCAATATACTTGGATTATATCGAGATTATGTCTCTAATTGAATAATGATTTACCATGTTTGCATTCACTTCAGGGAAACAGTTCCAATAATTGCATAGAATAAACATCATGCTTGCATTCACTTCAGGGAATGCCCCATCACTGACAATCGCATGGAATAAACATCATGATTTGCATTCACTTCAAGGAATGCCTCCCATAAAACTTTTTGGATCAAGACGAATTTTCGTAACTTGAAATTGGGAGATGTAACATCCCAAAATTAGTCTAGAAGAATTAGAGGTCTAATTAAATAATTAAGTGATTTATTAGACTAATTTCCTAAACATTCGAATTGGGAATTGGTTCATTAAGGACCAAATTGAAATGAGGTCATATGAACAATAAGAATTTCGGTCAATATGTCTAGTGACCAATCCGAACAAAGAAGAAAATAAAAGGTTTGCATGCTAAAAAGAAAATGCATGGATTAATACTAATTATAAGCTGAAATTATAGTGTAATTGGAGACCTTATATGTATGAGTTAGTGAAATTATTAAGTGATTAATTAGAAGGGTTAGTTGGAGACATGACCTTTGGTCATATCTCATTAAAATTGTCTCCCTTCTCTCTCTTTTCTTTCCTTAACCGGTTACACCAAACCAAAACCACCTAAGTCATTTGTTCATTCACACCAAAATCACAAACACCAAAGTTGAGAGAAAATTTGGGAGCTTTCGATAGTGAGGAAGAAGAAGCTTGCATGGAAGGGAAAATCAATTAGAAAATTCAAGGAAAAACTATAAGTAAGTAGCTTACTCCCTTTTTGTTTCGGTTAGGGTGAAAATTATAATAGATCAAATGATATGAGGTGTCTAGAAAATATTAAAGATGATACCTTAAGTGTAGTTGCTGGAAATCTGGAAATCCATATGAATTCTTAAGAGTTAAGAGTCATTAAATAATAAGAACATGCATGCAAGTATGTTGGCAGATTCATAAAGTTTATAACATGCAACTTTGGAAAATCATAAGAAATTCTATGATGAGAGTTTGAGTCTGAATTTTTGATATGTTCTACCTTGACATGTCTAAAATGGTAGAAAAATTGTAAAAAGGAGTTTTGATGACTGCAGAAAAATCTGGAAGTGTAAGATATGGAAGCATGCAAAACTGTCCAGCCTTAATTCGAGCTGGACAGTGAACTTTGAAAATCCGTAGAAAATAATCTACTAGGCGGTTCGATCTGAATTTTTAGTATGTTGAAATTGGGAATGTAATTTAAAATTAGAAACAAACGACACCTGATTTGGATTTGTATACAGGGAGAACGAAGGGTGTCAAGTTGAGTGGTCAGAAATGAACAAAATTGGAATAGTAAGAAAATTAGAATTTGGAATCGGTAAAATTGGTCAAATTGAAGCCTAATAAGTATTATTAAGTCGAGTTCTATGTTTAAGGATATGAAATTTAGTAAAATCGAAGGTCAATTTGAAGGTTTTAAGAGTTAATTGAAAGAATTAGAGCATTTAGCAAATTGTCGAATTGGATTAAAATAATTTAGGGACTGTTTCGATTAAATTGAGAAATTCAGCCTTAAATTGCATAAATTGCATTCTGAAATTGTGTTATTCGTTTGTATTGAGTGCTCTAGATCTTAGAAGTGAAAGGGTAGAAGAAGAGGCTACTCCGGGATCGAATACGGATCGAGCAAAAGGCGTACGGATTACGAACTAGCTCGGCGATTTGTGAGTGAAACGAACTTTAGAGTTGGAATTAGAGTTCCAACTACTTAATCTGATTTTTGATTATGATAAGCATGAAATTGATTAATTAATTATTTGATTTAGTAATGGGAAGAAGGAAAAATGGAATTCGGATTTTTGTGCTTGTGATATGCGATTATGATGCTTATGTGATTGAAATTAAATTGGTGATTGTTATGCTTGAATCTGAAATTGTTCACTGTTAATTGTGTTGCTATATGTGAACTTAGCAATGCTGATTTTTTATTGTTATGATATTATCTATGTGTGAGTATCATGACATTGAATTATGTGACATGACTATATGATGACAATTCCATGTATGCTTAAGCTTGATATGTTCAATTGAGGGATGAACTATGAAATGTGAATCTGATTTTTGTGATATGAACATAGAATTATATGAGATTTGATTTGAAATATGCGAATTGAGCATGTAAATTGCTATGTGATCATGTGTGCTGATATGTTGTTAAGGAAATTGGAATCATGAATAATTAATCGAAAGGATTAATTAAGAATTTCTGAAATTTGATTGATATTATATTTGATTAAATTAAAGATTTAAATGCAAAGCCCTTGGAGTGTAAAGTCTGTTTAGGTAGTACGGCTAGCCTAGAGTCTGAGCTCAATAAGAAAATCGGTACGTTAGTGTACTCGATATTGTGGTACGTAAGTGTACCTACTTGTAAATGTCTGCGGACATTTTAATACGTTATATGTAATACGATATGGTACGTGGTACCTTAACATGGTGAATTTGATTCACAACCTCTGTCACACGAGACTTGATTACCTATCAAACTATACTATCCAAGGCATTGCAATTTGATTAATCGAAATCTGAATTTTGAAGGAAATTAATGAGATTAATCTTAGAAGCATTCGAATGACATGCTAAATTTGGTGATTTTGTTATGCTTGATATGCTATGAACTTGATTTATGATAATATGATACTTAGAAGTTAAATTAGGTTTCATGGCTTGTATGTATTTTGATTTATGAATATTGTATATTTGAGACATGTATTCGAATGGAAAATTTATTGAATTTGTGATATATATATGATCAATTGATTGATATTGTTATGGGTTATATGGTGACTCATTGTATTGGTTCATTCGAATGGAATTTGTTTGAATTCTTTGTATACATGTTCGAATTGTTTGATGTTGATTATTGATAATGATGTAGCCTATTTGCTTGGCTCATTCGAATGAATTAATGTGCAAAGTGGAATTAAAGTTGTTTGATCACTAAGTTAATTGGAAACCGGTTAGAATAGGGTTTCCTCACTAAGTACAAAATGTACTTACCACTCGAACCCTCCTGCCTTCCCCTAATTTCAGGTTCTAACATCGTCAACCTCATCCCGAGACCAAACCGTACTCAGATTAAGTATGATATTCCCTGTCTTTGTCATACTCATGGTGGGTGGCTTAGCATTTGGCATGTTAGTGCAATTCGGCTTGTTGTTCTTGTTTATGAACTACTATTTCGGATCTATGTAGACTTTAAAATGTTTCCCTACATTTTGTTATGTAAGTAAGGGGGTAAATATGGGGTATAGATAGCCCGTTTATATGTTAGGGCTCGATTCTTTTTGTCGATAGTCACGTTCTGTTTAGGCAACCATTAGGTTAGCCGTTTTATACCCCGGTTATTTTGTAAAGGGAAACTAAATACTATAGATTGTATGAACCAACTATGATGCTTAAATTATATTATAAGCATGATGTATGTTTCGGCTAAGTATGATTTTTGAATGTTATGCATGCTAATTGAATGGTTATTTGAGAAAAATAGAAATTATAAATCGTACAAATCGAATGGAATTGACCATGTGATATTCGGATGAAAAAGAACTTAAAAATGGTGGTAATTGATTAGAATAGTTTTGTAACATAGTTGCTTAAATTATCTGAATTGGAGTTATATGTATATGTCATCCAATTTGATAAAATATGTATGGTTTAATTTAAGTCAGTTATAGATTTTGATCTATGGAAATGAAGTAAATACATTACATTAGAATGGATTATAGATTTTGTATGTTGGTCGAATGTTATAAGCTAGACTAAAATGAGTATAAGATATGTTTACAATTAAGAATGTTTGTGTATGAATTTCGATGTGTATTGTTTGTGTATAAATTAGTTAAGAATACATGATGTATTCGAAATGGCTATAAGTGATAAAAAAAAATATCACACGAATTTGTAAACCCTTCCGCTGTGTTAATACGAATCTGTTTAAGTTAATATAACGCTCCTTGCCCCTAATCCGGGTGAGGGGTGTTATAGGAGAAGTCTATGGTCGAGGTTTTCGACGAAAAAGAAATATTGCTTTCGAGCAAACTTAAACTTTATAATAATCTTCTTGTAAATTCAAAATCATCATGATTTATCACACTTTAAAATAATAATATAAAGAATAAAAATAAAACCAAAATTTACCGATATTGATTTTTCTCTCGTGAACAATGGAGACATAACATATGACCGAGATAGCTTCTCATATTCCCTTTATATCAGATCTCTTTCCAAGCCATTTAAGCATATCATGTAAAACTCAAAACACGGTTAAAAATACTAACTTTTACCAAATAAAATAACATAAATAATAATATGAAAAATATCAAATATAATCATATAAGTAAAAGTATGAATAAGCATACCGCTAATTAACCCTTTTAGGAACAAGAGAAAACACACGTAATTTACACCAAACGCAACCTTTTCGTCTCTGTCGATTCGTCTTTTGGTTTGTGAGAGGCCACAACTTTATCTCTTTCCAATGTTCGAATAAAATCAAACATACTTCCAAACTTTTCAAAAAAATAAATAAATTTAAGTTAAAATATAAAGAAAAAGACAATCGGTAATTTAAAAGAATGAAGAGAGAAAAAAAACTTATCTTTGGTTTATCCTAGAATCGAATTCTTTCTAATAACTTTTTTTGGATTCAAACAATGAAGAACTCAGTTGATTAGAGTCGTGTTGATAACGTGTTGTGAATAAAATAACAAAGAACAATAATAAGAACAAAAAACAAGAATAGAAGAACAAAGAGATGAGAGAAAGAGAGAGATTTGTATTATTCTCAAATATAGACTTGTGTATATAATGCCTTCAATGAATCATCTATTTATAGGCATAAGAAGTACATAATACATTAAACTCTAATTAATAAAGATAATATTCTTAATAATAAATAAATCAAACTCCTTAGATAAAGTTCTAATCATAATAGACATCCACATAGATAAATATTCATAACAATATTCACTATAATTTACTTTTAAGAACAAATACATTCTCATCCAACAAGGCATGACATGAGGGCATCGGCCCACGGGCCTTTTATTCTCACCTTTAGTGGGTAAGTTATACTTCGATGCCCAGTAGGTTTCGCTTCAACAGTACAAATTTTCTTGGCGCTCATATTTATCAAAATAAATATTTTTTTGGTTCTAAACAGACTCCGCATCGCATGCAGTGGAGTTCTGGACATGCGCGATAAGAGTGACCGCACATGACTATTAAGAGAGAAGGACCTCGAAAATAGAGAACATAAATTAAATTAAATTTTGTAAAAAAATTATAAAATTATATATATAATTATGTGTATATAAAAAATTATCTAAAACTTAAAACATGCAAAAAGAATGAAAGTGAAAATGTTTGATTTTCGATGTTTTTAAATTAATTTTTTGTTGTTTAAGAGAATAATCTAATAATATTTTTTATATTAAAATAATTTTTAATATATATATATATTACCGATTATAAATTAAAGACCTTATTTTAATAAATTATACATAGTTTAAAATCTTTGAACGTCACCGACCGCATGAGTTGTACAATAATTTAACAAGTTAATTGAATGTTAAAGGTTTTAAATTTTATTTATCTATAAAAAATAAATAGATTACAGAGAATTAAAAGTTTTTGGATTAGTGTAGAAGTTTATAGACAACCAACACAAAATTGAAATGATCAAATGGTTTCCTCTCTTTGTTTTCTAATTTCACAAATAATAAAAATATTAATTCTTCTAATACATTATATTTTCATACATTTTAACTTTTCATAATATATTTAAATGTTGAAGATCTTTAAAATAATAGTAAACTCTATAATTTCAAACACCTTTTATAACAAGAAACTACACATAGGTTTAATGCTTTGATTTAGGGTCAGAGGTTTAAAGCTTATAACTTAAATAGGGGCTAATCTTAATAACTCAGCTTGAGAGGACATATTTAAAATTAAGTTATTTAAAGATTTTGACGGGTTTAATTTAAATTTTTTATAAAAATGTAGGAGTTTAACTAAAATTTTTAAAAAATATATTAATAGTTATCAAGACTTTTAAAAAATTTAGAAGGAGATTTAATTAAAATAATTTAAATTTTTTGAAATACAATAATATTTTTAAAATATTTGAAGGAATCAAATTAAAATTTTTAATTTTTTTAAATGATTAAATATGAAATTTTCAAACGTTGGAGGCATAACTTATACTAGCTTCAATGAGGATTCGACTCTAAACTAAAAGCTATATAATTTAAATTTTAAATATTATACTTCCTCCGTCCCATTAAAATTGTCACATGTTGACTTTTTTTGGTCAAAATTTTTTAACTTTGACTATAATTTATTTAAATATTTTAATCAATTAAAAATTATAAAAAATATATTTAAAAACTAGTTGATTCAAAGTTTTTAAAATATATTTTTTCATATTTTTATCAATAATAAATTTTAAATTATAAGAGGTCAAAGTTGAAAAAATTTGACTCAAAAAAGTCAACATGTGACAGTTTTAGTGGGACAGAAGGAGTAGTGTTTTTAGTATTATAATTTGATTACAAGAAAACATTTTTCGTATCAAAATAAATTCACGCAATACGAATTTCCGGTTTTGGAAATCACGCCCCGTAGATATTTATTTAATTTAATTATTACAGTAAACAAAACCGACAGACGCGGATTTAGAAAAGCACGAGAAAATTAAATGCGGAAAAATAAAAAGGCAACGAATAGAGTCTCACCATTGTCCATTCTCTTTCATTGATCCTCGCCCTGTCCGGCCATGGCCTACACAACTTGATTGCTTCCATCTTTTTAATTTCCCTTCTTCATTTCCGGTGCCAACGCCCACATCCAACTCCTCTGATTGAGACGTTTTTTATTTGATTTTTTTTTTCAAAAAATTCTACACAGAGGCGAGATTAAATCACTGGTGCTCAATAATTTGGAGAACGAAGAGAACCAGAGTCGAAGTTTTTTGAACGTAAGTTCATTTTCCTCTTTCTCTTTGCCGATCTCCAATTTTCACTTAACTTTGTTTCTTTGTTTTTAGTTTTTAGTTTTTTTTTTTGCGCTGTACTTGATGTTCTTTTTTTGTGTTATTTTCTGAAGATGATTTCTGTTTGGATTCCAGGAAAATGGGGCTGATTTCGGGGATTTTGATGGGGTTGATCTTCGGGATTTCGTTGATGGCTGGTTGGCGTCATATGATGAGGTACCGGAGCACTAAGCGAATCGCTAAGGTATGCTGATTTCCCTGTTTCTGTTGAAGCTGTTCATCTGCGTAGATATCTGTGCTTAGTTCAGTTGCTTATTCCTTCGATTAAATTGACCGGAGTTCGTTAAACGCCTTGTTAATTTTGCCTTTTCCGTTAATTGTTCAAACGAGTGAAAGAAGATTATTAGTTGTTGAAAACTGGTTGAGTATATATAATTGCCCTTGTATTACAAACCAAGTAACCAACTGTTGCCAAGTTTTCAACTGTAGTTTTAATAGTGGACAACTGGACTTATCTTTTAGTTAGGAGTTCGGAACTTAGGAATTGACTATGTTGAAATTTGTGCAGAACTCTAAGGCAGTTGCTATGTTGTCAATTAAGGCCAGTGAAGTTGTGAACAACATAGTTTTTTTTATTCAACTGAAAGTCCGAAACCAACGCGGCCTTAAAGTTTTGTGTTTTGAATTAAGTTTAAGCTATAGTGAACTTGCAAATTTTATAAATAGATGAGTTAGTTGTTGAAGTCTAATTTTGGATGTCCCCGAAGGAACCATTTATCTGGTGGAGCATCCTCTAGGATAAGAGAAAATTATGGGTGAAATATTTGTATTCTATTAGGTAATGGATTATGGATCTACATTTTAGTTTGTCTTTCACTAGGGTTATTAAGATCTTGTGACTACTTCATCTTTCAACTTTTAGACATATCCGGCTTTCTGGATGCCTATTAATCATTATACTTGTCTTCTTTGACAGGCAGCTGATATAAAAGTTCTTGGGTCACTCAACAGAGATGATCTGAAGAAAATTTGTGGTGATAATTATCCTGAATGGATATCTTTCCCTGTCTTTGAACAGGTCAGTGTAATGATGTCAGATTAATTAGTTCTCCTGTTATCCTTCTCTTAGGCTTCAATGACTTTGTATATATAATTTGAATGTTTTATGCACTTGATTCACCTTGAGGGAATCCAATTTTCTCTTTATTCTCTTGTAAAAGTGCAAATTCTTTTCTTTTGATGAAGTTTGGAATATGATTTGTTTTAGTTGTATGCCTTGAACTTGAGTATAAAATCTGTTCCTTTTTCAGAATCAGTATCTAAAATTAACTAATGATTATGTTCTTCTTAAAGGGCTATATATGCATTTTATGAATAGGTGCCTTTTACTTGGAAGAAATACCCTATTGTTGACTTCTATGATCTACAATATGCATATAAAGACTAGGTAGCCCCTTTTTAAAAAAAAGACTATAACATCCACAATTCTGCATGTGTTAGGTATAGAGAAAAGGTACATTCAATTTTTCTATTAAGACATTCAGTATGGTTGCTTACAATATACACCATGGTTAATCCTCACAGGTGAAATGGCTGAACAAGCAACTGAGCAAATTATGGCCTTCTGTAGCGGAGGTAAGCTGCTGGTTTTTGCAATAAGATTTATAATAGCTGTTATTAAAAAAGGCTGAAGAGAGACTTATGACTATGCTATTGCTAGTAAAGCCAAAGAACTTAGCTCTGTAGCTTCTGCGTAACTGAATATTTTGACTTGAAGTCTAGAATAGATTAATTTAGACAGCTTATTCAGCTCTTTTGATGTTTTGTGAAGTGAAATAGTTTTACTGGTTTTATATGCAACTGTAATTGAACTTTTTTGGTAGTAGATAATCATAAACCTACATTAGGCCATTATAGATACCGTCATGATCATGGAGCCAAATTGAGTTTTCCTGTTCACAGATTTTTTGGGAAAGGGAGACGCATGAGGAGTGAAGTATCTGCTATAAAGTTTAAACGGCATTCTGCAATGAGTATATTCTGTGTTAAGTATTGAGCTAAAGGTTTGTTAATGTTCTACTATCAGGCAGCATCTGCGGTCATCAAAGAATCTGTTGAACCTCTCTTGGAAGAATACAGACCTCCAGGAATTACTTCACTAAAGTTCAGCAAATTGTCACTTGGCACTGTTGCTCCCAAGATTGAAGGTATTACTTGTGGAGAATGAGCTTATTTCCAATAGTGGTGGTTTCCATGTTCACAAATCACAAGTCCCAACTTCTAAGGAGTCCTTATACATGCTAGATGTACATCATATCTATATGCATGTCTTCCTAGTTCTATCAATCATTTACTTGAAGAAACTTTGTATCTTCTGAAAGAAAAATGAGCTTCTTTAGGTCATGATTGTTCAATTGCCTTGACTGTCACTTTTTCTGGTTTGCTTTGTCTGCTTTTTAGTTTATTCAACTTAGATTTTCCTTTTTCCATAGTTGATCTAAGTTTATGTGGAGATGGTCTGTGCCTACTTATATGTCGCAATTTCATGAAGGGGCACTTAAACTTAGTTAATCTGGAGGTGCTTAGGCCATCCGACATGATATTTGTTAGGAGGTGGTGGGTTGTTACCAGGGGCCATTTTATTGCTCAATTTGATTTTTTATAATTCTATGAACTATTTCGAAATCATCCTTTTAAACATTTTCTACCTGCATGATTACTTATGGCATGTAGGTATTCGAGTTCAGAGTCTTAAGAAAGGTCAAATCACAATGGATATTGATTTCCGGTGGGGTGGTGATCCTAGTATAATTTTAGGTGTTGAAGCTGCACTTGTTGCTTCAATTCCAATTCAGGTTGGTACATCAACAAACTGTCAAAATTTGCAATTATATTTAATTTGAATGTAATTTGTTTGAATACCATACATAACATAATACTTTTGCCATCTTTGGAGTTAAAATTTTATGATACGAGACTATTAGTTAACTGTTATTCTGTTGTGCTGTGATGCAGTTGAAGGATCTTCAAGTTTTCACTGTTATCCGAGTCATCTTCCAGCTTGCTGAAGAGATACCTTGTATTTCTGCTGTAGTTGTTGCTCTCCTTTCTGAGGTACCATTAGAGAATTTCAAGTCTACTTGTGTTTATATAGATGTTTTGGTTAATAAAACTGTCCAGATGTAATCTAGAAACAACTGGTTAATTTGCATTACATGACTCATGCAGCTTGCTGTGTTGTAAGATTGTTTTGAATCTGATCCTTATTTTTATTAATTTCTGAAAGAGAAGGGGTTATTCATGGTTTTAACTAGTATAGCTGTACAACATGGCTTGCACTATTTAGCTTTCTTTTTTATGTACACACACACACACACACATATATATATATTGTTTTCATTTGACTGTTGCTATGAATAAGTGACTAATCAAAGCTCCAAAGCATGTGAAGTAGGAAGTTATTTATGGTCATGATGAACCTACTTATGCTTTTTGTTGGGAGTCACTAATTCCTTTTCCAAAATCAATCAGCCAAAACCTAGAATTGATTACACTTTGAAGGCTGTTGGTGGAAGCTTAACAGCAATTCCAGGAATTTCAGATATGATTGATGTAAGTTTTCGGTTTTACTTCTTTAACCCGTTCACACATTTTGATTTTTTTGATATTCTTATAGTTACTCATTAACATTGTTGTTTGCTCCAATTTTATTGTATTTTGTAGGATACCGTGAATACAATTGTGACTGACATGCTTCAGTGGCCACACAGAATTGTTGTTCCAATTGGTGGTATACCGGTTGATACCAGGTAATTTTTAGACTTCAGTTGCTGTGATGTTTTGCCATTGCAGGATAGGGGAATTGGCCCAAGTTTTATATTTGTTCATTTTGAATTTCAAGAATTTCTCGGTATGTTGCATGAATATCATTTCTTCTTTTGTTGTGCAGTGAATTAGAGCTTAAACCAGAGGGAAAGCTGACAGTTACAGTAGTCAAAGCTAATGATTTGAAGAACATGGAAATGATTGGAAAGTCTGATCCTTATGTGGTTGTTTACATTCGACCTCTGTTCAAGGTTAAAACAAAAGTCATCGACAACAACCTGAATCCTGTTTGGAATCAAACATTTGATTTGATTGCAGAAGACAGAGAGACACAAGCACTAACTGTAGAGGTTCTGAACCACATTCTCTGTTCCTCTTTTTGCTTATTCTGTCATAAAATTGCATTTCTACTAATGTTGAAATTTGAGAAGTTTTAGTTTTCTCGACAGAATGACATTTTACCTTGATTTATGTGCTTCCTATATTGTGGTCGTGTTCAGAGTCCCATCTCCCTCCCTCATGTTTGGAAAAAAAACGAAAATTTACTTGTGTTGGTTTTCATCCTCAAATTATATTCTAATCTTATGATATATACTCATTAAAGTTCATTATTGGCTTGAAATAGGTTTTTGACCAGGACATTGGGCAAGACAAGAGATTAGGAATCGCAAAATTGCGTTTGATTGAACTGGAACCAGAGACACCAAAGGAGGTCACTCTGAACCTTCTATCCTCACTTGATACACTTAAAGTGAAAGATAAGAAGGACAGGGGAAATTGCACCATTAAGGTACACATCTTTTCACAGTTTTCTATGGCTTGTGTTCAGGTGCTGCATTATTGTTTGCTTTTCATGTAATTCAGTCCATTCATATGCTCCTTTGCTTCTAGCTTAATCTATTTGATGTCTTCTGCGATACACCATTTGAATGCCAAAGATGGTGAATAGAGATTTCGTTCTTTATTTTCGGTATGGTGCCTCATTTTCTGATAAATATAGTTTTTCTCTATACTTTTAGCTTTTGTACCATAAGTTTAGCAAGGAGGAACAACTGATTGCTTTAGAAGAAGAGAAGAGGATCCTCGAAGAAAGAAAGAGATTGAAAGAAGCTGGAGTTATAGGAAGCACAATGGATGCACTTGACGGAGCAGCATCATTGGTTGGATCTGGTGTTGGCATGGTCGGTACAGGTATTGGTGCCGGAGTTGGACTCGTGGGAAGTGGTGTCGGTGCTGGAGTCGGGATTGTTGGGAGCGGCCTTGGAGCTGTTGGCAGTGGACTGAGCAAAGCCGGAAAGTTCATGGGCCGAACCTTCACAGGGCATTCCAGCAAGAGAAGTGGATCCTCAACTCCAGTGAATAGCATCCAAGAAAATGGCGGTGCAAAGCCACTCCAGTGAATAACGCCACCAAGAAAGTGGCGGTGCAAAGCCACATTGAGTTAAGCATGTGAATTTCGCCTTTCAGTTTGTATCTTGCAACATGCAGTGATCATGCAGAGTACAAAACCAGTAATACTTGTTCATTACTCTTTGCTTCTTTCTGTTAGTTCGGGATTCAATTTCATAAATATTGTTCATTCTCCAACATAGTGTTAATTGTGCTAGCCACTGTATCTGAATATGTTTGTAACTAAATATGTAATAATCGTTTGAATAACTGGTTTCTCAACTCATCTCTCAGGTGGGGGAACTTGTGTGATTTTATTTCCTTACTCAGTTCGGCCGCGTTCTAAAACCTTGTCTCACTAAAAGTTTCAGCGAGCTGGTGCCGTTGCTCATCATTGGTGGAACGAGATCTGTGGTTGAAGAACCTAACAAAAAAAAAAAAACAGGGTTGCATTAGCATACACTTCTGGGACTAAATAAAACATCCTTTTGCTGTCTGACTCCGACTTTTGTCATGAACGAAAGGATCTGATCCCAAACCCAAAATAATAATAATAATAATCTTGGTTTGGGTATTATGAAAAGGAATTCGTATCATACACAATCTGTGAGGGAATACTCTCACGTTCCATGTTGTTCAAATAATACTATAATCTTAATTATTAACTAATCGGATTCAACAGCGTCCTGGGAAATATCGCTGAGCATCACGGGGTTAGTATCTGCGTCTGCACCGAGGCGAGGCAGCCAGTCGCGGCGGAAATCACCCCGACAAGCGTGGGCTCGAAGACTTTATCTGTTGACATAAAAAACGGATAATAAAATAGAGAGAGTGGCAGTGGGACTGGCATGATCTCAGTCTCTCTTGGCTTCAACTATTTTTTTTTTCACTTTGTTTTATTCTCTGACTTCTTCCTTTTTCAACTCTACGTTGCAACTTGCAAGCTGTAAACATTTTTTTTGGTTTCCCTTTTCTATTATTTTTTACTTTATGATTTTGTACGGTTTGAGTCCTTTTACCGAGGTGAATAAAAAGTCAAAAAACTACCCGACAGTTTACTATGATACATTACCCACTCCCTTTTCCTTTGTTACTTTTACTCTTTTTTACTTTAGTAATACTCCCTCTTTCCACAAAAATGGTCTATTATTAATATTTTAAATAATTTTAAAATATATATATATATAAAAGATGTGCTGTAAAATAATTCAAGTGACATTTAGACCTTATAAAATTACAATTTGTTCGGTGGGAAAATAAAAAATAGAAAAGAGAGAGATAAATTTTAGAAGTTATTAAGTTTTTCAAATAAATAATTTAAGTATGATGATTTTAAAAGGAAAAATGAATAATTTTAGGACATAAAGAGTATCATATATAAAAATTGAAATAAAAATATTGAACAAAAAATAAAAAATAGATAACTTGTTTATATTATAAATTATTATGCATAATATACGTACATTTTTTAGTTTTCTCTCTAAATTGTTTCTTTAGTTTAGTCTCTCTATTAGTGCTAGTGGCCCATATCCGACAACAATCTTAGTGTCTTAGTTCGATTTTTCTTTTCTTCTCTTTTGTTTTTAAGTTAAAATGAGATTTTTTTTTTTGATTTTTTTTTTTGCGTCCAGTGGATGGAGTCACGAAGATATTAAGGTGAAGGACACATTCAATGGAAGATTTTCTCTTTTTAATTTTTTGAGTTACATGTTTTAATTTTCTTCCTTTTTGTGAGTTTTTTTTGGTTAAATTAAAGATAATATCTATTTATAGATATTATTAATTTTTTAACATACACATATTTTGTTGATATTGCGATTGAACCTGAGTCTCATAAGATGAACATCATCATCGACTTTTCTATTGAGACCACTTGTTGGATTCATGATTGAAGTATGTTTATTTATTGTATTTTTTTTATTTTAATAAAATCCACCTTATTCCTTTTATTTTAAAAATACAGCTTTCAACTTAATGTGTTTATAGTTTCAAACTGTGCAACAACATTACCAACTTAACTACTTTAAGAAATTACAAGTACATGAAAATACATAATTGCAAATATAAATGATACATATCGGAGTAATTATCATAAGATTTAATTATTATATATAATTGAATCGATAATCTAAATATATCTAAATAAGACTCACATACAATGAGAATCATACTAAAACATTAGGTATTGAGTTATAAACAATTTTAATTCATTATTTGTAAAGATTTTGAATATGAGTTAACAAAGATAAAATTTCATGACGATTTTACGCATTTCGAAATAGACGTAGTACATTCAAACTATCAATCTCGACTACAATACCTTGAAAGCCAAGATCTCAAACCTTAATCAATCCAAAATATACACACCATAGTTCGAATTGTAAGATAAAACATATTCCGATAAATTTCAAGAAACCACCTCATGAAATTCAAGAATGGTCGGAACCACACCACCATATGACTGCCATGAGGCACAACCGTCAACATCCCGCCGTGTTCCATCCGTATTTAGTTTAACTCAACCATCCGTCGGAGGCAACCAAACACTAGAGCCTAGAGGATAATAATATACTAATATACATAATTATTTATTCTTGATAAAAAAACATAATTATTTATTGATTATAAATAATAATAATAATAATAATAATTATCATTATTTTAAAAGAAATATTCCTAAAAAAAGTAGCTTTTCGAAAATAGATGGTATTACATTTTTTTTAAAGAATGGCATCCAATAGGTCAAACCAAGTTAAGCCGTAGCCTGTGAATGTGATGACGTATGCTGCACACTGTATTTTCTAACTAAAAAAAATTCAAAATTATAATAATTAAAGCGTTGAAAATCCGAAGAAAACAAAAAACAAACAAAGGCACAACACTCCATTCACGTCACGCGACTCCCAATGCGCGCGTTGCCCATTACCACTTACGTATCCCGCCATCAATGGTTTTCACAGAAGACAAAACCAACTTTTGTTTTTGTACACCTCGATCCCACGTGATCCACCACCCCCGTCACAATGGCGCGTTTCCTTCACGCTCTTCGATCCACGATAATAATAATAAAAATCTACCACCCCCATCAGCATCTCATCAGTTATCGCTTAATTTGGCATACTCACTCAGCGGTCACATTTAAATCCATGACAATCCAATGATATTCCGACACGTCAATGTTCAAACGTACACTCTCTGTCACCCAACACTCCCTATTTTATCCTGAAATAATAATAAAAAAATTAAATTTAGAAACAAAACAATTTTTCTAGTACTCAGTCAGTGGCAGAAAAATTCTTTCTTCTAAAGTCTAAACGGAGGAGAAAAGAAAAAGAAAGCTAAATGCAATCCTAACTTAGCTTCGTTTTCTTATTTTATTTACAATCATGCCATCACGGTTCTCGCCTCCAGAAATCACGGCGGAGACGCCACCGCAGCACCACCACCGTCACCTTCATAAAAGCTTCCACTTGCTTCTTCCACTCCTCGCTGCAGCCGTGACTATAACTCTGATGCTTTTAACCGTCTTAACCATCTTCATCTACCGGAAGCTCTCTCGCAACCGCACAGCTCCGTCGGAATCTTCGAGCAATTATCACTGCCGCCGCTTCTCATACTCCCTCCTCCGACGCGCCACCTCCTCGTTCTCCCCTTCCAACCGGTTAGGACACGGCGGATTCGGGTCGGTTTACAAAGGAACTCTCCCGTCGTCAGCTCAACATCTGGCGGTCAAAGTTATGAACTCGACGGATTCATTGCAAGGAGAGCGTGAGTTCCACAACGAACTCACTCTCTCACGCGCCTTGGATTCTCCCCACATTGTTCCTCTCATTGGGTTCTCTTCAGATTCCAGGAGGAGGAGGTTCGTTTTGGTTTACGAATTAATGGAAAATCGGAGCGTGCAAGACGCGCTGTTGGATAGAAAATGCGAAGAACTGATGGGGTGGAGCAGAAGATTTTGTGTTATAGAGGATGTAGCTAAAGGGCTTGAGTATCTCCACCATTTCTGTGATCCGCCGGTTATCCACGGCGATATTAAGCCGAGTAATATTCTTCTGGACGGAGAATTCAAGGCCAAGATTGGTGATTTCGGACTCGCTAGATTGAAAACAGAGGATCTAATTGAAGGGCTTGAAGAAGGTGAAGCCTCGAGGAAAAAAGATGTAGAAGATAACGGGTCGATTTTAGAAGAAACAGAGAGCGTTTTAACTGGTTTCGAAGAAGGTGCGAGCTTGACGGTTGCCGATAGCCATAGGTCACCGGAAAGCTGTGTGCTTAGAGTTTTGGATTCGGAGGCGTCGACAAACCCGGGTTTATCACCGGAGACGGGACTGGAAAAAGGGAGTGTTTTATCTGAAGGGCTGTTTGATAAGGTTAGTGTAGAAAGTGGGAGAGATTTGGTTAGTAATAAAAAGGGTGGGTCGAGAAGAGATTGGTGGTGGAAGCAGGATTCTGGAATTGGGTCTGAGTCAGGGCGAGTTAAAGACTATGTAATGGAATGGATTGGGAGTGAGATTAAAAAGGGAAGACCTAAAAACGAATGGCTTGCTTCTCCGAGCTCGGTCGATAACATTAATGATTGCAAGGTTTCGAGTTCGAGTGTTGAGCAGAAGAAGGGAAAGGTTCGAAAGGAGAGGGATCGGAAGCCGAGAGAATGGTGGAAAGAAGAATTTTGTGAAGAACTAACAAAGAAGAAGAAGAAGAAGAAGAAGAAAAGAGGGCTAAGTTCGAGTAACAATGGAGAACTATGGTGGCAAAGAGATGAAGAAATGGTAGAAAGGAAAAAGAAAAAGAATAGCAGAGGCAGCATTGATTGGTGGTTAGATGGATTCAGTGGTGAATTCAAAATCGGAAGAAGGAATAGCCAAGATTGGGCTAGTGGCGATATACCGAAGAGCGGTGGGATCAGTAGTACTCCGAGTATGAGAGGAACTGTTTGTTATATTGCCCCTGAGTACGGTGGTGGCGGTTTACTTTCGGAGAAATGTGATGTTTATAGCTTTGGTGTTCTGGTTTTGGTCATAATATCCGGCCGTAGACCACTCCAAGTCACGGCCTCGCCGATGTCTGAATTCGAGAGAGCGAATTTGATATCTTGGGCAAGACAACTAGCCCACAATGGGAGGCTTTTGGAACTAGTTGATCCCTCTATTCATTCACTGAATAAGGATCAAGCATTGCTTTGTATTACCATAGCATTGCTTTGTCTCCAAAGATCACCAAGCAAGCGGCCTACCATGAAAGAGATCGTGGAGATGCTTTCCGGTGAGACAGAGCCACCGCATTTGCCTTTCGAGTTTTCACCTTCGCCGCCATCGAATTTCCTGTTCAAGTCCCGGAAGAAGGCTCGGTGAGTGTCGGATTTCTCGATCAAGCATTTTGATTTGACTGTAGAGTTTTGTAGAAAAAAAAAAAGCTACTCACATTATCTCATAAATCTGTGTCACTTTTTGCTTGTTTTGTTCTTCAATTGTATTTTTTTTCCTTTTTAAAGGTGTTTACTTGAGTCTAAAAGTCTTCCCTTTAAACTAAAGCTTATCTACATCTACATGTATGAGTTGAGATTTTAGGATCAACCCCACTCCATTTGACCCCTGTTAGGGATCCCAGGATCAACGGTGATTGTAAAGCTACAAATGTATCGCCTTTTTCGCTTTTTGGACCGAGATGTTATTACCTTCCTTGATTAAATTTTCTTTGTTCCTGTGGGCTTAATACAGATAGCTTGTCATTTTAGTGCAGCCCCAAAGCTTACCTAACTGCATATTTGGCCCCAGTGTGCATATCCCTTTTCCTTTGTCTTCTAGCTTTTAGAAAGTAGCTGATTTTTGTTCCGAGGATCATGAAATTCAGTAGCGGGGGACAACTCTTGGACCCAGACTTTTATTTTGCTTTATGACCTGCAAAGTCACATTGGTTGAATTATACGGTAGGGAAAATATCCATTATCTTTTGGGTCGAATGATAAGGAGCTTGACCTCTCTTAAATGAGGTATCGGATTCGGGTCTTGTAGACAGAAACAGTGCTGGGAGGGCTTGCCTCTCGTTTAGAGAGGTCTGATCCTGCTCGACTGCAGATTTGGTCGGAATTCAATGTGAGTACCGGATATCGGAGGGTGTTATTTCTTTGATGCTTTCCACTTTTGCTGAAAACTCAAACAGGGAAAGCATCTTCAACGTAAACACATCTTTTCTAGTTTCTAGATGAGTCGAGCAACGCATTTCGTATTCACAGGGGAGGTTTGTGTCTCACTGTTGTGGTGGTAGAAATTTTACAACAACAACAAAAAAAAAGCGTAAAAATGTTATCCAAATGCCAGAGTATACGCAGTTTGATAGTTGAGCAAGAATACAAGATTTGACTATGATGAAAAATTGTGATTCTGTGTCCTTTTGTCACCACAATTGGCTGTTGTTGCTTAAGCTGAGAAACGTTTGCCCGCATCTGGGAATCCGAAAGTTTCTTGCTGTTTAAGCCTCGAGGCATCATTCACTTTTGATCGGGTCTTGGCTGCAATGGAAGGTGTCGGGCGGTCGGCCGTGGAAGAGATTACGGGGAGCAACGAGTGCAATTAACCGTTATAGTTTGCCCGGTGTTATATGATTGTGCCATGAAATGAAGTTGGTGTTTTTTTCGTAATCAATATATGTATTAACCAACAATGGGAAATGGTAGGCACATTCCACTTCCAAGCTGGTTTCAACCTTATATATGAATTGTTAGAAGAAAGTTATGAATCTCGAGTATAGACTATAAACTGAATATGTACTATATCTAAGGATGGTCATAGGTCAAGTGTTTGGCAGTCTCGCACTTGCCATTTTATGATCATTCACCCTACCTGAATCTGATCTAAATTTTATAGTAAAAATTCAAACCGGATTTGACTTAACATAAATATTTTTTTATTCGATAAAATAGAGATAATTGTAAAAAATATAAATAAAGAGAGTATATTATAATAATTATTCTATTTTTATTAAAAAAATAGAAAGATAATTAAAAAAATATATAAATAGATGAACAATGAACATTATAACAATTACTAAGGGCTTGAAACAAGGGAAATTGTGCGAGCTGTCAAGTTGCTTCACCTTCTGACCCATTTCCTAAGGGCTTCGCACAAATCTTAAAATGGGTCTGGGGTCTGTCTTAGGCTTTCGCTTTCCTTAATTCATTGTTTTTCCTTCGACTACATCAAGGGAAAACTCCGCATATAATCCCTGAACTATACTTTTATTTTTTATTTTATAGTCACTCAATTTTATTTTTTTTATTTTTTCACCCAATTGGTAACTATGTATTGGAAGTAGCAAAACAATGTAAATTGGACTGTTTTATTTATGAAATTAGCTTAATATTTCACCATTTTTTCATGACCATCATTTTTTTATTGTTGTTTAAACGTCATCGACCATCGTTTGCGAATAACTCTATCAAAATATTTTTATTTTTCTCATATTTTTCCTTATCAATTTATTTTTTTTAAAAATTAACAAAACTCAAAACAAAGCTTCAACGTTGTCTTAGCCTGATATGCAATCCCTATCTATAATCATCGTGAAATCATATATTACTTTTTTTTCCTCTTTAGTCTTTCAACCGTTCGAATTTAGAAGAAATACTCAAATATCAGCGAATAAAAAAATTCAAAAAAATTAAGTTTCAGAGAAATGTTTCATCTAAAAATTAAATTAAATTCGAAAGTCGAATGATAACATAACACAAAATCAAGAGTAACTTAAATAGAAACAAAGGTCAAAATTAGTGACATCAACATAGTTTTTCAAACTGAAATTTCTAAAAAAAAACTTCAATATCAGTCGGTCAATGTATTTTTAGGATAAAAATCATATACTTTTTCGATGTTCTTACTTATACCCTAACACTAAAAAATATTATTAAAATTAAATTTCAAGCCCTAACCCTAAATTTTAAATCTTAAACCATACACTCTATATCCTAAAAAATACAACATACTATAAATTCACTAAACCCTAACTATAAACCCCAACCTAAAACCTTAAACCCCAAATTTAATTTTAAACACGGGAACATAAATAGAAACACCGAAAAATAACAGGAAATTTTCATTTGTATCTTTAACGGTGAGTATCGAGTCAAATTTTTTCGCCTAAAGTCTAGTCAAATTTTACTCACTCTCTTCCCTAACACATACCAGGGAAAATCGAATCTGATCGAATCTGCCGACAGCAACTTTTATCAATGATAGTCGCAGCCACATTTATATCGCTGTGACCCAAAGGTAAATAAATGCACTTACATATATAATTATTAATTAGCCAACTAAACAGGTAGTCGTTCAAAGTTGCTCACTTCTCTTTATTATTTTTACCTAAAACAGCAGCATCTATTTATTACACCCTTTCACCAAATCAATGTTACTTACATCTTTCTTCATATTATATATTATCACGTGACCTTTTTTAAAGAAATAATTTTTACAATTTTTTAATAAAAGTTTTAGGGTAAATTCTACTGGTAGTTATTTAACTTTTAGTATGTTTTTAATTTGGTCACTGACATTGAAAAACTTTCATTAAAATTATTAAAATTTTAATTCATTTTCATTACAGTCACTAAACTTTAAATTTACATCCGTTACCGCCACCATGTTAATAATCGGATGAGTCTACCACGTGCGACGAACATTGCTGAACATTACTGAACACCATTAAATCAATTAATAAAGATTAAAAATTTCAAGGACTCAACATACAATTAATAATTATTTTAAAAAATATTATTTTCTATATATATATATATATATATATATTAAAATTTTGAATTTTTTAATAAGGGTAAACTACATATTTAGTACCTAACCTATTACCGTATTTCTGTTTTGGTACTACACTTATTATTTTTGACAAAATAACACCTAACATTATATTTTTGTTCTATTTTAGTACATGACTGTTAAAAACTAACAGATATGATGATGCGACTTATTTTTAATTGGAATAATAATAATTTTAGTACCTAAAATTTGTATATTTCTATCAATTTGATCCCAACTTTATTAATTTAATCGTTAATTTAACAAATTGAATTTAAACTGTAATTTTTTATGTCTTCTTCCTTAAAAACCCTAATCTCTCTTTTTCTCTTGAACAATTCCATCATTTGCCGACTTTATAAATCAATTCACATAGATAATGTTAAATTGATATACACGCAATTTAATTAATTTAACTTTATACAACGAAAAATTTAAAATTTTCCCTTAGAGTTCCAAACCACCAGCAAGTACTTTCTCGCCCTTTGTAATGTTCCACGTGAAGGCAGTGTAAGTGGAACTCCAATATTTCTCTTTTCTATTGCTCCACATAGTTGACGACCCGACACTAAAATATTTTAGTCAAGGTTGATAGTGGCTCAAGGGGAAAAAAAAGGGGCTAAGGTTTCAGGAAAGATGATAAATTGATGGGGTTTAGATAAAATTGATAGTAATGTATAAATTGTGGAACTAAAATTGTTATTATTCTCAATTAAAATTGAACGACGTCATCATCTCCGTTAATTTTTAGCGGTCGGTACTAAAGCAAAATAAAAACGCAACGTTAAATACTATTTTTCTAAAAACAATAGGTATGGTACTAAAACAGAAACATAATAATAGGTTAGGTACTAAATAGGTAGTTTACCAAAAATTTAAAAATTTAATATACATGAAAAATAATTATTAATTGTATTATGAATCTTTGAAAATTTAAATTTTTATTAATTAATTTAATAATATTTAGCAGTGTTTATCGTTAGTGGTGTTGAGTTTTAATAATATTTATTTTCATTAATAATTCTTGTCATAATAAGTAGTTGAATTTTGTGATAATAAGTACAATCTCCACCACAGAGGCTTCTCAGTTCTCTCTTCTCTCTAATCTGGAAACCATGGAAGATCATTCCTCCTCTGCAACACCATCCATGGATCCCTACAAGTTACTCGGAATCGTCCAAAACCCGGACGGGTCACTCACTCGACAAACTCACTTCCCTTCGGTTCCAGCAACAGAACAAACTTGCACCGAGTCCAACACATCCCAACTCGCTCTCTTCAAAGATGTCACTCTAAACTCCGAGAACAAAACATTCATTCGTCTCTACAGGCCGCCAACTCCACCGCCGAACACCGATAATAAGCTCCCTCTCCTGATACACTTCCATGGCGGCGGCTTTATCATCTTCAGTGCTACTTCTCGTCCTTTTCACGATGCATGCTGTGTCAAGGCAGCAATGATCCCAGCCGTACTCATCTCACTCGAATATCGTCTTGCGCCGGAACACCGCCTCCCGGCTGCGTACGACGACGCGATGGAAACGATCATGTGGGTCCGGGACCAGGCGGTGGATATCGACGGATGTGATCCGTGGTTAAAAGAGTGCGTTGATTTTTCCAAGTGTTTTCTATTCGGTTCCAGTGCGGGCGGCAACATGGTTTTCCACGCGGCTTTACGTGCATTGGACGTCGACATCTCGCCGGTGAAAATCATAGGGCTGATAATGAATCAGCCGTACTTCAGCGGGGTGGAAAGGACTGAATCCGAGAAGAAATTCTTCAACGACCGGATCTTGCCTCTGCCGGCTAATGATCTTATGTGGTCCTTGGCTTTGCCGAACGGAGCTGACCGTGATCATGAGTTCTGCAATCCGATGATGGCTGATGAGTCCCTTAAGGAGAAGATGGGGCGGCTGCCACGGTGCTTGGTGTCTGGCCACGGCGGAGATCCACTGATTGACAAGCAGAGGGAGTTGGTGAAAATGCTGGAGGCGCGTGGGGTTGATGTGGTGGCGGATTTCGCCGAAGGAGGTTGCCATGGGATAGAGATTTTTGATCCGTTGAAGGCGAAAGCTCTGCTTCAGAGCATCAAAGAATTTGTCAACACTACTTGTCTGTGTGTTAGTGACAATATAATTAATTAATTAATTAATTCCAAATTAAATTATTATTAAAATGACAATTAGCTTTTATTATAGTTTTTAATCGGGTGCACTACTTTATTGATCACTACGTTATGAGATTAATTATTTTTGATTAATAATTTAAAAGTTTTATAATTTAATATATAAGTAATTATAAAAGAAAAAATGATAAAATATTTAAAATACCTTTAAAAATAAAAATATTATATAAAATATACAGTTTAATCTAAATATAATAGTTTTTTAACTATGAAACAACTACTTAATTTAATTTATTGGTGAAATATTGGTGCTTCTATATGTTCACAACCCAAACTCATTTCAAGGTTTATTTAATTTCCATCAATTACAGTTCAATTTAAATATAAAATTTGCAAATACTTAGTTTAGGTCAGCTGTTGAATGTTAAAGACTAAATGTGATTCGATTGAAATTAAATTAAAAGTTTAAAGATTTAGTAGACAAATTATTTTTTGGTTAGATTGTTCCACTTTAACCAAAGTCTCCTGTTTGAGTCGTAGATTGTATAGCCTTTATTGTAGCTTACCTCAGAGTTGGTTTGCTAAGTTATCTCGATTGATTTATACAGTGAATTAATTGAAGAATTTAAAGACTTGAAAAACCGAATTAAAGAATATGGTAAAGTGGGAGGACCAATTCATGATCAATAGTGCAATTGATGCAAGCGTTGGGTGCATTGGTAAAGCACATTATACTTTCAAGAAGAGAACGTGAGTTTGAATCTTGAAAATGACATTGTTAACAAGGACAACCTCACACCTCAAACATGGACTGTAAAACAAATATGCATATAACTAAAAAATAGTACAATTGGTGCGGAATGCTTAAAGGAGTTGTGCTCGGGCGGGTTGGATTCCCCTTGATGCCATCCGCTAATAGAAATCGTCTCTCATTTTTTATTGTTTGTCCCCACGACTTACATTAATATAGAATAGATTTATAGTTTAGGGTTAAGGTTTAGATTTTAAGATTAAAGTTTAAGAAATTAAATATATTGTGTATTTTTTAAGGTTTAAGGTGTAAAGTTTAAAATTTAAGATTTATTTTTTTCTAATGTTAAGACATAGAAAAGGGCACGAGAAAAAAAAAGTTCTGTTCGTCACCCGCCACCAATTGCGTTATTAAATATCAATTGGTCCTTCAAGGCTTTAACCTTTGTAATTTGATATTATCGTTTATAAAATATTTTGTACATGATAGAAGGCTTTATCAAGAATACTTAGAAGCAATGAACAAGCTTTCCCTGGAGACATGAAGCTGCTAGGAGTAAGTCTAAGGTTCGGCCATACTTATTCCAGAGATTTCCTCAAAAGAAATGAGTCGATCTTGAGACTGAACCACTATCTGTCATGCGGTGACAACACTTTCTCTTTCCTTTGAGATTCAAGAAGACATCGGCAGAGACGGCAACGACAGCTGCGGCTTAAATTTTAAATAAATAAAGTTAAAATTTTGTAATTTAAAGATAGATAAGTATTTTGATTTATGTTTAAAAGAAAATTAAAAATAAAATAATATATTTTAATTAATTTACTTTTTGATTTTTAAATAGTTTATAATTATACGGTGAGCCCTTTAAATTTTAAATATTTATAAATTAAGTTAATGGTGCTTATCGGTACTCGTCGTTAGTGATGCTCATCGGTGCTCGTCGAGCGTGGCAGACCCATCCTTATATATGATGCTTGATACAAAATAAATTTTATAATTTAAATTCAATACATAATCGTTTCATTTATCAAGCACCACCTTTAATTTAAATTGAATTAATTACCGAATCTCAAAAAGAAAAAAAATTGTTAAATGGACCTGACTCGCCACGTCATTTATGGTCATTTTTTCTAAGGTGATTCTTCATCTCTTTCTTACATGTAATTAAGGAGTGGATAGTTATTGAAAAACTACACTGAGATGAATAAAAGTTATTAGATGAATCATAGATGACATGATGACTTGAGTTCATCTAATAATTTATCCTAAAAAGGGCTAACACTAGATAGAAATGCTGAAATAGCAATAGATCAATATTTGCATTATTCTTGAATTATCCAAATACATAAATCTATTTAAAAATGCAGATTCGTTTTTTATATATACATTATCAGAGTATTATTGTCTAAATTCATATTAAATGTTATTATCTGTCAAATGTCGAATTAAAGAATATAAATTTTAATCATATATTAACTATCTGACTCCACAAAAATTTTAGTTCCAATATATTAAATTTCTAAATAATCAATATCCAAATCCAATTAGACTTTTACATTTTATAATATAGAGTTAAATTCAAATATGTAATGTAGATTTAGATAATGAATATTTGAGATGTGTATTTATATTCACTCCAGATCTGCAACACCAGATCCGCAACAAATAATAATCTTAACATCTAAATCTAAATTTGTTGTTTCTAAATCTGAAAAAGATTAGCATCCTCAAATATCCGAATCCGCAATCCAATTTTCCACAGGTAGGGAAAGATCTTCTCGATCACCATAAAGCTTAAAAGGTTGCAAAAAATTCTGACATTTCAAATTCAATACGGACATAAAGGTTCAAAAATGCTACCTACAATCTCAAGCTACATTACTAAAACTTCACAAAGGGTTAACAATTCAAGATTGCAGCAGCAATGATACACCAATGAAAGGTTCCATACAAGGACCACTCCCTTTCCAACATTTTACAAACTTCAATCACACAATACTAGCATCTTCTTCATGATTTCATAACATGGTAGAATAAACTCATGAGGTAATGCATTGCGGCACTTCCCATTCCCAAGTCACTTATCGGACAGTAGAAAACTCCGATGACATAATAGCCACATCTAAGTAATCTCCGATCTGCATATCGTCAACGAAAAGATAAATGACAAAGTTTGAGCATTGGTAAGAGACTAAATGATAATGGTGCAAAGGAGATTTGACCTACCTCAAACCTAAGTTCGTATAAAGTTTTGCTGTCATCTAGTCGCCTCCCATTGCCATAAGAAAAGGTCTTACCCACCTGATGAAGAAAAAAAATCATAATCTAAACTTTTTCACAGGAACAATTCATGTACCAAATACCCCATATTCATAAAGGCTATGTAGAAATTCCATTCAACCTCATCATAACTTTTACTATATAATGCAAACAAATCATTACTAGTGTGTTATCAATACAACAGAGTTTGGCCTCACAAGGTTGTCTAAAGCCAAGATACAAATTAACCTTGATAAGTCATCGAAGGAACAAATATGTACTGAACTCAGATGTTTACATTACATATATATGGGAGAAGGCAAAATTATGGAGACGCGAGAGTGAGGAAAAAAGCAAACCTCTCTTACTACAAAACGGCCATTCTTGTCAGGATATACAAATGCAAAGGACAGTCTCGCATCTCTTCTCCTTGCTGCTGGAGCGACCTCCTTCACCTATAAAAGAAGTAGAATCAACAGAGTCAAAAAACCGAGAAATAAATAAAAGAATGTTGTAGACAAAACTACCAATAATAACGATACAAGAGAGGCAATTTAACAAACTACATTAACATATTAACCTACCAGATCAGTCAACTCGCGAAGTGTAGCATCCTTCCATGTATAAATCTGAACCTCATCCTTGGGCTCCTTGCCTCTCACTGCAAATTCTTCTTTAGAATGATGACTGCCAATCTGTGGATTTACCAATAAGTTATCATAAGCTTTAAGTACTTTTCTACATATAAGATACAGACATTGCATCAGGAAACAAGATAATATTCTACTTCTACGAGTCATTATCGTCTTTTGTTCAAACTATACCTAAAGAGATGCTAACAGTTGGAAACTCAGCAAACTTCTACCATGACAGTAGTCAGTACCGATTAGAGAGTATGGACCACAGACTATGAACTAAGGAGCAAACTTCCATAACACATGTTTCGCTTATAGAGCCTTGTTCATCTTCCCAGAAAGATAAAGGTTCACCGATGTACATACAAACTTAGAAAGTTGTTTAGCTACAAATACTGGTCCAAGAGGCAGCTCCTTCTATTACATGCATAGATCTCTTGCATACTCTTGCCAAGATCATCTTCCCAGGAAGTTGCATACTCTACCATGACAGTCCTGCAGATTGCTTGATTCTGTAAATGAGATTTTAACGTTCCTAAAACTGATACCTAGGTTAAGTTTCCAAATATCCTCCATTAACCAACTTCACCAACAATGTAGGTTTCTATGGTTCAAGGGAAAATCAAAGTGATGAAAGAACCCAAAATGATTAACAGGGACCAATAAAACGCATCCCAAGAAGAGAGCAGCTTGAACATGTAATCGACTTAATAAGCTAGAAAAATGAAGCCAAAGCTCTGGCAAAAGAACATACCTTTGTGAAAACACGAAGCAAGAGAGGACAAGTCTGCATGACAGAAGAAAAGGAAATGATCATAAACCAAAGCACAATTAAGTTCCAGTAGAATCCCTAAACGACAATCACAGATTCGAGATTCCCAAAGATTAAAAGCATTGAAACCCTAGAATCTCAAATATTTAGGGATATAGAAACGAAAAGGAGTACCTTTTCGCGATCAACAGGCTCAAAGCGAGGGCGAGGGGGCGGAGGCGGACCTCTCGCCGGCGGTGGGAATGGTCTCCCGCCCTGCCGCTTTTGTGCCTCTGCTGCTCCCGCCATCTTTCTGCTCTCTCTATTCAATTCAGAAGTTTCTAGTCGCAGTTTGCTCTTCCCGGTTCCTACTTAGAAAAAGCACAGCCTCGCTTAAAGCCTAAAGGTCACTTCTCCACCATCTTTCAGCTGAATCTGTAAGGTTAGTCGGGTTTGGGCCCAATTGGGACAAGCTTTAAACCCTTAACTTACGTTACAAGTTACAACTGCTAGCATTTTGCTCCATTTGGTCCAAGCTTGCATTGCCTTTAAGCCCATACCATTTACAAATTACAACAACCAATGCTTGGTGGGTTACATTGGAAGAAGGTTGATGTCTTTAAATTAGATCATGAAGAAAATAAATATTGAAAATCAGTCTTAGTGAAAAAATAATAATATTTTTCTACAAGATATGCGTTCGAACAGTTTACTTATAAGGTGTGCATAAATTGTGATGCGAAGTGGAATTGAATCTTCGGAGTCAACCAAAAATGACAAAACCTTGAAGGCATAGATGGAGCTCTGTTGAGGCCAAAGGAGTCCGGGTTCTTGTTAAAAATTTATATACGTGATAAAGTTTAGTATAATAATATTTTGGTCCCTGTAAAAATAAGTATTTAAATTTAAAAATATAAATATTTATTAAATATTTAATCAAACTGGGGCAAACTAAAGAAGGATGAGCTCATGTTCTCAAATTTTATAGTCTAATAACAACTTAGGTCTAGGCATTGTTTCCTGAATTTTGAGTTTAAACTCAATAAATTATTGTACTCTTTTAATTCAATATTTTGTCCACTCTCAATGTTCAATCCTGGCTTCGTCCATGCTTAAGGGACTTATGAGATCGAAAGTGAATAATTTTACAGACTGAACTAGATCAAGTCATGACTAATTAAATAATTGGTCTTCGAATTTGTAATTCGTTCCGAAACTCGTATCATCAAATCGAGTGAAATAATAAAGGGAAAATTTTCAAAATTAATTAGAAAATAGTCCCTATTGGAGTATGTACTCTTTGTTCCATCTCCACCCCCAAAGGATGGTGAGACACAGCATGCTTTAGTGCTAAGAACTGAAAGCTCAGCCGATGTTGAAGGGGCATAGCAAGAAATGGAAATATGAACATTAAAAAAGCTTTGCCCCAACAATCAAAGCATTCCACAAACCGCAAGCTTTTCTAACCACTACAGTCGCCGTCCTATTCATGCATTAGGAGGACAATACTTTATGTGGCCTGGCGCTGTCTTTGTGGGGTAGTTGGACCCACTAAGGGGAAGATTATTATCCTTCATTATTCATTTGCTTTTAATTTTTTTTGGTAGATCTACGGTGCGGCTTAGTAGCGGTACAGCTACGGTGTGGCTTCAACTAAAAATATTATAAAATACGAAATCGAAAATGTTACATTTTTTATAACATTTTAAGTTGTGTTTCGCGACAATATTGATATTTAAAGATAAATTTCAATACTTACAAAAACCTAAAATGTTATCAGAAGCGATAAGTATTGATAGTTGAAGTTAAATTTCGATACTTAACCACCAACTAAAAATGTTATCAGAAAGTGTAACATTTTCAATTCCGTGTCTTATAATATTTTTGGTTGGTTCCGCATAATAGCCGCACCGTAACATGTCTCACGTTAGACTCACTTTTTTTTCAACTGTGTTCTTTTTTTATTCACTTTGTAGTAAAATTTTAGTAATGGGATGTGTCTCTTTATTAGGGTTTTTCATGTGTTCATTGCCATACTAATTCTATTAGTGGTATTTTAGCAAGTTTGGTTCAACCCTGCTGTGATAACTAGTAAAGGAAAGTTCCTTTTTAAAACGATTGTTTGACCAATTACCGGTTGGTCTAGTATGATAATATGTTAAGTACGTTAAATAAGGTTAGAAGTCCGAAATTTTGACATTGTGAATAGAGTAAAGTAGACTAAAATAGTCATTCTCGTAATAGACCGACCTCTACATTACTCGATTTAGGTTAGTTGAACAATGAATTAAATATCTGTTTGGTTATACCAAAAATGATAATTTGAATAAGGCTTTTTCTAACCTATGCATACATGCCAATTAATAGATTGTATTAAATAAAAGATTTCTACTTAAAAAAATAACAATCATTTAATGTATTACAAAACCCTAAAAGATTCTATTAAAAAAAATCTCATCTAATGTATTAGGGCCTAGGGTCTAGGGTTGTATGGTTTTAGGTTAGGGTTTTAGGTTTTTAAGGTTTAGAGTTTTAGGTGTATGGTCAGTGTTTATGGTTTATGCATGGTTAGGGTTTAAGGTTTTAGTGTTTTAGGGTTTAGCGTTTATGGTTTATGGTTTATGTCGTGTGGTTTATGGTCAGGGTTTAGGGGTATGGTTAGGGTTTAGTGTTAGTGTTTATAGTTTTCAATTTAGGGTTTTAGGGTACATGGTTTAGGGTCAACATTTGAGCTTTATGGTTAGGACTTTAAGTTTTAGGGTTTAAGGTTATAGTTTAGGGTATAAGATTTAGGGTTTTGTGTTTAGATTTTTCAACAGAATTTTTTAGAGTTTTGTAATACATTAAATGCTTATTTTTTTAAATAAAATCTTGTATTAAATATATGTTATTAAATGACCCTTAACCTATGCATGTATGCATAGGTTAGACAAACCCTTTAAATAAATAGAACTTATGGAGTAAGTCATTAATATGAGTTAACCAATGAAAAGTTTTTTTTACATAAGTGGACTTCTAAAGATGTCGCATGTCTCTTTTAGTGGTCCTAAAGCCCTTACCCCTACATTCCCTAAACTCTAAACCATAAAATATATTCTCAAATCTTAAAACCTAACTATAAACACTAAAATCTTAAACTCTTATCTATAAACCCATGCACCAGAATATTTTCCCATTATTATTGGCTTAGAACTAAACATGGTCAATAGGTAAGCAATATTTATCTTGTGAATTCAAGTTATACTAACTTATTTTTCTTTCACGTTTTCACTGTAAAAAGAATTAATTATAACATTAATCACGAGCCGTGGAGTGGTCGTAATTCACCAAATTCACATTTTATGATCCGAAAAAATAATATTTTAAATTAAATTATTTTGTTGATTCATATAATATAATATAATCATAATTAACAAATAATATGATTCTTTCTTCACAGTCAATTGGTTGCTTCATGTAAAGTCATAACTTTAACTTATAAAGAAAAAATCATCATAAGTCAACTCAAGTAACTCGTGTTGTTGACCAGTTAAATTCAAACATTTTAATACTTGATTCGAACAATTAACAAACTTAATCGAATTTTATACTAAAAAACATTTAATAAGTTAAACATAAGTAGCTCTAGTTATCGACCAGTTAAATTCAAGCACATTAGTATAGTCTAAAGGTGATTATAAGGTAGTGTTTGTTGGGTTTATTTATAAGTTTTTAATTTTTTTTGAACTTAGACATATTTAGATTCGATTCATGAATTAGATTTGTTTAACATTATATCATCCTAAAATAATTATTCTAACCGATTGTAGGTCTAGTAATAATAGCTGGATTTACATCCAATAAACTGGCGTGAAAATTTTCAGTTTCACAAGCGCCTTAGTTTTAGGGTTTATGAACTTAGTTTAGGTTGTAGTATTTAGGTGTATGAGTTTAGAATTTAAGGGTAATAGTTAGAATTTAGGGTTCATGGTCAGAGTTTAGGTTTAAAGGTTAGAGTTTAGGGTTTAGGATAATATGTTGAGGATTTAGGTTTTTAACCCATAAACCTTAAATCCTACACACTAAACTAGATTCTTGAACTCTAAAACTAAGAACTTGTGAAGCTAAAAGTTTCCGCTGCCAATGTATGAAATAATTATCCATGATAACTTACATAAATTTCAAGTCTATTAACAGCTTAAGTTTCGAACCTGTGTGCAAACCCATCCACTGTACCTAATATAATTTTTTTTGCTTATAAAAAAACAATATTTATTTAATCTAATTTATATAAAACTGTTAAATGAACTCGACCTTAAATATAAAACTTAAATAATCAAACTTTTAATCAATTAAGTTTGAGTAATTTAACTACACTTTAAATTGAATGTAAAATTAAAACATAATAATCAATTTAATTAGAGTTAAACATCAAATCTTAACTTTTGAATTGAACTCGATACTTGATTTGATTGAATAACAGCCCCAACCATACCAACAAGAGGTGGGAATACATTCATATAATGTACAATAATAAGTGGTACAAAAAAAATTGCTCACATGGTTCACCGGGGTGAGTATTTGATTAAGTTAAGCGATTTTTTTTTGAGTTAATCGAATTGACGAGTTTTATTTGATCATTCAAATTTTATTTAAAAAAATTTCAAGTTAAGATTCTGTTCAAATTTAAATATATATTTATAATGTTACGATAATGATTGATTCTAATTTAAACGGTTCTCTATAATGATATATGATATACATATATATTTCTTCATACTTTTCACAAGTGAGAGTAAGATTTGTAATATTATTCCTAAATAAATACCATAAAAATTATATAATATATTTAATATTATTTTTTTAAATAAGAGATTTTGAGGAAAAGATATTAAGAGTGTGAATGAGTCAAAGAATTGATAGAAATAAAAAAATGCAAAAAGCTGAAGTCAGATAACGGATGAGTCTACCACGTGCGACGAACATCGATAAACACCACTAATGATAAACATCGATGAACATCATTAAATTAATTAATAAAGATTTAAAATTTCAAGGACTCATCATACAATTAATAATTATTTTAAAAAATTCAATTAAATTATTTTTTATATATATTAAAATTTTATTTTTTAATAAGGGTAAAATATATATTTAGTACCTCACTTATTTCCGTATTTCTATTGAACCCTCATTATTTAAATATTATTTTAATTTGACCCTATTCTTTATAAAAAATAATTTAACCCTCAACCTAAAACCCTAAACTATTAAACCTTAAACCCTTAAACTTTTAAACATATATCCTAAATCATACAACATTAAAAATAATTTCACCATCATAGATTCAATTCAATTCAATGAATTGTGAATTCTCCTAAAAAATTTAATTAAATTATTTTTTATATATATCAAAATTAATTAAACAGTCCTTGTACATTCTGATGTTTCTATCTTGTGGTTGTTTTTGATAGTTTGTTTGAGCTGGAGTTATTTATATTAACAATGGAAAACAAAGATGATGAGGTGAAGAAATCACAACTCGTGGAGGCCAGGGCAAGAAATATCAGCCACAACGTGCGGTGTATAGAGTGTGAGAGTTAGTCCATTGAGGATTCACAAGCTGATATTGCAATTCTCCTTAGAAAGGTATTCTCTTCCAAATGGTCTCGTGAAAATCCGTGTTATTTTTGTTAGCACAAGTAAACAGATGAATTCAGTGATTGTTAACAAATTTTCAATGTTATAGTTTCATTAAACAAAGAAAAAAATACTTCATTTCTTGTTCAAATTTAACACTTTGTTCTGTTTCAAACCTCTTATTTCCGGTTGTTTGTGTGTTTGGTTTTTTTTGGGTCGAAACCAAGATATTCACCGCTGATAGCAGCGACTAATCCCACTCGCCATAATTTGTTAATCTCCAATAGGACAAATTCTTGGTGTGTTCTAATGAACTTACATATGTTCCTATATGTCTAAAACTCCATCGTTGGATCGACCATCCCTTTATGCTGAATAATTAATAATATGAAATCTATTTATTAATTCTTTCTTCTGAAGATATCGTTGTTTTATAAGAAAAATAGAGAAAAAATTATTGCTGCATTGTTTTTGTTTGTCTAAACTTTTATGGTTATCTTTAGCAACTTTGCAAATGAGAAAGTTCTGACCTTTATATTTGTTATTGCAGTTAATCCGCGATGAGATTCGATCCGAAAAGAGTGACAAAGAGATTTATAAAAAGCTTGAAAAAGATTATGGAGAGACAGTGCTTTATGCCCTTAAGTTCGACCTGCAGACTGCTGCCTTGTGGCTATCATCGGTCGGTTTAAGATCTTAGGACCATCAAATGTTAATTGAATAACTGTATCTTTATGTCTTTCGTATTTAAACTAAAATAAAATGTTTCCGCGTTCAGCTTCTTGTTGCAGGTGCTGCTGCAGGGGTCTGAGGTTACAAAAAGCACAGACAAAAGACGAATGTTCACATCATGGCCTTGAACCTTGTTAGAGGTGTTTCATTGACAGCAAAGGAGAAAGAAACTATGTTAGACCTCTTCACACCTCCTCCTCCACAAGGAGCCACTCCTTTTTCCTTGTGGAATCGGTGGTGAGGTCGATGATGTTATTCAATTTTCTATTTCCGTTAATTATGATTAATTATGATAAAAACAATTTAATTAAATTTTAATATATATAAAAAATAGTTCAATTCAATTAATTATGATAAATTGTGATGGCCTCTTCATCTCAAATAAGATGATAGTGTTAATTCTAGGAGATTCGAGTTTAATTAATTTTGATATATATAAAAAATAATTTAATTAATTTTTTAGGAGAATTCAACGATTCATTGAATTGAATCAATGATGGTGAAGTTATTTTTAATGGTATATGGTTTAGGGTATATGTTTAAGAGTTTAAGGGTTTAAGGTTTAATAGTTTAGGGTTTTAGGTTGAGGGTTAATTTTTTTATAAAGAATATGGTCAAATTAAAATAATATTTAAATAATGAAGGTTCAGTAGAAATACGAAAATAAGTGAAGTACTAAATATATAGTTTACACTTATTAAAAAAAAATTTAATATATATATAAAATAATTTAATTAAAATTTTAAAATAATTATTAATTGTATGATGGGTCCTTGAAATTTTAAATCTTTATTAATTAATTTAATGGTGTTCATCGGTGTTCATCATTAGTGGTGTTCATCGATGTTCGTCGCACGTTGTAGAATTTTTCGTCAGGTGACTAAAATAATAAAAAATAACGCTGAGTGATTAAATTATAAAAGTAAAAAATTGTTTCGAAAAATAAGACTTAAGTTACATAGATATATTAATTATTAGAGAAATTATCATTCTAACTTTATTTTATTTTTATTTGATTAAAATAAAAAAAATATTTATTTTTTAATCGAGTCAAATTTTATTTACCCGAAACACCGCTTTATCTTTAATTTTAAGTGGGTGCTTGGAATGATTAGGCTTGGACTATAACATTTCAGGTCAACTTACATGAGATAAGAAATGTTTAATTTTTTTAATATGCATATCCGTCCTATAGTTCATGTTCGGAATGCGAGATTGTCTCTTTCAACAATGTCATTTTTAAAGTTTGAATTCATGTCCTCTCCTTAGAAGTGCAATGTGCCTTATCAATACATCCAACACTTATATTGGTAAAAAAATGTTTAATTTGAATAAATATTTGAGTTCTCGTTATAATACAACAAATTTTTTGAATTTAAGTTTTTATTGTAAATGGTAAACCAATGGCAAATGCTTCTATAAAATATCTATTTTTAACCAGTCTCAAGCAGTGACGTCTAATAAGGGAAACAATATGAGTTACCATGTCAATATGAGTTACCGTTCATTGTTTCAAAATAATGAGATTCAGGAAACTTTTGAATTTTTGATGGTATGGTTATCTCTATAGAAGTCTTTTTTCACTTTTTTTTGTTTTTGGGTTGTAAGAAATTTGGATAGATTAGTCACATTATTTTCTTTCCTGAATACGTTGTAATTGTAATATTTTCTATGATTATAATAAAAATTCAGTGGTCATATTCAAAAAATCGTTATCGTTAGTGATATTTAATAAGTTTAAAAAATGTTTATAACTATTGGTACCAATCACTTTTATCAATTAATCTGGAATGAGTAGTGCAGAGACGAAACTACATGGGTGAAACGGATGACTGAAATTAACAATAGAATATGTGAAGATTATCACTTGGAAAAAAGTAAGGACTTAATCTCACCCATCCATATCCTCCATCCAACAATCCAAAAAAAGTGTAAAACTTAAAGAGTTTTACACACTGTAAGTGGATCCTAGCCTATATATATATATATATATATATATATATATATATATATATATATATATATATATATATATATATATATATATATATTAAAATTTGAATTATTTATGGATTTGTCACCCACTTTCAAACATTTATGTTTTGTCCCCAAACCCTAAATTTTGGCTTCGTCCCTGATTATAGGACGGCCCTCCCAACTCAATTTTAATACATTCACAATATTAAGATTCGAACCACTTACATTGAGTAATGAATCTAGTGTTTAATCTCACTAATCCAACTGGTAATTAGTAATAACTTTAAATTCTTATTCTATTTTTAGAATATAATATGTTTTTTCTTAATCTCAAACTCCATTATTGAACCAAACAAGTCCAAATTCTTGTGCTTTGCTTGTGCAGGTAGCCAATGGTGTAAACTATATTATTAACAGCTACAGTACAACAGAAATGGAATATGGGTTCCCTCAGCCTGTCATTTTCTCCACTCCCTAATTACACATTTCCTTTTCAAACTCATACAAACTTGGAGAAAAAGCAAAGAAAAAACTAAAGGAAAAAAATGCCATTTGCCTTTCCAATATGTATTTAAATTAGCCTTCTACGCTGCAATTATTTCCCAATCAAGGAAACAGATTACAGCTATATCAACAAAGGAATTTACCATATTATAGCAACTGCCGGTGCTCCATGGCGTCCCTTTTATGGTATCTTGAACCTACTTGTGGGAAATTCAAAGGAAAGGCGGATTAATATACAGTTAAGAAACAACGTTATCGAAAATATTATAAGATAAATAACAAAATAAGTAAAGTGCTTCCAGATATGTTAATATAATATAATGTATCCGGTAGAAAACATGAAAAAATATTTAAAAAAATTGGTAATCGGCAAACTTAAGTTATCGGTAGGTATCGACACAAACATAACAAAATAGGTAAAATTACTTATTTTGTTGATAAGAGTATCAACATATTAGGTAGCGCCTATTATATTATTAAAGTTTAAGCTGATGGGGCCTTGGAAATCCCACGATAACAAAATCGGTAAAATTACTTATTTTGTTGATAAGAGTATCAACATATTCGGTAGCACCTAATTTGTTATTAAAGTTTAGCTGATGGGGTCTTGGAAATCCGACAATAACAAAATCGGTAAAATTACTTATTTTGTTGATAAGAGTATCAACATATTCGGTAACGCCTAATTTGTTATTAAAGTTTAAGCTGATGGGTCCTTGGAAATCCGACGATAACAAAATAGGTAAAATTGTCTATTTTGTTGATAAGAGTATCAACATATTCAGTAAATTACTTATTTTAAGCTGATGGGGCCTTGGAAAGTATCTATACTTTTTGAGCAAATTACTTATTTTGTTGATACTTTTGAATAAATTACTTATTTTGTTGTGTAACCCCCTCGTCCCGGTCCGGACGCTTGACCGATCCGAGTGGGCTACACGGGCATAGCCGAGGCGAAATTCGTTAAGGCTCCACTTCGGTTACCGACCCAAGGAAATTTTTTTCATTATTATTATCTTTTCTAGATGAGATATTAAATCCTATGTGAGAAAAGCAACAACGGAAGAAACAATGAGGTAAACAACCAAACAACCCAATTAAAACAGCCCATTTTAAACTTAAACAGCAGGCCGTATCGGAACGCCCATAGGGTGTTTCGATACGCCCTGACTAGGTCAACTGGCCAAAGTCAACCCGAAGAGACCGTTTCAAAACAGGGGTGGCCCGTATCGAAACGCCCTCAACGGTCAACTTCTCGTGGTCAACGATACGAAGACCGTTCCGAAACGCCAAAGTCCGTTTCGATACTTCAATTTATCGTCAAAATATCAGATTTCCAGTGGCAAAACCGTATCGAAACGACCCCCTTGCGTACCGAAACTCCTGGCCAAAAACAAAGGGACCGTATCGAAACGGGACGAACCGTTTCGAAACGCCCTCTGCCTACATAAAGGTTTTAGCTGGTTATGGTACATGGATGTCCCAAAACACAAGCTAAAACCTCTAACAACCATCATGCTTCACTCAAAGACAAACCACACATAACCAAGCATACTTAACTCACTTCAAGCATAAAGAAACCATACATAGATAAGGGGCATCAAATCAGCATAAGAATCATACATAGCAATTAAGATTTGCATGCTTAGACAAACATACATAAGCACATCCATAAAAAGGCACAAGACCAACATACACACAAGCATTCAAGATAAGCATTTAGGCATGGTTTACAAAACAAGACATGTCATCCACAAGCCAAACCAACATCAGCACAACTCCAAAGCATTTAAATCACATTGCTTGACTATTACAATTTTTCAATTTAAAGTTTATACTTGAGCTAACCAAACGTGACACTTGGAGACCCTCCCTTGCCCTCGTCACCCACAAGCTATTGATCTGAATTGTCGAACGAAAATGAGCGTAAGCATAAAAGCTTAGTGAGGGTAAGCTCATAAAACAAACCTCGACAATGCAGGGTCCAAGCACGAGCATACAACCTAGGTAAAATGCATGATCTTACCTTTGATCCACTAGAGCCATAAATATAGATGATGCATGAACATATTATCAAATCATGTCATGCTCAACAAGTCCATAACCACAACATATGGAAACACATATAACCAACATATGAGCATCATAATTCACAATCCGTATTGGCACCTAGTTATGACTCGAATACGGGGATAACTGTTGGAATTCATATCCAACAACACAACCATTACCTTACGGTGGGATTACACTCATCACCGTTTCACGCGGAGGGGATTCCACTCATCCTCAGGCTCGTTTCACGCAGAGGGAATTCCACTCATCCTCACGTCCGTCGATGGGATTCTACTCATCACCGACTAACATATATAAGAAGATTTCTGGGTGAACTCGTACTCCATCTTGATGACTACCATCATCAAGACCACACGCACATTTTGACTCACGTGTGCGCACTAACATCCTAATGATCGATCATTGTACCCCTAGTGCCAATACTAAACACAATTCATTACCTTTCACAATATCAATTCATAACAACTTTCGTGCTTATTACGTACTCACCATGACTTACCGTCATGCACAAATCACATTTCCATGCCTAGCATGTACTCACCATGATCCTCGGATCATGCAACCACCTCATAATATCATTTCACATGTCAACACTACATGTATATCATTAATACAAATATCACATCAAATTTATCATCAACATGCATATAACAATGCATCAAGTCATGCCTCAACATACATGTATAACAACATATACATAACCACCATAAACACGATTAAACATGAGGCATAAATCAACACTTTTAAAGATCAACCAAGGTCTCTAACTAAAGCATGGGATTATGCTACCACTCTAATCCCAACTCTAGGTGGGTCTACCAAGCTCAACCTAGTCCACATGCTCGAACCAACACTTGAAAACCATTTAAAAACATTTAACCACTCACCGACCACTCCAAGCTCAACCACACTAGCTGATCAAGCTTCCAACGATTCCAGATTTATTCCCGAGGCTTCACCAACACAAAATCTTGCTTCTAATTATCCCAACACAATCAGAACAACCTCAAATCAGTTCACAAATTAATGTAGCAAACCTGGAACACTAATCAAGTACAAAACACATGTTTTCAAGCTAAGAACAACTCCAAAATCCTCATTCCCGTGCAGCCATGAAACACAGTCCAAAATCGATGATTCACACACTTAAATTACTCCCAAAAGCCTCCAAAACAACCTTATACATAGTCTAACCATCAGCCAAGAATTTCCCACACAAAACACACCCAAAACTCAACTTAAAACACTCCAAAAACCCATCAAAAACCTAATTTTGGGAAACACCATAAAACCATGTAAAAAGTTAACTATGTTGGACCTTATGGATAGCAAATAACTTATATAACATTAACAATTCAAAAGCTTAAGTTAAAGATGATAAAGATGACATTTTTAACCAAAAATCTCAAAACTCCAAAATACAAAAATCATGAGCTTTCATGAAAATAAAGGTATGAGCTTGTAGAGAATGATAAGGACAAGTCAAAAATGGGTTTACCTTTGAAAAATCTCCAACAACAAGCAGGTAAGGTGATGGAATAGTGAGCACAATGGTGAAGAGGGTTTTGTCGTGAAAATGGAGAATGGGTGGGGAAGAAGATGAGTTAGATGGTTATTTTAAAATAAAAGGGTTTTTATTTTGCAAGTCTCATTATTTACAAGAATGTCATTAATGAGACGACAATCTCATGTATTTGCAATTTCCATGGGAATTTGATTTCAAATACATTTTGGTCCAACACAAAATGTTTGTTCGAAAATATGAAGACCAAAATAATACTTTATTATTTTAATTATAAAATCGAGACTCATAATATTATTTTAAATATTATTTTCATCTGACCCTTAAACCCGGGTGTTACATGTTGATACTTTTGAAAGTATCTATATTTTTTTAAAAGTATCGATACTTTCGAGCCGCATTGCAACCGGTTACATTGCTTTTTAAAAAAGTATCAATACTTTTAGAAAAGTATAGATACTTTCGAAAGTATCAACAAAATAAGTAATTTACTCAAAAAGCATAGATACTTTCCAAGGCCCCATCAGCTTAAAATAAGTAATTTACTGGATATGTTGATACTCTTATCAACAAAATAGGTAATTTTGTTGATACATTTTTAAAAGTATCGATACTTTCGAGCCACATTGCAACCGGTTACATTGCTTTTTAAAAAAAGTATCGATACTTTTAGAAAAGTATCGATACTTTCAAAAGTATCAACAAAATAAGTAATTTACTCAAAAAGTATAGATACTTTCCAAGGCCCCATCAGCTTAAAATAAGTAATTTACTGGATATGTTAATACTCTTATCAACAAAATAGGTAATTTTACCTATTTTGTTATGTTTAACCGGTCACGCCGTATATTAGTCGTATATTAACCGCCTCACCGTAGAACTGCCCCTACCTGTGCTTCTTTATCTTCAATCAAATATTATAAGCAGAGGTTAGCATTCGGTCTAGTCAGAAAATTTCAAGTTAGTTGAGTTGACGAGTTTTATTTTATCATTCAAATTTTATTTGAAATTTTTTCGAATCGAGTTTATGAAATGCAAGTTGAGTTGTTCGAGCTTCTTTTAAAATTTAATTGTAATTTTTTATAATATTTTAGTACTGATTGATTATAATTTAAACGACTTTCTATAATCATATATTATATACATATTTCATGTTTTTTTTCACAAGTGGGGTAAGATTTTGCAATGTTATTTAATAACCAAATATCATCTGAAAATTTTATAATATTTAAAAAACGGATTTTAAAGGAAATGATATTGATGTGAGTATAAAGAAGTCAAGAAAGTGATTGAAAGAAATAATTTGCAAAGAGATGTAGTCATATGGCTAAATTGAATAAAATAAAAGTTGAGAGATTAAATTGTAAAATAAGGAAATTTCTTTTCAAAAAATGGAATTGGAGTTACATAGTTATTCTCGTTCTTCGAGCTCTATTTTATCATTCAAACTTTATTTAATTTTTTAATCGAGTCGAGGTTATGAAACTCTAGTTGAACAAAAAAATTTAACTTTTCGAGTTGAATTTTATTCACCCCTAATTATAAGGTCTAATATCTTTCGAGAAACAATAGAAATTAAAACACATAAACCCCGACCATATTCAAAGTCGAACTAAATCAAATATTTAAAGGAGTAATTTTTTTTTGAAATGGTATTTCGTTTTCTAGTAAGTGTTTAAATTCCTATATTTTCACAGAAAGTATTAATGGAATTGGTGCTTAATGAAACTATGTGTATTAACAGTGTGATTAACTGATTATGAACTCAAAAACAGGGACAGACCATATGAGTACTTGGAAAATACACCGTCTGGTAGTGGTTAGTGGTTACTAATTCGTTTAGGGTTTTGATATTTTCATCAATGTGCTATATAACTTTATACTAATGATTGGCACTTAAAACATCAAATCAACGTGCTAAATATTTACCATTCAATCGAAAACAATGGCGGAACTTAGAGTAAGAATTTGAGAATAAAATATATTTTTTAATAATTTTGATAGAATTTTAAAAATTTTAAGAGGGAATTTAATTAAAAATATTTAAACTTTTAAATCTTAATATGAATTTTTAAAAATCTTGAGGGGAATAAATTAAAATTAAAAAAACGTTTAAAGATAAAATTCAAATTTCTTAAAATTCTGAGAGGCCATGTCCCCCTCTAGTCCCATGGAGATTCCGCCCCTGATAAAAAAAAAGTTTAATTACCATGTAAAGTAATATATATATATATATATATATATATATATATATATATATATTGATACACAAATTTTGCAAAAAATTACATAATTAATGCTTTTTGTTTAAACTATAAAATCAAAATTCTTAAAGCTAAATTGACCTGAACCCTTAATATTTAAACCCTAAACTCTAAAATAAATGGTTTTTTTTTTTAAATTTACACATCTCATGCATCAAATAAATTTTCATGTTAAATAAATTTTTAATATAAAAACATTAAATTTAAATTCAAATTTAGATGTATGAGTAAATTTCTAGTAAAAAGATTAATAATATCCCTATCAAACGAAGTTGATTGTAATCTTTTTCATGTAAACCAAATAAATATTTTTCTCAAATGATATAGACAAAAAATTGAGTCAATCAAGTTTTGGTTACACAATGAAGTTCAACTTTCGAAAAATATATAAGGTTTCAAATTTGAATCTCACCCTTCGTAAAATCAGGGACAATTCAAAGAATTAAGAGGTCCGTATAATTTATTAAAATAGGCCCCTTAATTTATAATGTATATATTTAAATAAAACTTTTTTGATAAAAAATATTAAATTACTCTCTTAAATAACATAAAAAATGACTTACAAACGTCTAAAAATGATGTTATTCTTACATATTTTGAAGTAAGGTCATCTACAATGCTTTTGATATCAACTTCTTCTAAAAAATTAGTCTTGATTGTCATCAAAACAAGTCTATTTAGTCTTTCTTGTAACATAGGATTAGTCAATAAGATTCTAAATGCAGTTGTCGCATTTGGGAAATAATTAAAACGTTTTCAAAACTTTAATAAATTCAATGCTACTATTTTGTTCCCTTGGGTAAAAGCTCTCTAAATAATTTCAGTTCAACAAATAACTATTTTCCATCAACGTCAGATAATACATCTTTCCTAAGAGCATTTTCAAAATTATTTTTATAAAATTTGAGATTAACGTCATCCAATAAATGAAATTTATCATAATGAAACAAGACGCCATCAAATAACGTCATCCTATTTGAATTTTTTTTGCTATCAATCGAAAAATGAAATTACAAAGTAAAAATTGAAAGTGTATTTTAAAGCAAAACTACACGAACGCGCATGCGCACACATTTTTTTCGAAAATGGAAAATTAAAGGAACCATCTTATTAATCTTACAATTACCATCTTATATATATATATATATATATTGACATACATCTTACATATCTTATAAATTTTCTAAAATACCTATTTTTTTAAATCAAAATTTGTTGGTAATTTTCTTTTAAAAATGATTATATATACTAATTTATTTCGGGGCCCTCTTTTTTTGAGGCTCTATGTGATCGCACATGTCGCACCCTGCGCAAAATATAAATATATATTTTTCAACCATTACTATTTAATTTATTGATCAATTAAATTAGATTAAATATTTACAATGTAAAGATTTAAATGTCTAATTTTATTTAATAGACACTATTTTATCTCACTAAATCAATTATTAGTTACTCATAATTATGTGTGATTTTTCGTCTACCATTATATGAACTCTATCCATGATTATTTTTAATTCAAGTCCGAATGTATTCTGATTTCCATTCTTAACTCAACGATGCAATATTTAATTTTGATTATAATTATCAAAATATCACTCATAATTGTATTTATGTTTAATTTTGATTAAATATTATTTTTTTAATAAATTTATCACACTTTAATTCTTCATAAGAGAATTCTTCATTCCTAGCTGCAATTCCCAACATCATAGATCTAGTCAAAATATTTATCATACTACACCTATAATAAAATGAAATTGGTATTTTTAAGAAAATGAATTATATATCAATCGAAATATATTATTTCCAAGAAGTTACGATTACACTTGTGATTATTATCAGTATAATTGGATAGTTATATTCATAAACACTAAATTATTATATTTTTAACACATTTAAAGACATTTTAGCATAGATAAATTTAGTTCTAATAAAACTTATGACCTCGTCTTTGATACTATCCCGTAGTAAAACTTGAATTGTTATTATATAAAATTATTCTTTGTTAAAATTAAATTTATTATTTTTAAAAATATGAGTTTACCCGGAGCGTCGCACACCGTTGTATATCACTAACGCAATACACCGCTAAACATCATTAAATTTTATAATAAAAATTAAAATTTTAAAGATTAGACTTATAATTAAAATTATTTTAAAATAAAATTAAAAATAAGATTTAATAAACCTTTTATATTTTTATAGTATTTTTAATTTATATATTAAAATCAAATATCACAAAATATCTTTAATATAAAAAATCCTAAACCCAACCCCTTTATTTTTTTTGTGTTGTTGTCGTCGCTACCATCGTCGTTACCGTCGTTGTTACCGCTGCCACTAGTATATTGGCCCGACGGTAATTAATCTCAATATCATCATTGTTTTCAATCTTACCTAAATCAAACTCGCCACTTATCCCAAGTGACCGCTGCCCTAATTTGAGTATTATGTTACCGGCGGCAGCAGCGACGACGACAACAACGATGACAATATAAGGAAAATAAAGGGGTTGAATTTAGGGTTTTTGATGTTAAAGAGATTTTGAGATATTTGATTCTAGTATATCAATTAAAAATATTATAAAGAAATATAAAATTTTATTAAATCTAATATTTAATTTTCTTTTGAAATAATTTTAATTATAAGTCTAGTCCTTAAGATTTTCAATCTTTATTACAAATGTTAATGGTGTTCATCAGTGTATTACGTTAGTGGTGTACATCGGTGTGCGACGCCCGTTGTAGAATTTTTCTTTTAGAAATAAATTCGTACTTCATATTTTATAAGAGCTTGCATTAAATACAAGATTCTATTAGAAAAAATCATATCATTTAATGTATTACAAAATCTTAAAAGATTCTATTAAAAAACCCCTAAACACTAAACCCTAAAACTCTAAAACCCTACTCCTAAAAGAATATTTTAAGGTTTTTTAATATGTTAAATGATAAGATTTTTTTAAAATAGAATCTTGTATTTAATGCAAGCTCTTAAATGACTTAAAAGCTTTTATATTTAAGAATTGTTATCAACTACTAGTTGATCTACCGTTAAGTATCATATATAAAGTTAATGATTTGAATCATGGTGTCTTCTATAATTAATATTTTGAACCAAATTAGTTAACTAATAGATATATGAACAAAATCATGCACCATTTTCTGTCACACACTAAAGAATTCAATTTCTAATATTTAACCATAATCTTTAAACTCTAAATCATACATTATATCATAATTTTCTATACTCTAAGCTCTAATCTTAAACTATAAACTTAATTTTTTAACGATAAAACATAAATAGGAGGATCGAAAAAAATAAACAGGTTATCAATGTATTAGAAAAATAATGAAGAATTGCTAAAAACTAAAACTGAAAAGAGAATAAAGAGAAAGGAGAAATACAACGAGAGTTTCCATTTTATTGCAAAAAGAAGATCCAGTAATCTTCCTGCTGCACATATCCGTTTTTTTACATTTAAATAGTCTTTTAAACTTTCACTTCTCTCAGACCAAAGCAGTTATTTCAGTACCCTTCAATTGTTTTTTCTTCAACCTCCATTTTTGTACAACACACAAAACCCCACCTCTCAAAAATAAAACTCAGACAATAATCATTGTTCTAAAAAATAGAGTTTTGAAAGAAGAGAAAGAGAAATGGGGAGAGGAAGAGTGGAGCTGAAGAGGATAGAAAACAAGATCAACAGACAAGTCACCTTCTCTAAGAGAAGAAATGGTTTGCTCAAGAAAGCTTATGAACTTTCTGTGCTTTGTGATGCTGAGGTTGCCCTAATCATCTTCTCCAGCCGTGGTAAACTCTATGAGTTTGGCAGTTCTGGGTAATACACACACTGTTTCTTGTCATCCTTGTAATTCCATTTCTGTGTAAATTCCATAAAAAAAAAAACCAGGCTTTTCTTCTTCACAAGCACCAGACAAAATCTCTACTTTTTTATGGCTTCTTGTGATCTTCCTTGGCTTTTGGATCATTTATGGGAAACCCTGAGTTTACCAACTGCTTGTGAAATGTTTTCACTGACCAGTGTTGGAGTACTAGTACGAAAGATGACTCTTTTTCTTCTTTCACCAAATGACTTTTCTCGGAATTCAATCAAAAGACTAGGTTTTTGCCTAAGATCTAGGGTTTTGCTTTTCTCTCACTCTCCAGATAAAACCAAAGAAAACAAGCATGAACTAGCAGTGACTGGTCAGTGGAGAAACCAGGATGATACTTTGTCTTCATGTCTTTTAATCCTTTGATTTTTCTGGTTTAACCCATGTTTCTACCTGTACTTTTTCCTGTCTTCTTTCCACCTGCAATAATATCAATATTGTGCTGGTTTTAGCCTGTGGGGATAACAAAATCAAGCTCATTTTGGCTTGATTCTGGGTTTTTTTTTCTTACCCTTTGTTCTTTCTCTTATATTATAATGGTTGGTAGGTGGTGTAACTTTATTGTAGCATTTCTCTTTGCAGTACCATGGCCAAGACGCTTGAGCGATACCAGCGTTGCTGCATTACTCCTCAAGACAGCAGCTTCGAGCGCGAAACACAGGTTCTTTAATCAATCTAAAAATCTAATATACTTTTATTTTTAAGTTATATATTTTTGCATATTGATACAGAGTTCGTACCAAGAGGTAACCAAGTTGAAGGCAAAATATGAAGCACTACAACGCACTCAAAGGTTATGCAATTTTCAAATCACTGTTTTTTTAATAGAAAAACTATGTTACATCCACCACTTGTTGAAAATAAACAAACTTTATATGTCCATATTCCATATCAGGCATTTGCTTGGAGAAGATCTTGGACCATTGAATGTTAAAGAGCTGCAGAACCTTGAGAAACAGCTTGAAGGTGCACTTGCTGTGGCTAGACAAAGGAAGGTACTTGCATGTCTTTGAAAACAAGCCCTACTAAGTGTTTTTTTCCTGTTTATATATATGTATATATATGTTTGAAACGTGAGGAAATTTGTTGATTAACTTCACTGCAGACACAGATCATGATAGAACAAATGGAAGACCTCCGCAAAAAGGTATGCAAAATTTGGTTGTTAAAGCTCATTTTTGTTGTAGTGTTAGCTAATTCACACCAAAGCTTTGTGGTGCCTAGCTAACAGCTGCTTTTCATGGTTAATTTGGCAGGAGCGTGAGCTTGGGGACCTTAATAAACAGCTGAAAATCAAGGTTAAAATCAAATGATTCTACAGTTGCACAGTGGACAGTACCATGTAGTAGTAATATGTAAGAGCTAATGTTCTGTGTGTATTTTGGGGTTTCAGCTCGAGGCAGAAGGACAAAACCTCAAAACAATCCAAGGTTTATGGAGTTCTGGTGCAGCTGAAAATAGCAGCTTTACCCTGCATCCTTCCCACTCCCACCCTATGGACTGTGATCATGAACCTGTTTTGCAAATAGGGTAACCATTATCATACATACATGATACATACACACATGAATATATAAGTTCACTATACATGCTTCAATATGCCTAGCAAATTTCAAGATACAAAGTAGTGACTAGAAAATAATTACATTTGGCTGGTTGGTCAAGCTGCTCGTCTTTGTTTATCATATTCCCTTAGGTTATGTGTTCTAGACCGACTAAGAGCACCCCCTTTCCCTCCTCTTTAAGTAGGATTCTAAACCGCTGCCCCCTAACCATGCCTCCTTCTATGCCCCCTGCCTAAAAATACTTAAAAATTAAATCTTGCCCTATAACCCTAATTTTCATATCCTAAACCCCAAACCCCAAACTCTAAAAAATACACCCTACCCCTAATTCCCTACACCCTAACCCTAAGCCCCAACCTTAAACCCCAAAACCTAAACCTTAAACCCACTATTTTAAAGTGGGGGCACAAATGGGGGCATACTTTGGGGGCAGATGATTTTCATCCTAACCTTTGAACTCTAAAATCTAAAATTAATGTGCTTGTGATTTTATTTCTACCGCCTGTGTCTTGAATATAAATCCGATATATCTTTTCATGTTATGCATTGTTAGATAGCTATTTTCCCGTTGCATCAGGTACAATCACTTCGTTCAAGCCGAAGGATCTTCGGTCCCCAAAAGCATGGCTGGTGAGACCAACTTCATCCACGGATGGGTCATTTGAGCATTCTTCTTAAAGAAAATGGCTATATATAGAGAGAGAACATGTTCAAGTGTGCAACAGATTACTATATGATATGTTGTATATATATATACACTTGTTTACTGTTATGTTTTAATTTCAAGCACTGATACAATTTGAGCCTTGAAAAGTGTTTTTGTTTTTATTTCTCGACTGGCTTCCGAACTAAAGAAGAAGAACAATTAATGCTCGAGAAAACATCGAGAGGGACATGTTCCGATGTTCCGCCACCATAGCAAGAGCTTACCAGGCACAAAAAAAAAGAAAGAAAGAAAAGAAACAAAGCCCATGAAGAACAGCGTTAGGACCAGAGAAGCCCAATATATTTCCAAGATGCATAAAGAGAAGAATCGTGAGCCCGTGTAAAGCTGCTGACGTTCCAAGCATTTAAGGAAGCTAACATATCTAATTGGACCCTTCATTTTCTTTTACGACAGATGACAGACCCTTCGTTTCACTCATCTTGTTCGATAATATCTGTTAATATTTTTTTTTAATTTTTTGATAATGTGTATATTTCTTACAGATAAAGTTATTTCAACTTAAATTTTTAGGCAGGAATAGATATTGGTAACGGAGTTTGAAGGGGTTATTTAAAATTTTTAAAATATTTAAATATTTAAATTAAATTTTTCAAAATTTTTGAAGTGTTTTTTAAGAAATGGAATTAACTAAAAATATTCAAAAAATTAAAACATAATAAAAATATTTAAAATTTTGAAGGGATCAAATTATTTTTTTTTAATTTGAAGGACTAAATAATAAAAATTCAAAATTTTGAGGGGCAGGGCTCCCACTTGCCTCATTATCATTTGTCTCTATTCCTAAAATAAACACCATCTTTTTTATTGGATTACTCAGAATTCAATTATGTTCAACTTTCTTAGTCTTTTTAAAAATGACACACACAACATGTATTACTGGTGCTCAAACCCGGGTCCCAAGAGATGATGAACATCAACCTTTGCCACATTTTTTAATTGTTTAATCTAATAACGTCATGTGTTTAAGAAATCAATCATTAACATCTATACGGTGATGATCCTATTGGAGCGAAGTACCATAGATTTTATCACACTGTCAATGTAGGTGGAGGAAAATATCTTTAGTAAAAAAAATTGATGCTATTCACCTTAAAAACATGAGTTCAATTCGCTTTGTTTGTAAGGTGTGTTGCACATCAAAAGTAGCTCATTTCCAATTCCCCATGGTTTTTTTTTAATTCAAAGAGCAATTTTACACTTACCATACCATTAGTGATATCAGCTTTTATTTGATGCTAATGCAACTAAGAGGCTGCTTACTAAATGAACCTCATGCCATGCATAGGCATGGGGATAATAAGTTGGCAATGCCATCAATCAGTTAAGTTGCAGGATGCGTTTGGTTCGCCCTTCCGGTAGTCCGATGAACAATTCGGTCTCCACGTCCGAGCTCGGGCTGCTTTCGTCGTTCGGGACTTCACTCTCTCTCTGCTCCTCCGATCCTTTCCATGGTAGCATACCACACTGCAAGAATGAAGAAGAAATAAATGGGGTTTTTCAGTTGTGTCAAAGGAAGCTTGCAAAGGCTAAGGCTTACCTTTTCACAAAGCTTTGCATTCTCAGCAGCTAGGACTTTTTCCTGAGGTTTTTAACCAAACAATATTAAAAAAAAAAACTTTTACATGCGCTGTGTGAGGCCTTAAATATATTACTCCTCAGAAGGATTACCTTTTCTTTCAATTGCTGGATCTGGTCCTTGAAAACTTTGTTCTGAAAAGTAAACAAATGTTCATTTTTTGTATAGGATGTTAAAGATAGCACAATGTTAAATTGTTGCCATTGCCAACCTTTCTGGCTCTGATGCTGCTCAAGCTCCTTTCCAATTGTTGTTCAATCTGTCGCAGTTCTTCAAGTGTGCATGAACCCAAACTCTCTCCCAGTAGCTTCCTGAGGCATTTTCGGACTCGAATTTCAATATCTTTGCAATGTATATTTAGAAATAAATAGGGGAATGAATCTGAATTCTGAACTAGGGTCTAATACCTTCTAGAAGCTTCAATAAGCTCTATTTTCTTCCGAATGTCTTCTGCTTCAATCTTCAGAAGCTGCCATGTCAGTCAATGTGAAAAGGTTAGGGTTTTAACATAACATATACTGATATCTGTATAATCTTTGAGTAATAAATAAGTGGGAAAGGAAAATCTTAACCTCATTGTTTTCTGCAGTTGGCTTAGTTCGATTATCCTTCGTATGCTTCCTGTAACGTTCGATTGTCTCCTGCATGCTGAAACAATGAAATCCAACGACAAGAGTTTCATTAGGGAAGACAACATACAATCTTTCCGATGGAACCCGAGTCTCTTAAAATGAACATTATCCGCTTTTACACTGTTTATTTCGAATAGCTATTAGACCAAATATTTTGTTTAGACCAACTATTTTACAATACTTATTACCTAATATAAATATTTATTTACTAAATAATCTCTTACCATTCGAATTACAATAAAATTCAACCTAATTACCAATTATAATTTGTGTCGATATGTAACATGTATCCTTACACCAGATTTAAAGTTTGGATATCAATTGTGAAAACTTTTCCCTTTCCTCAAATAGATGTAGAATTTGTAGTACATAGTTTATGTTAAAGAGTGAAAGATCAACTTAAAATAAATAAAAAAGCATATAAACACTTTAAAATAAGGATTATTACCCTATACATAGGCGGTGTAAATTATTTGTTTCCACAAACGCTTTAATTTTAGGGTTTAGGGTTTAAAGTTGAGGGGTTTTAATGCAGTAGTTTAGAATTTAGAGTTTAAGGTTAAAGTTTATGGTAATATGATTAGGGATTTAGGTTTTCACTTATAAACCCTAAGTTCTAACCCTAAATATAACATTCTATCACGGTCTCTAAATTCAAAATTACTCCACTTAAACCCCTAAACTCTAAACTCTAAACGGAGCTCGTAGACTCTAAAATTAAGGCATTTGTGTAAACAAAATTTTCAAATGCGTTTGTGCATAAAATAATTACCCTTAAAATAATATATACAATGAATATGATAACATGGATTTGCTTCAACTATAGTTATCTTTATCCATTACAAGATCAAATCATCTTCATGCAATAGTGTCACCCAAAAGCCAAAACTCTGGACCCAAATTTTATATCAATTAATTTGCAACAACAGATTAGCAAATAGCAGGATTAGCATGATTGCAAAAACAGTACTACACAACACAAAGTTCAAATGTAGACCAACTTTTCATAGTGGGAACAAATACATATCCACAAGTAGCATAATCCTTATTTCTTATATCAAAAGTCAAAACAAATTCAACATTCCACTTCAGGAAAAAGGCTAGATTGACATGCTTGGGTTTGAAATACTGTAAGTAGAAAGGCTAGATTTCAATTAGTCTTTAAAGCAACATTGATTAGCTTTAAATTAAGATTACGGAAATGGTCAAAATACTGTTTAGTATTGATTTCTTGGGAACTCCATATGAAGAACAAGAAAATATCATAACTCTTATTGTATGAATTATGAGATGTTGAAGCTTTAGACTAGTTTGTGTTAGACCGCTTGCAAACCTAGATTTCTTTAGAGAAGTCGTAGCATTAAATTGCGGCCGCAACGCAATGACTTGAAGTCATTGACACCAAGCATCCACAATCTAAAAAAGATAAGATTTTTGGTAAACAAATTACGACCGCTACACCCGTTACTTGTTACGTAACGTCTGTAACCGTGACACGGCAACCGCAATTTATTACTGTGAGAGAAGTAGAATTGCACAGATTACCTGGAGCTTGCAAATTCGTAGGGTTTGCCTCTGGGGGAGAAGATGATAAGAGCAACCTCAACATCACAGAGAACCGATAGCTCGAAAGCCTTCTTTAGCAGCCCACTTCGACGCTTGGAGAAGGTGACTTGCCTGCTTGTAGCGTTCTCTATGCGCCGCATTTGAGTCTTTCCCCTCACCATTTTCAGCTCCTTCAAGCAAAAATGAAACAGTAATGTTAGAAGAAACCAAGCCGATCAAAACCCAGAAAACCCTTTTTTTGTTCTCTTGTAAGGATATGTTTAGATGGGACGAAGAAGCTGAAAGAGCTGCGAAACAATGGAGTTTTCCGTACCAACGTTGGAAATTTTCTTTGGTGTAAACCGTGCTGAAAAGAGAAGGGAAAACCCAGAAATTCTGGGAAAAGAAACAAATCTTAGCAAACGAGAAAGGAAGAACTTTGAACTTGTTTTATGTTCTGAAGAAGAAGAAGAAGAAGAAGAAGAAGCAAAATTTGTAAAATTCAACAAACATTTAAAGCGTGTAGTTTTATGATCTGAAGAAGTTGTTCAACACTTAGATACCAAAGAAGAAGAAAAACCCAGAAAGCTAATCAACGAAAGAGAAGACCAAATCCAGGAAAAAGAGAAAACCCAAAGAAGATCCGATGTTTATGAAGAATACCCAGAAGATCCAGGATCAGAAATTTCTTACTTTTGATTGATTTATCTCGACAGACCCTTATTTAGTAACCATCAAAGGAAGAAAAGCAAAATAAATAAGCTCCCCCAATTCCATAAATATCAACCTTTCCTTATTTATCTATCTTTCTCATAACCCCCTCCCATATCAATTGTTTAAGCAAAGAGCTATTTATTTGTTTGTATATTAATACTAGTTTCTTTTAAAAAATAAAATATTAGGTAAAGGCCAATAAACTATTTTGAAATGATCTTTTTAAACGTTGAATTTTCAGAAGTTATAAGATTAAACTTTTGATCTAGTTACAAAATAGTCCCTTCCAGTGATAAATTTTGATAAGTTTAAGGATTATTTTGTAAAATTTTGTAAAATTTTGATAAATTTGAATGATTATTTTATAATATTTTGATAAGTTTAATGATATTTTTGTAACTGAATTAAAAGATTAATGGTTGTTTTATAACTTCATAAACCTTATGGACTAAAAAAATCATTTTTAACGTTATCTGAAACCTTAATACAAATCCAAATCTGATAAAAAAAAATGCAAACCCAAAAGCTAAAGCATGCATGAAAATGAACAATTTTACTAAAAGTATATAAAGAAATGGTTTAAAGAGACAGGAGGAGAGAAACAACTTGCTGGAAAAGTCCAAGGATTTAAATAAACAAAAACAAACAAGAATATGTATGTATGTATGTATGTATACGTATACACGCTTGTATAGTAAGAATTAGGGGTGAGCCGTTCGATCGAGTCCAGGCAAAAGATTTTAAGTTATTCAAGTTGATGCGTTATATTTTACAACTCGAACTTTATTTGAAATTTTTTCGATTCAAAGTCGAGTTTATAAAATTCGAGTAGAGTCGAGTTTTCGAGTTCCTGTACAAATTTAATTGTAATTATTTATCATATTATATTACATTTTAATTCAAATTTAAACAACTTTCTCTAATCATATAAGATATGCATATATATATATACATATTTCTTCATATTTTTTTCACTCATGACATATATTTCTTCATATTTTTTAGATCAGTATATATATATCAGAAAAAATTGAGAAAATCGACTAAAACTTAAAATTCAATCCACTAATTACTAAAATTTTCGAGTTATTCGAGTTATACGAATTTTCATTTTATAACTCAAAATTTATTTGAATTTTTTTGAGTCGCTTCGAGTTTATGAAATTTTGATTCGAGTTAAGACGAGTCGAGTTTTTTTTACCTCGAGTCGAAAAATTTGATTCTTTCGAGTCAATTTAAAGTGTTGATAATTTATACTTTATACTATAGCTTTTGGAAAATACTACTACTGGTTGAAAGTTAAAAGAAAATTTGTCCAAAAAAAGAAAGTTAAAAGAAAAGGGACAAAAAAACAAATAATTCCACAAGTTCGGGGGAAGTTAAATAATGGGAAAAACAAAAGTATATTAGAAAAAGGTCAATGTCGTCCGTACAACGCCGTACACAACGGACCAATCAGGTTTCGAAAGCTCATCCAACAGGTGACGACATAGGAATGACCACTCCTCGAGACCTTTTTTATCAAAATATCACCCTAGAAAAATATTTTTTTTTAATCTAGCACATTTTTTATAAATTTTCAAAATGATACACTTTTATTAAATTTTAATCCATATACTTTGATTTTATGACATGAATTTTTTTACTATTTTTCTTTTAAATATTGGTTCATACACTAGTTTTTTTCTTTCCAATTTTATGTTAAACTGCTAGCCTAATAGCTATAAAAACTAAATGTACTCATCATACTTTATTTTTTTATAACATTAAGTGATTGTATTATTTTTTATCCAAAAATGGTAAGTTACCTTTGGTATATGAACTATATCGAATTCTCAGTTTCACATATTAATTTTTTTTATTTTCAATTTCATACATGAACTTTTTTGTCGTCAACGGGTTTATATTTTTTCGTTACGGAAGCTGACATGGATTTTATGGACAAGTCAAAAATTGACACGTGACATTTATTTTATTTTTTAAAATTTTCCATTTATTTAAGGGTTAATGACAAGATTAGGCCTTAATATTTTATTATTTTTTAATATCATCCTTGGTCTTTAAAAATAAAATATTTATTTTAAAAAATTAGAAAAATATTTGAACCAACTACTAAGTGACATGTGGCACAAAAATTAAATTTATTATTTTTATTTCTTCTTCCCCCTCCCACCAGTTTTCCCTCGCTATTCAACCAAACGCAGTCTAATCAACCAGTCGGTAGGCCACCGCCGACTATCGTGTCGACCGACCACCGCCGATCGCCTCCAACCACTGTATTGGCCACCGTAGTGTAGTTTAACAAAAAAAACTCTAGAAATTTAGGCAAATTGGTCTGAATATTCCCTTTTGGGAATTTATTGGGGAAAATAACCCCCAAAGATTGATATTGGGAAAAATACCCCCCTTTCATGCCATGTAGGACGAATTCGCGTCCTGCAGTACGCGAATTCCTGCGTCGTTTCAGTGGAAAAGGGAATTCGCGTCTTTCAAAACGCGAATTCCACGAGATTTTATCCCAAATTATCGCAGTAAATCAGGAATAAATTCGGACGGTTGGGGAAATAGAATTCGCGTTCTGCAGGACGCGAATTCTATTTATTATATTGAATTCGCGTTCTGCAGGACGCGAATTCGGTTTGAATTCACTGCCTCCAGAGACCGTTTTCTCTATAAAACCGGTGAAGTTGGGAGAGAATTTTCATTCTCTCCCAAAGTCTTGAAGAGGTTTTGAAGAGTTTTGAAGTGAATGTGATAATGGCGGGTTTGCTAAGATTAGATGAAGGCCACGTATGCAATTATCGTCGAAATAATGTAAGTTTTTTTTATTTTAATTCGAATATGTGAATTTAATTTAGTGTTGCCGACATGATTTGAATATGTTAATAGTATTTATTTTTAGAGTAAGAAAATTAGTTAAATTCGAATATGTTAATAGTATTTATTTTTAGACTAAGAAAATTAGTTAAATTCGAATATGTCTTTAGATTATATTTTTAGACTAAGAAAATTAGTTAAATTCGAATATGATAATAGTATTTATTTTTAGACTAAGAATGTTAGTTAAATTCGAATATGCCTTTAGATATTATTTTTAGACTAAGAAAATTAGTTAAATTCGAATATGTTAATAATATTTATTTTTAGACTAAGAATGTTAGTTAAAATTGAATATGTCTTTAGATTTTATATTTAGAGTAACAAAATTAGTTAAATTCGAATATGTCTTTAGATTTTATTTTTAGAGTAAGAAAATTAGTTAAATTCGAATATGTTAATAGTATTTATTTATAGACTAAGAAAATTAGTTAAATTCGAATATGTCTTTAGATTTTATTTTTAGACTAAGAAAATCATTTAAATTCGAATATGTTAATAGTATTTATTTTTAGACTAAGAAAATTAGTTAAATTCGAATATGTTTTTAGATTTTATTTTTAGACTAAGAAAATTAGTTAAATTCGAATATGTTAATAGTATTTATTTTTAGACTAAGAAAATTAGTTAAATTCGAATATATCTTTGGTATTGACTTGTAGAATAAAAATTAGTAAAATTAGAATATGTTTAGTATTTTATTGTACACTATAAAAAATTGTGACATAATATGTGATTGTTAATATGTGTGTGTCTTTAATTATTTGTAGAATGGAGTAGAACGTCGGTTGGAGGTTTATATCACTCGGATGAGGGTGTCCCCGGATCCTCGTCTAGCCGAGTACATAGCCGAAGCCGGATTTGGGCATGTGGCGAAGCTTAATGGAGGAGGTGCGAAATTAGACGTTGATTTAATCAACGCGCTTTTGGAGAGGTGGAGGCCAGAGACACATGCCTTTCACTTACCATGTGGTGAGGCGACCATCACATTAGAAGATGTGTCGTATATTCTTGGCCTGCCTGTAGATGGGGAGGCTATCACTGGTGCCGCCAGTGACGATTGGGAGGGCTTGTGTATGGACTTGTTAGGGGATAAGCCAGAAAAACTACAGGGCGGATGTGTGACTCTGAAGTGGTTGCGTACGCAATTCGCTAATTTGCCTGCTGGAGCCAATGAAGATGTGAAGAAGGTAAAAAAAATAATTTTTTATTAGTAGTAATAAAATTATAAAATTATTATATTTTAATATTTTTTTCTTTATATTTTAGGCATATGCTCGGGCCTATATCTTACAGATCCTCGGGAGAATTTTGGTGGCCGAAAAAACTCGCAATAAGGTTCACATGTTGTGGTTGCGGCACTTGCGGGATTTTGAAGAGGCTGGTAAATTAAGTTGGGATTCGGTAGTACTTGCATTTCTGTATAGGGAGTTGTACAAGGCTGCGAGTGCTGATCGACATGACATCGGAGGATGTCTTTTGCTACTTCAGTCTTGGGCGTGGTTTAGAATGCCATTTTTACGCCCTGACTTGTCCGCGCCAGCTGACTATTCCTATCCATTATGTTTGCGGTAAGGAAAATAATCTTAACTAAATTTTATTTATAATTGGTTATTTTCCTAATATATATTTTTTAAATATTAAAATTATATTTTGATGTTATGTAGGTGGTTCCACGCTCTAACTCATGTTGGGATTCCGACTATGATGCATTCTATTAGGCAAAATATTGACACGAAATCTGCAAATGAGGTAAATATTTTAATTTTATATTAAGTTGAAGTTTAATATGAATATAGTTTAGTTTACTTGTTTTTAATTATTTCTATATTTAATTTACAATTTTTGTGGACCTCGTACTCTGATTCGGATATCAACGACTGTCTGCCTAATTTTGAGCCTGAGACGATTTCCGCTTGGACGGCCGTGGTACCTCTCATCTGGTACGCTGTAGTTGAGTGGCATCCGGTTGATCGCGTCCAACGCCAGTTCGGTCGTCTGCAAACAATTCCGATAGATCCTCCTGATTTAGACGACTTACATAGGATCACCCGACAAGGAAAACTTGAGGTATAATAATTAAATTTGATTTAATAGTTATCGATTTATACTTACTTTACAATTTATAAACAATAATTTTGTTGATGTTTTGTGGTAGGTGAACTGGTCGGTGAAACATGTGCAGTGGATTGCACAGTGGCAGGATATGCTTCAGCGGCAGGAACTGAATGAGTACCGGATGTTTGATGAGCCTATGGTGAGCAGTGATTACTTTACATGGTTCTTTGGTAGTGGGAAACCGTATCTCCTCACTCCGGAGGAACAAGCAGCTGTGTTTGAGCCTGTTCAGCGCAACCGCCCCCAGACTCATCGTACAAGCGGAGCAGGTGGATCGCAACGTCGAAGGGGAGCAGGTGCTTCATCCTCCAGAGCTACCGATCCGATTCGCCCCCAGGGCCCCACCCAGTTGATGATTCAGCCGAGGCCCCCGAGTCCGACGGAAGGCTTTTTCACTCCTATTGTGGGAATGATGGGTGGATCTTCGATGTCGACTACGTACGGGTTATTTCCTAGCATGACTAGTGGATCTTCGAGTTCCACTGTTCCCTCTGCTTCTGCCCCCTACCCGTTTCATGCTCGGCCTTCTGATATTTCGGGCCCCGGTTCGTCCAGCACACACCTCCACAATCGTTGTTCTTTTTTGGTGGGCCTGTCGGACCAAGTGGTACTGCTGGAGACGAAATGGACAACGAGCCCGATCATGGTCCTCAACAGGTTCCGGTTCAACGTGGACGACGCAATCCGGATCGAGTTTGACGTCCACCAGATTGTGGTACCGGCGGACATAGGCAGTAGTTATATTTTTTTCTATGTTTTTCGAAATCAATTGTTTATAAGTAATGTTAATTTATATTTTCTTAATTGAAGTATTATATATTCGGAATTATTAATTGATACTTTTATATTTAAAAACTTACATCGAAAGCACTACATCGAAAGCACCGAGTTCACAAAATACAAGTACGCAAGATAAATAACTTAATCAAAATTACATTACTAATTGTAGTCGGTACTTATGTCAGACGTTAAGTTTAGTTCCTCAATTATTTGTTCTTTCTCCTGCCGTCTCTGATAAATTTTTAAGAACGCGTCATTCTCGTCTGGACTAGCTAACTCATTCCCGTCTTCGCCAGCTAACGCATTCTCGTCTTGGACAGCTACCACATTTGTTGAAGAACTTGACCCGTCATCAAATTTCACGCTAAGCTCGATGTTTGTTCCCCCAGCACGTTTGTATGCTGAAACATCTTTCGCATATCTTTCTTATCTGACAGTGTGAGCATATAATGCTCATCGGGGCCGGGCTCATTGACTGGTACTTTCACTTGCAAGGCCTCTATTTTTGCGCTGGTCGACTCTTTAACTCGTTTCGAGATCAACTCAAATAATTCATTTCTTGTGATCGTTTCACTAAAAGATGTGTAGAAGTATGTTCCACGAAAAAATACAGTAGCTGAATATCGAGCCATTTTCTCTTTCAGAAAGGTAGAAATGCAGAAATCTCGTGAAGATAGGAAAGTAATAAGTTTAATGGGATGCTAAGGCAGAAATACAACCTATTTATACAGGCGGTTGTAGGCATGCAGGGACCTATTTGCGTGTTAGAAACGCGGATTCACCATAATGCATTTGTCAGCCCAAAGCCCGGTAAAGCCGGGTAAAAGCATTTGCCAGAGCAATAATTTTAGAATTCACGTTTTGGAAAACGCGAATACAGTTATTCGTACTGAATTCGCGTTTTGTAGGACGTGAATTCTATAGATTCCTACAGAATTCGCGTTTTACAGAACGCGAATTCAGTACGAATAATTGTATTCGCGTTTTAGAAAACGCGAATTCTAAATTATTGCTCTGGCAAATGCTTTACCAGGCTTTACCGGGCTTTGGGCTGACAATTCAAAAATTATTGCTACAGAATTCACCAATGTTTTACCAGACACATTTCTATTTATAATTGAGGGTGTGCAGAATTTCTAGATGCACCCAAACAAAACTTAAGAATCACAAAGCTCTTCAATTTTCAGAAATGGCACCGCGAATTCAAGCTATAGTATACTACGATGGTCAGATGGTCCCCGATTCATACATTGGGATCATATTTCAATCTGAAAATACTGTTACGATCAACATTCCGAGACGATCAACGTTCCAGTCGCTTAGGACCTTAATATCTAGGAAGGTTACCAATCGCTCCGGGAGGGAGTTGCAGTCTTTGAAGTATCGATGTCCAACGTTGATATAGCCACTGTATTACACAATATTCGATGTGGAAGACGACAGTTCTGTAGAAATGATGATAGATACACATAGCCAGTACTCAATGGGATGGGCCATGGAGCTATTTGTAACATTTGCTGAAGTTTACGTTGGTGCTCAAAATGTGGTACCAAATTGGTTACAAGGAAATCTCGAGTTCAATCCAAATGCTATTAGTCCGACATCGAGTTTACGACGTGACTTCAACCTTCTACAAACAAGAACCGATGAAGCTTCATCGTCTTCGTCTTCACGGCAACGACGTTCTTCCGTTCCAAGGTTCGAATTTGACCTTAACTTGCCACCAACCCAAGAGTCGTCATACAGTTCATACGTTCCAAACTATGATGATTTCTCTATGGGGCGCCACTCAACACACATTCCATACACGGCGTCTTCAACGTACAATGAACAGTTTAACCCGTTCGATGCTTTCTCTACCGGGCGCCACTCAACATACATCCCAAGTCACCGAAATGTGGATGATATGTTCTCAGTGGGGAGACATTCAACCGCCGCTATTGTCGATCCGGTTATGACTTCAGAACCTGTTCACGCACAGGTTTATGATGACGCAGAACTTTTCCAGTTTGATGATGCGCTTTCTGATGAAGAGTCGCGTACAGAGGTTAGGCCTGATGGTGACGAGATGGGTCTATTTCCTTCTGAACCATCTGACATTGACGAGTCGGTGAAATCAGAGGAGAGCACAGAAAACTCTAATTCGGATGATGAGGACGATGATGTTCGTTCGACGTAACTGCATGGACCAACCAGTTGCGCAACATATTACGACCCACCTTCGCACTTCACAGCAGTGGATATGGATGGCTTCTTCGATACTGAATTCTCAGAACATCCACAATTAGACCAGTTCAACCAATGGAATGTGGGTTCGACTAAGCTACATGCTGGAATGGTCTTCAAGACAAAAAAGCTCGCGGAGGCTGCCATCAAGCATTACAACATTCAGCGCTCAGTTACATCCACCGTTTGGAAGACCGAGGCCAGGAAATATATTGCAGAGTGTCCTCACAAGTCCTCCGGATGTAAATGGAGGGTTCGTGTGTCGCAATTGAAAAGGCTGAATAACCTGTGGAAAATAACGAGATATACAGGGCCTCATACATGCTCCGTTGGGAGCCTCAGCCAAGACCATCCTAACTTGGATGTACACGTGCTTTCCGATGCAATCCTTCCACTCGTGAAAGCAAACCCACGTGTATCTATGCCAGTGTGTATAGCTGCCATCAAATCCATTTACAGGTACACCGTCAATTACGATAAGGCATGGTATGCAAGATATCGAGCCATCGAAACACTGTACGAGAAATGGGAGCTATCATACAACGATCTGCGATCATGGCTTCAAGTTATACATGAATACAATCCAGGGACAATTGTGGAATTGGAGACTGTTCCGAAGTACTACAACGATCGTGTTGTACCAGGGGAGGTCGAATTTCATCCCCTTTTCTGGACGTTCCCCCAATGCATAAAAGCTTTCCGTCACTGCAAACCTGTGCTCTAGATCGACGGTACATTTTTATATGGCAGATACACGCAGATATTGCTAATTGCAGTTGCCCAGGATGGCAACAGAAAATGTATCCCAGTTGCTTTTGCGATTGTTGAAAAGGAAAATATCCCTTCTTGGGAGTTTTTCCTTTACAACCTCCGCAAGTATGTCATGCGCCGGGTTTTGCGTACACGTGAAGATGGCCTAGCTATTATTTCAGATAGAGGCGCAGGGATTTGGGGAACAATTCAACGTTTAGGAGATTCATGGAAACCCCAATACATACATCATCGATATTGTTTGCGGCATATAGCATCAAACTACTATTAGAGGTTCAAAAACGAGGATGAACGTATAATGGTTCTCCGTATGGGTATTCAACCATTCCATTTTGTTATTCTACGTCCACCAATTTCATATTATTACCAATTAACTATTTTGCATGTCTTATTCAATAGGCAACACACACCGAGTTAATCAAGTGGAAGAGCTGCTGGGGGAGTTGCAATTGAGGAATCTATACGGGTATAACTATCTTATGAAGATACCGAAGGAGAAATGGTTGCGACGTTATGACGGGGGTCGTCGATGCGGCCATATGACAACAAACTTGGCTGAGGCGATCAATTCGTCTCTTAAGGGAACGCGCCATTTACCTACCACGTCTGTTGTCAAAGCAACATATTACCGATTGGCAACCCTTTTCGCAACCCTCGGCAAACAAGCAATGAACTGGATGGCAGCTGGCCGCATATTTAATCCAGATCTCGCCGACAAAATCCAAGCGTCCATTGCGCATGCTAACTCGATGGGTGCGTTGTGCTTCTCTCATCGGGAACACATCTTTGAGGTCGCGCAATTTTCTGAACCGCTACAAGGAATAATGCAATACACCTACGTGGTTGATTTGAAAAAACGAACGTGCGATTGCGGGGAGTTCCAGACGTTCAAGTTCCCGTGTTCGCATGCTTTCGCAGCATGTGCATCGGTTCATTTTGATGCAACGACACTCATTGATTCGGTCTATAGGCTCGAAAACGTTTTCAAGGTTTACCGAAATGAGTTCCCTCCGATCGAAAATGCACGTGACCGTCGTATAATCAGCAACGAACCAAAGATATGCCCAGATCCCTCCCTGCGATGAAAGAAAAAAGGCCGGCCAAAATCAACGAAGATTCACTGTGCCGAAGATATGGTTCCGAGAGAAAAGACCGGACAACCTAGGAGGTGCAGTAAATGTGGGAACACTGGACATGATATTAGGAAATGCCCTCTTAGGACCGGCCCCCGAATTAACTAGATCAACCATTGTGTACTCTTTTCTGATTCGTGAACTTCTATTATCTGGTAATTTAATAAATCTTATGGGCACTCTTTTCCCCCTACATAGGTTTAGAGGGGTTTTTTAACGAGACCCTTTAAATTTAAAAAAAAAACATGCCTATGGACACATTTTTTGCTTCAAAAATGTTACTTTAGCACCACTGTAAAATTAAGCTGCACATCTTTGTCTCCAAACTTAGGAAAAACCAAAAAAAAAGTTCGAAACACACCGTAAAATGCATTTAAACATGCCTATATGATAATGTTTCCTTTTAAAACATTGTTACTTGCCCATTTCCAGGCCATTTTCACACATCTTAGGATATTATATACGCTCGTATCTTCACACCATCTTAAAGATATGTTTCAATACGACACTGTTATAGTTCAAAAATTTTAATCGGGTACCCCGATAACCCGTTATTCGATCACAAATATTGCTACCTAAACATCTTATATTGGTTTCAATTCATTTTCATCTTGAATTTCTCGTACGAGGGCAGCAATAAATCGTTGAATTCGCGTTTTGCAAAACGCGAATTCCCTTTTCACTGAAACGTCGCAGGAATTCGCGTCCTGCAGGACGCGAATCTTGAATTCGCTTTCCCCAGGACGCGAATTCGTCCTACATGGCATGAAAGAGGGGTATTTTTCCCAATATCAATCTTTGGGGGTTATTTTCCCCAATAAATTTCCAAAAGGGAATATTCAAACCATAACGCCAGAAATTTAATTCTTTTTTTATGGTTTAACTCTATTAAATTTCTTTTTCTTTTCCTTCTACATCATGCTCAGCAAATTATAGAAACGAAAAGTCCATTTCAAGAAACATATTATCTGCTTATAGGACCACATTTTTTCTCCAATTATTAGTCTTTTCAGTTCATGTCTTCAATTACAGTGAATCCACCCAAGTAAATAAAAAATCTTCGTTTTGAATTTCATAGATCACTTTTGTCTTTTTCATGCCCATGATTTGAATTTTTTACCTATTTTTTATGGATTTAAAGTTGGTTTCTTGATATAAAGGTTAATGGGTTTTCACAAATATTTTCATTGGTTGACAAAAAGATGGTGAAGATGAAGATAATGTTCGATGAAAGTAGAAGAAAGCTAAGGAGTTTCCAGATATTTTCTGCTTGCAGAAGAAAGATTGCTTGCTGGAATGAATTTGGTTGAATAAAGAGAAGAGACAAAAAGTTATTGAGTTTTTACATTAATTTTTATCATTTTTTAATTTATAATATATTTTAATTTTTTTATATAATTTTTATTTTAGTAACTTTTAAAATATTTTATTTATTTTTATTAACTTTATGGATTCTGTGAGAGTATTCACTTTGTTTTTTTTAAATTATCCTCGCTTAATAAAATTATTTATCTAGTTTTAATATTTTAAAATTTTAATAATTTCAAAAATTTTGATTTTTTAACTTAAATATTAAATAAGTTATCGAACTTTTAATTAAAATAAATTATGCCCCTAAACTCAAGAAAAAATCAATTATGCCCTCGAATTCAGTTAATATAATCAATTCAGCCCTTCCTGCCATGTCATCATCCCACGTGTACTGCCACGTCAGCACCGTTGACCACCACGTCAGCATCATGGATTGTCACGTCAGCACTGTTAACTGTCACGTCAGCACCGTAACGGTCAACGTCGGTCAAAGGGTCAATTTGATCGATTTCATGGACTGGAAGGCCACATTGAGTGCACTTTTCGGCGAGGGGGGAAATTCCATTTTTTGGGTCGGGGCAAAAGTACCCTTTTAGCAATAAATAAAAATTCATCTTTGTTGATGAATATTATTTTCATAATTTTTTAAAATTTAGTTTGTTATTTTTTGATTTGCTTTAACGGGTACATATCATATTTGTTTTTTTAGTTTTTTCGTCTACTTTTATGGTAATTTTAATTTGTATTTGTCACAATGTTGCATGTTTTTAGCAGTTTAACGTTCTTATGACGAATATCAATCGAGCGTTCATAGTAGTGAAGATCGGTGGTCTGTGATACTTTTTATTATCTTTTGTGATTTTGTCGATATGTCAAAAACAAGTAGCGAAAGTATTTGTTTTCTTCTTAAAACACTCTGGTCAAAGTAGTTATTTAATCTACAAAAATAATATTATTAGGAGGGATAAAGACATTATTTAATAAGTATTTTAAATTAAGAAAGACTAAAAATATTATCATATCGAAAAATTTTGAGAGGCGCAAAAAGTCGGCATATTTGGGTGAAAACCCTTTTTAAATAAGTATATAGATTTATAGCTCCCTCCCATGATTATTTAGAAAAATGACCCCCAAACATGCCACGTAATGGAACCTCGCGTTCTCTGTGAAGCGAGACGCGAACTCGCGTTTTGTAGAGCGTGCGTTCCATCTGTGTGGCATCATTATTTGAAATAATGGTTTTTTAGGAACTCGTGTTCTACAGAACGCGAGGTCTCCGAGAATTTGAAAAGGCGGTTGAATATATCGCACAGAAATTGCGTTATGCAGAACGCGAGTTCTGTGCGAATTTGGGTTGAAAAACAAGGGTGGGTAGGCCTGTTCGAGCCCAATTTCGGGCTTACAAATTGTACAGTTTTAGCGAAGATCGAGTTTGGGTTGGTAGTACTGGAAATTCTCTATCGTATGACACCAACACGGTCAATTTCCGTCCATTCTAAACTGGCTTGAAATGACTTCCAAAACCCTATGCTATCATTTTTTTAATGAAATTTCTTTTGAAGAACAATTGATAATTTCGGTTTAGTAATCGCATAAAAGTAATAAAAAACTGAAATTAAATAAACATTTAAAAGTTTAATTATAGTAGATAAAGAAAATTAAAATACGATATTTATAAAACCAAATGTCTCGAATAAATATATTAAAAATATAAGTACATATCCATTAGAAAAAAGGCTAATGATGTCTATGTCCACCCATTCCGCAGTCGGGTGGACGACAATCCCGATATGGATTCCTCCGAACAAGTTGTGTTGCATCCTCCTGGTCCTCATCATCATCATCTGTGGTACGCGGACCTCTGTTGGGCCCGGGCAGGGAGTAAAACAAACTACCTGGCGGCGTTTGCAGGACAATGCTAAAGTTAAACTGAGATGCCAACTGTGGAATATCGATCAGCGGAGGACCCTTCGTCGACATATGAGGATGGTAGGCATCAGAAAAGCCGAAGTCGGGTGGAGGCCTCATTTGCTGGAACGTCGAAGGGCTGCTAAAATTCTTAAATGTTGTGGTAGAAGATGAGGCCCATGCAGTGTCAGTTCGTGGTCTCGGACCGCGCTGCCTCGGCTGGCTCTAGCTCGCTTGACGTTGGGGGCGTGGACAGTTTCAGGGAGCCTCGAGAAGTTGTCGCTCGCGCTCCTCGAGAGTAAGGATATGTTGCTTCCCAAAGAGCTCATACCACTGAAAGTAATCAAAAGTGACCGAATCGGCCCAATCCGCAATGGGTTGGAGGATGCGTGGGCGACTGGCATATCGGTCAACCCAAAGTTGAATCCAATCTGCGTGGAAATGAACCCAGTCAATTTGTGTTTTCCCTTGGCGCGTCAGATGGTGGAATTCGTCTAAATTTATTGGTTCCTCTTGCGAAACCCCTTGGACATACCCGAACTATCGGAGAAATCGATCCGTAGGATGCCACACGACAATTTCACAGTTGATCAGCGCACTCGGGCAAGCCATATGTGCTAGTGACCCAGAATGTTAGGTGGAGTAATCTGCTGAATCACCTCAGAATCGTAGGGCATCCACACGAACTAAAAAAATTATAACGTTTGTAACGGTTATATAAAATATTATTGGAAAAAAAGTATGAAAAAATTCAAATGAATTTTCGGATTACCTGATCGTGCGTCATCTTATCTATAACAAACTTGTAGTCTTGTTAGTTTTTCGGCAGACCCTGGTGGCTTAGTGTTTCGCTCCGCCTATCATTAATGGAAAATAAAAAAATTCGCTAAATATAATAATTTTCAAATAAAATAAATTGAATAGTACCTCCGAAGAAGCGGAAATAAGTAGGGGGCCGGCTGTCTAGGTTGTGGGCTTAAAAAGGCATCCGAAAACAAGCCCAAGACTGAAGGAGTAAACAACACCCTCCAATTGCTGCTCTATCTTGGTCGACGTTTCTGCAGAGCTCTCTAAAAAGAAAGGCCAAGACAGCTGCTCCCCAACATTTTTGTCTAGCTTTATCGAAATTGATAAGATGATAAAGCCACATCACGTGCACCTTGGTGCGAGATTTGTCTGGCATTAATATCCTATCGATAATGCGCAAGATATGGGCACACGCAAACCGCTGTGAAAATAATAAATAAAATAAATTTTAATAGTAAAGAAAAAGCAAGAAATATGGATATTAAAAAAATTAAATATTTAAAAAACAAAATATATTAAAAATATATAAATTAGTGAAACAAATAAAAAAATACCTGAAGTGTTTCGTCATCCGCATGAGGGGAGGATTTTCAAATTTAGTCTCCAAATAAGATAAGGCTATTTTCCCACCGTCCCACGCATCCGCTGGGGGCGCCACTCTTATTAGTTGAGCAAATAGATCTGGTCAATTACCCAACGTTATACCCGTAATAAGGTTGCCGTCCGAAGGCAACCCTAGATGGTAGGCAACATCCTGCAACGTTATTGTTGCCTCGCCACACGGAAAATGAAAAGTGTACGTCTCTGGCCTCCATCGTTCTATTAGCGCGCTAATCAACGATGGGTTACACTTCACACCCGCTAAGATCGTCGCTATGTGGCCAAAATCAGCTCGAACAACCCACGACATAATGTCAGGATGAGGTGCGTGGTTGATACGGTTAAGGTAACAAAGTAACCAGCGTTCGTATCCCGTCAAAAATAAAATAACAAAAAATAAAATAGTTGGTAAGGCATGTAAAAAAAGAAATTAAAAAAATATTACCTCTGATGTTGTCCTGAAATAGTTAGAGCATTGTTTCGCGTCGTTTCATAAGCCCGCCATTGTATCGAAAGAAAATTAAGTAAGTATAGTAAAAAATAGAGAAGAAATCACATTTTGTGCGTGGTTGATACGAGGGTAGGACCACCAATTTATAAAGGTGCTCGCGTCCTTTGGGAAACGACGTGTCACACAACAGACGTGTGAACTGAACGGGCAAAAGAGACCTCGCATTCTGCATAACGCGGGTTTCTAAATGACTCACTTTCTACAGGACGCGAGGTCGTGGGATTTTTAAAAGATGACTTCCCGTACGGGAAAGTCATTTATTATACTAATAAATATATTTATTATTATTATTATTATTATTATTATTAAATGTAATATATTATTAGAATTAGTATTAGTATTATTAGTATTATTATCATTTTTAAACAGATGACTTCCTGCGTGGGAAAGTCATTTATTAGTATTATTATCATTAATAATAAATATAAATAGTTTATATTAGTATTAAAATACAATATTATTATTATTATTCATTAAAAATAATAATATTTTTTACAATTGAACGAATTTGAGTATTTCATAATAATTGAATGTATAAAATCGTTGTTACACCGAACCCAATATTTTTTTACAATTGAACGAATTTGAGTATTTCATAACAATTGAATGTATAAAATCGTAGATACACTGAACCCAACATATTTTAAAAAATCCTCAAATTGTTCTGACGGTGATGATCATCATGAAGGTGACACTAATGATGATATTTGTTCACAATGACAAGCAACATGGCCTTTCAGCGTATTATGGGTACCTAAAAAAGCTGTATTTAACTTTTTGTAAAATCCGTGCTTGTCTTCCGAATTCCCAGATATTGCAATTTGTTGATGTCGATCAAGAGCGATGAAAAAATTAAGCATAGTTAACCCAAGAGGACACATATATGCAACTACAAATAACAACATATCGCAATATCCGAAAAATTATTTTGAAATTAAACTTCCCAGATACGCGATATGTTGCTATAGTAGCTGCAATCGAAAATTTTTACAATTAATAGGTGGGTGGTCCTTCCCTCCCCAAGAGTTGGCTATTTATAGATGGAGGTGGATATGCTGACGTGACAAACTCGTGTTTTGTAGGAAACGAGTTTCTTTGGAACTCGCATTATATAGAATGCGAGTTCTCTGTCAAAATCACTTTATACAGAAAGTGAGGTTGGTCTATATATTTGCACACCGATGGATTTTCGTAACCAGTGAAGTTGTTTCATGATTTTACGTTTTGCTGAGTTTATGAGGTTGGAGTTGTTAAATATTTTCTGTTCTGCTGGGTTCATGATAGTTGGAGTTGTGTCATGATTTTGTGTTCCGCTGGGTTCAGACCCCCGCATGTTACGTTGATTGAAGAATACTTACCGACATATCGTAATATAAGAGAGCGTGTGGTGGTATGCCATTTACCGCCAAGAAGTCCCTAGAAAGTTTTCATTTGGACTTTTCTAGAAACTCTTGGCAACTCTTTTCTGAAGTCCGACTCTTGCCCTCACCATCTACTAAAAGTCCAGAGTGAAAGACTCGAGGGCGGATTCCGATCGATCGTGTTGCAGATGCAGCCTTACTTTACTAATGCGGCCGGTGCCAATTACATTTGCTAATGCGGGTCAAAGCTGCTACCATTTGAGAAGATGACGATTATCGCGCACGAAAAACGTTTTGTTAAATGAAAGATGTAATACTTTCTTGTCTGCGCATATTGTATCGACCGATTGACATATCTATAAGAAGGCTTGTTGAAAGTTTTGTTAAATGAAATGTGAGTTTGTGTTCGTATATTGCTTTGTCCAAAACGCAAGTTCTCTCTGACCTCGCATTTTTCATTCGGATTAAATTTACTTATGTGGTGTTTTTCCTTTACTATAAATACCCACCAATTCTACCATCATTTACCCATTCCTATTTTTCCCAAAACACCCAACGCAAATCTTTGCTCTTCTTATGGCAAAATTTCACGCAATATTTTATTTTCTCGGTACTTATTTCGAATCAACAATCACCAGCAAAATGTCACTCAAAGATTTATTACAGTTGACATCAAGCGAGGTTAGTAAACGCACTGACAAACAAATTTCTTCCTTGGAAAGTTGAATCCCAACACCGCCATCAAACGAAATGCACTACATTCTGAAGCTTACGAACGAAACAAACGTTCGTAACATGTATAACCAGCTCAATTCCGTTGGAGCTAAATACATCGATTTAAATGTTAAGTTTGATGAGGTCAACGCCGACGAAGGTAGTACGTCTGCACCCGTACAACTTGCTCCGACCAATGAACAAGCTTCGTCTTCACCAGATGTTGATGCAGCTGCCGACGAGCTGCAGCTTTTTATGTACAGGCGTAGACAAAGAAAACAACAGTTGATCGAAGAACTAAACTTAAGTTCAGACGTGTCAACTGACTACGATGATTCGGATTAACCATAAACTTCTTAAATCATCGTCGAATTATGTTATATGACGTATTTTTTCATCCTTTATGAATGTTCAAGGACCTCGCGTTCTGTAGAATTTGTATTCAATTATATTTTCTCAACATGTTTCATTTATCGTTAAATGACTCGAACACATTACATTACTACTCTCCAATTGTCTCGGTTATTCAAGCATATACTCAATTTTCAAACATAACATGAGTACACAGTACTAGTATTATTAACTCTGACGGAATTTCCACCTCATCAGAAGGAAAAAGGGACATCACGTTCTGTAGAACGCGTGTTTTAATGAAACCCGCGTTATACATAACGCGATGTCATGGAATCTCAAGGATCTCGCGTTCTATATAACACGAGTTTCACAAAGCTAACTCCAGTACACTAATTTTCCTTACACACCCGGATTCTTCGAGATTTGCAGTGCCAATAATAAGCCATAAGTATCCCCTTATATGAAGCAGAACTATAAACCCTAAATATATGTTTGAATAGCCAAAACAAGTCGTCAAAATTTTTCAAGTTTTAAAATTTCACAAGTCTTTGAACATATATTCAAATGGCGAGACGAGGAGGAGTTCCTACTCTAGTATACTACGATGGGCAGATCATCTTCGATCCCGAACTCGGCGCCTTTTTCAGTGCGAAGATCCAGTAATGCTAAAGATTCCGAGGAGATTATCATACAAGAAGTTAGTTAAGGAACTGGAGAGCAATGTCCCACATTTCCAAAACCACCATTTGTCCGACTTGAAGTATCGGGTGCCAATATCTATAGTTCCGTTAACGTACTATGTATGCATCATTGCGGACAGTTCTAATGTGGAGCTGATGCTGGCTAACCACTTCGAGTATTCATTGGGCGGGCCCCTAGAGCTGTATACATCGTTTTTGGATTCTAATCCTGCTATCGAAATACCAAGCTGGGGACGGGCGAATTTCGACTTCGATCCGAATGCCAACGTTGATAGCCCGACCGCAAGTCTAAGAAATGATTTTAACCTATTGTGCCAAGACAACGAGTTTGGTGCATCGTCATCTTCTGTACCAAGACATTCGTGCGTAGCTAGTATCGGGTTCAACCTGAACCAACCCATAAACGATGAATTCGATATGCCAAGAAATGCAACGTACGATCCATACAATCCGTATAGTTTTGGAGGGGAGTGAGTGTCGTGTTCTTACGTTACGCACGACCATGAAGCATTCAACCCCTTCAATGATTCCTCATATGGACGACACTCAACGTATGCCCCTAGCACGGAGTACGTTCAACCATCTATGGAGAGACATTCTTCTTTTGGTGCTCTTGATTTTGGTCTTGGAAATGCGGTTCGTGAGCGATCTCGTGAGAGGTCTCGCAATCTTCGACCACCATGCTCGCCTCCAAGGGTAGCGATCGACGATGTTGTACTATACCAGCTCACTGGGGATGCTTCTACGAAGAACCGATTAGAGAACTCGGGCCCGACGGCAACGAGCAGGGGCTATTCTATGAAGAACCATAAGACTTGACCGTTCCACCAGCATATTTCGAAGAACATTCGGTAGCAACCAACTTTCCTGTATCACCGGCACCTATTTCTATTTACCAACCACCATCCCACTGCACAACGGTTGATATGGATGCCATGGACGTTCCTGAATTTTCGCAATACTAAAAAATTGATGGCAGACTCAATCGTTCTGATGGTGAACTGGCCATTGGTATGACGTTCTTGACAAAAGAAATGGCGGTGGCCGCAATTAAGTAGTACAACATTCGACGGGCTGTTGAGACGATATTGAAGAAAACCCAAGCGAAATACTACAAGGCGCACTGCACCCAAAAGGATAACGGTTGTAAATGGAAAATTTGTGTATCACAATTGAAGAAGGCAGACGATTACTAGAGAATTACAAAACTTGTAGGGCCTCATACATGCACCGTTGGTAGCCTAAGCCAGGATCACAAGAACCTCGATGCAAAGGTCCTCGCTGACATCTTTATGCCACTGGTCAAAGCAAATCCCAAGGTGTCGGTCCCCACATGCCAGGCTGCAGCTGAAGGTGTCACCGGTTACCGCCCTGAATATTGGAAAAGCATGGTACAGAAAGAAGAAGGCTGTAGAACAACTGTTTGGCCGATGGGATGATTCTTACAAAGAGTTGCGCCCGTGGCTAAATATGCTGCAGAAACACATCCCCAGAACGGTTGTCAAACTTGATACGATTCCGGCATACAAAAATGATCATGTCGTTCGAGGTGTTTCTCAATTCCACCGGTTATTTTAGACTTTCCCGCAGTGCATCAATTCATTCAAGCACTGCAAACCGATGGTCCAAATCGATGGCACATGGTTGTACGGAAAATATACACAGACTCTACTTCTAGCTATTATACAGGACGACAATCGAAAATGCGTTCCTGTTGCATTCGCAATCGTCCCGAATGAGGATCTAGAGTCTTGGATGTTCTTCCTTCGGAACCTACGAAGATATGTCCTTGATCCTGTAATACGGGCAAGAGACGATGGGATATGTGTTATTTCTGACAGAGGTACAACGCTGTTGTGGGCGCTAGAACGTTTGGGTGAGTATTGGCAACCTCCATACATTTTCCATCATTTCTGCTTGTGGCACATAGCCGCAAACTACATGCAGCAGTTCAAGGACTGTGATGAACTTGAACTGGTGCTCAAAATGGGTGTGTCCTTTATGTCATTTTCATTTACTATATTAGTTGTTGCTCGCTTTCACTTGCGACCTCTTTGCATGTGTTGTTCGCCCATAACTATTCAACTGTCACCCCTTAGGTAACTCGCACTACGTACAAGAGGTGGAGGAGGTGTTCGAGGAACTGAGAGCGAGAAAACTTGGCACATACTACCTTGAAAAAAATCTCGAGGGAAAAATGGCTTCGATCGTATAACAGGGGTAAACGATGTGGTCACATGACAACAAACTTGGCTGAGGCGGTGAACTCATCACTGAAGGGAGTGCGGCAGTTGCCTATCACTTCCATTGTCAAAGCGACCTACTATCGTTTGGCTACCCTGTTTGCAACCTTGGGAAGGCAATCAACTGAGTACATAGCAGGTGAACACATAGTCCATCTGGATTTCCACACAAAACTGTAAACTCAAGTGCACCAATCAAGACAAATGACTACAACTCTCTTCTCGCGAGAATGACATAAGTTTCGTGTTTCATAATTTTCCAGGCGGTTGGAAGGCATTCAGCACAACGCGTACGTGGTAGATCTCAGGGCAAGAACCTGCGAGTGTGGAATATTCCAAACATTCAAATACTCGTGCGCACACGTCATTGTTGCTTGCGCAAACCAACGAATAGACTACATACAACTGGTTGATCCAATATACTTACTCTAAATGGTGTTTAAGGTTTACCAAAAAGAGTTTCCTCTAATCGGAAATAAGGTTGATCCGAATGTCGTTGACACTGAACCGACCATACGCCCAGATCTAACACTACTGAGAGACAAAGGACGTCCGCGGTCTACACGAATACACTGTGCCGAGGATATGGTCGAACATCGAGAAAAAATCGGACAAAAGAAACATTGTAGTATATGTAAAAATCCTGGACACTCAAGGACCAAGTTTCCTAATCGCTCGACCCCTCATCTTAATTAAATCATTGTAATTTGTTTATGCGAGTTCACCCATAACTATCGATCAATAAAATCAGTCTAATTCGTTTTATAAAATAGGTCATCTTATACTTTCAATCATTCAAAAAAATATGCTAGAATAGCGTTTTCGAAGCGAATTTAAGTCAGTGTAGAATGGACGAAAATTGACCGTGTTGGTGTCATATAATAGAGAATTTCCAGTAATAAAAACCTAAACTTGATGTTTGCTAAAAATATACGATTTATACGCCTGAAATTCTGCTTGAACATGCCTATCGACCTTTGTTCAAAGGCAATTTCATTCAAAAAAGGATGATAGCATAGGGTTTTGGAAGCCATTTTAAGCCAGTTTAGAATGGACGGAAATTGACCGTGTTGGTGTCATGCGATAGAGAATTTCCAGTACTATGAACCCAAACTCGATGTTCGCTAAAAATATACGATTTCTAAGCCCGGAATCAGGCTCGAACAGGCCTGCCCACCCTTGTTTTTCAACCCAAATTCGCACAGAACTCGCGTTCTGCATAACGCGATTTTTGTGCGATATATTCAACCGCCTTTTCAAATTCTCGGGGACCTCGCGTTCTGTAGAGCGCGAGTTTCTGAAGAACCGTTATTTCAAACAATGATGACACGTAGATGGAACGCGCGCTCTGCAAAACGCGAGTCTGCATCTCACTTCCCAGAGAACGCAAAGTTCCATTACGTGACATGTTTAGGGGTCATTTTTCCAAATAATCATGGGAGGGAGCCATTATTATATATAATTATTTAAAAAGAATTTTTCACCCAAATATACCTAAAAAGACCCTCCAAGCCCATGCATCATTCCGTCCTTGTCAATATAACATGGTTTTAACACAATTTTCACTCGTCACACCAGCTTACAATTAGTGTCCATCAATATAAAGGCTTAATAGCAAAACCGAGTGTCCAAACTATATTTGTTCCTCACTTTTGGTACCTAAACTATTTTTAACTTAAAATAAGTGTTTAAAATTTCATTACATAATTTTAGGTGTCTGTTATTAGCTACCGTTATTTTTAAAATTTATTTTTAAAATTTCCTTTATTTTTTTAATTTTAATTTTAATAAAAATTAAATTTCATAAAATTTACAAAACAACTCCCAAATCCCTAACCCCAAACTCAAATTCTCAAAATTACCATTGTTGTCCCATCGGTAGCCTCATCGGAATCCACCACTACCATCGCCGAATACATCTCATTTTCTCCGATCATCCATTGTCAGTAACTGACAATAAATGTGTCGATCGACTTCCTAAGATCGAAAGAAATTGAACCCGCGAAAGAAAGTCAATCGACACATCTATCGTCAATTACAAGCGATGAGTGGTTAAAGAAAATGAACGACAATATGTGGCGGTGATAGTAATGGGCTTCAAACGAAGCAGACACTGGCAGCAACGATGGCAATTTAAGAATTATAGGTTTTAGATTTGAGATTATTTTCTAAAAGTTATAAATTGTTAATGTTTTTTTTTCAAAAAAAAAAACAAAGAAAAAAACATGCAAGGTATTTATGTTTTGAATGAATAACAGATTTTTTTAACTGATGTCAATTATTAGGCGCCTAAAATTATCGAAATGAAACTTTAAGCACCAATTTTGAGTTAAAAATAATTTAGACAAGTATAATTTGAGTACTTATTTTACTGTTCAGCAATTTATAAACTATTATTCGCTCCAGCACAACATTAACAGTTATCTCCCCAGTAAAAGAAATAGATAGCATGTATTAGAATCATGCGAGCAACGTACACAGCATGGGACAAGGCAAGGTCATGATATCACTGATATGTTATATTATGCCCGTTACTCATGACTAACACTAAGCCAAAATCCTTTCCCTCGAAAATCAGGTAACACGAAAAAATGAAAAACCTAGTACACAAAAATCTTATCTATGTCGAGAACATCGGCATGGCTCGACAGCTCGTCAAACAATTTCCTCCAGCATCTTGTCACGAGCTTTTGATATTTTTTTATGCAGTAATCTGGGTGAGAACAGTGCTATCAACAAAGGGTTCTTCCTCAGGCAGCAAAAGAAATCATCTCTGCTGATTGTCCCATCGTTGTCCGTATCAAATAGATTGATCAGCACATGGACCTGCAATTAGTTCAATGGCACATACATGTAGATTCCATCGAATCATAAATGACGATCACAAATACATTTAACAAACGATCCTGTATGGTTCCTTTTCTTTACCTCGTCATCATTCAGGTCTGGAGACGTGCTTCTAAGAATAGCTGCCAACTGAGCCAGAAGCAATCGGAATCCAAAAGGTTAATTTAATCGTTTGATTATAAATGCACAAACTAAGGGAAAGGAAAGAAAGAACCGCATACTTCTTTCTCCATACAGTAGTTATCTCCGTCCGCATCACATTCGGCAAAGGCTAGTTCACATGCTTGCCTGAAGAGTGGCTGGTTCAGAACATGAGCTGATCCAAATAAGAACTGCCAGGAAGGACAGAAAACAATATTGGTGAGCCATCTATGGAGGCAAATTTTGCTTAAGGTGTGCTTCGACCGAATTCAGGTGTAGTTTCACATTTCAAATCAAGCACAAGAACCTAGCAGTGATATACAAAACATAGAACAAGACTGAAAGTGACAGGGTAAGGAAGAATAGTTTTCTTGTTCTACAAGGAAACCATTTTTTTTGTAAGGCAGCCGATGACAATGCTAAAACATGAAGTGGGATTTAATCCACAACAAAAGTATGCCTCTAAAGAATTATCAGCTGTATATCTGCTCTTAAATTTTGCTCTAATACTAGAACATCAGCAGACTACTAAAACTTGATACCTAAGGGGTAATACAGCAGCAGAAGAAGTAGTAGTGGTGATAACATAGAGGAACGAATGACCAAGTTTAGAAGTTCATGAAACATGACTTGCTAAGGAGAACTAATTAGGCCATGCAGGAAAAGAAGTCTAGGTCTTCAGGTAAACAAGGTTTAATCAATGGGGAACATATTTGGCTGTGCTTAAGGTAAAAAGATCCTCTAGATATGACCAGTGCACTATCATTTTTCATCGCTAAGCTGCATTGAACTTGGTCAGGTAGCAATATGCTAACAAAGAAGACAAATAAACAGAATTAGAAATCCAACGGGAGATATGGGCAGTATAGTTACCTGCTTAAATGTAATTGATCCATTCTTCTCCACATCAAGGAACCCAAAAATCTGCATTCGAGAACACAATTACAGTACAAGAAAATGACAACAAATCATGAGAATAAGAAAATATTACTAAGATACTTTAAAGTAAACCATATTCAAAAACCAACAGAAAGGGTAAGGACAAGTGACCTCTTCAGAAAGTGTACAAGGCTTCAATTGTAGAACCCTTAAAAAATCATGAAGTTGAACGCAGCCACTGCAAGAGACATTATTCAAAGCTTAAAACAATACTAGAAAAAGAAAGGAATACATATCCTTCAGCGTTTATGAATTAGAGGTGGTGTGATTCTACAAGTCGGGGATTACAGATTACTCTAAGTTGGCTCAGTAACAAGAAGTCAAGAATACTTCTCTCATCAATGATTTGGCAATACCTGGGGTCCGGATTCATGGAGAGAAACTTATCCAGAAAGTCCACGGCCTCCAAGCTGCTTATGTGGTATAGCTGCAAAATGAGAAAATGGTTTAATAAGTGGAGTAATTGGAAATAAAAACACAGGAGTAAGCATCCTCATAGAAGGCAATAAAAACATGGTCATCAACTTCAAAATACAAAAGTATTTTCATAAGATAAAAGAATACAAGTATGTTTCAACTTTGAGGAATTTCAATGCCTGCCTCACCGATTCAATTTTGGCCATTTCAACCATATAACTCCATGGATTTTCCTGTCAAATTTATGTTAAAACAACTATTAGCGCAAATTATAAAAGCAATGTGACTGAAATCTCAGCATAAATTATCAGACAAATAATCAAATGCCAGGCTGTTCATTACAAGATATTAATCCAGAAAGAGAGGTGGTACAACCAATAATTCAAAAAAATGCACTAGGAGTTACTAGTTAGTTGATTACACAGTAATATACTTGCTCCTATGTCAATACATCCACCAATAATAAGCAACATGAAATGGACTTAAGTAGTGGTACTAAACTAAATGCACTATATTCTCCATTTTTACTTTTTTATTCCATACGCCACCAATCTCCATTAAATAAATTTTACAAAACATGGACATAAGCACCCCCAAACTTGCTTCAACAGTTAGTATGATTCACCTAAGGAAACATATTACTAAGAGAAGAGTAAAATTATGTTCTTAAGAAACTAAAAGAAGGTTTAATAATGACTATTTGGCCTAAAAATCCCCAAATACACTTCAGGATAAATTACATGTCGTGGGACCCCAATTTCTCCAAAAAACTCTATTTCAATTTTTCATCTATTTAGAAGTTCATAAACCATCACTGAGAAGCACGAACCTGTTGTAGCTGAGCAGCTTTCATAAGTAGCATTAGATCCCCATGAGAATGAGATGTTTGTACAACATTGAGAGCACTTGCCATAGCTTGACCGGTCTGCCCACACACATATGAACCAATAAATAATCTACAAACCTCCAACATTACCAGGAAAAAACAAAATTACATGTAGACTACTTAAACATATCTAGAATATTAGAGAGAGAGAGAGAGCAAGTTTGCTTAGAATGTACACTGTGTCTACTAGATAACTAGCAAAGACTCACCCTCTCAGCAAAGCGGACAGCATTTTGTTTTTGATGATCAGAGGGCATAATGATAGGGAGATATTCTACCTGTCAATTAAGAAAATTGTGAATTGGATTTAACAGAATCTAAACTTTCTGAACTGTGCAATTTAGCAGTTAAAATTGAATAAGATAAGCTAGGTCACATACCTCTAGAAAATTATGAAACTGAGTGAACATTCTAAACATGAGCTTAGCCAAAGAAATAAACCCCCTAAACAAGACAACGCAAGGATATTTAGACAATGCATGGAGAAAATGAAAACAAAAGGAAAGGATGGTATGCTTGTCCAAAGAAACCAAATCCTACCAAGATTGATCGAAGTGTACATGAGGATAACGAACAATTATGGGTTGAATTGGATGACCAGCGATGAATGCACCAAGTTGAAATGAAATAAGGAACTTCCCATTAGTCGTAGTCCCCTCAGGAAACAGTAGCACTCTAGGAAATGTATGACATGAAGCCCTTCTCTGTTTTTAGAAACTTTAAAACACATTTCTGTATCAAATAGCTTACAACTTGATAAAGATCATATAACTTCACTTTAATTGAATTAACTTTGATTCATGAACAATTAAACATTTTATTGTTTTCATTTCCGGGTTCCGAACAATTATGTCAAACAAGCAAAAACAGAAAGGATTTCATAGAAACTTCCTACCTTTATTTCATTTACAGCGTTCTTTCTTGATGTCGATGAGAATCTATCAACATATATAACCTACGAACATGAAAGAGGAGTTCAGCACACACAAAGCGAATAGCAACCACAAAAACATATTAGAAAAAAATTAAGATCATAAATTACCTGCATTGCCCTAATAATAGTTCCAACAAAGGGTATCGAATCATGGGACTCTGAGGCAACGATTGTGGGAAATATTTCATAGAAGTAAAAAATCGGTTCTATATATGATACATGGTTAGATACAACAATTGGAGCGATCTCCCTTGGAGCTGGTTTTCCTTTTCTTCTAATCCACTGATAACTGAAAGGCAAAGATTAATGGAAGGATTCAAATCAACTCATCGTAAACAGTAGAAATTTCAACTTCAAAGTAAATATTTTATGGTTTAAACTTACCCAAACGAGAATAAAATAAAGCGCGCGCAAATCCTAGTGACCCACATGAGCCTTGACCTCCATTTGGGCATTGGGTTTTGCTTATCCTTCCACCCCGCTAACGCTATCCTGGTCGCGATATAGCCTACTGCCAAAGACGACCCAAACAGGACCAATCTCACTAAAGCAATCGGCAAACACAGCACGATCTTTATTACTTCGTAAACTCCCGAAATATACGGCGTCCCGTTTCGAAACGGGTCAGCCGTGGTCGGTGCCGGAACCGATAACCCGCCAGACCCGAGAAACTCGTATGGATTTGGAGAGCTGGCGTGTCCGTTCTCATGGTGGATTTGGCTGTGATTGTGATTCTGATGAGAAATGCCGGTTTGGTGGGCAGACTGTTCATTGGATGGTTCGGAATCTTGGACAGTGAGGATGGTCTGAGGTTGATACGACGATCGAGGAGAGAGAAGCGGCGACGTTAGATCACGCTCCGCCATTCTACTGAATCAAAAAAAGTGAATCAGCGGAAAGGAACTCCTTTTTTGTGTGTGTTTGGATGAAAGGAAAATAAAAAGGAGGGAGCGAAGGAAGAGGAAAGTGGAGCTCAAGGATTTATGCGGTAAGCCCGTAAGATTATTGCTCACGTGGATTTTTTTTATGTCCAGTAAGGCTGCTTTAATAGTAAAAAGAAATATTTTCCATTTTTATAATTTTTAATTGTGAAATAATTACAAAATTACATAATGCATTTTATTACGTCTTGAAGAAATTTTGTTTTCTACTAGAGTTTTTACTTATTTTTCATTAAATCTTATTAATATTATGTCACAGACTTTCAAAAAAAATTATTATGATACACTATTTTGAAACCTATGTACTTTTTTTAATAAAAAACGCATGTAATAATTTTTTTGAATTGAAAAAACGCATGTAATAAATAAACTTTCCTTATTACTCCTTGTGAAATCAAACTTTACAGATATTTATGTGATGAATACTATTGAACACTATTAATTTTGAATATCGCTGAACACTATTAGATTAATTAACAAAAATAAAAAATTTAAGGACTCAACATACAATTAATAATTATCTAAAAAAAATCAATGAAATTACTTTTCATATATATTAATTTTTTGAATTTTTAATAAGGGTAAACTACATATTTAGTATCTCACCTATTTTTGTATTTTTATTTTTGGTACCCAAATTAATTTTTTAGCAAAATGGTACCTAACGTTACGTACTATTTCTATTTTGGTACCCTAACTATTAAAAATAAACAGAAACATTGATGTTGCTTGGTCAAATAATAGTTTTAGTCCCTAAAACTTATACAATCTATCAATTTAGTCTAAAATATTATCAATATAAACTTCATTTTTAATTGTTGGATTAAAAATATAAATTTATTCTTTCTTCTTCTTCTTCCATTCGAAGTATGAAAAATTAAGTATCGAACACCTTCTTCATTGTCAGTACACTTTGCTGCAAATTTTCATCGGTTTTTTTTAATTCTTCCAAAAACAATATCGACTTTAATAACAACACAAAAAAACAAAATATGAAAAAAAGTGAAAATCAACTAAAACCTACAAGAGCAAGAAGCACAAAAACCAATACCCACCGTACTGTCATAGTCGATTCCCCAATGATATGGTCACTACGACTATTCTGTTTTCGACGAGCACCACTAACGACAAGCACTATTAATTTAATTTATAAAGATTTAAAATTTAAATGACTCAATGTATAATTATAAATTATTTAAAAATTAAAAGATAAATTAATTAAAATACATTATTTTATTTTTAATTAAGATACCACTAAATTATAAAACCTTAATTTTTGTTTATTTAAAATTTAAGTCGTCGCCGCCGTTGCTGTCCTGCCACCACCAAGACATTAATCGCGTTGACAGATATACAACTTACACCACCATTGAAAGGGCAATTGCCATCACTGCAACAGCTTCCATAACTCATGATAATGGATTCCACATAAATAAATTTCAGAAACTTGTTTTCCTGGATTCGAATAAGAAACACACATCAATTACTCATCTAAAAGTATTACTCGAAATCGGTCGAGTATTACCTCAGTTGGCATCGCGATTAATGTTTTGGCGGCGGCAAGACAACGGCGGCTTGAATTTCAAATGAAAAAATTAGAGTTTTATAATTTAGAGATATTTTAATTAAAAATAATAATAATAAATAATATATTTTAATTAATTTACTTTTTAATTTTTAAATAATTTATAATTATACGTTGAGTCTTTTAATTTTTAAATATTTATAAATTAAATTAATAGTGTTCATCGGTACTCGTCGTTAAGTGTTCATCGGTGCTCGTCAAGCGCTGTAAAATTTTCCTAAATACTAATAGGGTTTTTCTTTTTCTTTCTTTGAACCCTAGTCGTTTGTTTCTTTTTTTTTTGTCGATTCAAAGTTAGTTGTCGACCGTTAGTAATTCATGTTTTTTTTTCGCGCATCTTGTTGTGTTTTTCTCTGCCTGTGTAACATGTTCTCTCTACTTTTATGGCACGTTTCTATGATTACTTTTGCGGGGTTTTGGTGTTCGTATGATGATCTTATGACTCTTGTTTCTGATTCGTGTTTGTCGGTGGTCACGTAGAGTTTGATCTTTTTTTGGGTTATTTGTCAATATAATCTGTAACAGATCGTCGTTTTGGGGAATATGTGTGAAAGGTGGTTGTCGATTTTGTGATTTCATCTAGTGCGCGTTTTGACAACTCCCCAATGACTTTTCATACAATGAACTGTGGAGATTTTCTTTGATACAAAGAGAAAGTGTCTGATCTAACTGGTGCAACGCTTGTCTTTTTTTGTTGTATTTTTTATATTTTAAAGCATCTATTAGATTATAACTTGGTTTTACTTTTGTTTATCAATAAAGATGTCTGATTGATGCGTAAAAAATAAATATTAATAGAGTAAAATTTAAAGTCTTGAGTTTTTGTGTACTCATATTTGACTTGCACCTATAAACCATATATGAATTATTTCAAAATTTTATTTTAAATTATTTTATCATTTATATGTCATATCTGATATTATTTTTTGTCTAGCTCTTGATATATTCTAATTAAATAATTAATAATTTGTCTAGCTCTGAATGTTTTTAATTTTGCGAATCCCCTTATCGTTTTCAAAGAATAAAAATTACCATTTCCACAGACGTTGCAGCGGGTTATCCATCCAGTTAAATGCCACCCTTGAATCTGATTCTAGGATTAACGTTGCTTTTCCAAATGACGTAAAATACGTGTATTTCTTATTGGAAAATAATTTTTATAACATTGCAAAATTTAATTATATGACTAAAGTTTTGCTAATTATAATCATGAGATAATTAAACAACTTGCTACAATTATTCAACCATGCTAATCGAAATCCTTGTACAACAAATCCTATACTTCCATCAAGTTGGAGCATGAAGTTTAGAATTGTCCAACTTTTCTAACAACTCATAAAATCTACCACGCCTAAGTGCTTTAGTGATTATGTCGGTCCATTAGTTTTGTGAACAAATATGGCAAGTAACAATTGTCATGATTGAGCAACACATTTGGTCAATTGACCAAGTTATTCATTTTTATTTTCTCATATTTTTGTAAGTCATAAGTTCAAGACTCACTAAGAGCATTATCCTTCCTTCTCTTAAAGTCATCCTTCCCTCCCCTCTAAGTAAAATTTAGGATTGTCAAAAAAAAATTGTCTAGATTGAAAATTTGGCCGAATAATATTTTTTGTTCGCTAGTAAATAATAGATTGTACATATCAACGAGTTAGTACAAGCGGTAATGAGTTTGATATTGCTTAAACATGTCTTAAATTCGAGGCCTTGTGTATGTAGAAAATCCCCACCGGAGACTCACTCACCAAAGTCAAGTGTGCAACGCGGGGATGAAAATCCTCTACCCCTTTTCGGTGCCCCTACTTATGCCCCCACGCTCAAAATTAAGTTTAGGGTTTAGGGTTTATGATTTTAGGTTAGGGTTAGGGTTAGAGTTTAGGGAATTTAGGATATGGTGTATTTTTAGGGTATATGGTGTAGGGTTTAGGATTTAGAATTTAGGGCTAGGGCTTGGAATTTAATTTTGTTGTGTTATTAGTGTTGGGGCATAAGTAGAGACACCGAAAAGGGCCGAGAACTTTTATCCGCGATACGGATAATCCAAGATAGTCAGAACAAAATCATGAGAAACTGGGAGAAAAAAAATACATTGACCATAATATGATATAACAGAAAAAATTGAAGATGTGAATATAAAAGTTTTCTAAAAGTCTTAATAGCCGAACAACTTAACAGGTAATAATTGTTATGACTCGAAACTTGATTTTACCGAAAAACATGACACGCTATATATATTTTAGATTGTCAAGAAATATATGAATCTCTAAAAAAAAGATAATATACCTAATTGCAGATTTACATGTCGTTGGACATCATGTCGAATTTATAACTAAATATGTATGTAAAAACAATGAATCATTTGTGAACAGTAATATAATTTGTCCATAATATCTTTTAAATATCGTAACACTCGATATGTTGTATCTAAAACCAACTGTAGCGCTCCAAATTGCAACATCTATCGGGATTGATGACCGTTACTCAATGCACTGGTCGATCTATGTGTAATTTAGGGTAGACATATGTCCACTCCGAATAACATAAACTTCATACATTTAACTTTAATTTTTTAATTTTTACGTATTAGTTCTTATATTTTTTTAAAATCTTTATAAATTGTAGCCATTTTGAGATTTTAAAATTTTACGAGTGTTCACCCTAAAAAATATTACTAGATCTGTCATTGTCAATGGACTGGAAGACCGGATTGGATTGGTTTGTTGGACCAATGTTGGTGCAACGTATGGCAAATTAACGAGTTGGAGTTTATTCAAAGGCTCAAAAATGTTTATCCAAATTGCAAATAACGTGGACAGACACAGTCGGCGCCCTTCACTGCTGTCGTGCTTCAAGGTGGGGCAATGGGTTGGGTCAGATTTGTTGTCGTATTGCGTGGAAGAGGTTGTTTCGTGTCATTTTATTATTTGGCTATGTCTTTGCTTAACGTTTGATTGTATAGTCATTTTGACATCAATTATTTTCCTTTTTAAAGTATTTTAAACTTTAATTTTTTTTATTCTGGGTTAAAAATAGTCTATTTATAAGCATCTTGAAATGATTTGACAAAATGACATGTCATTAGAAAAAATAATTTTATATTTTATACACTTTTATAAAATTATTTTTGACTGATGTGTTATTGTTTAAAGTCGGCACATTTGTCTATATGACACGACTATGTCAGCGTGCACTGCAATATAGGTTTGTCATGTCATTTCAAGCCATTTAATGTTAGTTGATTAACTTTTTTTCATCCGCAGAAGGATCATTTGACCCTAAATAAAATATTGATGGCTTCAAAAAAATAAGGGCCAAAATTATTCCAATGACTAGTTATTTATGTACCAATGGTTCACACTTTTTTTTTTGCAAAGTAGAATTTTAAGACTCTCACATGTTCTATATGAATGCTTTAAACTCTAAAATTTAATTATAAATCTTTGAATATAACTCTAAATCTAAAGTTCTAACACCTAAACATTAAATAAGATAGGGATAATACACAAATGTTCATCTTTGTCAAATATGGTGCATGTACTTTCTAACCGCACAATGTGTCTCATATATTTTGTTTATGTGTTCTAAAATGGCTCCGAAATTAACGATTTTAAGTGATGACATGACATTTTTATATGTTGTCGGATGTTTTTTTTTCGAAACAAAATATTTAAAGAAAATTAGGGGACTTTAAAATAATTTGATAAAGTTATTTTCAACATAGTATCTTCAACAACCTAATGAAGTTATGACACATGGCAAAAATGTCAAATTTTCAATTGAATCGATACGGCCATGTGTCAATTCAAGATACAAAATACGTGCAACAGTTGTCAAAATTAAGGTACTAAAAAGAGCACATCAAGAAAACGTCAAATTCAAATATCAATATGTACAACATTTGCCAAATTAATGTATTACAATAAAAACACAAAATATTATATTAAAAAGCTCATACAACAAATGCTGGGTCTTCGAGAGCTTTGGAATGGTCAACCAGAAAACGTCATCTGTTTTACTTTTCTTGTTGATGAAGCAAATGCTGCTAAATACGACAGACAAAACTTTGTTGCCGACATGCCATGCTGATTGCTGAATGATATGAACTGATTTGAGGATTTGGGCTGCCATTTTCAAGTTTTGGCATAAAAACCCATAGACTTCGGCCTTAAAACAACATATCCAGAACCACTTCAACGATGTTCATACAGGATTAGACCTCACGGGCCAGCCTACCATTTTCTATAAATTATGACCGCCTAAATGAAGGATAATTATTTCGCGGGTTTAGTGTTTATGAGTTTAAATGCAGTGGTTTTAAATTTAAGAGCTATTGATAGAATTTTAGGTTTAAAGTTAAAATATAAGTTTTATATCTTCAATCTAAATCCCTAACTATATTACTCTAAAAACTTAAACTCTAAATCATAGATTCTAACCATGAACTATGAATTCTAAATCCCTACATTAAAATCCCTAAACTAAAACCATAGACCCTAAAATTAAGGCAATTGTGAAAATAAAAGGTTTCCTCCGCTTGTGTACGGAAAATTAATCATTAAATAAATAGATTTAGAATTTTCAATACACTGGCCGTGAAAAACTTTTAGTTTGCACAAGCACATTGGTTTTAGGATTTAGGGGTTTAGAATCTCAGGTTTGAGGGTTTAGATGCTAATGTTTATATTTTAGGGTAATATGATAAGCGTGATTTATGTTTTAACATAACCCTAAATCTTAAATTTCAACAACATCCATAAATTTTAAATTCATAAACTCTAAACTCGAACCGAATCCTTAAACTCTAAACTCGAACCAAATCTCTAAATTTTAAATAAATTCAATTAAATCAAAGATTCAATCCGAAAAATGAACATTTATATGTGAAAATGCGACGAAAATCTAGTTCCTCTCATTTTCATAAAGGAAAATTTTGCCAAGCTCAACGAGCATCGGTAAGCACCACTAACGACAAGCACCGATGAGCACTATTAATTTAATTTATAAAGATTAAAAATTTAAAGGACTTACCGTATAATTATAAATTAATTAAAATATATTATTTTATTATTAATTTTCTTTTAAACACATATCAAAATATTTATCTACCCTTAAATTACATTTTCGATCATTTAAAAGTCAAGCTGTCGTTACTGCTATTACCGTCGCTGACTCATGTCGTTACTACTGTGTTTTAAATTGCATCAATTTTATCGTATTATGTAAATTATGGCCGCCGTTATTGGTTGGGACTTGAGAGTGATTAACTTAGCTAAGCCGCGGAATCGTATTATGTAAACTATGATCGTCATCATTGAAACAACGGTAGGGCAACAACGATAGCGGCAATTTAAATTTTAAATGAACAAAATTAGAGTTTTGTAATATAAGGGTGGATAGGTATTTTGCTCTATATTTTAAAAAAAATTAAAAATAAAATAATATATTTTAATCAATTTACCTTTTGATTTTTAAATAATTTATAATTACACAGTAAGTCCTTTAGATTTTTAAGCTTTATAAATTGAATTAATGGTACTCATCGATATTCGTTGTTAATAATACTTATCGGTGCTCGTCGAGCGTGTCAGATTTATTCTTTCATAAAAAAAAGGAAACTTATAAAAATAAAGAAAAAATATAAATTGAAAAAAGCTGGTGGAAAAAGAAAAAATAGTAGTTAATCAAATAGAAGAGATAAAAAGAAAAAAAGAAAAGTGAAAAGCGAAAGAAGAAAGAAGGTGAAGTGGAAGGGAATCGACAATTGATCATTATACTAATGGGTAAATTACAATGAAGGTCAATTAATTATGGGTAAAGTGATATTGGGTCACTCAATTATTAAAAATTATATTTGAATCACTTAATTATGGATAAGGTTACATGTGGGTCACTCAGTTATTTATGGTTACATATGGATCACTCAATTATGGGCAAGATTACATTTGAGTCACCCTTCATATTAAAAAAAAGTATGGCCCTGTTTGGCAATTAGCGGATAGCTGATAGCTGATAGCGGATTACATTAGCTGATAGCTGATAGCTGATTGCATTAGCTGATTTGACTAGCGGATTGTATTAGCTGATTGTATAAAAGTGTTTGGTAAAATTAACTGATAGCTAGTAGTTGTTTGATCATTTAAACAAGCAAAATGACATATAAGGACATGATTATATTCAATACTTTTGTGAATAATTTATCAATTATGAATATTTTGTATCTAATAAATATTAATTAGATTTGTAAAAATTATTTTTAATATAAATTTTTTAAACATATTTGAAAGATTTATATATTAATTTATTATTTATATAATTATTAAGAAAATATGTGCACATATAAATATGTGATAATAAAAAAATAGAATTAAGTTATAAATGTCATCATTTAAATTAGTAGTAACAACAAATAAGTTCAATATTTAATATGTTATTATTTATATTAAAAAAATGTTATTATTTAATTTAGGTTATTTGGAGATTTTTGGTAATTGTTAAGGGTAAAAGAGTCATTACAACTCTAATATCAAACCTCTAATCTCAAAAAGCTCATATTAGGAGCTTTTTCAAAATTAGCTTTTTCACCCCAATCCGCTCTTTCAATCCGCTATTTACCAAACATCAATATTAGCGGATTTGACTAGTCAAACCTCTAATTATACCTCAAACCTCTAATTTTTGCCCAAACCTCTGTTTACCAAACAGGGCCTATATCAATTTGTGTATTAGATTAATTAATGATTTCAAATGAAGTATTTTAATGTTAACAAAGATATACAAGTAATTTGGAAGAAAAATAATTAAATTGATGTACTTTTTAAAATATGAAGGGTGATCCAAACGTAACCTTACCCATCATTGAGTGACCCAAATGTAACCTTTAATAATTGATAACTCAAATGTAACTTTACCCATAATTAAGTGACCCAAGTGTAACTTTTAATAATTGAATCTCAAATATAACTTCACTTATAATTAAGTGATCTCCGTTATAGTTTACCCTATACTAATAATAATTATAACTGACTAAATTTATTGTCTAAAGTTTTAAGAGGAAAAAGGAAAGAAGAAAAAAGTATCTTTTCGTCATTAAAATTCTCTTTTCATGTAAAATCTTTATATCCTTTTTTTTAAATCTTACGTAGAATTTTTTTCGATCGTTATTAAAATTCTCTTTTCATGTAAGATCTTTTTATCCTTTTATTTCATTCTTCTATTTGTACGTTGTTGGTATTAAATTAACTATAACATTAAACTATGTTAATTCGTTACGTCTCATAAAGTTATATCATTTTAAAAAAAAATATATATGCTCATCCTTTGTTATTCTAGTGGTAAAGAATGATATAATTCATCTAGGTGATTCGAGTTCGAGCACCAGTTCTACACGGTGTGTGTCTTATTAAAAAAAGCTATAAAAGTTGGACATATAATACTCTTACGTCACACTAGAGTATTCAAAAAAAATATGACAGATAAATTAAACCGCGAAATTCTTGGTTAGGTTTATTAATGATGTGGAATAGAGTAGGTGTAGAATTGAATTGTGCTGGATAATAACTCGCGAAATTCTTCATATGTTAAATATGAAGTGGTGGGCTCGAAATCAGACATTAAAGAGAAGTTTTATAGTTAAAATGTAATTCTACTAAAAGTTCAGGGACCATTAATGTAGTTTATCTAAAAATAAATTAAACCGCTAGTAATTTCTTGCCACGAGGATTCGGCCGTTCGGGTAACAGCTGAACAAACAACCTTCCAGTCTACGGTATTTAAAAAATGAAGAATTTAGTAACGTTTGGTTTCTTGATCGTCACGCGCTTAGTCAACGCCGAAGAGGTAATTTCCTACCCAACACACCTTTTTTTTTTCTTCAGTTCTCGAATGCTCTCTCTTTCCTTGATCATTCATCTTCTTCAGTGACCAAAAACAAAAACAAAAACTTTCCCAATAGGTAAGCCTCTTTTACTTGGAATCTCAGTTAAAAATGATTTCTTTTTGTTGATATTTTTCTTTTCGTTGTGTTTTTGTTCGATTGGATCTTTGGGTGTTTGCTCTTTTCATTTCTCTTTGTAGTTTTACAATTGAACTCTCCACTGAATGTTTGAAACTGAGAAACATAGCTGAGTTTGTGTGTTTTTTTTAGATTTTTCTTTTTCGTTTGTGTTCTTTATTCAATTAGATCCTTGGGTGTTTGCTCTTTTCAATTCTATTTGCAGTATTACAATTGAACTCTCCACTGAATGCTTGAAACTGAGGAACACAGCTGAGTTTGTGTTTTTTTTTTGTTGTTGTGCAGCTTTTGTTATATGTATGAAGAACAAAGTTTCGTTATTTATCAGACAAGAAGAGTGATTTGGTAAGAAATGGATAATAACCCACACCAAAATCCTTACCCTTATCACCAGGGATACCCTCCTCCAAATCAAGATCCGTATGCGCATCCGCCGTATCCATATCCTTACAATCCCCAATACACTCATGCACCTCATATGTATCCGCCCCCGGGCCATGCTCCTGGTTCAGCTCCTGTAGACTATTGGCATTCTCATTCTCATTCTCATTCTGGACCGATTCCTTATCAGTACGGACACCCGGTTCCTCTAAATCCTTCCCAACCTACTCTCCAACATCCTCCTAGTTTCCACTATGGTTCATCTCCTTACCCTTACCAGCAATCCCCATCTGGTCATTACCCACCACCTGAAAGTAATCTGCAATCATCCGACTCTTATCAACAACCTGCGCAATATCCTCCTCCTAACAGTAATTCTGAGCTCCACTCCAGACAGAATAGCTTCTCTGGATATTACAGGCAGGACAGTATCAGTTCCTTAGGAGCAAGTACAGGTAGTTCCCTACCTGTTGCTTATCCGACTTTGGACCATCAATTGAGTAATGTGCATTTGTCTGGTTGGCATCCGTCAGCTCCTGCATCACCCTCGGCACCTCCAGTGCTTCCAGTGCCCGCTGCTACTTCGACACCCGAGCTAGATAGTCTGGTTTATGCAGGTAATGCTAGTTTAGGCCGAGCTGATTCGGCTAATCAATCTGCCTTTCCCGGTAAGGATTCACAGAATGGTCAGAGTATGCAGGTTGTACCTTTCCATAAAGGTTCATTGAGAGTTTTGCTTCTACATGGAAATTTAGATATGTGGGTTTACGAGGCCAAAAATCTTCCCAACATGGATATGTTCCATAAGACTTTAGGTGATGTGTTTGGGAATTTTTCTTTAAATATCTCCCAAAAAGTTGGAGGAAAAGGGGAAGTGAAGATTACAAGTGATCCTTATGTCACAATCTCAATTACTGGTGCCGTTATAGGAAGGACGTATGTGATCAGCAATAGTGAAAACCCTGTCTGGATGCAACATTTCTGTGTTCCTGTTGCACATCGTGCTGCCGAAGTGCGATTTGTTGTTAAAGACAGTGATATATTGGGGTCAGATATCATAGGAGTCGTAGCGATTCCAGTTGAGCAGATATACTCGGGGCAAAAGATTGAGGGAAGCTACCCAATTCTGAACGATAGGGGAAAGCCCTGTAAGCCTGGAGCTGTCTTAAGATTATCAATTCAGTACACACCAATGGAGAATTTGAGCATCTATCATCATGGTGTTGGGGCAGGTCCTGATTATGTGGGAGTTCCTGGCACATATTTTCCTCTTCGGAAGGGGGTAAAAGTGACACTTTATCAAGATGCCCATGTCCCTGATGGGATTCTTCCAACCATGAAACTTGACCAGGGGATGACCTATGTGCACGGAAAATGCTGGAGTGACATATTTGATGCTATCCATCAAGCTAGGCGCTTGATTTACATTACAGGGTGGTCAGTTTGGCATAAAGTTAGGCTGGCACGCGATGCTGGTCCTGCGTCAGATTGCACTTTGGGGGATATTCTTAGGTCAAAGTCCCAGGAAGGAGTTAGAGTGCTACTTCTGCTATGGGATGATCCTACTTCGAGAAGCATCTTGGGATACAAAACGGTAACTTATTATTTAGTTATTTCTTGTACATTATAGCTTCAGGGTATAAACCTAATGACAATAGAAGTACATGGTAATCATTGTGCTTATCTGGTTAATTGAGAAAATGAAATATGCATATGAATGATGACAATGAGAGTATGCGAACTCTGTCCACTTAGTGTGTGCACACTTGTTTATGAAGATAGGAATTAATCACTTTTTAACCTATAGAAAGCTTTGCTTATCATGGATTTTAATTAACCTCTTTAAATTGACAAATACAGGATGGAATAATGGCAACCCATGATGAGGAAACACGTAGTTTTTTCAAACACTCTTCAGTGCATGTGTTGCTTTGCCCTCGTATGGCTGGAAAAAGACATAGTTGGGTCAAGCAAAAGGTTAGCTCTAAGTGACCGTTTGTTTCAACAATTTCATCCCCTAAATGCATTCCTAACTCTACAAATGTCTCTGTATCAATTTGTATTCAATTTGGCATCATTAGATGTTACTGCTAGATTGTTGTTTGTTGGGAAATCATTATCAGCCTTACTAAGATTTTTGAGTCGCAGGTTGCAGTATTATTGTAACATGTGGTTGCTGCATTTGGCAATATACTACAAACCACATGCTGATAGGATGTTTGGCAATAGGAAAAAAATGTATTTGAGTTGGATATTTCATACTTCTCAAGAAAAGCTAGCTTTTGGACTGCCTGAAGTAGTATTTTAACTTTTTGCATATTTTGTAAGTTGCACATTCTAACTTTGAAAGAGTAGGGCTGAATGAGGGAAACCCCATAGGTCTTTCATATCCTCTTTTCTGGATATATATTAAAATAATTCAAAGACCAAATGCTGATTACTTTTTTGCATCTATACCACGATGGTGATTAACCTTGTGAAAATAATCAGAGCCGTTCTTCTTCATGCTAGTTTTTGTATGCATGTTTCCCTCTTTTAAATGGATTCTCACTTTCTCTTAGGCCTATCAAATATCAAATATGTTGAGATAAATAACCCTTATTTAGTGAGCTTAATTCTTGTAAACACCCAACTTGTGTGCTATTTTGTTTACCCAAATTCAAACTTGTAAAAGGGAGAGGTTCTAGTTTAGCCTTAGAAAAACTAGAGTGGTTCTATCTTAGCCATGGAAAAGACAGGGGTTGTAAGGTTACGCCTTATCCTTAAAGGCAAGAATTCATTGTTAGTGAATTGGGAAATCCTTAGCGGTGAGCTAAGGTAGTGGATCTAGACTTGGTTTAGAAGTCGAATCACTATAAATCGATTGTGCAAATTGTCTTTTTCATTTCGGTTTTTCTCCAATTCATTCAAGAAGCTTTTTCAACCCCTTTTGGCTGTTCTTGGTTGATCGTTTCGAGCCCAACAAAATACTTTATTAGTTTTATTTCTGCTGAATGTCCTGTTGTCAGTTTTTTATATTGGTAGCTGGTACTTATTAGGAAGTCCAAGGGATAGGAACCTTGGACCTTAACTCTACTGAGGAGGGCTAACAAACACTAAGTCATCCCTTAATTGTCACCAGTTTTTTTGTTATATTTATCATGTTCCTTGGCTAAAGCACTATGTTTTTCTGATGCAATCAATTATCAGGAAGTTGGAACAATTTATACACACCATCAGAAAACTGTGATTGTTGATGCTGATGCTGGGAAAAATAGGAGAAAAATTATTGCTTTTGTTGGTGGCCTTGACTTATGCGATGGACGATATGATGATCCACATCATCCTTTATTTAGGACACTGCAAACATTACATAAGGATGACTATCATAATCCAACATATACGGTAACTACTTACCATTCTTTTTCTTTTGTTTTATGATATTCGGGTAGCTGCAAGTTTAATGGCAAGTCATCCCAATAAATAAGATTTCCTGCTCATTATTTAATTGCAAATTACTTGAGCAGAATTCTACAGAAGGTTGTCCAAGAGAACCTTGGCATGATATGCACAGTAAAATTGATGGCCCAGCTGCATATGATGTTCTGGTCAACTTTGAGGAACGATGGTTAAAGGCATCCAAGCCTCATGGACTTAAAAAAATGAAAAAGACCTTTGATGATAATTTGTTGAGGATAGAAAGAATTCCGGACATTATGGGAGTTTCTGATTTTACCGATTCTGAGAGTGATCCGGAAGGTTGGCATGTTCAGGTATTTTTGCTACTTAATCAAGGGTTTAGTTATGATGGTTAGGTGGGTGGGGTTCAAGTAAATCATAGGTCTAATTTTGCTTGGCCAATGTGATTTTCAGAAGCTGCTTTCATTTTTACCTTTTAGTTTTCTAACAAATGGATTGTTTTGGTGTTTCACATGCAGATTTTTCGCTCAATTGATTCAAATTCTGTTAAAGGCTTCCCAAAGGATCCAAAAGATGCGACAAGCAAGGTAAAGAGAAGGTTTCTTCTTCTTCTTCTTCTTCCTGGGTAGAAGTTGAATGATTATTTGTTTCTGTGACAGAATTTGGTGTGCGGCAAGAATGTCCTTATTGATATGAGCATACATACAGCATATGTGAAGGCCATTCGCTCTGCGCAGCATTTCATTTATATAGAGAATCAGTATTTCCTTGGATCTTCCTTCAATTGGAGATCTTATAAAGACTTAGGTAAGGCGCTTAGATTTTGATGATCGTGATGTTTGTGACTAACGTAACAAGGTTGATAATGGATCTTGCTTTGTGATTGCAACTTTAGTCTGCTTGAATGCATAAGTTAAGCCGTTCAAGAAGGTTAATAAATGGACTCAGTTTGGGCTCAGTAAATTTTGGTTGAAACATTTCTGTTTGAATATAGAAAGTGGTGCTTGGATGTATGTAGAAGAAATATAATAAATGATCTAGAACCTAACTTTCTGATTAAATATATCAGTCAGATTATCAATGTATCAAGTCCATGTGCTACGGCGTATGTAATTGTAGCACAGGAGGCAGAGGATAACATAAAAAATAACCAAGTTTTCCTTTCAAAAACTAAAAATTAGTTGGAGCATTTGTTTAGTCCTATTTGTTCATCGCTTAATCTGATATTTCTCGTATCAGTCAGATTATCAATGTAGCAAACTTTCTGGTTAACTATATCAGTTAGATTATAAATGTATCAAGTCCATGTGCCAAGACTTATGACATTGTAGCACAGAATGAGGCAGATGCTGACATACAAAATAACTAAGTTTTCCTTTCAAAAACTAGAAATTAATAAGAGTTCATGGCTTCATCTGATATTTCTTGTATTGGACGACTTATGGATTTTTTTATGGGAATAATAAGGCATTTGTTCATAGTTTTGGTTCGGAACTATAAACCTTACATTCTCTTTGCAGGTGCTGACAACTTAATTCCAATGGAAATTGCGCTTAAGATTGCCAGTAAAATTAAAGCAAATGAGAGGTTTGCTGCTTATATTGTTATGCCAATGTGGCCAGAGGGTGTTCCAACGGGGGCTGCTACTCAAAGGATTTTATTTTGGCAGGTAGAATTTGACTTAAAACTTGGTGTTAAAATGTTTAAATGTTTGACCGGATTATTGTTATCTTTTTGAGAATTCATCGAGATGTCTGCTCTGGAGCAAGTCCTGCAGAAGCTCTTTTTTGGACAAGTGTTTAGTAGTATCATCTAAAGAAGCAGAATTCGGTTACAATTACACATACAAGATTGTCTCTAATTCCTCTACGCTATCTTATCAATTACACCACTAAACCTTTCTAATCAAGTATGCCACAAACCGTACACAAATACAAATTCACTCAGTCTGTTCTTTACTATTTCCTTAATGGACCTCAGAATCTCATTCGTCCTTTGCTGTCCTCTGAACTGTCTCCTGTTACGTTCTTCCCGAACCAGATAGACACGAGCCCTCCATGCAAGCTTTAGGATGGTAGTGATTAAAGCTTTACCCTTTAGTTTTGTGCAAGCCCAGTGCATCTCCTGTTGCAAACCAAAGACATCGCGATTAATCCTGCACATCCTCAAAATCATTCCCCAAATACTCTTTTAGAGAACTGGTATTCAAAGAGGCAGTTCCTTGTTTACATCTAACTGTGGCAGAGATTGCATAGTCCTACAGAAACCTTTGCTGGACACTGATGTTATCTTGGTTCAATTGGTGCATTATGACCTGTTTATACTGCTTTGGCATGAAATTTTCTGAGAATCATCATCTTTCTGTTTTAACTGAAGAATTATGATCTTTAAACTAGATACTGAAAAGCCCTTGATCTTGAATTGTTACTATTGTCGCAGCACAAAACTAGGGAAATGATGTACGAGACTATTTACAGGGCTTTGGTAGAGGCGGGACTTGATGGTATTTACTCGCCGGAGGACTATTTGAATTTCTTCTGTCTTGCCAACCGCGAGAATGGTGGATATCAATCCCCAGGCAATGAAAGTCCTAGGTCCGCAAACACTCCTGAGGTAATATATACCATGTTCCAAAAACAATATTTTAGCAGTTCAACATCTTGGGAAATATCATGTATGGTAGTTAAAAAAACCCTTGATTGAATTGAATGAAGAACACAGCAGATCAAGATCCAATTTCACTTGAATATCTCAAGCATAAACCTAATGTTCCTGCACTGCTAATATATATGTTCCTGGTTTCTGCATTCCAGTCTCTTAGCCGGAAAAGTCGAAGATTTATGATCTATGTCCATTCAAAAGGTATGATAGTTGATGACGAGTATGTAATAGTGGGGTCTGCAAACATCAATCAACGCTCCATGGAGGGTACCAGAGACACTGAGATTGCAATGGGAGCTTACCAACCTCGATATACCTGGGCAGCAAAACATTCTAGTCCACTCGGACAGGTAGCCTCTCGATTACATCCATATTAATGATACATTTCCTTGTTTACTAAATGCACCACACGATCTTAAAAACACGAATATAGATGTTTCACATTTCCACAAACAATCTTCACCCATTTCCCCCGGAGTATCCTTAACTCTTTGCTGTTTATTATAGATCTATGGGTATAGGATGTCACTTTGGGCAGAACATACTGGAGTCGTCGAGGACTGCTTCACTCAACCAGAGAGTCTTGACTGCGTAAGACGGATTGTTCAAATAGGTAAACTGAACTGGAAACAATTTGCATCGGATGAAGTGACGGAGATGAGAGGGCACTTGGTAAAGTACCCCGAGGAAGTAGATCCCAAGGGTAAGATCAAGCCCCTTCCTGGATGTGAAACGTTCCCCGACGTTGGCGGAAACATTTGCGGCTCATTTCTTGGCGTGCAAGAAAATCTTACAATTTAACCTAATATGCTACCACTACATATAACGATTCAAATAAAGTTTTGAAACTATAAACGAAATGTATACATATATTGTAGTTTTGAGTGCCCTAAATTTATTTTATAGATTTTTTCCTGTATATTGTTCATATTTCAAACAGAAATGATCCTGGTTCGTTCTTTCCTTCTTTTTGTTTTCTTAACAGTTATAATATAAGATATTTTAATTCTTTTAATGCCAAACTTTTCTTCTTTCAATTTAAGCTTGTTAGTTGAGATTGTCACCAAAATAGAAAAGGAAAAAGAGAGGAAAAATTAGGTTTTGTTAGCTTTTAAAACACTTAAAAATGAAGTGTACACGTGAGTTGGTCCGGATTAGTTAGGGCAAAATACTTCTATCAGGTAATAAACTTTCAATTATTATATTAGCAAGATGAGGCGTTGTGATTTTAAGTCATGTTAAGAGCTTGAATGCTAGTGTTGTGAATGACCCAGGTTAAGTTGGGAGGATTGTTCTTATAATAAACTTTTATGATTTATAATGTGAATTAGTCGACTTATGAATCGAATTCTAATAAATTAATAATTACTATATCACAAGATTAGAGAATTTTTTTTGAATATGCTGGTGTGATTACAAGGTAGTATATGTTCAAATTTTTTAGCCTTTTAATAACACATCGTACACATATAATGCTCTAACTCAAATTACCTGAATAAAATACATATCCTTTACTACTTGGACTAGAGAAATTTTGGTTTAACTAGTTGGTTTATACAATTATTTAGGTGGTATTAGGGCCTATTAAAAGTGGTCCATGGTTTCTTTTGAGATTAAATATGACACGGCTATAATTGTGGGGGCTGAAGGAGGGGGACCGCACAGAAACTTCATCAAACTTGAAAATCAACCGTACACGTGGACATAGCATTGCTGAAATCCAGACTGTCTTCTAGTGTGGACCGGACCCAGTTCATTGCATTCGTAGCCCACAAAAGCAAAGACGGAACCCGCGCATTTTATCGTCTGTACCTGTCCCCATTGGACCCACCTCCTTTTTAATTATTGTTATTGTTTTACACCGTTGAAAAATGCTGATCGAGATCATATAAAAAAATTAATTAATGGAATGGTCATTTATGTTTTCTTTCGGTACAAAGTTGGTCAACGATTCTAAAAAAAATCAGTAAGGTCAATTATGTTTTTGGGCATAAATTTTTGGTCACCTAGCTGTTTATTGTTGTTAACTTTTGACAGCAAGTTGATTTGAAACAAGGAAAAAGAATAAATTACCTAGACAATCCTTAAACTATTACTTCACTCTTATTTTGACCACCGAAATAAAAATAATTTGTATTATTACACATTTAATCTTTCACATTTACAATTTTTTATTTCTTCTTCATCTCAGACCAGCCTCCCGTTAACATTTAACGACAGCAAACGCTGAGTGACCAAAAGTTTATGCCCCGAAAACATAAGTGACCTTACTAGTCATTTTTCAGAATCACTGTACTGCGGAGAAACATAAGTGACCATCCCAGTAGTTAACCCTATAGAAAATTAAATGGTATAGCTCGCTCTCAGTCCCTATACTTTTCAGAGTTATATTTTAACCTTTCCGTTTTAAATCTCATTGAAGTCACTCATCGAGTTTATTATTGAACAATTAAAATTTAAACGGCAATATTCTTAACCATAGTTATTATGAATAGGGAACGTCCTTATGACCGACAACTCGAAAACGGTGACTCAAAACGTAAAACGAAATAGCGTGGTACGCGACTTAAAACATGAATCAGAACGATTTTCGGCTTTGGGGAAAGTGACAAGAAGAAAGAAGAAGAGATCAAAGGAATGAAAAAGAAACGGCAGAAATTTAGAAGGACCCAAACAATTAATTTTCTCACTCTTTTATTATTATTATTTTTGTTTAATTTATGTCACAGATTTTATAAATTTTCGAACTTTTAAATTATTTTTAACCTTAAAAATTTAGTCTGTTTTACTCGTATTTAAAATTAAAAATTTATTAATAATACTATTAATAAACATACATTGAATTTGAACTTGTAACATTTTAATGTTCAAATGTTTGATTTTAAAAAATGTAATTCAATTGAGATTAACTAATTGATCGAGTGATTAAAAATAATTATGTTATTTAATTTTGTATGAGTTCAAACTTGACATTTACTTTTAAAATGTAATATATCTCTATTTAATAAAAAAATAAAATTTAATTAATAATGAGTTCAAAATTTAACAAAAGCCAACGGTATAATCGACTATACTTTAATTCTCAAATAAACAAGTAGAAAAACAAAATTTGAGGGGATAAGTTTTAAAAGGAAACATTATAGGGACTAAAAGCAGAATCGACTATACCGTTAATTTTTTTTTTGTTATCCAATAAAAACATGTCACACGGCTTAATTTTTTATCTATTTATTTAATGTTTAAATTTATTTAAAAATATAAATTTCTTAAAAACCTTTAAAGTTTTAATTTCTTTCGATCAAACGTTCAAATCACATCTCCTTCGTCATCAGGCATCCGACACACGCCAACGATTCACCGTTCACCCCCATGCGTCGGGTACCTTACCATTCAACATCTCCCACCCTCTAATCGTCGATTATAAGCCCAACCGATTTCTTTTTTTTCACTTTTGGATGTTTATCGACGAAACAATCGCCGGTTCATTCGCCGATTTTTGACAGCGGGATGATGAAAGTTTCAATAGTGAGGGGTCGATGAAGGCAAAGGTGGCCGGTGGTAGTTGAATCGGTGGTGGAAGGGGGAATTTGGGGATCTAGGATTTGTATTTGGGGGTTACAGAGAAATTAAAGATTTTCAATTTTTTATATAATTACAGATTTTTTGATTTTTAGAAAAATAAAAATTAAAAAAATTATCAAAATATATCACATATCGCGTTTGTAATGGATAAAAATGAAATGTTAGGCCCCAAAGTGCCCCAAAAAATATTAAGCACCAAACTGGAAAAATGGGTATAGATTAGGGGGCTTTTTTGACTATTAATCCTAAATACAATCATAATTTTGGTGGTGGAAAACAAAGTTTTCACAAACACTCTATTTAAAAATTTAAAATTTAAAGTCTAAAAATTAAGTTGTAGTGTTTAAAATTTAGCAAGATTAAAATTTATGTATTATGATTTATGATATATGTTTAGGGATAAAATTTTATAATCTCAGTATTAGGAATTTATATTTTAGCTAGGAACGGAGGAGGGGCTACCCCAACCTCAAAAATAATCTTTTTACCTTTAATTTATATAATAAATTTTAAAATTTTATTGAGAAAATTATAATTTATCCACTATCTTTAAAAAAGTTATACTTTGCCCAATCAAATTAAAATGTTTATTTTCCTCCTGATTTTATAATTAAAATCGACATACTTATAAAAAAAATTACACCAACAGTTATTTTTTCACTAATATATATCATCTGCCAATAATCTTTCTAATCCAATCTTATTTCAAAACTTGAAACCAAACTTTACACCAGCTAAACTAAAACATTTATTTACATTTTACAATTAAATTTCAGGAAATTAAAAAAACAAAAGAAAATAAAATAAAAAATCTCCCAAAAGATAAATATCGAGGAAGGGGAAAAAGAGCATCTGAAACTGATGCCACTGCCAGAATCGTCTCTCTTCTTCTTCCTCCATTTTCTTTATCACGATCACGTTATCTTGTAGGCCCTACCAACATTGGATCCCACGTGTCATATATATGTTTTTTTATAAATAAAAAAAACGAGTTCCTACCGTTAACAGCTAAGTCTGGGACACGTGTCGCAACTCCAGAACGACCCAACTTTTGGCCCACACTCTCGATCGGACCACCGAACTAACCCCGTAGGGACCACCACGCGGAAACTCCTTGGGAACAATGCAAAAAACGGTCCCGTAGGGTCCACTTTCTTTATTTCCTTTTTGCCCCTTCACTATTGGGTCCCGTGCCGTGCCCCCACATCACATGACGGTTCGATGAGGTGGCCCGCTCGGCCCATGACTTCCTTTTTCCAAGCCACGGTCCACGGATTGCCCCCCTGCCTTTTGGTTTCAGTGTTGACCCACAAAACATAATGTGGACCCTACCCGCTCCGCCTAATCTGACCCCACATTACACGTGCACACCTTTGAAATAAACAACCCTCACGTGAGCACGTGCTCCTCCTCCTCCTCCTCCTCGTCCTTTAGCTTCGCTCGACCATGGCGGATGCACCAACAACGAAGCCGCAAATAAAAAAGATCCAAACACAGTAAGCAAAATGAAAACAAAAAAAAGAGTTATTGTTTTTTAATCAATGCTTTGAAGATCGAGTCATGAACTGGAGCTCTTGTTTATCGTAAATCTCCAACGAGAAGTCTCGAAGCATCTGAGTCGTCGTTCTGGCACTGGTGTCGGCGAAACTCGAACTCGGTGTCGTAACCGACGCCGTTTTAGCCGTCTTGGAAACCGGAACCGTGCTGCTAGTGGCCGCTACATTACTTTGAAGTTGACTCGGTATTTGTATGGCGGACACGAACGACGATATAGGGCAAGCCGAAATGTTGATTAACGGTGTAGCGGTGGCTGGAAATGTGAATATACGAGGCTGAGTGGATGGTCCGGGCACGGTTGCCATATTTGGTACCATGAAGAACGCGCCTGGTACGACGGCGTTTGCTGGTATCGCCCAAATTGGAACCAAACCCTGCGGCAGAACAGCTTGCCGTTGTTGAGAATGAATTACAGGAGCTAAACCGGAAGAAACCGAAACGACATCGTTGACGTCAACGAACTCGCTATTAGCGGTTCGTTTTTGCTTCTTTTTACTAGGGTCACCGGGTTCGGGGTTGGCGTTCGAGGTTGTTGGGATTTTAAGCGTCCCATTAACCGACATAGTGATGGCGGGAACCGTACCGGTTCCGGTTGCCGCTATTATCGCCGGTTCAGCGTGCTCTAATAACCAGCGGATAGTTTCTCCATCTGACCTGTGGCCTAATTCTCGCGTCAGTTGAAAGATCCGAGCCGCGCAAGTAGCGGGAATTCGGATCCTCCGGCCACGTCCCTCGACTTTCGTGTGACGATCCTTGGTGGACGCTCGTTTCGACGCGGCGGGTGCTGCCGTTACTGGCGGCACAGGAACAGCTGACGGTACGTGCACCGCCACGGGCGTCAGACTTACAGCTGTCTCTAATATGCCAGGCTCTTCTTTGGGATTCTTCGACGCTGCTGCAGCCGCATCTCCGCCGCCGTTGATGGTGAGAACAACTGCCCTCCCATCTTTATCCTCTTCAACCTCTTGTTTATGAATTGCGGCCATCGTTTTTATTTTAAGAAGAAACACAAAGTACGTAAAAAGATAAAACAAAGAGGAGAGAATCTGAACGGGAAAAAAAGCTTTAAATTTTATAGAGGACGAAAAGAAAAGAATAGAAAAAGAGAAAACAAATACGGTGGGTTACATCTTCCACGGGGAAGTCTTCTTTGTAGTGACAAAAGATAAAAATCGTTTTATATATGAATGAATTACGAGTACTATTTAGTAGGATTTTCAAAATGACCCGAACTATTCGACTTGTCTAGCCGATTATTCGAATATAAATAATTAGGTATTTATCCGGGTCGGGTATCCGGCCCGTCATTTTTCGGGTCGGATTTGGGTCAAAAAATATGATTTTTTTTGGGTACCCGATTTCTTTTTTTATTAGATTATTTACTATTTTTACATTATAACTATATTTAAATCCTTAAATTCATTCTATATTTGTATTATATGCTTTCATGTTTTAAATTTTTCAAAAAAAAATTTAATTTGTGAATATGTATGATTCGATATGAAACAAACAACAAGGTTTCTCTATTGCATTTATGCATTAGTAGGTTTCTTTAAAAAAATATGAGATTCGAAAAAAATCATGATCGAGATTAATATTTTTAATGTCTTTCTTATGATTATAAACTTCAACTCATTATTTTTTTGTTTGGATCATGTGTTATGAACTTTTAAATTTTTTTTTAAAATTTAAAATAGAAAAATAAGAACCGGGTACCCGATTATCGGGTATCCAATATTCACGGGTCGGGACACGGGTCGACAAACTTAATACCCGAAGGTCCGGGTACCCAAAAACCCGGGTACCCGAATTTGAACACCCCTACTATTTAGTACAGAGCTCTCGAATTTTAAGGGGTAAATTATACGATATTATTATATAAAAAATCATTTTTAAATAGTTATTTACAAAAATGACTCATAGCTAATGTTATTTAGAAAAATTACCTTCAAACCGTCTACGTAAGGCGACCTTGTGTTTTGAGAAACGCGAACTATGACCTCGCGTTCTACATATAGCGAGATCCGTCTGACGTGGGCCGACTTTTCATATTGCTTAATTTAAAATTAATGGATAAAACCTCGTGTTATTCAAAACGCGAGGTCCTCGATAATTTAAATTTATCGTGACAAAAAATTATAGGGACCTCACGTTCTGCACAAAGCGAGGTCCTTGTAACCCAGTATGAAATACAAGATTATATAGACATGTTCGAGGCATTTTAACTTGTCATTAGCTCGATAATTTTGGTAATTTTTAGCATAGAGACGTAGGATTGTAATTTGTCTTCCATTTGAGACTGATATTGGCACGTACGAGACATTGCACATTGTGTAAAAAGCGCGTTAAAAATGGCTTGAACGCTAGTTTTTGTCCAAGAATAAGAAGTTCATGTAGGCATGTTGGAGGTGTTTTCCCAGGTTATTATTAGAATAATCTTCGTAAAATTTTAGGTTAGAGGCCTAGTATTGGAACTTATCTTTCAATTGAGATAGATATTAGAACATAACAAACATTGTAAACGACATACAAAATGGCCCTCAAAATGGTTCTAAAGCTTTTTTTTGCATGAATAAAAAGCTTAAATGCCTTGAGAATCATGTTTGATGAGTTTATCTGGGAAGTTAATTGTCACATTCGTGTAATCCTTAAACTTAGAGGCGTAGTATCGGAGGCGTATAATTATATTAAAAATAATTATAATTAAAAAATAAGAAGCTAAAAATTTTAGTCGTTCAGTAGTTATAATTATAAATTATTGGGTTAGGCACGTATACAGCCAAAATCTATCCTAAACACACGGTCATTTATACCCCTAAACAAGTAGACAAAATAAATTACATAAGAATTGATTTAGACGAGAGGTGCAATAGTTTGTCTGAGTTGTATGACCGCCGAGAGATGTGTCGTTGATATAGACAAATGGCGCCATAGATCGTCTTAGTTGTTGGAGCCATAAACCTTCCGAACAGTCAAGGACTAGATTCGTAAATTTCGTGACTACCCGATAATCATCATCAACCACGATGTTAGAGGCTCTAAACATGTTACATGCGGTGGTCTTGAACTACTTATCCTCTAACATTGCGATATGCTATAGTACTTGAACCTAAATCGTATATATGCAATTTCTTATACCAACAGATCACAATATCAAAAAAATCGTATTTGTAAAACAATTTTCCTGATACATAATATGTTGCCATTAGTAGCAACAATTGTATATTATCTTCGAATTTGATATAAATTTTTTCTCAAGCGAGAGCATGTGTTGGTGGGTTTGTCTGCCCTCCTTTCTGCCTTATAGGCAAACATTCACGGCCTCGAAGACGCGAAAGATTTGGTCATGTTTCAAATAGACCTCGCGTTCTGCAGAACGCTAGATTTGTAGAGATTCTTGAAGTAGCAGGAGAAGTACCACTGAACCTCACTATATATAGAGCGCGATGTATATTTTTTAATTATGATTGAAATTTTAAATTTCACCGTCTATAAATAAATTTTATGAGAAAAGCAACAATTGATTTGAGTGAATTGTAGATGTAATTGTAAGTAATTGTTATTTAAAATTGAGAATTGTAATTTTAGATGTTAAACAATTGTAATTATAACTAATTTGTGATTCTAATTAGCAGGTGTAACAAGCGCGTGAAAAATAGTTTCGAAGCTTTTTTAGGCTCCGAATAATAATGTAAGTTTATTACTTTTCAAATAAATACACAAAATAAAGAAAACTAAATTATGGAGTTAGGCCACATAAAAAATAGATTATGATAGTTAGACCACTAATCCCGGTCAAAGATGATATCTTGTACATAATCAGGGTGAGGTCAGCGACGTTTTAACCGGCTAATTGTACCCCTAAACATGCTTTGACGATGTGGAAAGTCGAAGATTTTGAGGTCCCCTAAAGGTTGCAATTACAACCCACTCCCATCACCAGGTGCACTGGTAGAAGCTTTGACTCCGGTTACAAGCGGTGGTCTTCACCTAGCCTCCACGATTAATACGTAAATATAAGTTACATGCAACCTAAAAAATTGTTAAGAGGATTGCCAGGTCTTTAAAAAACCATATTTTTCCTAATATTGTCAACCTTCTCTCAAAAATTGTAAACCAACGAATAACACATAAATATTTCAGAAACGTGATTTGTTGTCATTAGGGTGGTGTTTTTTTTCTTCGGATATAATGGTAATTAAAACAACAATTTAGAAAAATTTGGGTTGATATCAAGCAAATGTCGGAGAGTGAGTTTGTCTGTTTGGCCTAATTTCTATTTATATAGAAATGTCTCGCATTTTGCAAAACGCGACTTTCATAAAGATTCAACGTGTTAGTACTAGTAAACGTGCAAGATTTAACGTGCCACTAGACCTCGCGTTCTGCAAATAGCAACGTCCATTTAATTTAATTTAATTTAATACAATTTTAAAAGTAAAATTCTGTGTAAAAAGGTTACGAAGAATTAAAAAAAATCGGTATTGGCACAAAGGAATTAACATTCGTAACCATGTAAATATGTTTAAAATGGTTCCAAAATACTGGAAACCTTAACGAAGAGATCTTATTACTTAAGATTAGGGGTGGGCAAGACCGGGTACCCGGCTAATTTATTTAGAATTAGTTCCGGTCTCGGTAACCACCAGTTCCTGAAAATTATATCCAGTCCCGGTCCCGATTAGACCGGGTCCAAGATTTTAGGAACCGGTCCCGGTACTAGTGGGAACCGGTACCAATACCGGGTACCCGATCAATTAGTCAATTATTAATAAAATTTGAGCAACAGGAAAAAAATTCCAACCATCAATAAAAATATTAAATAACAAAGTCAGAATATTGTAGGCTTGAAGGTTGAAGTTTAAAACGAGTCATACTCATAATATTCATACATAAAGAGAAATAAATGAGCGCCATCAGTTGTTTCAAACCTCTTTAACGCCATTCGACATCAGACCAGTACCGGGTACTGGTCCTAGTGCCATTGGGTACTCACTGGGTACCAAGTCCAAAAAATAAGGATCCAATCGCGGTCTCGGTTACAACCGGGACCTAAATTTTAGATCCAGTCCCGGTCCCACTAAAACCAATTCCGGGTAAAAATTCATCGGGTCCGAGACCAGGACCGGGTAATCGGGTTTTTTGCCCACCCCTACTTAAGATAATATTGGTACAATAAGAAAATACAATTAATTAATATGGGGGCCTGAGCGATTATGACATTTATTCTTTTGGTGTTCGTGACTCCCACATCTATTGCATATTTTCGACTGTCTGGTTTTTTCTTGATGTTCGGCCAAATCCTCAGCACAATAAATCTGCGTTGATCGTGGAAGTCCCTCTTTTTGCATCGTAGTCTGAAATCTTGCAACATTATAAGTTCACCATCAATTGCGGTCAGATCAACTTCATTCCCGATGGGAGGAAACTCGTATCCATAAACCTTGAATACGGTTTCGAGTAAGTATACTAGGTCAACATAATGCATGTAGCTAATCCGTACAGACAAACAAGCACCAATGGCGTGCAGACATAAGTACTTGAATGTTTGGAATATTCCGTAGTCGCATGTTCTATCTTGTAGATTAACCACATATGAGTTGTGTTATATACCTTTCAACAACCTTTAATATTTCGATACACGAAACGAATGTTGTCAGCACGAGAAGTAGGTAGCACTCATCGCATTTGAATACCGTGCAAAGTTTTGATTTTTATCGCAAAGGTATGGGTGGACTATGTGGCCACCTTCCATATGGTATGTTGCTTGCTTTCCCAAGGTTACAAATAGGATAGCCAACCGATAATATATCTCCTTGACAATGGAGGTGATGGACAAATGTCGCAATCCCTTCAGTGACAAATTCACAACATCAGCCAAGTTTGTTGTCATGTGACCATATCGTTTACCATCATCATACGATCGAAGCCATTTTCCTTTGGGAATAAAGCTAGGTAGTCGTAACCATCTTTGTTCCTGAGTAGAAGTTCTTCAAACAGCTCGTCAACCTCTTGCACGTAATACGAGTTGCCTATAAAAATATGGTGCAATTAATGATGAATAATAAATAGGAAGATATCTTAAACGGATAGGAGTGGAGTAGGACGTACCCATTCGAAGCACCATTTGACTTTCATCATCATTCTTGTACTTCTTTAAGTAGTTTGTAGCAATGTGGCGTAAACAATACCGGTGATGAATATGGGGAGGTTGCCAAAATGGGCCCATAAGCTCGATCGCCCATAGAAGCGTTGTGCCTCTGTCAGAAATAACACATAACCCACCTTTTTCTTCATGCATAACATGAGATATGACATGCTTTCGTAAGTTATTAATAAAGAAAAACCAAGACTCGAGATCCTCATTTTCAACTATTATGAAGGCGATGGGAACAACTTTTCTGTTGCCGTCTTGTGCAACCACTAGTAACAAAATTTGTGTGTATTTGATGTACAACCAAATGTCGTCAATCTGAACTATGGGCTTGCAATAAATGAATGCATTGACGCACTGCAAAAATGTCCAAAATAGTTGGTGGAATTGACATACTCCTCTTACGACATAACCATTTTGGTACGCTGGTAGACTTTCCAACTTCACAATTGTTCCCAATATGTGTTTCTGCATTAGGTTTAGCCACAGTTGCAAGTCTCTGTACGATTCCTCCCACTAGCCATACAATTTTTGTATGGCCTACCACCTTGCGTACAATGCTTTGTGGTACTCAACTATGTAGTCGTACTGATATTTGGCTGCAACATTACACATGGAAATTGTTACACGCAGATTTGCTCTGACTAGTGGAATGGAGGTTTCGCAAAGCACGTGCACATCCAAGTTAGGATGATCCTGACTTAGTCTGCTGACGGTGCACGTATGAGGCCCCTCAAATTTTGTGATCTGCCATAGTCGCTTCAGCTTCTTCAACTACGATACACGAACCCTCTAATTACACCCTAGTTCTTGTGGGCACATTCAGCAATGTAGTAATCCGGTTGAGTCTTATTCATAGTCATCGTAACTAAGTTGTGTGTGTCGTAATTCTTGATGGTAGCTACATCGAGTTCTTTCCTCAATAAGGTCATCTCAATACTGAGTTCACCATCAATACGTCGGTTGTACTACTCAATTTATGTGAATTGCGAGAATTCGGGAACGTTAAAGGCTTTGATATCAATCGTTGTGAAGTGTGATGGTGGTTGGTAAACAAAAATTGAGACGACATGATATGGAACGTTAGTATGTCGGGCATGTTCTTCGTTACCTTTTACTACATTCTCTAATCTGTTGTATTCCTCTACTTCGTTAGGCATGTCAAGGTCTTCTGGTTCATCATGGAAGAGGCCTAGCTCGTCACAATTAGACCCCGACTCCCTTATTGATTCTTCCTCACATTTTCTTAAACCCGTAATTCAGAATAGATCTGAGTCGTCGAATGCTACGACAATAGATTTAGCAATTGCTCATCAATCGCGATAACGCTCACTAAACGTATTACGGAGATCAAGATCAAGGTCGACAGAACCAACACAAGAATGTCTCCCCACAGGTTTTTGAACATACTCCTCGGAAGGGATATATGTTGAATATCGTACAAATACAAAATCGTCGATCAGATTCAACGCTTCATGGTCTTTCGCCATCATGTAGTTTTGCGATGATGACGCGCCAACACCCATACTTTATGGATTGTACGTTGAATATCCGAGCATAGAAGACAATGATGCACCAAAGTCAACATTCGGTGGCAGGTTCAAGTCGAAGTCAAAACTGGCTACACAAGAATGTCTTGGCATAGAAGACAATGATCCACCAAAGTTGTTGCGTGGACTGTGTATGGTTAATAAGTTAAAATCATTGCGTAAATTGTCCGTTGGGCTCTGAACGTTGGCATTATGATCGAAGTCAAAATTTGCATGCTGCCAATTTGGGAGTACGATATCATAATTATCATCAGAAAATATTGCATACAACTCCAGGGGTCCTCCGAGTGAATACTGCAAGAGGGCATCTAGAAAAAACTCCACATCACTGTTGTCTGCAATATTGAATATTGAGTATGTTACCAGTTCGTACGACGTAGGTATTCGATACTTCAACGACTTTAGCCTTTTTCCACGAGCATGCATAACATTGTTCTTCACTTCCTTAATCAACTTATTATACGTTAATTTCTTCGACAACTTATTATACTTTAATTTCCAGAAAGAATGACATACATTAACAACCTTGTTCTTAATTCAAAGTATGTAAGAATCGAGAAGTCTCGCATAAACGTACAATTGACACGCTTATCTGAAAGCGTCGTCACGCAAATTAAGTTGGTGTGCCTAACTTCTCCTCACCTTGCCTTCTATGAACCGCTACAATTGACACAATTCTCCTCGCCTTGTCTAATATAAGGGCACCGAGAATAAAACTCCCTGCAAAAACCGACAACCTTACGTCCTGTAGAATATGAGGTCTACAGAGATTCCTAACGTGTTAGGAACCTCTCTATCTACAGAAAGCGAGTTCCAATTTTCAAAACGCCTATAAAAGCTTCGATTCGTATTAGTTATAGTGAAATTATTTAGTCTGTATGCATTCCTTTATAACCGAAAGTGTCTAAAAGGTGGACGGATTTTTTGCAACGGTGTTCCATTATGGAACTTATTTCTACACTTTTTTCAGCAGCAAGATCAACGAAGACGGGTTATATGATTCGATTTCAACGCAGCTTAGTGAATCTACAACACGCAAAATGTCTTGTTTGTTATTAAAAATACATGTTGATGAGCCTGGCCCTGAGGCGCATTACATGCTCCCCTTACCAAACGCTAGAGACCTTCGAAAAATGTTTAGAAGCTACACTCGTGTCGAGGGTACGAACATCAAGTTGACTGTTAAATTTGATGACGTTGCTTCTTCATCCAAAAACAAAGAAGCAACTTTGTCTACACAAAACGAAGAAACAGTTCTGATATGTAACTACCATAGACGACTGGATAAAGAGCAAAAAATCGAGGAATTAAACTTAACATTAGAATTGTCCACATACTACGATGACAAAGAAACTAACTTATCTTCTATACATTTCAACTAAACGTAACTGTGTTGTTAAGTGACGATATCATCATTAAGTAGTTGTGAGTGTTAAGTAATTATAATATTATATACGTTGTTAAGTGATTATACATTTCAACTAACAAGATCTACGATAATTACCGCAATACATTAAAGTACCTCTTCTGTAACACCTCCTTCTCGGCCTGGTCGAGAACCGGGTTAGAGCGTGTTACCGGTGAACATTGTGGTGATCGGTGCGATAAAATTTCATCTTACCATCAACACTTAATCAAAATACACAAACAAAACTTTACCAATATATATATTAGTCCAATTCATTCATAAGAAGGCCACACTTAACTATTTAGGACCAGTTCACAACCTTTACCAGTTTTAAGGACTATTCTATAAACATTACAAATTAAAGGTCCTTCGATGCATTAGACTATGCCACAACGAAATTCAATACAACATTGATTAGCCTGTAAAATTTCATGCATAACGGTGATCATTTACTCACTCAATTTAATCATCCTAAACTCAGTGATTAAATTGTAAACAATGCAAACCTACAGACTAAGCTTCTTAACCACTTTATCGAAACCCTCAAGGTTGTTTCGATACGGGTGGACGATGGTCAACCTTGTTGACTTTTCCTCTTTGATCGTATCGATACGGGCAAGCCATGTATCGGTACAGGTTGACTACCTTTGACTTAGACTTTGACCTGTTTCGATACGCTATGAACTCGTATCGAAACGAGGGATTCCAGTAGCAAAATGTTTTGGAACGACCCTAAATTGTTTCGATACGCCATCACCCGTTCCGATACGGCCTAACCTGTAATGACAAATTCTTGCTAGTTTTTATTCATTTTAGCTTATTAAACAATGTTTAAATGTAGTGAAACTTTACACACAACATTATAACCATAAATTCCACTCACATGTCAAATTTTAGAGCTATATGAATCCATTTACCAAGTTTTTACCTTTTAGTGCCAAAACATACATTTAAGGCCATTTTTCACTATATAAGAACTCATCTTAAAAATAACACACTTATAGCACTTAACCATGACATAGTCACATCAAAAGAGACTTAATAGACTTACACATAGACCTTGCAACCAACTAGGAGGTTTAAATGGTAAATATACATTACTTCGAGCTTGATTATGATTTATGCAACGCTTGACTCCTCCGATCTCGATCCCAAAACTTGACTAACCTGAAATGGATGCAATGAGATGCATTAGGCATACTTTGCCTAGTGAGGTAGTCATAAAACAATGAATGACATGGATGCCATATAACAAGCTTCAATAATAATCATAATATTAATTATGCAATTAACATAGCATGCTCCTTATTCACAATAAGAACATAGTATCTGTGAAACCTATGTTTGATTTTGATATAACAATGTATGTTAAGGATTAAATTGAAAACTTGAAATAAATTTTTAAGTCCCTCAAATGATTTTAAATCACCAAGGCTTCAATCTGATTTGAAAAACTCAAACTTCAAATATTTTCTAAGTGTTCCAAGGCCAAACTATTGAAAAATGTCCAGGCGTATCGATACGCTTCTAGCCGCATCGATACCTTTTTTGCAAAGTTGGCTACTGGAGAAACGCGTTTCGATATGCCCCTCCCTGTATCGAAACAACGTATCGAAACAGATTGCATCTGTATCGATATGCCCTCTCTGTAAAACTGAAGAAGTTTGAATGGCGTACCGATACGGTTCCACCCGTGTCGATACGAATTTAGTGGAATTTTAAATTCGAAAAGCTTTTAATGACTTCGACCGTTGGTGTCAGTTGTTAGATAACCTAAATTTAAAGTGGTAGTTGTCCCGTATCGATACGCCCTTTGTTGTATCGATACAGAAACTTCTAGTGAGCTATGCTAAATTAATTGCATCGATACAAATGTTCCCCGTATCGAAACGGTCCCTATTCTATACCGATACGCTTACACGCGTATCGATACTTCATCTTGTTATTGTGCAACGACTCTTTCTGTTTTGAGAAAGGTATCGATACGAGTCCTCGTGTACCGATACGGTAAGCTACAAAAGTGCATTTATGGTGGAAAGAGAGGGTCCCAACGGCTATAATCAATACCATAACTACCCAAAACGGCTAGAATTAATAGAGAAGGTATAAATTGAAGCCAATTGAAGACCAACAACTATTGCATCAAAGATAAACATCCTTACAAAAATCCAAGCTCAAAGTGCTTATTTTCATATCTCTTGTAAAACCCCAAATTGTGTAGTGTTCAATTCTGATCTTGTAATCAAATTTGGGTTGAGTGTTTATACTTAAAGGGGCAATCTTGTATTGAGAGATATCTTTCTTGCCTTTATTTCTTCTTTGTACTCTTGTGAGGGTTTGGTCAAATTTTGAGTAGAAAATTTGTGCGGTATTGTAAAGGTTACCTTCTAAGCCTTGAAAAGGGGAAGAACGATTAGTGAATTGTTGAAAATCCTTAGTGGTAACTAAGGTAGTGGATGTATAGTTCATTTGGAACTTGAATCACTCTAAAATTCCTTGTTCTTCATTTTTAGCCATTCTATTTACTCCAATAATTTTTAAAACCCTATTCACCTCCTCTTGACATTGATCAATCCATTGATCCACTCAATAATTGGTATCAGAGCCTACCTCTTTGAAGGATTTACAACCACAAGAGGAGTTCCTAGGAAGAGTGTGATCATCTAAAAAAGAAAGCCATGGCATCTACCTCCGGGTCAAGCGTGTACGAGTCTCAATCAACCACCAAACCGCCCTTCTTCAACGGTGATAACTACCCCTTTGGAAGAACCAGATGTGCCTCTTCATTAAATCCAACGATTATCTAGTTTGAGATGCCATTGAAGATGGTCCTTATATTCCGATGAAGAGAGACGACGAAGGAAGATTGGTGCTAAAGAAGAAAAAAGAGATGAGTGAAAAAGAGAGAAAGAAGATTCAAATCAATGATAAAGCCCTTCACATGTTGTTTTTCTCTTTCGGTCCCGACATCTACTCCAAAGTTTCCTCCATCGAAAGTGCTAAGGAAGTGTGGGATACACTTGAGACTACTTATGAAGGCACAAGTAATGTGAAGGAGACAAAGATTGAAATTCTCAATCTTAGCTATGAGAATTTCAAAATGGAGCCTGACGAAACCGTGTCTAAGATGTTCGATCATTTCTCAACAATCATCAACGGGCTAAAGGGTTTTGGAGAGATAATCCTGGAAGACAAACTAGTCCGAAAGCTACTCTACTCACTTCCCGAGTCTTGGGATGGAAGAGAACCGTCATCATTGAGGCCAAAAATTTGAAGACACTCAAGCTTGATGAGCTAGTGGGTTCTCTCCTAACTCATGAGATAATGAAGCAATGAAAGGAAGATGAAAGGAAGAAGGAAGAGAGAAGAGTGGAGAAGCTAGAGTTAGATAAGAAGAAGAAGAAGATATGAGTGGCTCTCAAAGCTTCTCAACATGAGGAGAACACTTCTAGTGAGGAGTAAGACCTAGAAGAATTGACTATGATAGCCAAAAGGTTCTCACTGTTTATGAGGTCCAACCGAGGAAGGAATATTCAAAGAAAAATGGACTTCAAAACCAAAAACAAAGAAGAAGAGAGGGATCAAATCATTTTCTTTGAGTGCAAAAAACCGGGTCATATTTGTTCGGAGTGCATTCAACTCAAGAAGAAGGGCTTTGAGAAGAAGAAACTCAAAGCCAAGCTTGCTACTTGGAGTGATGAGGAGTCATCCGAGGATGAGGAACACGAAGTGGCCAACCTATGCCTCATGGCTCTTGAGGAGGATTCCTCCATGGTAACCTCTAACTCATCATCTTTTGATTTTACATTTGATGAATTGCATGATGCTTATGATGAGTTACAAGATGTATATGATGAGTTTGTTGAGAAGTATAAAAAGTCGGTCATAAGAAATAAAAAGATTATTTCGGAATTAAATGCTAAAAATGACTCACTTTCTCAAGCTAACTTAAAATTTGAGAAAAAGATCTTAGGTTTACAAGATGAACTTAAATTCTTTCAAGATGAAAATGTAGACTTAAACAAACTTATTTCTCAATGCAATAGTGAACACCAAAAGGTGTTATATGAGCTTAACAAGCTCAATGAGTCTTTCAAAAATGTTGGTAATGTGAAAAATAAGATAGGTGAATCCTCTAAAACTAACCAACCTAAGAGAAAGACATATAACTACAAACAAAGTGGCTTCCATAGGCATAATAGAACTAAAAAAATTAGAAGTGTATGGGTTCCTAAGGAACTCGTCAAGTCTAATAATATTGTTGCTATGTCACCTTGAATTCCTAAGGAAACCAAGCTTTTGGGAGCTAACACTTGTGGACCCAAAATGATTTGGGTACCAAAAATCAAAGCTTAATATCTTCGTTTGTAGGGGGAGCATTGCTACAAGACCAAAGCACAAAGTCAAAACTCATGGTACCTTGATAGTGGATGCTCGAGGCACATGACCAGAGACAAGAGTCGATTCATGAACTTAAAGCCAAAAAGTGGAGGAGCAGTGACACTTGGTGACAACTCCAAAGGACACATTAAAGGTATTGGTTCCATAGGTAATCATTCTACTATTCCCATTGAAAATATTTTATATGTCGATGGTTTAAAACATAATTTATTGAGCATTAGTCAATTGTGTGACAAAGGGTTTAATGTCTTATTTGATAAAAATGGGTGCAAAATTGTTGACATTAAATCAAATAATATAATGCTCATTGGTCATCGCATAGGTAATATATACATGGTGCATTTAGATGACATTCATACATCCATGCATATTTTGTTGCACAAAATGAAAATGATGCATGGCTATGGCATAGAAAACTAGGACGTGCTAGCATTAGTGTTTTAGAAAAATTAGTTTCCCTAAATCTAGTTAGAGATTTGCCTAAAATTAAGTTCTCAAATGATAAAATTTGTGATGCATGCTCTAAGGGTAAACAACATAGATCATCATTTAAATCCATTAATGATGTTTCTACAAGTAGGTGTTTACAACTAATTCACATGGATTTATTTGGGCCTATTAGAACTATGAGCTTGGGTGGTAAATCGTATGCATTTGTACTTGTTTATGACTATTCTAGATTTACTTGGGTTCTATTTTTAAGTACTAAATATTAGGCTTTAGAAAAATTCATCACGTTTTCAAAATTAACTCAAAATGATCTTGAACTTAAGATTTCTCATATTAGAAGTGATCATGGAACCGAATTTCAAAATCTAGGTATTGAAGAGTTTTTAAATGAAAATGGTATTAGCCACAATTTTTTGGCTCTTCGAACTCCTCAACAAAATGGGGTAGTTGAGAGAAAAAATAGGACTTTACAAGAAATGGCTAGAACCATGCTTTGTGAAAACGATTTACCTAAATATTTTTGGGCGGAAGCCACAAACACCGCTTGTTATATTGTAAACCGAGTAATGATTAGGCCACTTTTAAAGAAAACACCATATGAGATTCTAAAATCTAAAAAGCCTAACATTAGTTATTTTCATCCATTTGGTTGCAAGTGTTTCGTTTTAAACAATGGAAAAGATAACTTAGGTAAATTTGATGCTAAAAGTGATGAAGCTATTTTCTTAGGTTATTCCTTAAACTCTAAAGTCTATCGTGTATTTAATAAGAGAACTTTAGTAGTAGAAGAGTCTATACATGTTGTATTCGATGATAACCTCCTTCCGAGGAAGGATTCTTGTGAAGATGATGATGTAGGAATCCTTGATGCCTTTGATGGAGGGCAAACTTCAAAGGAGGATGAGATTCCAACGAAAGAAGAGGATACACAAGATCCACCTCTTGAATCCTTGAAGGACTTGGCTCTTGAGAAAAAGGAAGTGAGCTACCCAAGGGAGTACAACTATGTTAAAGGTGGTGAAATCTTAGGTGATCCATCCAATGGGGGTAACTACTAGATCTTCTCTTAAACTCATTAATCATGTTGCTTTTATCTCATGCATAGAGCCTAAGAACATTAAAGAAGCATTAAAAGATGATTTTTGGATTATGGCTATGCAAGAAGAGTTAAATCAATTTGAGAGAAGTAATGTATGAACATTAGTTGAAAGGCCTAGTAATCAATCTACTATATGAACTAAATGGGTATTTGAGAATAAACTAGATGAAAGTGGTAACATTGTGAGAAAAAAATTTAGATTAGTTGCTCAAGGTTACACTCAAGAAGAGGGAATAGATTTTGATAAAACCTATGCACCCGTAGCTAGAATGGAGGCTATTAAGATATTGCTTGCATATGCATGTTATCATAATTTCAAGCTTTTTCAAATGGATGTTAAAAGCACATTTTAAATGGTTTTATAAATGAGGAAGTTTATGTGGAAAAACCACCGGGTTTTGAAGATTCAAAATTTCCAAATCATGTTTTCAAACTAACCAAAGCACTTTATAGTTTAAAACAAGCTTCTAGAGCTTGGTATGAAAGACTTTCAAACTTTTTGATTGAAAAAGGTTTTGAAAAGGATAAGGTGGACACTACACTTTTCATAAAGAGATATAAAAATGACATCTTAGTAGTACAAGTATATGTTGATGATATTATTTTTGGATCTACTAATGAGTGCCATTGCAAAGAGTTTGCTAAGTTAATGCAAGGTGAATTCGAGATGAGCATGATGTGGGAGCTTTCATTCTTTTTGGGACTCCAAATCAAGCGAAAGAAGGATGACACTTTCATCAATCAAGCAAAGTACATCAAGGATATGCTCAAAATGTTTGGCTTGGAGAATGCAATGCCTCAAGCCACACCAATGAGCTCATCTACAAAGCTTGACAAAGATGAAGGAGGTAAGTGTGTTGACTCTAAGCTTTATCGCTCTATGATTGGATCTTTGCTTTACCTTACCACAAGTAGACCGAATATTTTGTTTAGTGTTTGCTTGTGTGCTAGGTTTCAAGCTAGTCCTAGAGAGTCTCACCTTATAGTCGTTAAGAGAATCTTTAGGTACCTTAGAGATACTCCTTGTCTAGGTCTTTGGTACCCTAGAGACTCAACCTTCAACCTTCATGCTTATTCGGATGCGGATTACGGGAGGTGCAATATCGATAGGAAGAGTACTTCGGGAACATGTCAATTCTTAGGTAGTATGCTCATATCTTGGTTCTCTAAGAAACAAAATAGTGTAGCTCTATCTACCACCGAAGACGAGTACATATCCTTAAGGAGTTGTTGTGCTCAAGTCCTTTGGATAAAGCAACAACTCTTAGATTATGGTATTAAAGTTGAAACCATACCCCTTTAGTGTGACAACACTAGTGTCATATGCTTAACTAAAAATCCCATCAAACACTCTAGAACCAAACATATAGAGATAATGCATCATTTCATTAGAGATCATGTCCTTAAGGAAGATGTTGTTATAGAGTACGTTGACACCTTGAACCAACTAGCGAACATTTTTACTAAACCTCTAGACAAAGATCGTTTTGGTCCCTTAGGAGAGAGTTAGGTCTAACTAGACTTCCTTGACCCTTTAGAACTCTTTTTGAGGTTAAAATGCTTGAATTTGTGAAATTGCATGTTTATGTGTTGTTAATCTTGAAAATATTCATGCTTATAGCTAGGGGGAGTATGCTTCTGTTAGAATATGCTTAGAACTGCTCATTCATCAATTGCATTCATTTAGAAGGTGCTAAAACTGAGCCTTTGGTTGTTCTTAAAGCCTAAAATGCATTTCTAGGCATAGGTATCGATACGACCTTATATGTATCGATATGAGTACTGTATTACTTTCTAGACTGCATTTTGCCTAAACGGGTATCGATACGGTTAAACACGTTTCGGTACGAGCTAAAAGAGTTTCGATACGGATTGCATCCGTTTCGATACGGACCTTCGACGAGCGTTTCAAAGGAATTACGATTTTACCCTCGTATCGATACGCGATTGCGCAGACATCTTCTTTAAGGCATTTAAAGAGTTTTACTTTTACCAAAATTGCTTTTACAAAACCCTAGCCATTTTTCACTCTATAAAAAGCCTCTCAATCCCTCATATTTTCACAACACAACTCAAAATCTCTTGAGAGTTTTCAACATCAAGCAAAGCTTTTCAAGCTTTTCATCAATTTGGTGCAAAGTTCTTCTCCCATTCCTCTATATCTATATCAAGGTAAAAATATCTTTTTTTATTTCATTTTATTTTTGTTCTAAATTTTGTTCTGTTTTGTTTTCTCAAAAACAAATCTTTTTTCAAACTTTTTATTTTTGTTTTGTTTCTCAATTTTTTTAAACCTTGATTATTAATTATCAATGGGTTGAATGAGAAAGTTAATGCATACACTGTTTTTTTTATCTTTTTCTCTAGTCAATGGCACCTAAAAATAGAGCAAGAACTAGTGAACTTGGTGAAGGTTCTAATGCCGGAGATGGTACTCGCCCGAACCTCACTCTTATCTATCAACAGTGTTTCAAGACTTCCGAAGATCTCACATATTTCCGACAATTTCAAAACTACAAAATCCGTCCGGAGAGGGTAATTTCCGTTCCTTTTCTCAACTCGGAGTGCTTCAAATTTGTTTACTTACCGTTGCTCCAAGAATGGAAATTTATGGATTTTATTCAAATTCTCGGCTTTTTCTATCGCAATTTGGTTTTGATTTTCTATGCTAGTGCCAAGTGTGCCGCTAATCCATCGGGTGTTGTTACGGCTGTTAATTCCTATCTAATGGGTAAAAAGATCACCATCAATGTTCAATGGGTAATCTTCACCAGTGGTCCCTTTCGTTTAGGGCGTGTTCTATTTTGGTCACCAAAATTCAAAAACGATTATTCTGGTCACTTACGTTTAGAATCGTTTCTATTTTGGTCCCTTGGTCGTTAGTCTTCGTTACTTAAAAAAAATTAATTTCTAATTTAACCCGCAAACTTTCAAAATTTTATTTTTCACCATCTTCCCAAAAAATTATAAAACTAAAACCCCAGAAAATTAATTCAAAACCCTAACGATGAATACAACTGGGTCACTTTTTGGATTTACATTGAGTGTAAGAGATTAGATAATCTCTTTTTTTAATGTACATGTGGTCTTCCTTAAATTTTACTGAATTTTGTAAAATATGAATTTCCTCTGCAGCTAAAGTAAGATTGAGGACCAGCTTCTCACCGATCTACTTATATCCTTTTCCTGCCTGTTCTAGATGACAATTTTAGAATCAGTTTGCAAGGCAACTCATCAGATGAGCTTGATTTTTGTGTCGAAAGCGGTTAGTATTTGTTATTTAAGCTAAGGTTGCTACACACCCTATTTTCACTTGGTTTCAGTAGTCTCTCTAATGATTTGGCCTTTTTTGTTTCTTTTAATACGTGACCCTGCAATTGTTACATCACAATCCCTGAAAGCAATTTTTGTGAATTACGGAGAACATTCATTTGATTTGGTGAAGGATTCTATGATGTAGGTCAGATCTATGAGAAAACGTTAATTGTTTACGAACCGTTGGACTTCATATATATGTAGCAGATAGACATAATATAATAATGTTTTGATTTGAACCATATATTATATCTCCAGGATTCTAGTGAAGCAGTTAGGGACCTTTGCCCTCCGTGAAACAAAACAGGTCCAATTTCTAGGCATAAACTAACGCTAGCTAAGGTGAATCAGAATGAGAAAACTGAAACATGTAATCGTTTTTGAAGTGCAGATGCTTGGAATGCTAGATTGGTTCGGTTGGTGCACATGGGATGCATTCTACTCTGACGTTGATCCCCAAGGAATTAAAGAAGGGCTAATGAGGTCAAAAACTAACATTTTTGAAATATATAGCCTCATGATTAACTATATTCCTCACTTTTTGGGTTTTGAATTAATTTTCTGGGGTTTTAGTTTTATAATTTTTGGGGAAGATGGTGAAAAATAAAATTTTGAAAGTTTTGGGGTTAAATTAGAAATTAATTTTTTTAAGTAACGGAGACTAACGACCAAGGGACCAAAATAGAAACGATTATAAACGTAAGTGACCAGAATAATCGTTTTTGAATTTTGGTGACCAAAATAGAACACACTCTAAAAGAAAGGGACCACTGGTGAAGATTACCCATGTTCAATCTATTTGTGATGTGGTCAAGTTAGAGGATGAGGGTCTTGATGATGAGAATGCTATTGGTCATGTCTTGGGAGGTTCCATCACCGCTCTTAATGCTCAAGATCGGATCCTACATTTGATGGTTTCTTGGTGGTTTAGGCCCTCAGGAGGCAAGTATTCCACTATCCGCCAAGTTGACGATTTTTGGATTCGGTGCTTCCATCAAAGACAACAACCAAACCTTGCTCAGATTATGTTTGCGGAGATTGTCTATCTTGTGCAACATCGCCACACTACTCTTGTCACTTCATTCACTTATGGAACGGCCTTGAGTTGTTTCTTCACACAAAAGGAGATATATTGTTCACATGACTACCCGACTCCCCTCACCGATCCTATGGATGAAAGATCTCTTTCAAGGGGTAAGTTCATGTACTTTAATGGTAATTGGCTTCGTCTATCTAAACTCCCTAGTGATGCTATTCCAGAAGAAATTGCTAATCCTCAAGCCGCTCAAGCTCCTCCTCCTCCACCTTCCATGGATGCCCTCATGACCTTTCTCAACGAGCAATTCACGGGCTTGCGCACGGGAATTGCTTCCATGGATCAAGCGATGAGTTCAGGATTTGCTACTATTGACACATGTTTTACAAGCCTTGAAAACCGTGTAAAAAATGTGGAGACGCGTCTCACTTCCTTAGAAGGCGGTCACAGCTCGATGAAAATATCCCTTACCGCTTTCTATGACGAGTGGCGTCAATCTCGAAGGAATGATGATGCACATGATGAGGACGATGAAGATGAAGAATATGGCGATGGATATGCGTAGTAGTTCATCTTTGCATATCATTCACGTCATTTAGGATATTTATGCACTTTCAATTATGTTTTTAGGACTAAGTTTGCATTCTAAAACCTATGCTTTGATTTTCTATTTTTTGGATTTTATGTTGATGTTATCTTTATTTTGAACTTAATGGTTATCTATATTATGTTGCTTGATTATTATTTATGCCTTTTGCCTATATTTATCAATGTCTCTATTTTTGATCTAACAAAAAGGGGGAGATGGAACAAACTCACACTTAAAATTTTGATTTTCAACTTAAGTTTTACCTAGCTAATATTAGGGGGGAGTTATTTTGCAAAATTTTTCAAAAGTATCAAAGATTTCAAGTTTTGGTTTTGTTATATCAGAAAGGGGAAGATTGTGAAACATATGTTTAATTTTGATATAACAATGTATGTTAAGGATTAAATTGAAAACTTAAAATAAATTTTTAAGTCCCTCAAATGATTTTTAAATCATCAAGGCTTCAATCTGATTTGAAAAACTCAAACTCTAAATATTTTCTAAGTGTTCCAAGGCCAAACTATTAAAAAATGTTCAGGCGTATCGATACGCTTCCAACCGTATCGATACCTTTTTGCAAAGTTGGCTACTAGAGAAACGTGTTTTGATATGCCCCTCACCGTATCGAAACAGATTGCATTTGTATCAATACGCTCTCTCTATAAAACTGAAGGAGTTTGAATGGCGTACCGATACCGTTCCACCCGTATCGATACGGATTTAATGGAATTTTAAATTGGAAAAGCTTTTAATGATTTCGACCGTTGGTGTCAGTTGTTAGGTAACCAAAATTTAAAGTGGTAGTTGTCCTGTACCGATACACCCTTTGTTGTATCAATACGGAAACTTCCAGTGAGCTCTGTTGAATTAATTACATCGATATGGATGTTCCACGTATCGAAATGGTCCCTATCCCGTACCGATACGCTTACACGCGTATCGATACACCCTCTTTTTATTGTGCAACGACTCTTTCTGTTTTGAGACATGTATCGATACGGGTCCTTGTGTACAAATGCGGTAAGCTGCATAAGTGCATTTATGGTGGAAAGAGAGGGTCCCAACGGCTATAATCAATACCCTAACCACCCAAATGGCTAGAATTAATAGAGAAGGTATAAATTGAAGCCAATTGAAGACCAACAACAATTATTGCATCAAAGATAAACATTCTTACAAAAATCCAAGCTCAAAGTGCTTATTTTCCTATCTCTTGTAGAACCCCAAATTGTATAGTGTTCATTCTAATCTTGTAATCAAATTTGGGTTGAGTGTTTGTACTTAAAAGGGCAATCTTGTATTGAGAGATATCTTTCTTGCCTTTATTTCTTATTTGTACTCTTGTGAGGGTTTGGTCAAACTTTGGGTAGAAAATTTGACGGTATTGTAAACGTTACCTCCTAAGCCTTGAAAAGGGGAAGAATGATTAGTGGATTATTGGAAATCCTTAGTGGTAACTAAGGTAGTGGATGTAGAGTTCATTTGGAACTTGAACCACTCTAAAATTCCTTGTTCTTTATTTTTAGCCATTCTATTTACTCCAACAATTTTTAAAAAACCCAATTCACCCCCCTCTTGGCTTTGATCAATCCATTGATCCACTCAACAATATCATGTCATCAATGGCATTATCATGATTTCAGAGCAAACAATATCAATAATCAATAGTTCCATTGGATCAATTCATGGTATATTGATACACGAATTCCACCTCCTCGCCAAATCAATAAATGGTCAATCCCGTCGACATCGCCAATAAGACCAATACACAATACATCCTTTTGCCTCACCAAATCAATATAGGTTGTATCCCTAGGACCGTAGTGCACCCGTACCAATAAGCTCATAAATTCTATGGCATGTCAATTGTATCCAATACTTCGAATCCAAGGTCCATTAATCAATAGTTCAATATACATGATTCATTGACAATATTTCAATAATCATATGGTCATAGCATTATACATTAGTAATAATCTCATATCAACGATTCTACATGTCAATGCTTCAATGATTTCCATGACAATGATAGCAATGCTTTGAACAATGAATCGATGCAATACTTACCAGAACTTATCAATATGACTTACAATAATGCTTCATGCAAATCCCTTAAAATCAATGGTTAGTAAATTAATAAACAATGATTCGAGATGGCACCTAGCCACTCTCAAGACTCCGACTACACTCACCTTGACAATCCAAAGCTCCTAAGGCTCTCCAATGGCGATACCCTTATCCCTAGTTTTTGATGGAGGCGATGGGTTAGTCTTTTCCACTCCTTGAGCTAGGAAAAGCAATAAGGTGTCATTAGGATCAATATGACAATATCGATTCTTGAATAGCCATTAGCTATAAACAAAGCTTATCTTTAAGCTTGAAATTGATTGTCTAATAATCAAGAGAATCGATGATTGACTTAGGGCTTTCACTTACCCTATCGATAGCTATGACTTGGTGTTCTTAAATCAAGGAAAGCCTAAGCTTATGGCTCACAATAGAGATGTGTGTGCTTGAGCTTGATGGAGAAGATGACAATGGAGATGTGTACTTGTTCTTTCAAAGCTAAAAGATGGGAAAGGTTCTCGGTGAAGCTAAACAAATATGAAAGCTTTCTTTTGTTCATTTTAAGGGAATTTCAAACCTAATCATTGCCCACCTTTCTTTAAGCCAATAGAAATGTTTCCTTCAACCTAAGGTAGGCTATTTAATTATATTTTCTACCTTTCCTTTATCCTTTCCAAATTAGACATATAGATGACTATAAGTCATATTTTCTTATCATTCATGTGAGAGAAGGTGTTAAGCAAGCTGGTGAGTCATCACCTAATCATTTCTTTTTAATTTTACCTTTAAACATATTTGAAACAGGTAACCCGTTTCGAAACGAGTGAAACCGTATCGAAACGATCAAGAAAAAGTCTAAAAAATTAGTTAATACCGTTGAAATCGTATCGAAATGCCTACAAACGTTTCGAAACGTCTTACCTAAGCCGTTTCGGTACGGGTCTGCCTGTATCGAAACGCCTAGCTTAAAAACATAATCTTAAAGCATTAAAAAGACAATCTCACTAAGGACTTAATTCAGTTAAGGTCCTTTAACAATATTATCTATAGCAAGGGTTCAATATTTCAATATTTTAATACCAATACTTCGATCATCGAAATCAAATTTCGACTAGACCAATTTTCGGGGTATTACATCTTCAATATCTCGTAGACCTCGCATTTTCCAAAACGCGAGGTCTTATTCGATAATTTTAAATTGAAGTTTATGAAAAGTCAGCACACGTCAGACGAAACTCGCTTTATATAGAACGCGAGGTCATACCTCGCATGTGCCGGAACGCGTGGTCGCCTTACATCGACGATTTGAGATTATTTTCATAAATAACTATTTAAAAAGAGTTTTTATATAATAATGCCAAATTATACAATAGATTGTTGCTTTTTTTATTTATTTGAGTTTAATTCAGTTTACATGTCGTTGATATATTATACAAAAAGCTGTAAGATTTAATATGTTTAAATGTTCGTTATTTTTTTATATGAAAAATAGTTTGAACAACATAAATATTCTATTAGTTTTTTGAATAGTCTAAAGGTGATTAGAAGGTAGTATTTATTCATAGATATTCTTAACCCCTTTACAATGCACATACACTTTGTTGACAAAGTGATTTGAACATGTGTCTCCTAAGATGAACATGATCTATTTTTCCACTGTGAGTCTGGGACACTTGTTGGTTTCGATAATATAAATATTGTATTAAATTGTACGCTAAAATACGAAAGTTAATATTAACGGTATTATAAGGGTAATCATTCTATGCACAACCACTTGTGGAAACTTTGTTTACACAAGTGCTTTAGTTGTAGGGTTTATGCGTTTAAGTGTAGTAGTTTTAATTTTAAGGGTTGTTGATAGAATTTTGGGTTTAGGGTTAAACTTTAAGGTTTACAGGTTAAAACCTAAACCCCAACCATATTACCCTAAAATCTAAATCATAACCATAAACTTTAAACCTTAAATTTTAACCATAAACCCTACGTTCTAAAGCCATACACTAAAACCTATAAACTCTAAACCTTAAAATTAGGACACTTGTGAAAATAATTTTTTTTACCTTCTGTGTATATAATAATAATCCTTATTATAATAAGAAAACTTTTTATTATTCTCTCATAAGTTTGGTTCACCAATGCGGCCGAGTTTTAAACTAAAATCTCTGTTTTTATTAATATCTTGATGAAAAGAATCTAGGGTGATCTACCGAATCGTGGAATTAAGGGTTGGACCCACTAAGTGATGACACGTGGTAGGTGCTCTCCCCACAGGATTATTAGATTATCTGATCGTTGAGGGTCAAAAGTTGGTGCCTTGGAATATCCAAATTGCAAATTCTTTGGGTGTCTTCTTATTTATATTTATTTTCACTTACATAGATTAACGGTCCACGCCATGGAAATCGATTAATTCCAAGGTTTTTCTTGTTTAGAGGGTTGTTTTCTTACTTTCTTTTTTAATCTTAAATAACTATATATTTACGTTAGATTCATTACATTAGCATGTTTATTTTTATGGTAGTTTAACATATATGTAACGATCATTACAACGAAGTCTTTTATCATAAAATGTTAACAATTTAATATGATTAGGTCTATTTTTGTAATAATTTGTCAATGCAATCAAAACAGTTAGCAGAACAATTTACAAGATTTATTTTCTTCATGTTAGAAAAGACAAAGATTTTTATGATGGTTGTTGAATTTTCTACATAAGATGAACAATATATTTGAAGAAATTCAATTTTTTTTACGCCCTTTGAGTTACATATTTTAATTCTTTCTCCAATAATTTTTCTTGTTAGATTTATCCTGAAAGTTCTTATTATGATTTGATATATTACATTTGTTCTGTCTTTTCTTATTTTTTGATGAAATTCAGTTTCTGGCTCATGATCGATTAATATCGAGATATTAAAATTTTAAATGCGGATATTTGAGTTTTATTAATATAAATTAAATGTCTATTTTAAATTTTTATTTTTTGTTTAAGTTAACTTATTTTTAACAAATCTTAAATCTAATCATATTCTTAACTTATTTGTGTTTCTGGCGAGTCTATTTTTAATTTTTATTTTCGTTTAATTTAACTTGGTTGTTGAGATAGTCATACCATTTTATATTTGTAATATTTGTTTAATAATTATAAGTTATATGATTTTAATTAACAACTCTAATTCAATTAAAAAATTGTATTTCAATCTTATTTAAATTTAATAATTTTACATACATTTAAAATTACACTAATCAACCACGAGAAATTATGATATTAGATCTTGAATTTAATAAAAAAGACAAAAAAAAGCTTTGGGATGTGGATTTGGCGACGTGGGGGGCGAAAACCCTAGAATTCTTGGCAAAGTATTAAGCATACGAAGGAGGGCCATGGCCAGGTGATGCCTTTTCCCTAAATCCCCACCACCATCATGCGTGTGGGCGCCACCTTTGGTGGTCGAACATTGAAAAATGGAAGTCCATCACTCCTCAAAATGTACCCCCTCAGAATTGAGAACAAAAATAGTCAACTCATTTTTCAGTGTTTTTCTATGTATAATATTAAAAATAAATAAACTTTAAGTTTTTAACCGTAAATATTAAATCTTAAACTCTAGACTCTACACCCTAAAATACACTTTGTATACGATACCTTAAATCTTAACCTCAAGCTCTAAGGGCGCGTTTGTTTCACGGAATGAAAGATTACCTCTAGGAATAAGATTCTTAGAATGTAACATTACCTCGCATATTACTGGGAATGTTACATTACCTTGTTTGGTTTATTTGGTAGGAATGTAAGATTATTGTGTTTGATTGGAGGTAAATAAGATTATCTGAAAGTGAAATTTACTAAATTGACCGTGTATTATATTTTCTTTTTACATGTTAAACTTTCAATATTAAATTAAAAACATATGCTCAAAAAATTGTAAAATTATTTTTGTTACATTTTTTAAAATTTAAAAAATAATATATTTATCATATTATTAATATAATTATTGTATTAACTATTTTTAATAAAAATATAATTTATATTTGCATACTCTTTACCTTCTATTAAAATATTTTTGTGAATTTTTTAAATGCTTAATTATTAATATGTTTAATTTTTTTTAATTTTTTATTACTTGTGACAGATTGTCAAGTAAATTAAAGTAAATAAGTTATGTAATATTGATAAGAATTTATATCATAAGTTTAACCTACTAAAATATTTTATAAGATGATAAACATCTTATAAATAAAAGAATATTGTGTGAAAATATTACATCTTAACTTATTAATTTACATCACACATATTTAATCATCTAATTAAATTAAAGGATCCATGTGAACAAAATTCATTAACTTGGGGGTAATATGGTCCAAATGGTGGGAATTGACAAATACCTAAGAAAACTAAGGGAATCACATTCCCACCATTTAATGAAAAAAAGCTACTGTTGAGAATACAATATTACCACTTGGAGGGAATGCTTCCCAACCAAACGTGGGTATCTAATTCTGGAAAAGATCATTTCCCCAAGTAATGATCTTTTCCACGAACCAAACGCCCCCTAAAGATAATATTTTAGTGTTAAAATATATATAGTAACATAAAAAAGACATCGAATTTCTATTAATTGATTATTTTTCTTCATCACATGCATACCCACACCACATGTTTGAAAAATTACTGTGATAAACCATAACATATAGACAATATGGTTTTTTAGCTTTTCACAACTTTTTTTTTTTTACTTTTTAACCTAAAAATGACCAAAAAGGTATGAGTTTTTAGGTTGCTTAGCTAAGGAGGGATGCCGTGCGCTTGATTCTCAAATAACCACGTCATCTACTAGTTTTTTTTTTACTCGTGAAAATGAAAAATTATAATTATATCGGTTTGTAGCCATTAAATGTCTTAATTTTCACTTTCAACAATATCGTTTTAACATTTGAACATGGATTTTCTAGTGTAATTTTTTTAAGTTTTTTATCATTATACTCGACACTTATTAATGAACTATATCAGCTTCACTTTGGTATCAAAACTACCATCTTTGTAAGGACGGTGCTACGTGTAAGGTGGAAGGGGCAATTGTACCACTAAAATTTGATGGGTTAATTGTATTTTAGGTCAATATAATTTTGAAATTATTGCAATTAAACCCTTGTCCCTCCCAAATTTTTTGGTTTATTATTCTTTTAAGACCCTATCGGGGACTTCTAGGGAACAACCTTTAAATACAGGCTAAAAACGGTAGACTTGTTTACCGGGTAAAAAGTGGTATACAAATTGTTACAACAAATATACACAAATTGGTACAAATTTGTAAGAGAAAATGGTATATATTTTTTTTATTACACAGTTTCACGAAGGTTCAAATGACTCTTGTACTTGTAAGGAAATGTGTACATACACAATTTCTTACCCAAAAGCATACTTTGGTACAAGTTTTATTAGGATTTGTGTATATACACTTATTAGTAGCAAATATACACAAAATGGTACAACTTTATAAGAGAAAATGGTATATACCTCTTTTATTACACAATTTCTCCAAAGTTCAAAATGGCTCATGTACTTGTAAGGAAATGTGTACATACACATTTTGTTACCAAAAAACATATTTTGGTACAAGTTTTATAAGGGGCATCGAAACCACATATATGTGGTTTCGATGCTAATTTGGCAGAATGAGTAAAAGTTAAAGTCTTTTATGTTGCATCGAAACCACCTATATGGAGTTTCGATGTTGGTTGAGCAGAAATGGGGCGTATGTTTAATTTTGTTAGGGTGAGAATGGATCTTTGTTGTAAGGAGTTGTGTACATACACAATTTACTTACAAAATATACTTTGGTACATGTATTATAAGGATTTATGTATCTACACAAATACAAAATGGTACATTTGTTATACAAAATGTGTATGTACATAAAATATTACACAATGTGCATATACACAAATCAATACAAAATGTACACAAATTGTTACAACTTTGTAAGAGAAAATGGTACATACATTTTTTACTACGAAATTTCACCAAGGGGGCATCGATACCACCTTTATTTGGTATCCATGTTGGTTTGGCAAGCATGAAAAAATTGGTAACAAGATGTGTATATTCTCAAAATATTACAAAACGTGCATATACACAAATTAGTACAAACTATGCACAAATTGTTACAACTTTCTAAGAGAAAAAGGTATATACCTTTTTTACTACGGAATTTTACCAAGGGGGCATCAATATCACCTTTATGTGGTATACATGCTGATTTGACAGTCATGAAAAAATTGGTAACAAGATGTGTATATACTCAAAATATTACAAAATGTGCATATACACAAATTAGTACAAAATATGTACAAATAGTTACAACTTTGTAAGAGAAAAATGTATATACTTTTTTTACTACGAAATTTCACCAAGGGGGCATCGATACCACCTTTATGTGGTATCCATGTTGGTTTGGCAGAATTGAAAAAATTGGCAACAAAATGTGTATATACTCAAAATATTACAAAATGTGCATATACACAAATTAGTACAAAATATGCACAAATTATTACAACTTTGTAAGAAAAAAAGTATGTACCTTTTTACTACGAAATTTCACCAAGGGGGCATCGATACCACCTTTATGTGGTATCCATGCTAGTTTGGCAGACATAAAAAAAATTGGTAACAAGATGTGTATATACTCAAAATATTACAAAAATATGCATATACACAATTTAGTACAAAATATGCACAAATTATTACAACTTTGTAAAAGAAAAAGGTATATACCTTTTTATTATAAAATTTCACCAATGTGGCATCGATACCACCTTTATGTGGTATCCATGCTGGTTTGGCAGAAATGCAAAAAATTGGTAACAAGATGTGTATATACTCAAAATACTACAAAATGTGCACATACACAAATTAGTACAAAATATGCACAAATTGTTACAACTTTGTAAGAGAAAATGGCATATACTTTTTTTAGTACGAAATGTACCAATTTCGAAACCCCTAATTTAACGTATATGTACACATTTTACTACGAAATGTACTGGTTTTACCATAAGTTTTGAAAGAAAAACAGTATGTACACAAATTACTATCAAAAAGTATATACACAACTTCCTACCCGAAAACTTTTTCTACTACAAGTGTTGTAGGGGTGGTTTTGAAACCGCAATTGTTGGTTTCGAAACCTCTTGAGTAGACATGGACTTGATGGCATACTGCGTAAGTGGTTCCGAAACCACAATGGTGGTTTTGAAACCACCTGCCTAAATATGATTTTGATGCATTCTCCTATATTGGTTTCGAAACTAAGAAGGGAGTTTCGAAACCTCATGTGTTAATGTGATTTTGAGCCATTCTATCATACTTGTTTCGAAACCACCAATAGGGTTTCGAAACTTCATGCCTAGATCTGATTTTGAGGCATTTTGTCATACTGATTCGAAAAATATATGTTTTGTAATTTTATTGCGAAAGACATTTAATTTTTTGTTAAATATTTTGGCGACAAAATATTTCTTTAATTATCCTAAGTTGTTTAGTTATTTTTTGTTATACTAAAAATAAGAAAAATATAATTATGCACGAATCCATCAAGAAAACAAAGGCATAATAAATTAATTATACAACTACATTCATAAAGCAAAGAAGTAAATCAAGATAAGACCAAAATACATGCATCTCAAAAATTTGACATCAATACATTTCTATACCCGTGAATAACATCATTCATAATAGCATCTCAAAAACATCATCATAATAATTGCATTATATCAATATAAACTCGTACAACACGAAATAGTATCTGATAACCCTCCCACAAAGTTCTTGCTTGGCATATAATGGATCAATTAGGCTATTCATGTCATATGACGTTGTTAGATATGCATACTTGCACATCAACTATTCCCCGCAGAAAACAAACATAATTACAGGCTTAGCAAAGTTCTAAAACCTTCATGACTACTACTAATTGCCATCCTATTCAGTTGTTGAAACTCGTTTTTTGGGCACATAACTATCATCTTGATCCACATCCTCTCCTTCTTCATGGTTGTTAACTTGTTCACATTCATCGATCCATTCACTGTATCTGAAATTGTGGCAACAAGAATAAATATACAAGAGAGATCACACGAGAAACAAAGAGTAAACACCCAACACCACATTGATCGAAACTTACATGTCTATAGGTTCAATCAAAGCTGCACATACAGAAACAAAAGGAAACATGGATGCGTTAACAAAGGTTCCCGATTTCATTTTCATCAAGACTGCAAAAATAAATTTAATTTCTTTACCAGCTAAAGTTAAACAGTGTCATAATACCTGTTATGATCACCAATTAAATTTTTCATATCACTGAAATAGATAAACGCCAATACTTAGTGCCCAACAATCACAAACTATATCATTTTATATAAATTCTTACAACAAAAGATAACATTTTTCTATTCATCAAAGACGATAAAAATTAAGTTTAACCATCAAAATTATTTGAGTTATTAGATCAAAATAAGGATAAATTTTTTCATAAAACAAATAACATGAGTTTATACTTACATGCGGCACTCAACATTTGTTCCATGGTCACAAAAGGGACAGCTGAAAACGGTGTCAAGCTTATCCATTCGCTTCTTAGGAGCAGACTTTGCTCTTGATTTCCTCTTTCTCATACTTCAATTCCTTCAACATATCAATTTACAAACATAATGAACATACAAATTCTGAAATTACAGCAAATTCAAAGAATTTTTCACAAAAATCAGTCTTCACTTTAAACACTAACTAATTATTTTAGGCATTTTGGGGGACAAATAATTAAGTTAAGCGATATAAAAAATTATTTTTTTCTGCTCAAATTTCTCAAAAAAATATCTAAATCTTTCTTTAATTTTCCTTACTTCTTGAGGAAAAATAACATAAAATCAAATTTCAAAGCCTAACTAACCCGATAATGAAAAGGCGGAGGTGGTTCTGGCAGCGATTATGCGGACGAAGGAAAAGGAGACGAAGGAGGAGAGGGGAGAATGGGAGATTAGGAAAGAGAGGTAGCGGCGGTGGAGACAGTGGTGGTGAAGAGAGAATGTCGTGAAATTGAAAGGCCTTGTGACCATTTAGGGTAGTTTGAAAAAAAAAACTTTTTTTTGGCTTATAAGCCACTAAATAAAGGTTACTGGTTCACCGAGTAACATCTTCTTTCTTTCTCTTTAATCTAACGGTTCACAGTAAAACGACTTGATCCAATGGCCTCCATTAGATGGCATGTATTTAGTTGGTACTTAAGCCGTTTGTTTTTAGAATTGTCTAGGCCCTATCATTTAGAATTAATAAAACTAAACTTTGATCCCTCATTTTTTGGTTTAATTATTTTTTTAAGACCATTCAATTTTAAAATTTATAAAATTAAATCTAAACTCCCTTAATTTTTATGGTTTAATTACCTTTTCAGACCCTATTCATTTCAAAGTTAATTGTATGTCCTCTCGTAATTTAATCTTAGCTCTGTCCCTGCATCTTTGTCCACTCTATAAAAAGTTGTCAATAAAAATGTGCACGTGATACATTTTTAATGAATGTTACCAGTTTTTTAAATAAAAATGGGACGAAAAATGATATTTTAAATGTCAAAGTGAAAAAAAGGTTTAGGTATTAAAAATCGAAAACATATACAATTATACTAGTTAAAAGTAAGGAATTAAGAATCACAAGTATTGGGTGCAATGGTAAGACACATTGCACTTTTGAAGAAAGAATTCGTGTTTAAACCTTGAAAACTACATTTTTGAGAGTGAGAGTCACGAATTCCGAATATAAAACTATAAAATTTACAAAAATCATACAAAAATAAGAAATTAAAGTGAAGAAAAATAATTTTTAAATATTAAAGTTAGAAATTTTAATAAAGACTCGACCAACTTTCTTTTATAAGGAACTTTTGAATGCCTTATGGGAATAAGTGGGAAGTAAAAAGGATTAATACCAAAGCATAAATGGTAAGCGAACAGTGTAATAGTGTATTATGGCATAGTTGTCTGTTTTACAGACAAACATATAAATTGAGTGACGGATCCACGTGTATTGAATATTTCTTTTTGTTATTTATATATTTTATTGATAGTGTGTATTTGAAAATGATGGTTAATGATTACCCGTTTGGTTAATCGTTATAAAATTATTTAGACATAAAATAAAGTTTGTATCGAGTTGAGTCTGCTCTCTAGGCACTTCTTGGTCTGCTCTCTGTGGCACGTCTTCTTTTCCTTCTTCTGGTTTTTCCACACGTTTCTTCTTTCCATGGCGAATGTTGAACAAGATCTTGCAAATCTTTCCATCGACACTAGCGAAGAGGATGGAATTCAGATTGATCTCGAGGATTCACATGCTCCGTCTCATATTGGCCTCTGTTTCGTGGGATCGTTCCTGACATCCAGTGTTATAAATTTTCCTGCGATGCGTTCTACGCTGGCCAATCTGTGGCACCCCTGGTGGCATTTCCATTTCAGATTTAGGGGAGGTGAGATTTCTTTTTCGTTTTTTTCATGTTGTTGATGTGGAACGAGTAGAGAAAGGGGGTCCATGGAATTTCAATTAACACTTACTGATTCTCCACCATCTTAAGGATGATAAGGACCCTCTAACAGTGCTGCTCTTTCATGTGAATTTCTGGGTTTATATTCATGATGTTCCAGTGGGTTTTATGACGAGCAAGGTGGCTCGTGCTTTGGGCGATTTCATTGGTTTCTTTGTTGAGTATGATTCTGCAGCGACAACTTTGGGTTATAAACGAATAATGAAGTTGCGCTCGAGGATTGATGTCAGGATTCCTCTTAAGAGGAAGAAGAAACTGATTTTACAAAATGGTAAACATTATTTTGTTCGGTTTGAGTATGATAGATTATCTCTCTTTTGCTTCTTATGTGGTCGACTAGGCCATGGGGAGAGTTTCTGTGCGCTGTGTTTCTCAGAGGGATGCCGGGACATTCCGTTGGGTTGGGATGCTTCACTAAGAGCACCACCGCGTAGGGCGGCTCCGGTTCAAAGCAAGTGGCTGCGTGAAGAGGGTTTGGAGGAAACGTGTTTTACTCCTGGATTTTCGTTGAATATGGCAAGATCCTCGGGTCTATCTGAGGGAATTGCTCCTACATATCTGGCCCAATCTGTAACCCCCTCGTCCCGGTCTGGCCGAATGATCGGTCCGAGTGGGCCACACGGGAAAAACCGAGTGAAACTCCCTAAGGAATTCCCCCTCGGTTAGCAACCCTATTTTTTTTCATTTTAAATCTTGTCTAGATGAGTATTTAATCCTACGTGATCTTACAGCGGAACAACATTCACAAGGCAAACAAACGAACTCAAACTGACATGTTATAGCCCAATTTTAAACTTATACTACAGGCGGTATCGATACCCTTAAGGGGTGTATCGATACCCCTTGACCAGGTCAACTGGTCAAAGTCAACCCGTAGAGACCGTATCGATACACCCAAGGAGTGTATCGATACCCTTCCCAACGGTTGACTTCCCACGGTCAACGCTAAGATGACAGTATCGATACGCCAGAGGCCGGTATCGATACCGAACTGGACAGTAGCTCTAGTGACCAAAATAGTATCGATACACCTCTCAAGTGTATCGATACACGGGGCCTGAACAAGAAGGTGGTATCGATACCATACCAACCATATCAATACCCCTGCATAGCAAAAACTTCCAACCTCAGCTAAGATGAACAAGACTCAAACCTAGATGCAATTTAAGACTGTCCTAGACCCAAACAAGCATTCATACAACATTTAAGGGTCATTGATTAGCCATATAGACACCCAACATGAACATACATCAAGGGAACATGCAATTGAATCGAAGATGACACTTAAACATCCAAAAACTCATACTTCAACATTCAACATAAGAGCAAACTCAAAGGCACATAACCAACATTCAAGATAAGCAATTTAGGCATGGATTACAACTCAAACATGGCATTACAAGCCATACAAAAGCAACATAACATAGAGTCTAAGCAAGCTCCTAAACAATCCACAATCATCCAACAAAATCAACACATGTCTCGTTGCTTAAACTATTACATGTTCAACATTTAAAAGTCATACTTGATGTACTCAAGCCAACAACCACACTTGGAGGCCCTCCACTTGCTCAAGCAACCCACAAACTAAGGATCTGCAATGTTGAACAAAGAGAGCGTAAGCAATGATGCTTAGTGAGGGTGAGCTCTTAAAAACAAACCTCAACATTGCAGGGTCCGAGCACGATCTAGCCAAGGCATTACACAAATATACCAAGGATCCTCAAGAGCCATAAGATAATATGCATGAGCAATATACAAGTAAATGTCATGATCAACAAGCTTTAAATCCTCAACACAAGTAGTCACATCAAACATCCAAATAAAGATCATTAATCTCAACACATTGATACATTTATCAACCAACATTGGCACCTAGCTATGACCCGAATACGCGGATAGACACGTTGGAACTCACATCCAACAACCACATTACCTCACGGTAGGATTACACTCATCACCGGTCTCGCGGAGGGGATTCCACTCAACCTCACGCCCCGTCGATGGGATTCCACTCATCACCGACTATATTTAAATACAATTTTCGGGCGAACTCGTACTCCTCCTTGGTGACTCAACGCCACCAAGGCCACGCGCGACTTTTGACTCATGTGTACACATTAGCATCCTAATGATCGATCATTTGTATTCAAGTATACTAGTTCCAACATTTACTCATTTCACATTACTCATTTCAACCAATTCCGTGCTTAGCACGTACTCACCAACAACCATCATCATGCATGTCTCAAGCATCACAAGTCATTTCTCATCTCACATGTATAATACAATATACATAACCATTCATATCACATATCATACGAGACATACACAACCACACAAAAGAGTTCATCCAAAGGCTCTAGATCAAGCTTAGGATTAGGCTACCACACTAATCCTAACTCTAAGTGGGTCTACCAAGTCCAACCTAGTCCATATACTCGAACTAACTATTTTAAAACCATTTAAAACAATTAACCACTCATCTAAGCTTCCAAGCTCAAAGACCAAGCAAGCAATCACCTTCAACTTCCCGGATTCAGTCCCAAAGCCTCTTCCACGTTTTCTCTTGCTTCTAGTCAAACAAAACACATACATTACTTCTCAATCTAATGCTAAACTCAACCATCAACTTACATTGCAAACACACCTCAATTTCCACAATTTCCCAAACCACATAAATCTCAAAAACCCAATTTTCGTATTCCAACAATCCTTGGCCGAATCACCCATTTCCAAACACCCAAATGACTTCCAAAACATCCCAAATCACCCTCCTAACATAGGTAGACCATCAGCCCTTCAATTCCAACACTAACCCTCCTAAAAACTCAAGTTTTCATACTCTAAAATTTTGCTCTAAGGACCCATTACGAAATTTCATTCAAATTCACCCAAATTAATATATATTGTGTATTTCATTATGCTTAAACAAAACCCCAACACAATTTATCAAAACGAATTGAAAAACCCCCTTAAAATCCAAACTTCAATATAAACCCTAATTTCCAAAACCCCATATTTTTGAAATCTAAGACAATGGTTGGATAGGGGATAAAGAGGAGGTTTAGAAAACACAATTACCTTTGAAAAACACCTTGAATTGAAGAAGAAGATGAATGAAATAGTAACTTGATATTTGAGGGGTTTTGAAAGAGGGGAGGGGGAGCTTCACGTGGGTTATGGGGGAAAAGGGGAAAAAGATGACAATATAGAAAGTTGTCATCCTTTTTCAAATATTTTGGGTAATTTACAATATGAATCCTCTTTTTACTAAAGTTCAATTAGGTCACTATTTAGGTTGAGTTGATTAAATTAAGTCTTATTGACTCGAATTACAAACCGGATAACTTCTAGGCCCGAGACACAGGTGTTACACAATCAATTAGGAAGGATGGTTTAGATCCATATCCCGCTAATTTCTCATGTGCTACGTTCCATTCTGATAAGGAAAATGTCCATCCCAATTTTGGAAAGTTAGGAGTTATCGTGAATCCATATGATCCCCTGAATCAAACATATTGGTATTTTCCAATTCTAATTTGGATGAAAACATGGGAATTGAGGAGAAGGATCTACCAGTGGATAGTTCTGATAATTCTAAAAGACCACACATTCTAGTTTCTTTACCAGGAGTTTATGTTACTTCGGATTCGAATGGTAGTCACCCTTCTTCATCGGCAGGTCTCGCTCTGCGAGCCAGTTGGACTCAATGAAAATTTTAAGTTGGAACGTTCGGGGTTTGGGGATGCCCCATTCAGTTCGTCGTCTTCACGCTACTCTGCTAGATTTTTCCCCTTCTTTAATTTTTTTATGGAGACTAAGCTGCACTCGTCTAAAATGGAACGTGACTGACGTCAGTGTGGTTACGAAAATGGCATTGATGTGAGTTCGATGGGTCGAAGTGGTGGTCTTTCGCTTGGTTGGAAGGATAATGTTACAATGTCTCTTAGGTCCTTCTCTTTGCGTCATGTAGATGTTCTATTAGAGTCTGATACAGAGGGCTTATGCTGACGATTTACAAGTTTCTATGGAGCCCCTGAAGTTAGTAATCGGCATGCTTCTTGGGATTTTCTTAGAATTTTAAATGATTCTCCTCAAATTCCATGGTGTGTCGTGGGAGATTTTAATGAAATTCTCAGTTTGTCTGAAAAACAAGGTGGTCTTCTTCGAAGTAGCTGGCAGATGGAAAACTTTCAAAATGCTCTTGATGATTGTAATCTAGATGATTTAGGGTACCGAGGTACGTGGTTTACATGGGAATGGGGGAGGCATGCATCGAATAATATCCGTGAGCGATTGGATCGTGGTGTTGCCAATCAAGCTTGGTGGGATCTTCTACCAAACTTTCAAGTTGATCATCTACCTCACTCTATGTCTGATCACTGACATGTCTTGTTGAACTCGAATGGTATGTTATCAGCATCTCATAGGGTGTGGCACTTTCGTTTTGAAGCATCTTGGCTGCTGGAGCAGTCTTGTGAAAACGAAGTTAAAATTTTATGGGCTGAGGCTACCGGTTCTTTGGTTGATAAGTTGGCTCATGTTGGTCGTGGTCTTGAGGTGTGGTTTAAAAGAATCCGTAAAGAGAAGAAGCTTTCGGTGCGAGAACTTCAACAGAAGATTTCCCATTTAAATTCTGAACCAGTGTCGGATGATTCGTTGGGAGAATTGATGGAATCAAAACTAGCTCTAAATTTGGAGTTGGATATGGAGGAAATTTATTGGGAATAGTGGGCCCGGGCTAATTGGTTAAAGAATGGGGACCGCAACACTAATTTTTTCCATCAGTATGCTAGTCAAAGACGCCGTAGAAATAGAATTTCCAGGCTTGCTACAGATAGTGGTGATTTTGTCGAGGAAAATGAGGAATTACATAATGTAGCCATGCAATATTTTTCGTCTCTTTTTACCCCTAGTGGCTCGTCCGATGAAAGTTGTATTTTGGAGGAAATTACCCACTGTATTAATCAAGTTATGAATGATGAATTGATGAGAGATTTCACGAAAGAGGAGGTTTGGGTGGCCTTGCAATCGATGAGCCCATTAAAAGCTTCGGGGGAAGATGGGCTAGGAGCTATATTTTATCAACAGTTTTGGAACATCGTCGGTAATGAGGTGTCTGATTTCTGTATTGGTCTTGCTCGAGGAGAAGGTTTGTTGTCTGAGGTTAATCACACGCATATCGTCTTGATTCCTAAAGTAAGTAACCTTCATAGCATGTCTCAATTTCGACCTATTAGCCTCTGCAATGTTTTATATAAGATGTATTCTAAAATGCTTGCAAATAGATTCAAAGTGGTTTTGGATTCTTGTATTGACGAGGCTCAAAGTGCCTTCATTCCCGTGAGACTTATTTGCATTCATTTCAGAAACGTCGATCGGGCTCTAAAGGTTTCTTTGCTTTGAAGATGGATATGAGCAAGGCTTATGACAGGGTCAAATGAACTTTTTTGGAATTAGTAATCCTACAAATGGGCTTTTCATGGTAGTGGGTTGAACTTCTTTTGGGTTATATCTCTATAGTGTCTTATTATGTCGTATTAAATGGGCTTGTTGGTGATCGTTTCTCACCGACAAGGGGCCTTAGACAAGGCGACCCACTTAGCCCATACTTGTTTCATATTTGCGGGGAAGAATTATCAGCTCTTTTTCGAAGGGCAACTCGTATGGGTTCTTTGCAAGGTACGAGAATTACTCGAGGGGCACCACTGGTTACTCATTTGCTTTTCGCTGATGACAGTTTGGTCTTTAGTGAAGCTACCCACAGTGGGGCTCAGAATGTCGTAACCTCTTATCTTGTTATGCTTCTTGTTTGGGGCAGTTGATTAATTATGATAAGTCAAATGTCTTTTTTAGTAGAAATGTTAATTCTTCTGTCTAAAACAACTTTTGTAGCACCTTAGGGGTTTCGGAGATCTTATCACCCGAAACCTACCTTGGTCTACCGGCTATGGTTGGGAGAAACAAACGGCAAGCATTTAGGCGACTCACAGACTCGACAGAAGCTCGTTCTCAGAGTTGGAATCATATTTCCTTATCGGCTGGAGGTAAGGAAATCTTTATTAAATTTGTCCTACAAGCCCTTCCCCTGTTCGTTGTGTCATGTTTCTTGCTGCCTCTATCTCTTTGCCATGACTTGGAGGCAATTTTGGCTCGTTTCTGGTGGCGTAATGCAGCTTCTAAGCGAGGAATTCACTGGTGTCAATGGTCGGAACTTTGTAAATTGAAGAGTGATGGGGGATGGGTTTTAGAGATCTTGCTAAATTTAATATTGCACTACTAGCGAAACAAGGGTGGCGTTTAATTACTAATCATGGATCCCTAGCTGCAAGATTACTAAGAGCTAAGTATTATCCGTCATCTAATTTTTTGCAAGCTTCTTTGGGTTCTGCACCATCCTTAATCTAGAGGAGCATTTGGAGTTCAAGAAAGCTTATTGAGATGGGTATGGGTTGGAAAATTGGGAACGGACAGTCAGTTTTCGTTTGGAACGATTTCTGGCTTCCATCCTTCCCATCAATGGTTGTTACTTCTTCGCAATTGCCTAGTCTACGACGAGTGTCTGATCTTATTCAACAACCCTTTCGTTGTTGGAACGAACCACTGATTAGATCTAGCTTTACACAAGATGAGTCTAATCGTATCTTGCATATTCCTATTTCATCATCTGCTCAGGAGGATGTGTTGGTATGGTTTGGAGAGGGCTCGGGTATATACTCTGTCCGTAGTGGTTATAAGCTGTTATTGAACCCCACTACGAGTTCATCTAATGATACTATTTTCAATTATCTATGGAGCATAGATTGCCCCTCAAAAATCAAAATTCTGATATGGCGCTGTATCAACAATTATGTGCCTACATTACATAATCTATTCATAAAGCGGGTTTCTTTGCATTCTCATTGTCCTCGTTGTTCGATTGAAGTTGAAGATACAACCCATGTGAGCAAGGGTTGTTATTTTGCCTTACAAGTCTGGAGCAAACTAGGGATTTTCTGGCCTAATCAGTTAGATCAAGGGTCCTTTTATGAATGGCTTCTATGGTTGTTCAAACACAATGATACTAGCAAATAGAGGCTGATTATTACAACTATTTGGGCACTATGGTTTTCCAAAAACAAGTATATTCATGAAGGCATTACACAACGAATTGAAGAGGTAACAACTTTCATTGTAAGTTATTGTGAGGAGATTAGGTCTCTTACCTCATTATTAAAAACACCATGTTCCGAACGTGATTGCTCGTTGGAGTCCCCCTGCTGCGAATTCTGTCAAAGTCAATGTGGATGAAAGCTTTAATTCTTCAACAAACCAGTCTATTTCTGGGATAATTATTCGAGATGAGGCGGGCTTCATTGTTGGTTCGTGTGTACGACACAATAACATGATACCGAGTGTCTTTCAGGCTGAAGCTGTAGCGGTTTTTCAGGGGCTACAATTTGCACAAGAAATTGGTTTCAGGTCTATTGAAATTGAGAGCGATTCAAATATTGTAATTAAAAAACTAGTTTCTCGCGAACTATACTTTTCAGAGATCGGGATGCTTACCAGGGATATCAGCGTTGCCGCTCAAAGTTTGGATTCTTGTACCTTCTTCTTCTATGGTCGTCTTCAAAACCGAGCTGCACATGCAATGGCGATGGAGGGCCGGAGTTTACCCCAAGATCAATTCTGGATGGAGGACGCCCCGCCTAGGATTCTACATATTGCCGATGAGGACCGACGGTTCAGGGATCCACCGTGATTCTTCATTCGGTGTCGTGTGAAGGGGATTTTTTGCTGCGATCAGTTCTTGAGAACGTCATCCCCTGTCTTTTTCTTCCATCGTGTTCCTCAGATTGTTTTTTTTGCCTCAGATGGAAGATGGGTCGGTTGAGTGCTTCTACTTTCCCTTTCCTTTCTATTTTGACGATTGCTTTTTTTTCCTTTAGTTTTCTTCTTTAGTTTTTCTCTTGCCTTGTAATAATTGTTTTTGTCAGTTTTTCCTATTCATCATTAATAAGACTTAACCGACTTTTTACTCAAAAAAAAAAGTTTGTGATTAAATTTTTTTTATTTAAATAATATTTTTTAAAAATTATTACAAAATTATTAGATAAATTATTTCATTATTCTCAAAAGAATTAGCGAACATTTGAAAAAAAATGTTTAGATTACGATTTAATAACAGCATAGGACTACTTCTCTGTCTTGGTAGCCGCCTCCCCTTTGCTGGTGTTTGGTAGGAACCCACCATTTACACCAATCACATGAATAGAGTGTTCAAAAAAATTTGATCCGATTATCTATTGATTCGATCTGAAATTTTAGATATTCGATTCGATTTGAAATTTTAGATATCCGATTCATTTTTTTATTTAATTCGGATCGGATATCCGAAAATTTCGAATCGAATATCCGATATCCAAAAATTTAAAATTTTTTATAGGTATAAATCTTGTTATATTAGATATTTTTACTTGTTATATATGAAAAATTAAAATTTTTATGGATACAAATATTGTTATATTCAATGATTTATTGATTTTTATATTTGAAAACCTAAAATTTTCATGGATAGAACTATTAAATTAAAAAAAAACAAATAAATTTATAAATTTCGGATATTCGGATATCCGAATTTTCGGATCAAATACGAATCGCTATTTAGGTAATTCAAATTTTTTAAATATTCGAATTTTTGGATCAAATCTGATCCGATATCTGATAATGAACACCCCTACTCGTGAAGGTGTGCAAGCACCATGAACCAGGGGGTACGGCCCAACTAAACCCAGGATCATCTCAATTTCTGGTCAAATCATTTTATCAGTCCCTACATTATGTTTAAGTTGTATATTGAATTCTAATATTCTAATTCCATTATCTTTAGTCCCTGGACTTCTATTGGGTGGGACCAGATATCCCAATATGTTCTTTTAATAAATATATAGATAGATAAAAAAGTAAAATGAAAACTAAAATTCCGTGGACTCAAAGTGTGCGTGTATTTATACAGTGACGAATCCACATATAATTTAGGGATAAATTGATCCCACTTGAATTGTTATGATTTAAAATTTTTAAAGAGTTAAATGAGAGTTTTAAGGAGTTAGTATAAAATTTTTCATAAAAATATTAGAATTGACCCACTTGATTTGTTTTGGCATGGGGAAAATAATATTTATATTGCAGTAGTATAGAAATCCTCATACCTCAAAGTCTACTCTGACTCCACTATATGAAAAACCTGACTCCTCCACTGTACATACCCTACTGCACAAAATTTTTTTCATATAATTTTATTTATATGTATATCATTTACATATATGGATCTTGGTTAAAGAGTTTGAGAGAGTTATTTAATTTTTTAAAATATTTGGATGTTTAAATTAAAATTTTAAGAGCACTGTCGAATTTAATTTAAAGTTTTTTTAAAAATTGGGGTCTAACTAAAATTTTAAAAAATTATACTTATGAAAATTTTATAAAAATTTAAGAAATGTACTTCATTAAAAAAATATTCAAAAAATCATAATAAAAGTATTTAAAAAATTAAAGGAAAATGACTAAATAATAAAATTTCAAAATTTTGAGGGGTAAAAGTTTTCACTAACCATTGGCATTCGCCTCTGATTATATATAAGTTGTAGATATATAATTTATATTTTAATTTGATCATTTCAATCTTTTTCTTTTTAAATTTTAATATTGACTCAATAGTTATTCAATTGCCTAAGTTAAATATGTTATTAATCTTTATATTATAAGTACATATTCTCTAGCTCAATATTTTAAATCTTACATTTTTTGAACAATTAAATCTTACATTTAATCGCAAAGTTAAATAAAAGCTTTGCTAACATTTAAAAAAAAAAAAGCTTTGCTAGAAAGTATTGTTTTTATAGTCAATGTTTTATCGTCGTTGTTCTTAGATTACTTTCCTTTTTTTGGGTACTATTGACGATGAGAGGAACTTTATGTTATCACTTGTGATTTTCTTAATTTCTTTAACTTTAGTTTATAATAATAATTTTCTTTGTCATAGATTTCTCATTTTTGCATATTTTGTTGTGTCTATTTTGTCTGTCTAATAGCACGAGTTTTTATTTACCTTTGTAGTGATTTGACATTTGTAAATCAATCATTATGGTGTAAGTTCTTGATCAGGGAAGGTCGACGGTTGTTGATTTTTAGAGAATGAAACAACTTTTTTTTATTGATAGAACTTACTGAATACAAGAGATTACAACCTTTATATACACACAATATAACAAGAGATAACGATCTCTGTGAGCTAACTGACTCATCTTCTACAGCTTTCTAAAGCTTAACAGACTCAACAGCTTTGCTAACAACCAAAGCTGACGTGTCTAACTACTTTGAAATACAGATTTACTCAACATTCCCCCTACTGCTCTCGTTCTTCATTTCTTCAACAGAGACAACATTAACCTTGCGCCTGAAATCAAGAAATTGCAACCTGGACAAGGCTTTAGTGAGACCATCTGCGATCTGGTGATTAGCCGGAACATAATTAACTTGCAGCTGCTTAGCTGTTACCTTCTCACGCACAAAATGGATGTCCAGCTCAACGTGTTTAGATTTGGCATGATAAACTGGATTCGCACACATTGCTATGGCGCTTGAATTATCACACCATACAACTGGAGGCTCAACATGCTGCACACCCATATCAGTTAATAGGGCAACAACCCAAGTAACCTCAGAAGCCACATCTGCAACGCTGCGATACTCCGCTTCAGAAGTAGACCGTGAAACACTCTTCTGTTTTCTTGAGAACCAAGACACAAGATTGCTGCCCACATAAACACAATTCCCTGTGATAGAACGACGATCACTGACATTCCCAGCCCAATCAGCATCGACAAAAGCTGTAACAGCATACTTGGACTCACTGGGTTGAAACTTCAAGCCATAATCTAAGGTGCCAGCAAGGTACCTCAAGATGCGTTTTACTGCTACCCAATGTTGTTCACAAGGGGAATTCATAAACTGTGCGACACGATGCACACTAAATGTGATATCTGGTCTGGTATGGCATGCATACAGCAAGCCCCCAACTACACTACGATACTCAGTAGGATCCTCTAACAGACTCCCAGCATCCTGCATGAATTTCGATGTGAGAATCATTGGAGTAGGGCAGGGATTCGCATTCTCCATCTTAACCCTAGCCAACAAATCACTTATATATTTCCTTTGACTGAGCACAAGTGAAGCACCAGACCTTGTGACTTCAATGCCAAGGAAAAAGGAAAGATCACCTAGATCTTTTAGCGAAAATTTATCATTCAATAATTGCACCACTTCTTCAACCTCTATAGACGACATACCAGTGATGATAATGTCATCTACGTAAACAAGCATATAAGTAAATACTTCATTTTGTGATCGAACAAACAAACTCGTGTCTGCACGAGAGCATTTGAAACCAATTTGAAGAAGAAACTGTTTCAACTTTTCATGCCAATTTCGTGGAGCCCGCTTCAACCCATACAATGCTTTCTGAAGCTTGCACACCAGACGCACACCATTATCCCCAACCTGCTCAAACCCTGGAGGCTGTACCATGAACACAGTCTCCTCCAAATCACCATTTAGAAACGCGTTGTTGACATCTACTTGTCGCAACTGCCACCCATTCATAACAGCAACAGACAGAACCACATTAACAGTAGAAGCTTTAATCACAGGGCTAAAAGTATCGCGAAAATCCTGCCCAGGGACCTGAGAATATCCCTTGGCCACCAAACGTGCCTTGTATTTCAGAACGGACCCATCTGGGTTGCGTTTCAACTTGAACACCCATTTACAACCAACTGGGCTCCTTCCTTCAGGTAACTCAACCAAGGACCAAGTCTCATTCCTGTGCAAAGCATCAAGTTCAGCTAAAACAGCGTCCTTCCACTTTGGAGACTGAAGAGCCTGATGAATTGTGGTTGGTTCAACAAAATCAGCACTGCACGTAGCCATAAAACTCTTAGGCTTAAATATGCCATTCTTGCTTCGCGTAACCATAGCATGGCGACTGACAGTCGTATCAACAACAGATGAACTATTCTCACAGCCATCAAAAGTAGTAGCTGAGGACGATCCAACAGGAGGCTCAACAGCACCACATACTCCTGTCGATCCACCAGACAACTCATCAACATGGACCCCTGAATCACCATGCATCCCCATAGTATCAACAGATAACTCAGGATCACGCGTCCCTAAGTTTGGAGATAAATCCACTGGAATATCAGCACACGAACTAGCACCTTGACCAGTAGCACCACCTGAAGAAAAATCACCAGCATCAGTCCTGTCAGGAGGAGCAGCAACAGGAGAAGACGCAAGCTGTTGCTCAGGATCAACAGAGCCAGTATGTTGTGCCTGACTATGGGCTGCATGCTCACGAGCTGTATCTACACACAATTTATCAGCACCAGCAACAAGAGGAAACTCTCGAGATGTAGCAAATGGAACAGTAGTCTCTGAGCATGCCTCCTTAGGTTCTGCAAAGGGAAACACAAACTCATCAAATACAACGTGCCTGGAAGTAAAAATTTTACCATCCTTGGCTAGACACAAGTAACCCTTATGACCAGGGCTAATGCCAAGATATGTGCACGGCTGGGATCGAAAACACAACTTATGGCGCTGAAACGGACGTAGGTGAGGGAAACACCGACACCCAAACACACGTAAATCAGCATACTCAGCAGATCTACCATATAACTTTTCGAAAGGAGAACAACCATGCAAAACCCTAGTTGGCAGACGATTAATGAGATGCACAGCAGCCATAACAGCATGAGACCAGAACTTAAAAGGCAAGGACGCCTGAGCCAACAAAACAAGAGCCAACTCAACCACATGACGATGCTTGCGCTCCACCACCCCGTTCTGCTGAGAAGTGTGCGGACAAGTAACACGATGCTTGATTCCTTGCGTAGCCAGCAAAGAAGACAAACGGCGAAATTCACCACCCCAATCGCTTTGAACTTCTTTGATGGATACCTCAAATTGTGTTGAAACCATTTTCTGAAACAACTGGAAAGCCATAAGAGCCTGACTTTTATCTTTGAGCAAATAGAGCCAGGTGTGTCTTGTAAAGGCATCCACAAAACTAACATAATATCGAAAACCATCCGAAACAATATGGGAAGGTCCCCAAACATCAGTGTAAACAAGTTGAAAGGGAGCACTATACACTGTGTTAGATGTTTGAAAAGGAAGTTGGTGACTTTTACCCATCCGGCAAGCCACACACATTTTATTCAAATCTTGAGAAAAGTTTACATTCAAGCTCTTACACAATTTGAGAAACGTTTCTTGAGCAGGGTGGCCAAGCCTCCTATGCCACAGCTCATATGAATTACAATCAGAAGAGAAAACAAAACTATTTTCTGTTTCACCAACATCTTTATTGCTAGTTATCAAAGGCATAAAATGATAGAGTCCTCCCACTTCTTTCCCTTGCAGCAAAACCTCTCTTGAAACTTCATCTCGAACCAAGCAACGAGTGGAGTGAAACTCAAAAAATACACCATTATCCCTAGCAAACTTTGACACAGAGAGAAGATTTCGCGTTACTTGTGGCACATGCAATAGATTATTTAAAACTAAACTTCGAGAGGCAGAAGAAATAAGGGAAGAACCAGTCTTGGCAATATCCAAAGAAACACCATTGCCTACAACAAGTTTACCTGGTCCCTTGTAGTCATTAGCACGAGACACTAAAGTAGAATCAGGTGTCACATGATGTGTGGCACCTGAATCTACAACCCAGCAATCATCAGGGACTGAAGCAGATGCAGCATGAACCTGTGGAGACACATCAGCCACCTTGCTCGCAGTAGAACAACACCGACAGCCATCATGCTCAACAGCAGTATAATGAACAGCACCAGTTTCTCCTGGGAATTGATTCTGATTAGAAGAATTATGCACACCAGGATAATTACGATCAAAGCGATGCCAACACCTGTCAGCAAGGTGACCAGATTTCCACAAACTTGACATTGAAACCGCGAACGCCCACGACCACCAGCAGAAAACTGACCTCGACCTCCATTTCGACCACCACTAGATGACTGAGACCTATGCTGATCACCAAAAGAACTGGACTGCTCCCCAGATTTTGAAACATGAGCAACATTAGCACTTAAAGGAAAAGAATCAGACTGAAGATCAAACCCTTGCAACTGCATCTTTGCATCAATTAACAGATTAAAAACTCTGTCACGAGAAAAAGACTCCTTACTAGATGTGATAACAACCATAAACGGCTGATACTCCCTGGACAAACCATTCAACATACTTGCAACCTGTTCAACCTGAGACACAGGACTCCCACACGATGCTAAGGCATCACAAACCTCTTTAATACGAGAAAGATAAGTACGCATACTTTCATCACCCTTCTTAATAGACCGAAGTTTACAATGGAGACTCATAATCGACGTTGTAGACTGATTTGCAAAAAACTGTAACACTGTATTCCAAACAGCAGATGCAGTCTCAGCACCCACAAACTCAGACAATAAACGAGTACTTACAGTGGACAGCAACCAAGAAGCAAGCGCAATGTCCTGCGCTACATACACCTCATAATCTTCATTTGGAGTCTCAACGCCATCAGTCCCACGAACCATCTTTGGAGGTACCACCATCGTCCCATTCAGCAGCCGTTCCAGGCGATGACTCCGTACAGTAAGCAAGACCTGTTGCTTCCAAAGAAGAAAGTTAGTCTCGTCAAGAACCAGATTCACTCGTTTGTTTGTGAATAAAGGCATAGTTCTTGCGGATCCATCAGAAACAACAGACGAACCAGCAACACCAGAAGCATCAAGATCAGACGGCATTGCTAAAGACAACAGTATACACGAAACAACAAGAAAGAAACCCTAAAGAAGAGAATTACAGCGAAAAACACCCAAGAATTGTTTTAAGCGAATGATACCATGTTGATTTTTAGAGAATGAAACAACTTTTTTATTGATAGAACTTACTGAATACAAGAGATTACAACCTTTATATACACACAATATAACAAGAGATAACGATCTCTGTGAGCTAACTGACTCATCTTCTACAGCTTTCTAAAGCTTAACAGACTCAACAGCTTTGCTAACAACCAAAGCTGACGTGTCTAACTACTTTGAAATACAGATTTACTCAACAACGGTCTAGTATGGTTATAACACTTTTTGTGAAAGTTTGTTAATGTATTTTGAACTATTAACGTAGCATTCTGTAAGATCGATTTGGTCCATCGTCATTGGCAAAGGAGAGTAAAAGTCTTAAGGGACCATGCACAATTTATTAAAATGAAATCATTAATTTGAGAAAAATAAATAAATGTTTGTCTACTTGTTTACGTGGTAAACATACTTTTGAATAAAAATGAGTCTAACATGACTCAAAATTCATGACAGACAATATTATTGTCTTTTCTCATGTGTTTTTACCACTAATCAAAAACGTATCTTTTGTTTTTTTGCAAGTTATTTAACTTAACTCATCTTTTTATCTTTTTTTTGGTCTTGTGTGATCGCTCTTATTGCACATGTTTAAAACAACTCTTTATCATCAATCATATTCAAAGAAAATTATATTGTCTCTTCACATCCTATATGTTCTTTGTTATACCTTTATTTATTTTAAAAAATCTTGTAATATAATCATATTATCTAAATATAGATTGAATCAATATTAAAATTTAAAATATATAGTAATTAAAATTAATCAAATTAAAATATAAAAGGTGCCGAGAGAATTGGACTTCTTTTACTTTTCAGCTGCAAACGAGTGTGGAGAGGGGAAGGCGGAGGGCTTTAGCCTGTACATCCACTAAATAGTAATGATAATGGGACCCCACTCCATTTTGGTAATTTAATATACGAGGGACGGTTAATCTTTCTGGTGGGCCAATGGGACCTCACCCCCTATTCTCTCTTACAATTTTGGACCACTTTGCCAAAGCTAAAATGCATTGGGACCAAATCTCAAACTCTACACATAATTTTATTATTACATTAACTTTATAATTTTAAGTACGAATGACCAGTTATAGGATGTAAAAAACTGACCCAATCTACAAATTGGCTGAAATCGACTTGAGTCATAACTGCTTTTGACCCGAGGTGGTGGTGGTCTGAAATCGATTCAAGTTCAAACTGGTGTTGACCTGAACCCGAGTTGGACCTGAAACTTTTGGATTTGAAGCCGACCTGAGAACGGCCTGAACTCGAATTTAATCTGATAATGTGATAACCGAACCAGACCTGCATCCTACCTGATATGAACTCAAACCCCAGATTAACCTGGTAAATAACTGATATTACCCGACAAGTTATCAACCTTACCTGTTATGAACCTAATCTGTAATTAACTCAACCTGCAAATGATCTGACTTGTCATTGAACTGATATGATATTTACCTAACTTGGTATTTATCTTACTTGTAATAACTAATAAGTTATAATTGATGAATTTGTGAGACTATAAATTTATTACATTATAGTGTGACAAAATACATATTCACAATTTAAGGTACATAATTATCTATAATCATTAAATTAATATGTTTACTTTTTTATATTTATAAATTATAGTATACAAAATTATTTAAAAGTTTTATTAAATATCTAAATGTTGCTAGTATGATTCCTTAATGTTTATGGTTTAATATTAACAATTTATGGTTTAGTTTAGTGTTATTGGTTTACGAGATTAATTCTGATTCTTTAAGGTTTATGGTTTAGTTTAATGTTTAGTTTAGAGTTATTGGTTTATGTGATTAATTTGGATTCCTTAAGGTTTAGAGTTTAGTATCAATGATTTATTGTTTAGCTTATGGTTATTGATTTATGAAATTAATTTCGATTCCTTAAGGTTTATGGTTTTGTGTTTAGTATTAACGTTTTATAGTTTCGTTTAGAGTTATTGATTTACGAAATTAATTCCGATTCAACCTGCTAATTTATGATTTGATTTGATTAAATATTTAAATCAAAGCTTCATGTATACAATTGAACTAAATGAAAATTTCAACTTTCATGTGTACAGTTACATGTTTACATCCAAATAAAAATTTGTTTATAATTATATTAAAATCAAAATTTAAATGGTATAATAATAATAATGTCTGAATTGAATTAACTTATTAAACTTAGGATCTAATTGAGCTAAATTAAAACCTTGAAACATAAATCACATACATAATTAAAAGAATTCTAAAACTAAATATGAAATTTCAATTAAATTAATCTGAATTGGAACTCAATTGAATTAAATTAAAACCTAAAAGTGAAAATTTTGGACTTAAATAAAAAACATCTAAATTCGGAAGGGCTAAAAAATAATTTCCCCTAAGCTAAAAAATAACGCGGGTTCTTTCCCTCCCAAGTCCCACCGTTTCATTTTAATTAAAGGATAAACTACATATATGACCACTTAATTATGGGGTTGATGTCAATTTGACCACCATACTTTCAATTTTGTCAAATATACCACTTAACTATTTAAGTGGTACCAATGTAGCCACCGACCATTAAAACATAACAGAGAGGCTGACGTGGATGTTAAACAAAGTTGGTATAATTATACATTTGGTCCTCATTATTTACACATTATATCAATTTGGTCTTAAATTGAATTTATTTTAATAAATTTATCCTTCAGTCATATAGTGACACGTGTCACCATCTGATTTGGGGAGTATTTTTTAATTTTAATTTATTTAACCAATATTTTCCTATCCGATCAAATTGGAAACATGGTGACACATGTCACTATATGACTGGAGGATAGGAAAATATTTGTTAAATAAATTAAAAATAAGAAAAATATTCCTCAAATCAGATGGTAACACGTGTCATTATATGACTGGAGGATAAATTTATTAACTTAAATTCAATTTAGAATCAAATTGATATAATGTGTAAATAATGAGGACCAAATGTGTAATTATAACAACTTTGTTTAACAACCACGTCAGCCTCTCCGTTATGTTTTAACGGTTGGTGGCTACATTAGAACCACTTAAATAGTTAAGTGGTATATTTACTAAAATTGAAAGTATAGTGGTCAAATTGACATCAACCCCATAGTTAAGTGATCATATGTGTAGTCTACCCTTAATTAAAAACATGAAAAAGATAATTGGTAAAAAAAAGGGGGAAATGACAAAGTTTTGAAGGGAAATAAGTCGCCTAATGTTTAGGTTAGGGATTAATTACCCTTTAGGTCATGTTGTGTTTAAAATGTTACATTTTAATCCTAATATTTACTTTTAAGTTTTAGTTTAATTCAATTTAGTCACAAGTATCCCTACAGTTTGGACTTCGGATATAGCAATCCCCTCCCCAGGGTGATCTTTAGTCCTTAAAATTTTATTTTTAGCCGAAATTGACCCTATTTATTTATAATTTTTGTAATTTAGTCTAATAATTTCAATATGCTAATATTTTTGTTCATTTTAGTTCCGAAGATTTAATTTTAAGCCGAAATTGACTCATATTTATTTTTATGGTAAAATTGTGAAATTGGTCACTAGACTCTTAAATTTCTCCATTTTCAATGTCAAATTAGTCCATAATTTTGGTTTTATGTTATATTTTATGGTAAAATTGTGAAATTGGTTACTTGACTGTCAAATTTCTCAACTTTAAAATTGTTAGATTGGTCCATAATTTTGGTTTTTGGCTATATTTAATGATGAAATTGTGAAAGTGGTCCCTACTTTTGGTTTATGGCGTCACATCTCGAGAACCGGCCTAGTTAGAATTAGGTTCCGGTGATTGGAAAATTTGAATTTGATGTGTATAATGTTTTAATTAATGACCTTTATAACCCTCTTATGTAATGAAGTTACATTTTGATCCCATTCGAATAGTTAAAATTCCTTGTATGAAATTCAAAGCTAGAATGTGAAATCTGAGTCAGGCGTATCGATACAATGAGACCAGTGTCGATATGGTCTAACTATCAATAACTAACTTACATGTTTTGGCCTAATCGAATTGATACGGTAGAAAAGGGTATCGATAAAGGCCCCTGTTTCGAATACGCTTAAAGGCTAAGTAAACCCTCAAGTGAAGGAAAGCCCTTTATTGGTTAAAAGGGGAGGTGGATAATCATTAAAGGTCTGATTACCACCCATTGCATAAAAATGAAAAGCTCTCTTCCTTTGTTTTTGTTCTACCGAAACCAAATTTCAAAGCAAGCACCGACATTGTCTTCCACCTTAACTCAAGCACACACTTCTATCTTTGAACTCTCTAAGCTCGAGTGTTCTTCGATTCGAAGACTCCATCGCGAAGCCTTTGGTTGGGTAAGGAGAAACCCTCAATCAATTGTTAAATTCCTTGATCCATTAGAGTTTAATTTTCAAGTCGAAATTCTAAGTCTAATCTTTGAATGATCACCATATGATTATATATTGGTTGTAATGGTTCTTTGTGTTCATTCCTAGCTCAAGTATTGGAGGAAATAGATCCGTCAACTCCAACTAAGCCTAGGGACAAAGGAATCGAAATTCGAGAATCCTAAAAGCTTTTGTGCTCTAGGTGAGTGTAGTTGAGTCAAGGGATATGCTAGGTGCCATCTCGTTGCATTTGATCGTGAATTTGATTTTTATTTTGTTAAAGGCTCAATTAGAGCAACCATATGTGGATTTGAATGGTAAGATTGGTAAGTCCTTTGAATTACCTTGATATGTCTATAAGCATACATGCGATATCCAAATTATGTGGTTTATGGAATTTCATATGAATATAATATGTGACATAGAGCTAAGACTCATTTTGTTATCTGAAATGATATGATCCGAAAGGTATGAACTATGATAAAATATGTGAACTTGGACACTTCTAAACATTGGATACAATTGGCATGCCCTAGGATTATTTGAGCTCATATGAGTAAGGGTGGACTACGGTCCGGAGCTATGACCTATATGTGGGGGAAATAAGGTTGGGTTGTGTAAGGGACTTTCCGGAGCTACGGCTCAAGGCTACGACATATCTTCTGATATATGTGTTGGTGTAAAGGGAAAGCTGCGTATCCATTCGTTACATTGTCCAATGGATTGTTTATGTTAAATAAGCTATGAAAATATGAAAATATGTTAATTAGGATTAACCATGTGACTTATGTGATTAAAGTTATGATTATGATACTTAAATGCATTGTTATGTAACTCATGTTGATAGTTTGCTATTTGTGCCATTTTATTGTGTTATTATGATAAAAGCTTTGCTAACATTAAAAAAAAGCTTTTTTAGAAAGTATTGTTTTTATAGTCAATGTTTTATCGTCGTTGTTCTTAGATTTCTTTTTTTTTTGGTACTATTGACTATGAGAGGAACTTTATGTTAATTGTCGATCACTTGTGATTTTCTTAATTTCTTTAACTTTAGTTTCTAATAATAATTTCCTTTGTCATAGATTTCTTATTTTTGCACGTCTTGTTGTGTTTATTTTATCTGTCTAGTGGCACGGGTAGTAGTTTGACATAGATTTTTTATTTACCTTTGTAGTAGTTTGACATTTATGAATCAATCATTATGGTGTAAGTTCTTGATCAGGAAAGGTTGACGGTCTAGTATGGTTATAACACCTTTTGTGACAGTTTGTTAATGTATTTTAAACTATTAACGAAGCATTCTGTAAGACCGATTATGTCCATCATTATTGGCAGAGGAGAGTCAAAGGCTTAAAGGACCATGCATAATTTATTAAAATGAGATCATTAATTTGAAGAAAAAAAATGTTTGTCTACTTCTTTATGTGGTAAACATACTTTTGAATAAAAATGAGTCTAACATGACTCAAAATTTATGATATACACTATTATTGTCTTTCCTCGTGTATTTTACCACTAGTCCAAAACGAATCTTTTGTTTTTGCAAAGTAATTAACTTCACTCATCTTTTTGCCCTTTTTAGGTCTTCTGTGATCGCTTCTATTGCATATGTCCAAAACAACTCTTGATCACGAATTATATTCCATAAAAGTTATATTGTCTCTTCACATCCTATATGTTCTTTGTTATACCTTTATTTATTTTTAAAAAACTTATAATATAATCATGTTATCTAAATATAGTTTGAATTAATATTAAAATTCAAAATATATTGTAATTAAAATTAATCAACTTAGCTGATAGAATTGGACATCTTTTACTTTTCAGGTGCAAATGAGGGTGGAGAGGGGGAGGCGGAGGGCTTTAGCCTGTACGTCCACTAATAGTAATGATAATGGGACCCCACCCCATTTTGGTAATTTAATATACGAGGGACGCTTCATCTTTCTTGTGGGCCAATGGGACCTCACCCCCTCTTCTCTCTTACAATTTTGGACCACTTTGCCAAAGCTAAAATGCATTGGGACCAAATCTCAAACTTTACATATAATTTTAAGTACGAATGGCCAATTATGAGGAAGACGAACTCTCCTACCTACCCCTGATTAGAGGGCTTCTTTTATTAACATAAGTTTGGATTAAGTTTGTTATACCCATTATATTCTTTTATATTATCCGTCAATATTTTTTTTTTGCGTAACATGTTATATTTCCTTTACAATATATTTTTACGCAATTAGTTAAGTACGGATGTAATTTTTTATGTGAATGAACGGACTTATAAAATTTTAGGCGGTAAACTTATAAAAATTTAGGGAGGTAAAAATAGATTTTTCAATAGATAATACATATAAAATTTTAAAATCATATACAAATTTCAAATTTTCAAGGAGCGAGCGCCCCCTTCTGCCCTCTCGATCCATCCCTACAATTAGCCCTTAACGAGTATTTCTCTGGCATCACTCCCTAACCATACCCATAACAGGTATTGGTTGGACGATCATCCGATGTATGAAATACCAAAATCCCATGCCACTATTTTGGTGTTGTCTACATTGTCAAACCATATTTGGTGCGAAACTGTAACAATACTAAATTATTTTTAATTGAAAGAAAAAATTAAAACGATACAAAGGTGTTATAGTGTAAATGTTGGAGTTGGTCTCTTACATCAAAATAATAGTAAATATCTTATTTTGCACTATTTTAATGCAAATATTAAAGTTGGTCTCTTTACAATAATTTTACTTTTTTGCTTTTTATAATTTTTGTATTATTTTTAACACTAAAATAGTGTTATAGTGTTGGTGAAGGGCGGAGATGCTCCAACTCCTCTGCCACAACTATTTACTAAAGGATGCCCCATGTACAAGTATTTGAAGCCCAACAATTATGGCCCAAAGAATGGAATATCTAATATTTGCAACTACGCCTTGAAAACTAAATATTGCGTAAATACAAAGCGGCACACGATTAGGGTTTTCGAATTTCTGCAAAATTTGTTCAAAATGCATTTGACGCTTGAGTTTGGGTACGATTTTTAATCAAATTTATTGTTTTTGGTTCTGTTAATTCTTTATTTTCCACAATCAATTTGATCCTAATCTGTATCGCGGTTTTTAGTAATAAAGTTTTGTTCTTGAGCTAATAACCCAAATTTAATTTACTTATTTCTTGCCTTTTTATTTTAATTCTATGGTATTTTCATTGTTTGATGCAGTGGAGGCTTAGAACTTCTATGTGAGTCTGTTAAAGTTCATAATGTCAATGTTGATCTGCCAAAAGGAGCAGATAAGGTCAGCCTTTTTCTTTATTGTTTAACTCAGCATGTTTCAAGCTACTTAATTTTTGAGGATTTTAATGAATTGGTTTTTTTTTTTTTTTTTGCTTTCTCAGTTAACAATGAAGGATTTACTAGCTTGGGTTCGTACCAATTTGATCAAGGAGAGACCTGAAATGTTCATGAAAGGGGAATCTGTGTAAGTTTTTTCAAGGGTCTAGACTCTGAACGGTCATTTGCAATGGATGCAAAAAGATTGAATTAGGATTCTGATTTTGAAAAGCAACCCATTTAGCTGATGGGTGGTTTTGGTTTGTGCAGGAGACCCGGCGTGCTCGTCCTCGTAAACGACTGCGATTGGGAGTTGAGTGGCCAGCTCGATACTACCTTGGAAGAGAAGGATGTGGTAGTTTTCATTTCAACTTTGCATGGTGGATAGTATGAACATCTAGGTTATATATGGTTACTATATCTTATAAGCAATCATTATGAAGATCGTATCGGTTTTTCCGATAGTGTTTCATTCTTGAACTTCATTATTGAAGGTGTTATATGAAAATGCAATGAAATTTGTATTGCCTCATTTTCATCATTGTCTTCTGCTTGTTTCTGTTGAGTAATGTATTTTTTAGTACTTTTGTTATAAATAGAAATTCCATGGCAGGTTTTCAAGTATTACAGACACCATACTACTTGACCAAAAACTCACGTTTATGAAGAAGAAAAACACCCTTCTTTCCCTTGTATTTGATGTTTGATAACAGGCCAAATAAATACGAAGAAAGCTACCGGTTAAACGATGCCGAAGAAAGAGAGTTGGGAAGAGTAATCTTGATGACAAGTCCAGGGAAAACATCATCAGGGTTATGAATATGAGGGTTGTGCTCCACTATAAACGGATCACCACACTTATCACTTATGGAGTGTAGGGTTTCTCCTTCTGCAACGACATAGATTTCATCGCAAGCTCGCTCCAACAGCCGACGACCGAGCACTTTGCCATCACATTCCTCTTTGTTCATTATCGTCGAGTTAGTCTCCTCGAAAGAGTTGAGTAGTAGTAGGGTTACCAACACAAAGACGCAGCACCAAGAGGCTTCGTCCTCGGCTGTAGACGTTAGTGCGAAAATCCGACTCCAACAGATATCGGACGACATGGAAGAGGATTGAGTGGTGAAGGTGAAAATGAAGGGTTTTTAAGGGAGTGCGGTGTAAAGTTGAGGAGCAGTATTGGCAGTTTATAATGGTGGGGCAGTGGGGGAAGCCACGATTTTGCATATTATGTGAACGTGAGTTGCCCAATTTGGAAGGGCCTAAAAAAGGAACCACTAAAGGGACTTTGCATGCGAGTTTGAGTTCTTTGTTAAGCAAATTTCACTTTGGATTTACTTCATTGGCTGCCAAAAAGGCACGTTTTCCATTAGATGAATGAATGCCGTCATATAATAGGATGACAACATTCCCAACAGTCGAGCGTACTCACGAGGATCTCCTTGTCACCAATTTTATCACATATATATATATATATATATATATATATATATATATATATATATATATATATATATATATATATATATATATATATATATATATATATATATATATATATATATATATATATATATATATATATATATATATACACACACGTTACGGTTTATTTTCTCATACACTGACGATAGAAATTTTAATTTCCACAAACATTTTAGTTTAGTGATTTAAGGTTTTAGTTTAGGGTTTAGATTGTATGGTATAAAATTTAAAGTTTATAATTGAAATTTAAGATATAATGCTTGAGGGTTAAGGTTTAGTTAAGGTTTAGTAGTTAGGGGTTTAGGATTAAGGGTTTTAATTTTAAATTTTAGCCTTTAATTAGGCACGTTTGTGTAAAAAAAACTTTACACCTCCCGTGTATAGGATAATTGTCCCATACATAAATAATACCTGAACTTGATTCTCAGTTTCAATCTGATATCTAAAGTTTTTTTGTGCAGTTAGGTACTTGAACCTAACTTTAAAGTTTAATTTGGTACATAAAGTCATTTTTGTCCAATTAAGAACCTAAACTTGACTTTTTGTTTCAAATTGGTATATAAACTTTTTGTTTCAAATTAGGTACCAAATTGAACCTTGGAATCAAGTTCAAATATTTAAAATTCGAAACTAGTCCAAGTCCTACGACATCACAAATCTCCAATATCAATAAAATGTTTTTTTTTCACAACATTATACATCTAACCTAAGCCGCTTTCAGAATTCAAAACTGTTGCCCAACGAAGAATGGAAATCCAACCTATATGTATCTATATCTATATATCATATCATATCATTCGTGTCGAACAGGGGCAACCAAAAGGCAGCAACTGCTTCAGGGCTGTAAATACTACAAGGATCCATGGCAGCACAAAGAATGAATTTTAATTTGAAGCTACTTAAAGCCAGAGAAAGACTCTTGTATGATCCATTTACACGTTGTGATTGGTTGAGCCAAGTAATTTTTCCTCCTCTCTTGGGATGTCAGCCATCGGAATCTGAAAGCCGGACTTGGTATTTTTGTTCCATTCATTTTCTACTCGAAAGAATATCCATTGGAACCTCCTTAGCATCTCTAGGGCGGTGATCGTAAACACGGTCAAGTAGTTGTGGCGGAGATGAGCAGACAGTTTATACGTCCATGTGCAACGCAAAACCAAGTTGCTTCCAATAACCCAAAAGTAAACCTACCAAGTTTGAAAAAAATGGCAATTATGCATGTAAAACAACTACTGATGTGCCGACGATGTCTCACAGAATGAAATTGCATTATCTGCACTAAGATTCTTACCCATTGTCGCCCGTATAACAGATTGGAACATAAACTTGGTTTGTTGAACTTGAAGATCCTAGTGAAGACACTGTCGTACATGCCGAATTTAAAATGAACTTGATTAAGCGCAAGGAATGCCGAAGTGGCCTCACAATCAAATGTTATATATAAAAACTGTTTGGAAAGGGGATGTATAATCATACCTAAGGTCCCAATCACGAGTTACATCCCAATAAAATGAGTAGAGTGAGTTGACAAGACTTGAGAAAAGCCAGAGGCGGCGATAAACATGCGTCCACCTATCAGGTGAGACATGATATTTAAGGGCCGAGAGAAAAATCACAGGGACAGCCGTTGAGTATTTTAAAGCTGAAAACCAAAATCACATATGAGATGAGATGAACCATGTGAGAACTAGCAATAGAAATCACAGACAAAGTTCGATGATGTGCTGTCCATAGAGTTTAAGAATTTTCTCAAGGCATTACATTGTATACTTTATCAGTTCAGAGATCCATATCCATTCCGAACAGATGTAACTTAATACGAAAATAGTAAGCATCAAGATCCTAGATGTGTTACCATTAAAAAGGGTTGGCTTCTCTTTTGTGTCTTTATACTGACGCAGACATTGCAGAAGCCGCCAAATATAAGGAATAACAAGCACTAGTGGAATTGCAACCGAGTGGCTTCCACAAACCGAGTCTGCTTCAAACCATGCAATTGTTGCAACCTACATGCCAAGACAAACCTTATCTTATTAAACTGAGGAGATCAACATTGCATCAACACAAAGAGCTTCAGCAATTCAATGTTGATCGAATCCAAATTAAGCATAATCAGATTTAGTACTAAATAAGATAGGGAAAGTATACCCTCATTGTTTCTTAATATCATCCTTAAAAGGATAAAATAGTTGGCTGATAACCACAAGCATTAGTTTATTTAGAAGACCTCACACAAGCAATTCAAAATCAACTGTATTGTAAAGCATTACAGGCACAACATTATGTCTTAAGTTCAATGGGTTTTAACTGCCTCGAAAACCATCAACTTATTTTTCATAGATTCGCAGGAATACATAATGAAGTAGGTGATACAACTCGCAGATATTAATAATTAAAGACAATAAAAGTGCTAGGCTGTTGAGAAGAGTGTTGAAGGTCTTATCTTCAGCCAATTTGGAAAAATAAGTAAAGCTAAAAATCCCACAAAGCACCACATTTGAGAGCACTCTTAGCCTTTTATAAATAACCAAAATTACCTGGCGATGAACCATTCGACAGACTGAACGCTCCAAATCTGAAAATACCTTCACAAAATAAAGATTACAAGCAATTAGGAGAAAAATCTAGCTCCACTTATGAAATCAAATTCTAATATCAAATGTCCAGTAATTGTTGTCCTATGAGATACACCTAAACAGCTGGAAACTGAAGCTTTCTCCATAAGAATATCAAAGCACGAGAAAGTATTTTCATCTGATCTTCCCCCCATTGGTGAAATCTAACTATTTAGAGAAGGGAAATAAGCAGCTTGCTTAAGGAGATGAAATGATGTTACAGGTTCATACCTTGGCCATGGAGGTTAAAATGTCTGCCAAGAAGAAGTCAGGAAATGAAATTGGCTGTTATACAAGAATTAAACAAGTAAAAATGAAAAAGCATGTCAGCCACAGCAGAAGTCTGAGTAATTGCCACTAAAAAGGAAAAATCCAAAGAGTAAAGGGAAAATACTCCTGGGACGAGGAAATGCTAATCTGCAAATGCAGCTTGCTAGCTCAAGCACAAAGAAAAAGAAAGCTACACTAGAAACTAGCCTGAAGTGGGAAAGCTATCCGCCAGAGTGTTCTTAGCAAGAAGTAACGAGATGAAAAATAGAAAATGTCGAAGGGGAATATCAAAACCAAGGCAACAGCAACATAGAGGATCACCTGCAGGTTGTATTTCAAATGTCAGAACCATCAATGTGTCAAATTACTGATGGCATTGGAAACTTGGTAATCCTACAGAATCCAATCTACAAAACTAGAAGAGAATACTACACAGTCCCAGAAACATTTGCATTCATACACATACATACAGAATCATTAAACTGACAAGTAATAATTAAGTAGTAAGGCCATAATTGATAAATAGAATGGTTGAAAACATGCATATATTCAGTTAAATTATAGGGACAGAAGATAAGGTAATGCTGGGAAAGAGGGTAGATATTACACTGGTTGCGATGCTGCCAATGCTACTTCTCCGTGAGAGTAAAGATAAAGGTATGCTGTCATGCTAGTTGGCACTATAACTGTCATCCATATGCTACACTGAACATAGAAAAACATAAAAAAGACATTATAATAGGAATACATATTCTTTTTCTCAGTGGCACCACAATCTCAGGACCAAATTCTCAATAAAGCACACAAAGTGCCAAGATCCAAATAACACGAAGAGCATTTAAAACGAGTACCTTCCATATTTCTCTGTGAGTAAGATGGTTTTGATCAAGATCAAATATTTTTGCATAATTAATAGTACTCTGGGAGAAGACCCATAGACACACTCCCCACAGCCAAACCATCATTGTCTACAATTGCAAGAACAAGAAGTAAGATTCGGTATCTAATATAAAATATCAATCAGTAATCAGACTCAAAGATATGTTAACTTACCACAAGAAGGAGAGGGTTATAATATAAGAATGCCTCATACAAGAACAAGTCTCTCAAGTCTGCACTCATTCTCATGACCGAATCCCATCCAATCTGTTTCATAAAAAGAAATCAAGTATTTTCAAGACCAAATCTCACAAGCATCCACCGCATTCTAGCTAACTGTAAAATACCGACCTTGCAACAAGTGAAGGCCCATATTAGAAACCATATAACCTTAAATCTCCACAGAAAGGTGGGAGAAGGCATTATGGTTGTGGTGTGCATAGGTGAATTGGAACCCTTCATTTCACCTACAACAAAAGGAAACACGTAACCTTCTTCAACACTATTTCCAGGTTCACCAGTCCCTAAACAACAAATAAATAAACAAAAAGTAAAAAAAAAAACATTCGTAGTTTGTCATATAAGTTTAAATCGAAGGTCAATAAATTACTGAAACAGATAAAAAAATTCACCTAGGTCAGAAGAAACAGATTTGGCGGCAGGTTTCCGAAGATGAGGACTGTGAGAAGAACCGATTGCCGTCGGATTTTCAAACATGAGCTTGTCCGTCTGTTTAATTTTTTTATATTTCGATCTTAATTAAATTTGCATCCTGCAACAGTCGGATTTCAGTTTCATTTCCTTAGACAAAAATATCCTAAAAATTAATGCAGCATAAGAATTCATAAATCAATAGGAACATTGAATTAGTAATCGCAGCAAGTAACGAGTAATAATCAGATCCGGAATGAGAATGAAGCGGAAAGGTTACCGGATTGGGATCGAAAACGACGCCGTTGATGAGCGATGTTGGCAGATCTGGAAAGAGAGTGAACGAGATGAATAGATTTTTGAACTGAGAGAGAGGTGCATTTCAGTTCAGTTCGTCGTCGTCGGCAGTGCGGAATTCATCGTTGCCTCCCCTCTCCTTGTACCTTGGCTTTGTTTTCCTTTTGGAGAAGGCTATAATAACCTGAGCAGTCAGCAGTATGTTTTACGCCAGGTAGTACTAATCGACAAAACCACGCGAAATGGGCGAATGGGCGCTGGGCTAACTCGCTAACTTGGAGCGCGGCAGTACTAAAAGGAAACTTGGAGCGTAACCTTTCTCCTGCTCCTTCAACATCTACATTAGGTTTTGTTTCTCCATAAAGCAAACTTGTATATCATTGAAAGTTCAACTATATATATTCAAATTTTGTTTCAAATTTAATCTAGCGGGTGAGACACTATGTCCTTAAACAAAACTGGAGGTTCGAAACCCTATATTAAGTCTTTACGAAATTCAATCCGAATTAATCAGTTAATGAGTATTTTTACTACATTTAGGTGATCTAGTATACATTATTTACTTAATCTGTGCTTTTAAACTGCATCATGTGCTCTTTATTCACTGAAGCTTTTTTGTTTGGTGCAAGTTTTTTGGTTTTTTTGAGATTTCAATTATATGCAATGGGAAATAATTTTGTTCATGTATCCCTCATAAAGATTGTCTTTAAAAACTTATGTAACATCTTTATAGTGTGTTTCTTTCAGAGCCTGAATACACAATAGGATCCGTTTATACAGTGTAAAACTTAAATCTTTAAGTTTTAAGTTTTTTGAACGGTTGGATAAGTGAAACGAATGTATGAGATTAACAGTAAATATGTAAAGATTATCGATCTAGAAAACGTGTAAAACTTAAAAAGATTTAGATTGTGTAAGTTGATTCTAACTCATTTTAGAATCCCAAGAACAAATTTCTTTCTCAACCTAATGTAAATCATCTAATTGATGTTGACGCGTCATATTTTATTAGTTTGGGATTCACCTTAAACCAATCTAGCTTCACCTGGAATAGTCCCTCATTTCCTTTCTAAGAAGAGCTAGGTTTTGCAAAACCATTTGCATGGGCACAAAGTACAATCTTTTTTATTAATAATCATATGATTTAGTGGGATGAGGCACTAGATTTCTTGAGTAATGGTAGGGGTTCGAGTCCTGACGTTGTGAATAGAGAAAATTGGATTAGGAGGATCGCCCGCATGATGAGCCTCTACAGTACCTGATCTGAATTAGTGAATCAATAGATTGGATACACCATATAGCTCAGCTTGAAAAAGATAAATGCAGTTCGAATAAGTTTCTCATGTTATGTGAAGCAAAATGAGATTATTATCACCAACCAGAGTACGAATTACAACAACTCACGACCAAAGAAAAGATCCATCAAACAAACAGAGACACTTGCACAAACACAAACACAAAAGAAAGCAAAAAAAAAAAAAACAGATCAAGAATCAGAAGAAGACTCGACAACAGTGTTGACAGGAACCTGAATATCCTTATAGAGACAAACATAGGGAGCATCGGAGCCAATGTAAGGCCCGGTCCATCGAGCTTCATCGATGTAGCTAGCATCCCAAACCGAAGCATACAAAAACATGGGCATCTCAGGAAATCCCTCACCTTCCTTCTTCTCTGTTTTCCTCACCACTTTCCCATCAATAACCCATTCTATAGAATCAGGACTCCATTTGATTGTGTATTCATGGAACCCATCGGAGCAGTCAAAACCCAGATCATGAATCTGCTCTCTGTTCCCAGTTCCTACACCAAAATTCACACACAACGACGACCTTAGAAACAGAGCAAAAATAAAAGAAAAGTTGTACTCCATAAAGTATAAACCTGTTGTGTAGTAGTTGGTTTGGACGATGGTTTTGTCTTTGCCGAGGAACTCGAAGTCGATCTCGTCTTGGGATTTGTCGCCTTCGAGAGAGGAAAGGTAAATGTTGAAGTTGAGGCCACTGGTGTTGCCTTTGGGGCACTGGATGAGGGAGGTGAAAGTGCCGTAGAGGAAGCGAGTGGTGGAGCGCCACCTGGCGCCGCCGCGGTGGTCGAAGGTGAGAGTGATGGAGTTGGAGTCGGGGCAGTGGGTGCAGGCATCTGGGGTATAGTCTATGGCTATTTCTTTGATGGGTTGGACTTGGTGGTAGTGGTGAAGCGATGGATCCGCCATTGTCAAGTTTGCTAGCAAAGGGGGAACTGAGGTCTAACTATTTTGGTGGCTCAATTCTTTTGTCACTCTATCCAAAATTATTAGATGGACCCGATTTATCCGACCCATAAAATTTATTCCTAATTAATTTTTCACTAATTTTAGATTTAGAAAATTTAGATTTGATTCTCCTAACTTGCATCCATTTTTTATTTTTCCCAAATAAAAAGTTATCATTATATCGGAGGTGTTAATTTATCAAATAAAAATATAATAATACTAAAAATTCAGAAATAAGTATAGGCCAATTTTGATTAAATAAAACTTTAGATATTAAATAAAAATAAAATAAAACTTAAAAGACTTAACAGGTCATTTACTCTTTCTTTGTTGAAATGGGTATGATTGCATTGATCACTTAATAAGCCTTTTAAATCTAGTCGAAGAAAAAAGTACACATAATAATACCTGTAGCGACTAAAAAAATCCGAATATGTACTTTCCCCGCCTTTTATAAAAATTTAATCTTAAGAGGAAATTTATTTCTTAAAATTAATTTTAGGGGATCTTAAAAACGTATTTTGAATAAAATATTGGGAGTCGCCACCGATTATTCAAAAAGGTAGACCGGACACCGTAAAATAAAATCAGAGATTTAAAAACATGTGGGTTTGGGATTCGGTTACGGATGAGGAAGGATTAGCACCCCACACCGCCCAAAATCGGTACCTAACGTATCATATTGCATTTATTAGAAAAATTTAAAATTTCGGCTCAATTCAATTAATAACTTTCAAATGCATGATTATACGAGATATACAATCGTACCCAATCCATGATATCAAAGAAGATGACGCCCAAATGATTGAGACGACACTCCCAATAGAATATCTGGATTTCAAGTACTAAAAAATAAAATAAAACAATAACTTAAACATAACAATTAATTATGCCTGGATAATTTAGATGTGCTAACATAATTAGAACATGGCAAAAATAAACATAATGCGTGAATAAAATAAAATAAACTCATAAATGTGAGCAAAACATTTTTTACCAACAAATAAGTAAGTGACCATACATGATAATATATAGCCACACACCATATTTAATAGATATACCGTAAGTAGCACAAAAAGGATACATATATAAATTATACATATGGTACGAAATATGGTAACACAACCATGAAAACCTTACATATACATAATTATGCATATATTACATCTTCGTATATTAATAATATAAAATACATTATTTTTTTTTTGTTTTTATACTGGTTGTCGATCACCGGATTTATTATTTTTATGTTTTTATTATTTTTATTATTTTTATATTTTTAATAAAATTATATGTCTTTGTGGCACGTGTTTTTTCTGTCATTGTGGCACATTTTTTTTTGTTTTTTTTGTGGTTCGTTTCATATGTCGTTTTTGGCATGATTTCAGCATACCTTAGCGTTCGTTCGGTGCTCTTACAGAGATCTTCGCGACGCTCGTTTCTGATTTTGATTTTGTCGGTGTTTATAGAAAGATAGATCCCTCTCGGTTGATGGTTGTTTGCCGATGTAATCAGACTTGGGTAGCGGAGCAATTTGTCTGATAGTTTGGTTCGCTCACCACTCCTTTTTCACATCGTAAAGCGTCTCGTTTGGATAGAGACAATGAGATTCAGGAAGACTTCTGAATTTTTTCGGTATGCTAATATCTATGAAAATATTTATTTTCTTTGCATCTTTGAGTTGTTTGAAATTTTAGTGTACTAGATCTCATTATTCTCTATTTTGGATGCTTTGTATTTGAGATATTTTTCATGGTTATTAATATAATCTAATTTTCATTGTCAAAAAAAAAATATAGAATGCATTATATAAGGAATGACAATCATACTAAAATTGAAATTAAATGACAAAACAATATATATACATAATAATTTAGAACCATAATTTACGTAAAAATTATATACCAGACAAAATCATGGAAATAAAATTATTTACATATTTATGTATGCTCTACCATAATTTTTATGGAAATAAACATTATAAATATTATAAGCAATTATACCATAAATATACACCCAAAATAAATGCACAGATATTCTATACAAGACTAGGCAAAAAATTAAAATAGAAAAATAGTCTTGAACAAAAGGGACTAAAATAACACTAAAACAAAGCTGAAATTAAAATGTATGAAGCAAAAGGGCAAAATTAAAATAAATAAGAATTATGTGCAATAAATAAAAAAACTGAAATTAAATAAAATGAAAGGAAGATGCAGAAATTAAATAAGCGAATTGATTAGAGGGTTCAGGTAATTAATCCATCACGATCTATTTTAATTATTATTAGTGACTAAATTTCAAAGCGGGAAAAAGTCAGGAGGGCCGGGTGAGGGATTTCGAAACGCGGAAGGGCCGCTCGCGAGATTAAGGTGACACGGAAGGGCTTATTGTGCAATTAAACCATTTTTAAAATAGGCTGAAAATATAAAATCCATTTAAAAAATTAGATTCATGTGGTTCTTTCTTCTTCAAACCGAAACCTTAGCTATCCTCTCCATTTCTTTGTTTTTTCCGACGCTGCATACCTCGCCGACCGTCGTTGGTCGACGTCGGCGAGCCCCAAAATCCTTTTGTTTTATTATTTTTATTTTTTCTTGGTTTCACCTAAAACCACACCCCAAATCATTATAGAGCCTAGATCCCGGAAAAACAAGAAAACTAAGTCTCTCTCTTCTTATTTTTGTTCTCTGTTTTCCTTTTTTTTAAAAACCATTCATTTTCTAAACCTCATTTGAGACGGGGGATGCAGCTGAGCTTGGTCATCGGAGTTTGAAGTGGCTTAGATCGAAAAAGGTAATATCTTTGCTATTCCCCCTCTTTTGTATTCGAAAAGAAAAAAATGATAACAAAAAATGAATATTACATCTGAAAAAACTCTTTTTTTTTATTTCTTGGTTATATTCCTTTTTATCGTGAAAATTGAAATAATTAACATAATCTACTATTATGACAATTTGATTTTTTTCAGCCATTTGCATGTCGACTGCATCTTGGTCGTTGATTTCGCGGCGGTGGACGGTTGAATTTGGCTCGAAAACGGACGACCGGGATTTGTTGTGGGCGTCGCACGGCTCTCTGCAGATGCGGACACGTGGCAGGCAGAATTCCAGAAGGTTCAGCGTGTTGTGCACGCGCGCGTGGGGGAGACGAACAGCCAGCGCGTGCTCGATACACGCGCGATTTAAAGAGGCACTCTGCTACAATCTCAACCGTTGGATCAAATTTTGTTCCAACGATCCTGGGGCGGCTGCGCAGAAAAAATTAGAGATGGATTAGAGTTTTGGATTGGGCCCCAAACCGGCTTTTTTGTTTTGTAAATGGACTGGGCACTAAATGGGTTTAATCATCCCTTATTTTGATCTTTTTTTTCATGTTTCATTTTCAGGCTAATAATAATAATAATAATAATAATAATAATAATAATAATAATAATAATAATAATAATAATAATAATAATAATAATAATAATAATAATAAAACACTGTAACCCCTCGTCCAGGTCTGGACGACTGACCGGTCCGAGTACGCTACACGGGGAAAACCGAAGTAAAACCCGCTAAGGCTCCCCTTCGGTTAGCAACCCTATTTTTTTCTTTACTTATTATCTTGTCTAGAGGCATTCATACATCCTATGTGAAACACGACAACGGAAACACAACAAAAAGATACGGAACATACAAAACAAGCAATTAAAACAGCCCATTTTACTCTTTTCAACAAGCTGTATCGATACACTAGAAGAGGGTATCGATACGCCCTGACTAGGTCAACAGCCCAAGGTCAACTCAGGGAGACCGTATCGGTACACTGGTTGACCGTACCGATACGCTCTCACTTGGTCAACTTCTCACGGTCAACGATACAAGACCGTATCGATACACCCTAGACCCGTACCGATACGCCAAAATCTCGTCAAAAATTCAGATTTCCAGAGAGGATTTGGCGTATCGATACACCCTCGTGTATCGGTACGCTAAGCTTAATCTGAGTCTCAAAGTGTAGGACCGTATCGGTACGGTCCTTGGGCGTACCGATACCCTCTGCACTACAAAACTCAGAGTAGCAGCAAAACGCACAAGGACCCAACTCTAGATGCAATTTACAACTCGCCTAGCCACAAACAAACACTCATACAACATTTAACAACCATGGAACAACATACGAAGCAATTTAAACTAACAACAGAGTATTGACATCAAGGCATCCACACTTAAGAGAAACTTGCATTCTAAACAATACATATACTAGGCCATATCATTCTTAAGAAGCCAACACTTACACAAACACTTCATATCAAGGTTTACATGCCTTAGAACATAACATACAAGCAAACGTGGAACATGATCATAAGCCTTTAAATACAAGCACTTAAGCAACAACGTAACATGGTTTACAAATACCTTAACACAAGCATTAACAACATAAAGCCAACACTGTAACCCCCTCGTCCCGGTCTGGCCGGATGACCGGTCCCAGTAGGCCACACGGAGAAAACCGAAGTGAAACCCGTTAAGATTTCCCCTCGGTTAGCAACATTAGCAACATATCATTATAAAGCATTCTTAAGGGCATTAAAAAGCCAAAGGCACAATTCATCACAAGGTTTACATGTCATTCAAAAATAACCTAAACATTCATAAGGCATGCCATCACACAAGCATTTGGCAAGACATATCATGATTACAAACAAGGGTATACGCCTCAAAGCCAAGTCAATACAACATATAAAAGGAGTCTAACATGCTCCTAAACATCAACATCATACTTCAAAAGCATTATAGCACGAATACATGTCCCATTGCTAGACCATTACACCATAACTAAAAATGTTCATACTTGATAGCTAATCAAGCACCACGAAACACACTTGGAGGCCCCCTTCTTGCACTTAGCAACCCACGAACTAAGGATCTGCATTGTCGAACAAAGAGAGAGAGCGTAAGCAATAAAGCTTAGTGAGGGTAAGCTCTTTAAAAACAAACATCGACAATGCAGGGTTCAAACACGATCTCAACTAAGGTAAAATGCATGTTCATACCTACAATCCTCAAGAGCCAAATGTCAATGATGCATGAACAATTATTCAATAGTATGTCATGCTCAATAAGCTCACTCCCACAACATATGTAAAAACATATAATCATCCAAAAAGGAGTCACATTTTCCACATCACATTGATACACATATCAATATATATTGATAAGATGACATTTCATATCGTATTGGCATATACATACAATCTCATATTGGCACCTAGCTATGACTCGAATACGCGGATAACATGTTGGAACGCATTTCCAACATAACCATTACCTACGGTGGGATTACACTCATCACCGGCTCTCGCGGAGGGGATTCCACTCATCCTTACGCCCCGTCGATGGAATTCCACTCATCATCGACTAATATAAATATTTCCGGGCGTACCCGTACTCCTCCTTGGTGCCTTAACGCCACCAAGGCCACGCACGTTTTGACTCTCGTGTGCACACTCATCCTAATGACCGATCATTGTACCCAAGCATACTAGTGCCAATATAAATTAAATCCACAACCTTTCACAACATCAATTTCAATATAATTTCCGTGCTTAGCACGTACTCACCATGATCCTCAAAATCATGCAACCACCTCATTTCACAAGACAACACTACATGTATACCATCCAAACAATTATCACATCATATTTCACTCATACGTATATCCACATTACGTTTGTCATCAACATGCATATAACAATGCATTAAGCCATGCCTCGACATACATGTGTATCACATTATACACAATCATCATAACACAAATCAATTAAAGAGTTCATCCAATGTCTCTAACTAAAGTTTAGGATTAGGCTACCAACCTAACCCTAACTCTAGGTGGGTCTACCAAGCTCAACCTAGTCCACATGCTTAAACCAACCACTTAAAAACCAATTTAAAAACATTAACCACTCACCTCCACTTCCAAGCCCAACTACCAAGCAACCAAGGTCTTCAAGTTTTCTGGATTTGTTCCCAAGGGTTCACCAACACAAAATCTTGCTTCTAATCACCTCAACACAAGCAAAACAACCTCAAACCAATCCACCAATCAATGTAGCAAACCCGGAACACTAATCAAACACAAAACTCAATATTTCAAACCATGACCAAACCCCAACTTTATCTAATTCGAGCAGCCCATAAACCTTGATCAAAACCCAAGTTTCCAACACATTTTATACCCACAACTGATAGCTAAGTTTCAGCCACAACTTCAACCCATAAGTGCAAGCCAAGCTCCAACAATTTCCAACCCAAACAATCATCAAAATTCCCATTTTCGTACTCCTATTTTACCCAACAGAAAATCATGTTTTCAAACACCCAAATGACATCTAAATGGTTCCAAAACACTTTCCTAACATCCCTTAAACATCAGCCCTTCAATTTAACTCTAAAACTCACCAAAATTCAAGTTTTAGACACTTCAAAAATGGCCTCAAAAACCCATTTCGGGTTTTCACCCAAAACCATCCATTTTAACATATTATGTGTATTTTCATGAGATTAAACCAAAACCCAACTTAATAAATCAAAATCAAATGAAAACCCCAATAAAAATCCATTCTTTCTTTAAACTTGAAAATCACTAAAGTTGGTAGTTTCGAAATATAAAGCTATGTAAATGTAGAGGATGAAGAGAAGAGTTCAAATATGTGATTACCTCTAAAAACGCCCTTGAATTGATGGAGCAATTTGATGGAAATACAAATTTGGTATTTGGGTGGGTTTGGTGGGGTTTCCACGGTGAAGAAAGAAGAATGGGAAAGATGATAACATTTTTTTTTGTTCTTTTTACTTTTTAAAAGTTGTCTCTCCTTTTCAAAACATTTAGGTTAAATCACCAAAGTGGTCCCTCCTCTTTATTTTAAAACCCAATTAGGTCAAGCTTAGGCCAAATTGATTTAATTTAATTTTCGCCGACTCGGACCACTAACCCGACTAACTCCTAGCCCCAAAACATGCGTGTTACAACTCTCCCCCACTTAAGGAAATTTCGTCCCCGAAATTTATCGGACATGAAGAGTCACTAAAGCATGCTCCTCCATACTTCCCTTTCCTTCTCACCACAACATTTTAACCAACTCGAAGGACTTACCACACAACATTTGCTATCTGACATTAAGATCTCAACTGATTCTTCAAGGCATGTCGACTTTAAACTCAACTCGATCTCCTCTACAAACATAGCACAGAACAGATCTGACTCACACTCCCGAATTATAGATACACAGACACATCACAAATCTCTTTCTAACTCTGGTGGTAACCGCAACAGATAAACAACAGGACTAGCCCGATTCACAATCTCATACAACACTGTTTGAATACCTGACCCATAACTTTCTCTGACTGATCATCAGACCTCAACATACAACCAAACACTATGCATACGTCTTCAAAAATCTAGCAGAAATCTCGAACCTCTATTACTCACTTTCACTAAGAATCTTCCACGAATGTAACAACCTAAAAGAAAACTGATGCTCGGTCTTGACACGTTGGTAAATTATACACTTACTCTCACACTGAATCACATCATCCATCAACTCAATCCATAAGTACTCATCTTCAAACCACAGTGCGTCTTCATACCACTCAGATGCAATACAAACAGACCGTCAAGTGCTTCGGCCAAAACAATGTGTCTCAAAACACTAGGTCAATCGGTACAACAATTCTATCTCTAAAATGCAGAACTCTTTCATCTCTAGAACTGCATTCTGAAGGTCTTCCTTCCGCTATGTCTTGCACGTGAGGTGCCAAGAATCTGTCTTGCAACTGTTTCTCTTCAAGCATTCCGACTCAATGTAGGTTTAACATGAAACTCGGCTACAAAACTACTATCATTCGGTAAACTGAATTCAAAAAATACATCTCGCAACCCAACTACTAATCTAACAACAAATACAACTCGGAACATCGGTTACTACGTGGACTCTCTTTGGATGATACTCAATCTCGAGATTACGATCTTCAAGCATTTCTAACAACTCATGTTGTTCAAGTCTCAACCCTTCCTAGGTCGTCAATTACTTCAAGTCCTGATGATAAGTGTACATATACTATGCATTTCTTACTATACAAGCTTTGTCTCCAAGTCTTCGAAGCAATTACAACTGTAATTAACTCTATGTCTCATATCGGACAACTCTTCTCACGGTCTTTCAACTATCTCGAGAATCAAGCCACAAATCTTCTGTCTTGCATAAATACACAACCTAACTCTACATGTAACGCATCACTATAGTTCACAAATTCTTCCTCTGATATAGGCTGAATCAAGGTCGAAGTTCTCTTCAAGGTTTCTTTCAGTTTCTCAAGGGCTCATTGTCTCGCATCTAACCACACAACTGAACATTCTTCTGTAGCAACTCGTCAAAAGAGCAGCTATCTTCAAAAGACTATTTACAATTCTCTGAAAGTAACAATGCTACACCTAGGAACTATAGATACCTGTCACAGTCTTCAATTTCTTCCAACTCGCATCTTCTTTTGCCTATTTGGGATTTACTCTAACACACTCGGCTGAACTACATGTCCTAGGAGAACATCTTCATTAACTCGGAGTTCACGTTGCATAACTTGGCATACAACTAATTCTCTAGTAGGATCTACAACACTAACTCCATAGTTTGTCATGATCTTCTTCGGTACGTGAATATACCCATGTGTCAACTATGAGAACTACTACAACTGATCAAGGAACTCGAGAATTATTCTGCTCAACATCTCTATAAAAGTAACTAACACACTAGTCAAACAAAACGACATAACTCGGAACTCAAAGCGGTCACATCTTGCATCGAGAGTTGTCTTTGATACATCAACTTCTCTCCCATACAACTGGTAGCAATCGGATCCCAAGTTAATCTTCGAAAAGACTGAAGCACACACTAACTGATCAACAAATCACTGGCACTCAGAAAAGGATACTAATTATTCACTGTCACTTGTTTCGACTGTCTGAAATCTAAACACATTCTCGTACTGTCACTCTTTCTTCTTCACAAATTACACTGTCGAACTCTAAGATGATGCACTAGGCCCTATGAATCTAAGGTCTAACAAATCTCGTAATTGCTTCTTCAACACTCTCAATTCTTTCGGGAGTCATAAGATACAAAGCAATCAAAACGGGAGCAACCTCAAAAACGGTCTCAATAACAAACTCTTCTCCTCTATCAAGAGACAAACCGACAATTCCTCCAAACACTTCTAGGAAAATCACAAACTATTCTAACATTCTGCGGTCTAATCTTCATTTAAAAAAAATCAAATCAATCACAATTGCTAAGCAAGCCTGTCAACTACACTCCATCAATCTTTGACCCCTAAAGCTGGTTTAACATTCAACAAGGAGTTCACATCCTCACTTACTGCTACAGTCTCACAGAAATCTGCAACTTCAAGGCAACTATCTCTTCGTCTCAAGGTACACCCTAACTCGGTGTTCTACAAGCCAACCCATGTCAAAAGGTACATCGATACTGTAATAAAAGACATGCACTTCACATTTACTAAAAACACGCAACTCTGAACCATCAACAACCATCTTCTGCACATCTTTCTGACCACCAATATCTTACCCAGAGGTCTAGTCACAGGTGTCCCTAAGTCAAAAATCTCAACAGATATATCTAGCTTCCTTACATGCTCACACACAAAAGGACGAATCCGCAGAAATTGCAACTTCACATGTACACAGCTGATAGTCTCCGGTCCTCTTGTTTCAGGCTGGTCCTTCAACAAAATCTAACTCTTCTAAATCGTTCTTAGAGTATCTCGAAACCTCAAAATTCAGTTCTGATCACACACAAACTATCACACTTGAACTTGTCCTATAACATCGGTCCCGACGACTCAAAGCATCCCACTACCAAACAATCTGGAGTCAAAGCTCGAGACTTCCCTCTCAGCTCAACAATATCGGAAGTGACTTTATCTCTCCTTCTTGCTAGAAGACAACTCAGACATACACTGGCCCAATCGCATAAATTGACTCCTACTTACGGACACTAACCGGCTGTCTTGTATTAAAACCACAGGCCGAACCCCAACGGTCACCAACTAGCACTTCCGAATTTCAGATTACCCACACAAGACCCTTACCTTGATCTCGCCCAAAGGACTAAGGTACACATACCTACCTCTAACATTCCACCGGGCACAATCAACTTCGCATGCTGGCTAACAATATACAGAAGTGCAGATTCAGAATCAATCAGAAGGGAAAACAACTCAAAGATGTATCAGGGGCTTATCTACTATAGCATCGGTATCACTCTGACTCCCACTCATGGGTTTTCACCTCCTTTTACCAACTAATACCAGAATCGATCACATCGTTCCTTATCAACAAGGATCAACCCACATACACACTAACGTCAACCATCAAATTGTATCTCAACTCCAGTACAACCATACTTCCCTAACTACAGCAATGAACTCCCTCAACATCGTCCACCTTTTCAGAAACCACAACTTTAATTACCGATTTACGGCCCACGCCTTGGCCTCAAACTTACCAAAAAGCAATAAATTAACAACAACATAAAATTAACATACAACTGGGTTGGCAAGGCAAGGCTTCCAAGTGCTCAAGTATGTTCCCTCACTTAAAATTCTTTTTCGATGTAATAGTAGCAATGGGACTCCATACAACATGATTTAAATGAAACAACGAACATAACTTGATAAACAAGCAATCATGCTTACAAGGCAAGCAAACACCGTGCATATCAATCATAAAACTTAGCTTACCTCACTTACCCGCCCAAGGTCTCGGTAACCTTAGGCTCTGATACCAACAAATGTAACCCCCTCGTCCCGATCTGGCCGGATGACCGGTACGAGTAGGCCACACGGGGAAAACCGAAGTGAAACCCGTTAAGGTTCCCCCTCGGTTAACAACCCTATTTTTTTAACTTAATCTTTTCTAAATGCTCATTCGAAACCTATGTGATCAAACAGCGGAAATAAAACACAAGAGGTAAACATTCGAACCCAAACCAACATTTAAACAGCCAAATTTTAATCCTTTAAACATGTCGTTTTGAAACACCCTTGAGGCGTATCGAAACGCCTTGACCAGGTCAACGGCCTCAAAGCCCATACAAGGGGCCGTATCGAAACGGAGGTCAACCATTCCGAAACGCCCTCAACGGTCAACTTCTCGTGGTCAACGAGATTTTGACCGTTTCGAAACCCTTAGACCCGTTTCGATACGCTTCCATCTCGCCAATTTCTCAGAATTCCAGTAGCCAAAACGTTCCGATACGCGTTTCGGAACAGGGGTTTCAAAGGCCAAACCGTATCGAAACGCGTTCCGATACGGGGTCCCTGAAGCCTTACCCGTTGTTGAGTGTGTAAAAGTTCTATTATTTACACCTTTTTAACCCATATTTCTGTTGCATTCAAGCATTATTCATTGCATTTAGGTTAGTTTACAGCAAAACATCACAAATATATTCGAAGGCACAGATTCTACTAAGAATGGCTGTTTTTGCAGGTTACTGCCGTAGCAGACGGAAAGGGCAGGCGCTGGGCAATGAAGCAGAAGAGCTGAACTGGACAAGCAGACAAAGAGGACGATGCTGCCATGGTGCTGCCGTGACAGCAGAGGACGGCAGCAGTTTTATGGAGAAGAAGCAAAGTGGACCTCGACAGATAGAGAAAATTCAGCCCGTCTGTCGTGTGAAAACCTTATATTTTTCCAAGCCCCAGATCAAAAGATATGTCAAGCCCAAAGTTCAAGGAGAGAAAATCCCAAGCAAGGAGATGACGGCTGAAAGTAGATTCCTTAAAGATTTAGTCTTTATTAGAATCATACTTTCAATTAAAGTTGTATTCTTGCTAATTTAGATAACTTGAGCCCAAAGCTTATATAAGGGCATGTATTTTAACCTAGAGGGCATAACCGATTACCCTAGCTTCCTTCCCAAACTATAGTCATTTTCCTTCCCACATCATGTTCTAAATTCCCCATAGGGCCACGGGTTGATTTGTAAAGTAGTTGCAATGGTTGTTTTTGTTTTAGGAATTTTCAGTTCAATAAAATAAACTTCAAGTTCTCTTATTTTGGTTATTAATATCTTGCAAGAGCATCGGGAGAGCATTGTGAGGTTATCTATTTACTTAGCATCGGGAGAGTTAAGTATACGAAAGAAATAAGAGCAAGTTCTCTAGTTTATAGTTGAACTATCTCGGGCCTAGGGATAGGACGAGGTTAAGTGGCTAAAGAAGAATTCATACACATCGGTGTTCATCCTTCGATTCACACCGGGAGGTATCATCAAAGACGTGATCATCGACAGACTTGGACCTAGGGATAGGCCAAGGCACATCTGGGATTCTTGCCAAACTTGAAGTACTGAGTTGAGTGTTTGCTGCCGCGACAATCAACGGACTGCTGCCGCGACAGGTGCTGCTGCGACGGGTGACGACGACAGAACTGGATTTCCTAAACTCTGCAATACCTGCACTACTGAGCAATTCAATACCAGCCCATTCTCTCTATCTTGATATCTCTATTCTTTTATTTACGTTACTTTATTATTCTCGTGACAACTTCTCAAATATTTTCTTTACTTTCGTGCAGTGAATTAAGGTGAAGCTATTGGCCCAATCCCTGTGGAGACGATATCTGATACTTCGTATCACTTTACTACTTGCGTCGTGTATACTTGCACTACCATTGCGATAGACTATTTTACACGCAACAAGTTTTTGGCGCCGTTGCCGAGGATTGGCAACATAACTCTACCATTTCTTTTATTGCACTTTTCGTTTTTGTTTTTATTTTTCTGTTTTTCTATGATGCATTCAACTCTTGCTTTTCACAAGGTTTCTTGTTTATGCGCAGATCGAATCGAGGTTAAGATCCTGAGTATCAATTAGATCCGGAAATCGAACGTTCATTCAATCTCAAGAAACAACTTCGTCACTTACTAGCCAGGAACGAGTACCTTGAGGAACAGCTAGAGAAGATGGCCCACAATGGTAACGACCCGCCTGTCGGCGAAATTATACCGCCTACTGGGAACCTTGCTGTCGCTGCCGGACGACGGTCCTGTCGTGACTACATGTTGAATGACCATGTAGAACTGGAAACCACGCTGCCGGACATAGATGTTGACAACTTCGAGCTGAAACCTGTCATGTTTAGCATGATCAACAATGCCGGTCAATTCAGTGGTGCTGTTACAGAGGATGCTAGGGAGCATCTAAAAACGTTCTAGGAGATCTGTGGTTCGTTTAGACTGCCAGAAGTTAATCTGGAGATACTGAGGCTTCGGTTATTTCCTCATTCATTGAGGGACAGCAAAAACTTGGTGGAATAAACTTACGCCGGGTTCAATTAGAACTTGGGCAGATTTATCTCGTGAATTTTTATCTCGTTTTAATCTTTCGCATTTATCTGAGCGATTACGTAATGAAATTGCTACTTTTCAACAGGAAGATGACGAGCCAATGCACGAGGCCTGGGACAGATTTACTACTCTTCTACGGAACTGCCCAATGCATGGATTCCCCGTCTGGAATCAGGTAACTAAGTTTTATAATGCTGTCAACTTACAAACTCGTATTCGAATTGATTCAGCAGCAAACGAACTATTATTGGATAAAGATCCGGACAAGGCAATGCAAGTATTGAAAAATCTGGCCAAGAATGAGGATCAGTTTCCGACAGCAAGAAGAGGGGGTAAACGCGTACTAGCTGTCAAAGATTATGAGGCCGACAGCACGATGAAATCACAGGTAGCATTCCTTACTAAAGCAATGAAAAGGCTATTGAATGATGATACACAACATGGATTTGCTGTTGAGGAGGTATGTGAAATCTGTGAGGGAAATCATAGTTCGGATGAGTGTCCTATACAGTTAGAAGAAGGGAAGTATGTTGGAAACTACAAGCCGAATTACAATTCCAACAACTATAATCCCAACAGGAGAAAGGATCCCAAGTTTTCTTGGAGCAACCCTAATAATGCCCTGAATCCTCAAGCACATAATCAGAATCAGGGAGGACCTAGATTGCTGACGCGACAGCAACTGCCGCTGCAACTGCCGCCGCAGCAGCAACAACAACAACAACCAGCTGCCACGAGCAGTATACTAGAACAGACTCTGGCCACTTTTATGTCTCAGACAAGTACTTATATTGAGAATATGAATCAGTTTGTCAAGAAAACAGAGACATTCATGGATAAAACAGAGATGCAGATGACGAATCATGAAGCTACTCTGAAATCTTTGGAGACACAAATGGGTCAGGTTTCCCAACACATCAAACCAAGGCATAATGGAGGATTCCCTAGTAATACTGAAAATGCTAGGTAGCCCACACATGAGCAATGTAAGGCCATTACTACTAGGAGTGGGAAGAAACTACCAGGGCCGGAAAAGGAAGCTGAAACAGTAAGGAAACCAGCCTTGGACAGACCTGCCGAGGAAGCTGCCCCGACAGGTAACAAACAGACTGCTGCCGATGAGCCTGTCACGACAGTAGAAGCGACAGAGGAGAAAAACGATGAACCCAAACCTTCTCAGATTCGTATGCAGTGGGAAGGACGTATTGCTGATTATCGTCCCCCACCTTCTTTTCCTCAACGGTTACAGCAAGCTAAGCAAGAATCTCAGCTCAAAAAGATATATGATATTTTTAAGCAGGTTCATATTAATATTCCGCTGTTAGATGTCGTTAGGGAGATGCCCGGTTACGCCAAATTTCTCAAGGATGTCATGTCAAAGAAATCTAAACTTAGGGAATTTGAAACAGTAAAGATGACAGAAGGTTGCATGAGTATTCTTCATCGGTAGCCACCCCAGAAAAAGAAGGATCCGGGGAGCTTCATCATACCTTGTGTAATCGGAGACAAATATGTGGGTAAGGCACTTTGTGATCTTGGTGCTAGTATTAATTTAATGCCAAAATCTGTTTTTCAGAAATTAGGTATTGGAAAGGCGCGACCCACGACAGTAATTCTGCAGCTGGCAGACCGCTCTTATGTTCATCTGGAAGGAAAAATCGAAGATATTCTGGTAAGAGTGGATAAATTTATATTTCGTGCTGACTTTCTTGTTTTAGATTGTGAGGCAGGCGAAAACGCACCAATCATCCTTGGGCGACCCTTCCTAGCCACGGGAAGATCACTGATTGATGTGGAGAAAGGAGAACTCACCATGAGAGTGAATGATCAAGAGATTAAGTTGAATGTTCTCCAAGCGATGAAGCATGCTGATGCAGACGAGGAATGCAAAGCTATCACTGAAGTTACCCTCGATCAACCCTGCATCAGGTCGGGCTGTCACGACATCAAAATTGGTCACTACCTCGGCAGCCACCTACATGGCTGTCACGACAGCACCGACGACAGCAACTCCTCTGAATCCGATACATCTGATACTGAAGATCATGAGGAGGTAAACTGGATAGGCGATCGTCCAGGTAAGTTATTCGAACCTTTGAATTATACTTCGGATAACCATGCAATCCAAAAGCCATCTACTGTTGAGCCACCTGCCTTAGAATTGAAGCCCCTGCCAGGGCAGTTAAAATATGCTTTTCTTGGTTCAAATGATACGTTGCCCGTAATCATCTCTTCTAAGCTGCCGCAGGAACATGAACGACAACTAATAGGGATGTTGCGGCAGCACAAAAAGGCAATTGGATGGACGATAGCTGACATTCAAGGCATTAGTCTGACGTTATGCATGCACAAAATCCTTTTAGAAGAAGATCATAAGCCGACTATAGATGCCCAAAGGCGGCTAAACCATGCGATGAAAGAGGTGGTTCGTAAAGAGATAATCAAATGGTTAGATGTTGCTATTATTTACTCCATCTCCGACAGCAAATGGGTGAGCCCGGTGCAATGCGTTCCAAAGAAAGGAGGAATGACCGTGGTAACCAATGAAAATAATGAGTTAATCCCAACCAGGACTGTGACCGGTTGGAGGGTTTGTATGGACTATCGGAAGCTTAACAAAGCTACCCGAAAAGACCACTTTCCTTTACCCTTTATTGATCAAATGCTTGATAGATTAGCGGGTAAACCTTACTATTGTTTTCTTGATGGTTATTCAGGTTATAATCAAATAGCTATCGCACCGGAAGATCAAGAAAAGACGACTTTCACATGCCCCTACGGACGTATGCTTTTAGGAGGATGCCGTTTGGATTATGCAATGCACCCGCCACCTTCCAAAGGTGCATGATGGCCATATTCTCCGATATGGTAGAGGACTTCCTTGAAATATTTATGGATGATTTTTCAGTCTTTGGAGATGATTTTGAGAGCTGCCTCGATAATCTACAAAAGGTACTTGAAAGATGTGAAAAAAGCAAACCTGGTCTTAAATTGGGAAAAATGCCACTTTATGGTGGATGAAGGGATAGTCCTTGGCCATAAGATTAGCTGCCGTGGGATAGAAGTCGACAGGGCCAAAATAGAAGTGATCGAAAAGCTGCCGTCGCCGACCACAGTTAAGGGTATTAGAAGTTTCTTGGGACATGCTGGTTTTTATCGGAGATTCATTGCAAATTTCTCAAAAATCACCAAGCCCTTATGCCATCTTTTGGAGCAGAACCGACCCTTTGACTTTAATGATGAATGTACTGAAGCATTCAAGGTTCTGAAGGAAAAACTGGTAACAACCCCAATAGTACAACCACCAGACAGGACACAGCCATTTGAGATTATGTGTGATGCCAGTGACTATGCTGTCGGGGCAGCACTTGGGCAGCGGAGAGACAAGCTATTTCATGTCATATATTATGCCAGTAAGACACTGAATGACGCCAAAGTGAACTACACCACCACAGAAAAGGAGTTATTAGCTGTGGTATTCTCCATTGACAAGTTTCGTTCTTACATACTTGGGACGAAGGTAATAGTGCACACAGACCATTCTGCCTTGAAGTATTTGTTCGCGAAAAAGGATGCAAAGCCTCGATTGATACGGTGGATCCTGCTATTGCAAGAATTCGACCTTGAAATCAAGGACAAAAAAGGGACAGAAAATCAGGTGGCAGATCACTTGTCAAGGTTGGAGAAGGGACAGAGTCTACCAACAGATGAAACAAACATACTGGAGACCTTCCCAGACGAGCAGCTCTTTGCTGCCGCAATCACTGCCGCGACAGCCATGGCGGCAGGTAAGTCTTCTGAACTCCCCTGGTATGCTGATTTCGTTAATTTTATAGTTAGCGGAATAATTCCTTCTGATCTTAATTATCAAGCCAGGAAGAGGTTCCAAAATGATGTTAAGCATTATTATTGGGACGAACCTCTTCTTTTCAAAATATGTGCAGATCAGGTTATAAGGAGGTGTGTACCACAAGAAGAGCAAGAAGACATTCTTCATCACTGTCATGCTTCACAGTATGGAGGTCACTTAGGAGGCAACAAAACTGCTGCCAAGGTGCTGCAGTCAGGGTTTTATTGGCCGTCACTGTATAAAGATGCACAAATCTTCTACAAGAGCTGTGACTGGTGCCAAAGGACAGGAAACATCTCAAGGAGAAACGAGATGCCGCTGCAGAACATTCTAGAAGTCGAAACCTTCGACGTTTGGGGGATTGATTTTATGGGACCTTTTCCATCTTCATGTGGAAATCTATACATCCTCCTAGCAGTAGATTCTGTCTCTAAGTGGGTAGAAGCTATCGCCACTCAAAAGAATGATGCCAAGACAGTCCAAAAGTTTTTACACAAAAACATCTTCTCTAGGTTTGGCATCCCTAAGGCAATTATCAGTGATGAAGGGAGACATTTCGACAATAGGGTTATTGCTGTCGCCTTGAAGAAATACGGTGTCAAGCATCGGATCGCGACAACATATCACCCACAAACCAATGGACAAGCTGAAATATCTAATAGGGAAGTTAAGAACATTCTTGAGAAGATGGTTAAGCCAACTAGGAAAGATTGGTCTCTACTCCTCAATGATGCGTTATGGGCATATAGGACAGCTTTTAAGACTCCATTGGGCATGTCTCTGTACCGATTGATTTATGGGAAAACATGTCATCTACCTGTCGAGATAGAGCACAGAGCATACTGGGCAATCAAGGCAGTAAATATGGACTTGGACTGGGCAGGACAGAAAAGGCTGTTAGATTTGAACGAAATTGAAGAAATACGGACAATGGCCTACGACAATGCAAGAATCTACAAGGAGAAAACTAAGAAGTGGCATGACAGGAAGTTGCTGCCACGACAGTTCTGCCCAGGGCAGCTTGTATTGTTGTTCAATTCTAGACTGAAACTCTTCCCAGGGAAACTAAAATCTAGATGGTCTGGCCCGTTCCAAGTCGTACAAGTCTTTCCCCATGGTGCCATCACAATCCGATCATTAAAAGACGGGCACCAATTCAAAGTCAACGGACAGCGCCTCAAGCATTATCAGGGGACTGAAGCCCCAGGAATGCAGGAAGTGGTTACCTTAGGAGATGCCCCAGCTGGCATCCCTAATTTAACCTAAATTTTATTTTTATTTATTGTTATTATTTATTATTTATTAGGAAATAAGGTTTATTTTATTCAAATAATGTTTCTATGTTTATTGTTTTTAGGAAATAAAGGAGTCCAGAAGAACAGGAGAAGTGAACTCAGCCCACCATCCATCCATCAGCCCAACAAAGCCCAAATATTGAAGCCTGTCGTTACAGCTGCCGCGACAGACGCGGAAAAGACAGGCTGTCACCATGCTGTCACGACAGATGCGGAAACGTGTGACAGACGCATAACAGACGTGGAAACGTGTGTCAGACGCGTCAGACACGCTAAAGCTCGACAGCCGCCCCGCTATTCGCGCCTGCCGTTACAGCTTCAACGGGCAGCAATTCCTCTTCTATAAAAACCCTTTTCATTTTCATTTTCACTCACTTCTGCCTTTCTTACTTGCTCTCCATCTTCAATTTTCATTTGCTTTCATTTACTTTTCACAACCCTTGCACTAACATGTCTTCCAGAAAAACCCGCCGCAATGCTGCCTCTATTTCCTCACCGGCAGCAACTCCCCCACAGTCCTTTGCAACCAGAGACCTGTGGGAAGAACGAGGCTTCATCTATACCCCAAGGGCAAAGAATCTAGGCCTTAAGCCTTTCATAGCCAGGAAGATTAGAGCTCTATTATGGCAGACATTTGCGGAGCAACCAGAGGAGATGAACGAGACGCTGGTGAGAGAATTTTATGCTGCCATAAGCAGCAAAACGGAGACAACGGTGAATGTTAGAGGGAAAGAGGTACCGTTTAAAGCCGAGCACGTCAACTCCCTATATGGCCTCTACATAGGCCCCAATGGTGATGCACACCAGCAGTTCCTCGACACCTTGGATGATGCTGCCTATGACGCTGTCATGGCAGAACTGACGGAAGAGGGGACCGAATGGAATACCAGCCAGAAAAATCCACACACGGTGAAGAGGGAGCAGCTGCTGCCGGAGGCAAAACTATGGAATGCCTTCATCAAAAATAGGATTATGTCGTCGTCACACCATACAACCGTTGACCAGCAAAGGTTAGCCTTAATACACTCTATTTTAAATGAGCGGCCCATTAATGTGGGTAGTTATATTCGAGAGAGTATTTTGGAAAGTGCACATCGACCGACAGGCCTCCTTTTCCTCCCCTACCTCATCACATCACTCTGCCGCGGCTATAATGTGCCGGAAGCCGACACCGATTTAATAGTGAAAGGACGGGGTTGGACAGAAAAAAATATCCTCAGCCTCATGGAGCTAACCGTGGCCACCCCTCTATCATCATTCAACCCCGCTGCCGCAACAGCTGAATCATCAGAGCAGCCAAATTATGCACCTGCCGCCGCAGCAGCTGCTCCGACAGACTCCTCCAATCAGATCCTAGCTGCCATTCAAAAGATGGAGGAAAGACAGTTGGGCCTCATGGCATTCATCAGGGACTTTACCGCATCTACGGTAAATTTTATTCAAAATACTTAAAATTTCCCTGATATTGTTTTCCCCACATTTCCTGCCCATTACTTCACTGTCACCACCCCTGTCCACACACCTACACCTGCTACTACCCCACAAACACCATCTGCCGCCTCCATACCATCGCCTGCCCCGACAACAGCCGACAGCACTCATGCCGAACCATCTGCTCGAGGAACAAAGCGACCAGTGCCCTCGGATGACCTTGCTGCCTTTGTTGTTGGGGTTCTCTTCCTCCTCCGTTTGGGCATACAGTGACGACGAACCCTCTATTTAGAGGAACTTGTCAAAGGAATTTACACCGGCAAAGAGGCAGAAAAGAATGGCAGATAAGAAGACTCTGCCAAAGGCCAGCAGCAGCAGTGACAATAGCGGCAGCAACTCTGATATTCAGGTTGTACAACAACCACCCCAGCCCGCCCCGAAAACCAGAACCCGCCGCCAGATCCGCCTCAGCAGCAGTAGTGAAGACAATGATTAAAATTTAAGTTTCTTATCTTCTTATTGTTGCCTGCTATATATATATATATATATTTTGTGATGTACTGCCTTCATATGTTTTAATTTTTATTTTGTCATTTGCATTGAGGGCAATGCAACCCTCGAGTTTGGGGGTGGCAACCCTCCATATTAATAGAGTACATCTTAGTTAAATTTTGTGTCTTTTACTTAGTTATTTTTCTCTTAAAAAATGGTGAAAATATTGAAAATTTTGGCTGAAAACTGTGAGTTGAACTTGCCTGTCGTGACAGCTCTGTCGTGGCAGTAACTTTAGGATAGTTTAAGGAGAAGTTTAGAGCCTTTCTATAGTTCTGAAAACTTAAACACCATTGTGACTGTTATACTGCTTAGACTTCTTTTAGCCAAACTAGAATAGGAAGCTTAGCACTTGAATAGCCCCTAGAGGTGTCTAACACTGGCTCTAGGAAAGAAGTTTAGCAAAAGAGACTCAACAGCCCTAGAGGTGCCTAACACTGGCTCTAAGAAAGAAGTTTAGCAAAAGAGACTCAACAGCCCTAGAGGTGCCCGAAACTGGCTCTAGGAAGTTAACTAGAGGTGCCTAAAACTGGCTCTAGTAAAACTTTAGCTTGAAAAATAGAGAAATCGAGTCTAAACAAAAAAATCAAAGAAGCATGAAAAAGTGCCTTTAAAAGATAAACTTTGGCATAAAAATTCGAGTTAAGAGCTGAAATATTCTAGTGAAACTAAGAGAGTCTTGGCATATAACTGTTCACAAGCATGCACACACTGCACGAAGACTATAGTGAGATTCCGGATAGACCCTAAATTATCCGACAGGTTGCTGCCGTCACAGGGAACGAACGACAGGTAAGGGAAAGTTCACTGTTTGAAAGCCAAAACAAAAATATTTCATTTTTCTTTTAGGTCTTAGTTGCTTGAGGGCAAGCAAAAACTTGAGTTTGGGGGTGTGTTGAGTGTGTAAAAGTTCTATTATTTACACATTTTTTAACCCATATTTCTGCTGCATTCAAGCATTATTCATTGCATTTAGGTTAGTTTACAGCAAAACATCACAAATATATTCGAAGGCACAGATTCTACTAAGAATGGCTGTTTTTGCAGGTTGCTGCCGTAGCAGACGGAAAGGGCAGGCGCTGGGCAGTGAAGCGGAAGAGCTGAACTGGACAAGCAGACAAAGAGGACGATGCTGCCATGGTGCTGCCGTGACAGCAGAGGACGACAACAGTTTTGTGGAGAAGAAACAAAGTGGACCTCGACAGATAGAGAAAATTCAGCCCGTATGTCGTGTGAAAACCTTATATTTTTCCAAGCCCCAGATCAAAAGATATGTCAAGCCCAAAGTTCAATGAGAGAAAATCCCAAGCAAGGAGATGACGGCTGGAAAGTAGATTCCTTGAAGATTTAGTCTTTATTACAATCATACTTTCAATTAAAGTTGTATTCTTGCTAATTTAGAGAACTTGAGCCCAAAGCTTATATAAGGGCATGTATTTTAACCTAGAGGGCATAACCGATTACCCTAGCTTCCTTCCCAAACTATAGTCGTTTTCCTTCCCACATCATGTTCTAAATTCCCCCTAGGGCCACGGGTTGATTTGTAAAGTAGTTGCAAGGGTTGTTTTTGTTTTAGGAATTTTCAGTTCAATAAAATAAACTTCAAGTTCTCTTATTTTGGTTATTAATATCTTGCAAGAACATCGGGAGAGCATTGTGAGGTTATCTATTTACTTAGCATCGGGAGAGTTAAGTATGCGAAAGAAATAAGAGCAAGTTCTCTAGTTTATAGTTGAACTATCTCGGGCCTAGGGGTAGGACGAGGTTAAGTGGCTAAAGAAGAATTCATACACATCGGTGTTCATCCTTCAATTCACGCCGGGAGGTATCATCAAAGACGTGATCATCGACAGACTTGGACCTAGGGATAGGCCAAGGCACATCTGGGATTCTTGCCAAACTTGAAGTACTGAGTTGAGTGTTTGCTGCCGCGACAATCAATGGACTGCTGCCGCGACAGGTGCTGCCGCGACGGGTGACGACGACAGAACTGGATTTCCTAAACTCTGCAATACCTGCACTACTGAGCAATTCAATACCAGCCCATTCTCTCTATCTTGATATCTCTATTCTTTTATTTACGTTACTTTATTATTCTCGTGACAACTTCTCAAATATTTTCTTTACTTTCGTGCAGTGAATTAAGGTGAAGCTATTGGCTCAATCCCCGTGGAGACGATATCCGATACTTCGTATCACTTTACTACTTGCGTCGTGTATACTTGCACTACCATTGCGATAGACTATTTTACACGCAACACCCGTTCCGAAACGACCCATCCCGTTTCGAAATGCGGGCTGTCTGCAACCTTTAAAAATCAGACTTAGGCGGATTTTAACAAGTCTAAAGGTCCCTTAGGACCCCTAAAGGCACACAACACTAACAACAAAGTCTAGAGGCATACATCCTATGTCAAGCATGCTCAAACACACACAAGGCATAGATTTAAACAATCCTTCATGGCATCAACACATTAGCAACATCTCATTATAAAGCATGCTTAAGGGCATTAAAAAGCCAAAGGCACAATTCATCACAAGGTTTACATGTCATTCAAAAATAACCTAAACATTCATAAGGCATGCCATCACTCAAGCATTTGGCAAGACATATCATGATTACAAACAAGGGTATACGCCTCAAAGCCAAGTCAATACAACATATAAAAGGAGTCTAACATGCTCCTAAACATCAACATCATACTTCAAAAGCATTATAGCACGAATACATGTTCCATCGCTAGACCATTACACCATAACTAAAAAATTTCATACTTGATAGCTAATCAAGCACCACGAAACACACTTGGAGGCCCCTTCTTGCACTTAGCAACCCACGAACTAAGGATCTGCATTGTCGAACAAAGAGAGAGAGCGTAAGCAATAAAGCTTAGTGAGGGTAAGCTCTTTAAAAACAAACCTCGACAATGCAAGGTCCAAGCACGATCTCAACTAAGGTAAAATGCATGTTCATACCTTCAATCCTCAAGAGCCAAATGTCAATGATGCATGAACAATTATTCAATAGTATGTCATGCTCAATAAGCTCACTCCCACAACATATGTAAACACATATAATCATCCAAAAAGGAGTCGCATTTTCCACATCACATTGATACACATATCAATATATATATTGGTAAGATGGCAATTCATATCGTATTGGCATATACATACAATCTCATATTGGCACCTAGCTATGACTCGAATACGCGGATAACATGTTGGAGCGCATTTCCAACATAACCATTACCTTCGGTGGGATTGCACTCATCACCGGCTCTCGCGGAGGGGATTCCACTCATCCTCACGCCCCGTCGATGGGATTCCACTCATCATCGACTAATATAAATATTTCCGGGCGTACCCGTACTCCTCCTTGGTGCCTTAACGCCACCAAGGCCACGCGCGTTTTGACTCTCGTGTGCACACTCATCCTAATGATCGATCATTGTACCCAAGCAATCTAGTGCCAATATAAATTAAATCCACAACCTTTCACAACATCAATTTCAATATAATTTCCGTGCTTAGCACGTACTCACCATGATCCTCAAAATCATGCAACCACCTCATTTCACAAGCCAACACTACATGTATACCATCCAAACAATTATCACATCATATTTCACTCATACGTATATCCACATTACGTTTGTCATCAACATGTATATAACAATGCATTAAGCCATGCCTCGACATACATGTATATCGCATTATACACAATCATCATAACACAAATCAATTAAAGAGTTCATCCAATGTCTCTAACTAAAGTTTAAGATTAGGCTACCAACCTAACCCTAACTCTAGGTGGGTCTACCAAGCCCAACCTAGTCCACATGCTTGAACCAACCACTTAAAAACCAATTTAAAAACATTAACCACTCACCTCCACTTCCAAGCCCAACTACCAAGCAACCAAGGTCTTCAAGTTTTCCGGATTTGTTCCAAAGGCTTCACCAACACAAAATCTTGCTTCTAATCACCTCAACACAAGCAAAACAACCTCAAATCAATCCACCAATCAATGTAGCAAACCCGGAACACTAATCAAACACAAAACTCAATATTTCAAACCATGACCAAACCCCAACTTTATCTAATTCGAGCAGCCCATAAACCTTGATCAAAACCCAAGTTTCCAACACATTTTATACCCACAATTGATAGCTAAGTTTCATCCACAACTTCAACCCATAAGTGCAAGCCAAGCTCCAACAATTTCCAACCCAAACAATCATCAAAATTCCCATTTTCGTACTCCTATTTTACCCAACAGAAAATCATGTTTTCAAACACCCAAATGACATCTAAATGGTTCCAAAACACTTTCCTAACATCCCTTAAACATCAGCCCTTCAATTTAACTCTAAAACTCACCAAAATTCAAGTTTTAGACACTTCAAAAATGGCCTCAAAAACCCATTTCGGGTTTTCACCCAAAATCATCCATTTTAACATATTATGTGTATTTTCATGAGATTAAACCAAAACTGAACTTAATAAATCAAAATCAAATGAAAAACCCAATAAAAATCCATTCTTTCTTTAAACTTGAAAATCACAAAAGTGAGTAGTTTCGAAATATAAAGCTATGTAAATGTAGAGGATGAAGAGGAGAGTTCAAATATGTGATTACCTCTAAAAACGCCCTTGAATTGATGGAGCAATTTGATGGAAATACAAATATGGGATTTGGGTGGGTTTGGTGGGGTTTCCACGGTGAAGAAAGAAGAATGGGAAAGATGATGACATTTTTTTGTTCTTTTTACTTTTTAAAAGTTGTCTCCCTTTTTCAAAACATTTGGGTTAAATCACCAAAGTGGTCTCTCCTCTTTATTTTAAAACCCAATTAGGTCAAGCTTAGACCAAATTGATTTAATTTAATTTTCGCCGACTCAGACCACTAACCCGACTAACTCCTAGCCCCAAAACACGGGTGTTACAAACACAAAAGAGTCTAGATACACGCTCCTAAAACACGTAGCATTTCCCATTACTAAACTACTACATTATTTAATAAACCATACTTGAGCAAACTACCACACGCTTGGACGCCCGTTTTCTTACTCATTGTTAACTCCAAGCTAATGATCTACATTGTCGGAAAAGGAGAGCGTAAGCATAAAGCTTAGTGAGCGGAGCTTAAAAACATAACAACGGCAATGCATGGTTCAAAGCTTTCTTTAAAATAAAGGCCAATACATACAATCCATCCAACGACATAATCCTCTTACTAACATACAAGTTCAACCACATGTCAACAATATAGATATTTATCATGGCATCACACTATATGGTATGCATAAAGGCATAATCCTAGATTTAAAGCAAAACCTTTAGGAGGGAATGATATAGTGAGACACATACATGAACAATACATGGTATGCACAAGCATAACCAAAGCACATACGGTGGGACTACACATCACCGTTTCGACTAGTAGTTTTCCAATGAGACTACACATCAAAGTACTCTTATACTAGTCACTACCGGTGGGACTACACATCACCGAAGTCTTATACTTGTCGCTACCGGAGCAACGACAACCATCACGTGAGGTTCGACACCAACCATGCAAAACGATATACAAATCACCATCATGCGACATGAACACACTATATCATGCACGATCAAAACAACTTGTAACAAAATCCACAACTACACACAAACTTACTACTTACAATCTTACCAACCGCAAGTGGTCTTACTTACCATTTTCGTGCACAACCTGCACCAACTTACAGATATTTTACAAGGCATATCAACAACACCATAATTTCATCACGCATAATCAACAACATAATAATAAACAACATGCTTCCTCCCAAAGTATTGGAATTTCACGCATAACAAATTATCACCACAAGTAATGAAAAACAAACGGTAAAAAAAGGAATTTAAAAAGGCGATTCACATCAACTTACTCTTGAGTTTAGATTGACCTTTCAAGCTCAATCTAAACTCTTTCAAAACCATCTTTGAACCAAAACATTGTTTAAAAACAATTCCACTCACCATTCGCACACCAATTCAAACCACAAAGTCATTTCAAGCTTCTAAACTTGCCGGAAGTGCATCCAAACCACCCAAGGCCAAATCCGTTGTTTCTAACCAATCAAAAACAATGTATTAACCTCTTAATCAACCATAAATTTACTGTTACACATCAGCTCTCAATTCCCTAACATTTTCTCAACAATTCAAAGCCGAAATCCTCCCAAATAATCCCATTTTCGTACTCCAGCAAAACCCAACCATTACCTCTAAATTTAAGCACTTAAAACACTCCAAAACATGTCTAAAACGTCACCCTAAGGCTGTACAACCATCAGCCCTTCATTTCCCCACATAAACACCTTAAAAGCTCTCATTTTCCACTCCTAAAAATCACTTACAGTAGTAGCTACGGGAATTCATTCAAACCAACACTATCACCACTTAAAAAATCATCAAATAACATCTAAAAACACCTACCCAATGTTACTATAACATCAGCCCAACAATTTTTCACAAAACTATTCCAAAAACATAAATTTTGACACTTTAAATATACCCCTAAAAACTCATTTCAGGATTCTTTATAAAACCCAACCAAATTGAGATATAATGTTCCATAGGGCAAGGTTAGATAAAAACTTAACTCTATTAATCAAAAACAACCCAAGAAGCCATTAAAGTTTCATGCTTTTCTTCAAAGTTGAAAACTTCAAAAACATAAAAAGAGAATTTCTATGAAAACCAAAACTATGGAAATGTTGGAAATCATGAGGAGAATTCAAAAACGCAATTACCTCAAAGAGAGCCCTTGAATTGATGAAGAGATTTGATGAAATAATGTTTTAGGGGATAAGAGGGGTTTTAGGTTTTCAAAAATGGTAGAATGAAGAAGATGAGTATTTTTTTCAAATAAAACCCCCTTTGTGTCATCTTATTTCCCCTTCATTTTAAAATTTACCAAAATGCCATTAATGAATTCAAACCCTTTTAATTAAACCAAAACCCAATTTAATTTAAAACGAGCCCACGACTCAAACCCGATTTACCTGAGTAACATCTGACCCCTAAACCCGGGGCATTACAACTCTCTACCACTTAAGGAATTTCGTCCCCGAAATTACCTGACGAAAATACCTTCCTTTCTCTACCCCAAGTGGCTTCTCCCTCACTTTTGTGTCGTTACTTAACCCTGACATGCTCGATAGATCTCCCACGCAGCACTGAAGGTCAAAAATACACATCTCAACACGATCTCTAATATTTGAATATCTCTCTCTGACTGATCATCGGACTAAGGGCGACACGATGTACTGAAATTCAGACAAGTACCCAAAGCAACATGCCGACATTTCCAAAAGCTATCTGAAAACCTCAAATTTCTACCTAACGCAATCGATTTCGACACACCACGTAATCTCACAAACTCACTGATGTACGAATCGGCTAACTTACGTATGAACGACTATGAAATGAGCACACCTTGTGAAATAGTCAACAATCACCCTAACTGAATTCTTCCTAAAAAGAGTCAAAGGCAACCTGATACGAAGTTCATCGTAATATTTTCTCACTTCCATTTTGAAATTCTCAACGGCTGTAACAAACCAGACGAAAATTGATATTCTGCCTTAACACACTGACAAACCTCGCACTCGCTCACAAAATCGGCAACACCTCTCTTCAGACCAACCCAATAGCACTCATCTTTCAATCCACGGTTCATCCTTGTACTACGGGGACGCATAGCAAACGAACTACTGTGCACTTCAATCAAGATCGTACGCCTCAAAACTGTCATCTGGCCCAACTATCCTATCTCTAAAACACAAGACCCCACTAACACTGAAACTATAGTTTGTATGTCTTCCTTCCGCTATATTTTGCACGTTAGGTACCAAAGATCTATCTAACAGCTGCTTCTCTCAACTCAATTAACCTAAAGTAGATCCATCCTGTAGCTCGGCCACTAGGTCGTTATCACCGAACAAGCTCTAACTAGCAAACATGGCTCTCGACTCAATGACTACCTTCCTACACAAAGCATCCGCCACTACATTGGCTTCACCCGGATTATACTCAATCTATAGACCATAGGCCTTAAGCAATTTTAACCACCTACGTTGTCTAAGATTCCACTCTTCTTATGTCTTCAAAACTTTCAAGCTCTGATGATCTGTATACACTATGCATTTCTCACCATACAAGTAATGCCTCTGAATCTTCTTCAAAGCAAACACAATAGTAGCTAACTATGTCAAATGTCGGATAGTTACGCTCATGAGTCTTCAACTGTCTCGAGGCATAAGCCATCACTCTTCTGTCTTGCATGAGAACACAACATAACCCTACATATGAAGAATCACTGTAAATCACATAGTCCTTACTCGACTCTGGCTAAATCAAAATCGATGCATTGGTCAAAGCTTCTTTCAATTTCTCAAAAGTTTGCTGTCTCGCATTTGACCACTCGAACTAAACATTCTTCTAAAGCAACTTCGTCAAAGGAGCGACTATCTTCGAGAAACCATTCACAAACCTCCTATAGTATCCGGCTAAGCCTAGAAAACTACGAATCCCTATCACAGGCTTCGGTTGCTTCCACTCAACAATGGCTTCTATCTTCTCTGGATCAACTCTAATCCCATCGGCTGACACTACATGTCCAGGACTACTTCTCGGATCTAGAACTCGCACTCACTCAACTTTGCATACAACTGTTTGTCTAACAAGGTCTGCAAAACTATCCTCAAATGTCGGTCATGGTCTTCCTCGGGACGCGAGTACACCAAAATATCATCTATGAAAACAATCACAAACTAATCTAAGTACTGATAGAAAATTCTGTTCATTATATCCACAAAAGTAGTTGGCTCCCTAGTCTAACCAAACAGTATAACCAATAATTTATAACGACCATATCTAGTCACAAAAGATGTCTTCGGTACATCAACATCTCTCTCCTTCAACTGGTAATACCAGGATCTCGAATCTATCTTAGAAAACATTGAAACACTTCTAAGCTGATCGAATAAATCATCAATTCTCGGCAACGGATACTTGCTCTTCACTATCGACTGATTCAACTATCTATAATCTATGCACATTCTCATACTAGCGTCTTTCTTCTTCACAAACAGTACAGGTGCGCCCCAAGGCGAAGAACTCGGATGGATAAAACTTCCATCTGACAACTCTTGCAACTGAGTCTTCAGCTCTTTCAATTCTTTTGGTGCCATACAATACGGAGCAATCGAAACAAGAGCATATTCCGCATACATCTCTATAGCAATTCTACTTTTTTACCAGGCGCTAAACCAGACAATTCTTCCGGAAACACTTTCGGAAGATCGCATACCGTTCTGATATCCTGTGGTCTGACCTCGATCAATTTCAGATTCATCCCTAAGCTAGGTAGGCCTAACAACCAAACTCAAACAACCTCTGAGCCTCGGAAGCTAAAACAACATTCGATACGAAATCCACATTCTCACCTACCATTACAATCTCATAGTCATCCGCAAGCTTTAAGAAAACTCTCATTGTCTCAAAGTCTACCCTAACTCTATGTTCTACAAGCCAATCCATGCCCAGTAACACATCAAAACCGTAAAAAGGCAATTCCATCACATCTACTAGAGACACGTGACCCTGAACCATCAACGAACATCCCTTGTACATCTTTCTGACCACGACTATATCCCCGAAGGAGCTAGTAACACTAACAGCTACCTCTAATACCTCACAAGTTAAATCAACAACCTCGCATGCTCACTCAAAATATACAAAAATGTAGATCCATAATTAATCAGAGAAAACAAACTTAATGACTGTGTCGGATGATTACCTACCATAACATCGATAAAATTCTGAATCCAACTCATAGGTCTTCTCTTCTTTTACTAACTCTTATCAGGATCGGTCACATTGTTCTTTCTCGACAGAAACCAACTCATATGCATGTTGACCCAAACAGACAAACTACACTCCAAACTCTGGTACGGTCATACTGCCCTGAACTAAAGCGATGAACTCTCTCATCATTCACATTCTCAAAAACCTGAGATTCATGATTACCAACTCCAGGCCCACGCCTCGGTCTCATACTTGCCAAAGACAACAATACAACAATAAACAAAACACACAAACAAGAATATTTAGGGTTAGCAAGAGCAAGGGTGCAAGGTGCTCAAGTATATTTCTTTACAAAATCTTTTCAAATAAGTAATAGTAGCAATGGGAACTCGACTCTACGCCTCAACACAACCATCATGCTAGCACATGCTTTCAAACACCGTACTAACAAGCAAACATCAAACATACATGGCAAAACATTCACCGAGACATAGCAACAACATAACACTTCAAACTTACCTCACTTACCTACCCGAGGTCTCAAAACCTCAGGCTCTGATACCACCAAATGCAACCCTCTCGTCCTGGTCTGGACGACTGACCGATCCGAGTAGGCTACACAAGGAAAACCGAAGTGAAGCCCGTTAAGGCTCCCCTTCGGTTAGCAACCCTATTTTTTTCTTTAATTATTATCTTGTCTAGAGGCATTCATACATCCTATGTGAAACAAGACAGCGGAAACACAACGAAAAGATACGAAGCATACAAAATAAGCAATTAAAACAACCCATTTTACTCTTTTCAACAGGCCGTATCGATACACTAGAAGAGGGTATCGATACGCCTTGACTAGGTCAACAGCCCAAGGTCAACTCAAGGAGACCGTATCAGTACACTGGTTGACTGTACCGATACGCTCTCACTTGGTAAACTTCTCACGGTCAACGATACAAGACTGTATCGATACACCCTAGACCCGTACCGATATGCCAAAATCTCGTCAGAAACTCAGATTTCCATAGAGGATTTGGCGTATCTATACACCCTCGTGTATCGGTACGCTAAGCCTAATCTGAGTCCCAAAGTGTAGGACCGTATCGGTACGGCCCTTGGGCGTACCGATATGCCCTACACTGCAAAACTCAGATTAGCAGCAAAATGCACAAGGACCCAACTCTAGATGCAATTTACGACTCGCCTAGCCACAAACAAACACTCATACAACATTTAACAACCATGGAACAACATACGGAGCAATTTAAACTAACAACAGAGCATTGACATCAAGGCATCCACACTTAAGAGAAACTTGCATTCTAAACAATACATATACTAGACCATATCATTCTTAAGAAGCCAACACTTACACAAACACTTTATATCAAGGTTTACATGCCTTAGAACATAACATACAAGCAAACGTGGAACATGGTCATAAGCCTTTAAACACAAGCATTTAAGCAACAACGTAACACGGTTTACAAATACCTTAACACAAGCATTAACAACATAAAACAACACAAAGGAGTCTAGATACACACTCCTAAAACACGTAGCATTTCCCATTGCTAAACTACTATATTATTTAATAAACCATACTTGAGCAAACTACCACACGCTTGGACGCCCTTTTTCTTGCTCCTTGTTAACTCCAAGCTAATGATCTGCATTGTCAGAAAAAGAGAGCGTAAGCATAAAGCTTAGTGAGCAGAGCTCAAAAACATAACAACGACAATGCAGGGTTCAAAGCTTTCTTTAAAATAAAGGCAAACACATACAATCCATCCAACGACATAATCCTCTTACTAACATACAAGTTCAACCACAGGTCAACAATATAGATATTTATCATGGCATCACACTACATGGTATGCATAAAGGCATAATCCTAGATTTAAAGCAAAACCATTAGGAAAGGAATGATATAGTGAGACACATACATGAACAACACATGGTATGCAAAAGCATAACCAAAGCACACACGGTGGGACTACACATCACCGTTTCGACTAGTAGTTTTCCAATGGGACTACACATCAAAGTACTCTTCTACTAGTCACTACCGGTGGGACTACACATCACCGGAGTCTTATACTTGTCGCTATCGGCGGGACTACACATCACCGGAGCAACGACAACCATCACGTGAGGTTCGACACCAACCATGCAACACGATATATAAATCACCATCATGCGACATGAACACGCTATATCATGTACGACCAAAACAACTTGTAACAAAATCCACAACTATGCACAAACTTACTACTTACAATCTTACCAACCGCAAGTGGTCTTACTTACCATTTTCGTGCACAACCTACACCAACATACAGATATTTTACAAGGCATATCAACAACACATAATTTCATCACGCATAATCAACAACATAATAATAAACAACATGCTTCCTCCCAAAGTATTGGAATTTCATGCATAACAAATTATCACCACAAGTAATGAAAAACAATCGGTAAAAAAAAGGAATTTAAAAAGGCGATTCACATCAACTTACTCTTGAGTTTAGATTGACCTTTCAATATCAATCTAAACTCTTTCAAAACCATATTTGAACCAAAACGTTGCTTAAAAACAATTCCATTCACCATTCGCACACCAATGCAAACCACAAAGTCGTTACAAGCTTCCGAACTTGCCAGAACCGCATCCGAACCACCCAAGGACAAAATTGTTGTTTCTAACCAATCAAAAACAATGTATTAACCTCTTAATCAACCACAAATTTACTGTTACACATCAGCTCTCAATTCCCTAACATTTTCTCAACAATTCAAAGCCGAAATCCTCCCAAATAATCCCATTTTCGTACTCCAGCAAAACTCAGCCATTACCTCTCAATTTAAACACTTAAAACACTCCAAAACATGTCTAAAACATCACCCTAAGGCTGTACAACCATCAACCCTTCATTTCCCCACATAAACACCTTAAAAACTCTCATTTTCCACTCCTATAAATCACTTACAGCAGTAGCAACGGGAATTCATTCAAACCAACACTATCACCACTTAAAAATCATCAAATAACATTTAAAAACACCTACCCAATGTTACTATAACATCAGCCCAACAATTTTCACAAAACCATTCCAAAAATACAAATTTTGACACTTTAAATATACCCCTAAAAACTCATTTCGGGATTCTTTATAAAACCCAACCAAATTAAGATATAATGTTCCATAGGGCAATGTTAGATCAAAACTCAACTCTATTAATCAAAAACAACCCAAGAAGCCATTAACGTTTCATGCTTTTCTTCAAAGTAGAAAACTTCAAAAACTCAAAAAGAGGATTTCTATGAAAACCAAAGCTATGGAAATGTTGGAAATCATGAGGAGAATTCAAAAACACAATTACCTCGAAGAGAGCCCTTGAATTGATGAAGAGATTTGATGAAATAGTGCTTTAGGGGATAAGAGGGGTTTTAGGTTTTCAAAAATGGTAGAATGAAGAAGATGAGCATTTTTTTCAAATAAAACCCCCTTTGTGTCATCTTATTTCCCCTTCATTTTAAAATTTACCAAAATGCCATTAATGAATTCAAACTCTTTTAATTAAACCAAAACCCAATTTAATTTAAAACGAGCCCACGACTCAAACCCGATTTACCCGAGTAACATCCGACCCCTAAATTCGAGGCGTTACAAACACCCATATTAATATTAATAATATATATATATATATATATATATATATATATATATATATATATATATATATATATATATATATATATATATATATATATATATATATATATGCGGACAAAAATGAGTGATTACAATACCCAAAATGAAAAATGAATAAAAGGATCTGAAAATAAAACAATAAACAACCAGAGCCACTTAGGCAACAGGGCGGGGTGAATTTTTGACTGCCCCTACCCAACATACTCACCTCTAAACTTAACTCCAACCTAACCCCGATTTAAATATTAATTTACCTATCCCAACACAACAACCACTAAACTCAACCTCAACCCGCCCCGACCCGATAATCTAAAAAAATCTTGATATTCTCCGATAAATTTGAAGTTAATTTTTTCATCAACCCAATAATTTTTTAGGGTAAAGTACGTAAATGGTCACTAAACTATACTAAAAAAACAAAATGGTAACCAAACTTTCAAAAACTATAAAATGGCAATTAAACTTTATGTTTTGTTACAAAATGGTAACTGTGTCGTTAAAGAGGTAATGTGGCTGTTAAAATTTTTTGTATAATAGCATGTTTAGTCCTCTATAGTTACATATTCAATCAATTTAGTCATAATTCAAAGAAATTAAATAAATTTAACCCTCAAATTTTACACATTGTTATAATTCAGTCCCAATTCTAAAAAAACTAACCCTTAATATTTTGAAATTACTTCAATTTAGTCCATCTTCATCCCTTCATCTTTCCATTATCTCTCGTACCTACATTCTGCCTTACAAAAACGAAAACATACCCCTACATAACAGGATACAAGGCCCTACTAATCTCAGCTTTAACAAAACAATGTGTCATTCCACCTATGATCATCTCTTAGTAAATAATGAATTTAATCAAACTTTGAAAATAAAACTCGATTCAATTTATATAAAAGTTGGAGCTCTAAATTTCTGGTAAACTTGAACTTAAACTTCTTATGGTTTGAATTTAACTAGTTCCAATTATAACCCTAACTCTATATTTCAAAATCAAAATTCTAAAATGAAGTTTCAACGGATTTTTTTGAGTAATTTATGCATATGTTTGTTTATTTATATTACTTAAATGAAATGACTTGAAACATCGGTCGTTGAATTTTATATGGGTTTGTGAGTAAAGTTAGGAAAAAACACAACATTTTGCATATGATGACTAAATTATAACAATGTGTAAACATTGAGGGTTAAATTGAAGTAATTTCGAAATACCAAGGGTTAATTTTTTAGAATTGAGACTAAATTATAACAATGTGTAAAAATTGAGGGTTAAATTTATTGGATTCCTTCGAATTATGACTAAATTGATTGAATGTATAACTATAGAGGACTAAACATGCTATTATACAAAAACTTTTAACAACCACATTACCTCTTTAACGACACAATTATCATTTTGTAACAAAACATAAAGTTTAATTACCATTTTGTAGTTTTTAAAAGTTTAGTTACCATTTTATTTTTTCGAGTATAGTTTAGCGTTTATTTACGCACTTTACATTTTTTTATTAGAACAACATTAAAAAATAAATTTAAATTCACAGAAAATAGAATAACAAAACACCATAAAAAAACTCTAAAAAAACACTAAAAGAAATTAGAATCAAGCCCAAAAAAGTTAGATCGGGCAGCCCCCGACTATTTCTCTTGTACTGTCTAAAACCATTCATTTTTTTATAATCTTGAATAAGCTAGAACGAGAATATGCATGAAAAAAATGAAAACGTGGATAAGAATCGAAGATAGAACTGAAGAACGAAGAAAATGAAAAAAGAAAAAAAGAAAAAAGGGAGAAAGTTTAGAGAATTAGGGTTAGAAAACCTTTTATATATATATAGACAATTTTATGATATCCTAAATAATAATGTTACTCTTAAAAATATCCGAGGGGAGGGCAAATCACCCCCAAAACTTGATTTCATATTTTTAAGATAAAAATATATCTTATCCCGGCCCGACCTTAAAACTTAAAAAAAAGAATTTGTTCGGGGCGAGACGGGGCACATCGTGTCGAGTCAGGTTCAAGTAATTTCGCCATCCATAGAGCCACTAAAAGTACTGAACCAAAGAAAGCTAACACCTAGATAAATTCTCATGTAATCGAACTTGAATCTCCATTAGATGAGACCGAAAGTAATGTACCTCAAGATCATTCTCTGAAGCTAACTTGATCAGCGATCTGCAACCATATTTCCTTCACGTTTTACATGTTGAAATCGGATTGACCAGTTATGTTATCTCCAATTGTTAATATGCCACAACAAAGAGCTTTCAATATGCTTGTTCTAAAAAGTACCGATCAAAAGTGTCACATGTCATATTATGATTGACACTTTTCTTAAGAAAATTAACAATTTTAGATAAAATGAATAATTTGCGTAAACTTTAAAAGTATTAATGATAAAAAAAACTGTGAAATACTAATATAAATACAGTTAAATGTTAGAAGACAATTTGTGTATTGAATTTTTTTATTTGTACTTGCATAGCTATCATGCAACGAGACAACTATGGTGTATGGATTGTTTTTTGAGATAATAGCATAAATGTTCTTGTATTTTGTCAAATTTGTCAATATGGTGCCTAAAGTTTGTAAATGTTTAATGTCTTTTTTATATTTTGTTTTCGTCCTTTAAAACGCCCTTGAGACTAACGGTGTTAAATAATGACGTGATAGAGACACATGATACTCTTTTAGGCTACCACATAAAAACCTTTTAAAAAAATAAAAGGGCATGGTTACAATTTTACCATTGTTTCATTCACTTTTCCCCGTATCCTCATTCTCATTCTTCTCCCCCGAAACCCTAGCAGGCGTTTAATTAAATCGATTTTTTCCAAGTGAAGTAAAGGCGGTATTGTAACTATTAAAGCAGTTTTAGGTTACAATATTTGGATCTCTCAATCATTATAGAGAGGACAACAATAATGTGTGAAAAATGTTGTTATGTTGGAATCGAATAGTCGAGCAGTTAAATCATTTTGATTAGCTCAATTATTAATCATAATTATTTGTTTTTGCTTGGTGAATTATTAGGAAGACAAAATTTTACTTAAATGCATGTTGTTAGAGTTTCAGAGAAGAATGAGGAGGAAGATAAGGGAAAAAGTAAAAGAAAAAATGGTAAAATTGTAAATGTGCCCTTATATATATGTTTTTAAAAAGTGCCATGTGACAGTATGAAAGAATATCATGTATCTCTGCCACATCATCATTTAACACCGATATTCTCATAGAGCAATTTAAAAGACGAAAACAAAGTATAAAAGACACATTGAACATTTACAAATTTGATAAAATACAAGGGTATTTGTGCTATTATCTTTTTTTTGTTGAGGAATATGGTGCATGGATTAAACTTCTAAGGAATAGGGTTAACCCCAAAGCCAAACAAATCAAAACTCTTTGAAACAGAGAGCCAATAACAACTTGACACTATCAGGACAGGATTGCCATTTGCCAGTGAGTTGTCTGTGTGAGAGTACAAGAACAAGAGAAACATAGAGATTACAGTCTTCCAGATAATGGTAGCATACGTTGGTCTTATTTCTCTCGGCGTTTCTTCACCGTCTATGCTTTGTCTTCCTCGAATTGGCTTCACCAAACGCAGACCATTTGCCAGTAAGCAACATTATCACTGCCTCCCTTTTTGCACCACTTTGTTTGTTTATGGTTGAATTTAGATGTTTCAGGAGAATCTGGACCAAGGCCAAGCCTTGGGGTTTGAGGAATTCCCTAGTATTGATTGAATGAATTGTTTGTTTTGATTTGAGAGCCAATAGAGTTCATTACCCACCATTTATTTGATGTTCTTTTGAAAGGTTTTCATGTCTGTTTCATGGGTGAAACCCAATTTTACTTTTGGGTTTGCCTGTTGAAATTGTGCTTCAAAGTAGGGGTGTAAACGAGCCGAGTCGAGCACAAGTATCGTTAAGCTCGACTCGAACTTGAAATGCTCAAGGCTAAGTCTACTCAGCTCGAAAGCTCGCGAGCTCAAAATTATCAAGCTCGATTCGAACTCGAAAACAAAATTGGAGCTCGAGCTCGAAATGCTCGAACTAAAACCTAATTTGCTAACCCTTATCCTCCCAAAAGCCTATTGGCCATTGTTAATCTAACCTAACCCTAAATCTTAAACCAGACTCTATACCCTGAATTAACCCCAAACCCCAAAACTAAACCATAATTAACCAATGTAATAGAATATATTATATTTTCGAGTAGCTCACGAGTTTTTCGAGTCTGGTATCGAGTAGCTCGTCTTGGCTCGTTAAGAACTTGAATCGATCTCGAACTCGAGTCCAATTGAGTCAAGTTTTGACCAAGTTAAACTCGAGTAGCTCGCGATCTGTCTCGTCTCATTTACAATCCTACTTCAAAGGAATTAAGTTGGAAGTGGTTGCTAATGCTTATTTCATGTTGTTTATCCTACAGTGGCAGCATTGAGTGATGATCCTGTTCAAGAATGGATTCTTACTGAAGGGAAAGCAACCCAGATTACAAGGATTCGTCCCGTAGGTGGCGGTTGCATCAATCTTGCAAGCTGCTATGAAACTGATGCTGGTCCTTTCTTTGTTAAAACAAATAGGTGTGTTGTGCAAAGTTCAAATCTTTTGATGTATTAGGCATTTATAATTCAGCCGAGTTACCCGTGTTTGGCAATTTCTTTTGCTTAATGAATTCTTGTTTGTCAAATAAATGAAAGTTTTCACGTTGCTGCAAATTTTGGATCAGGAGTATTGGTCCATCAATGTTTGAAGCAGAAGCTATTGGTTTAGATGCCATGTATGAAACCCGAACAATTCGTGTGCCTAAGCCCTTTAAGGTAAGATTCTAAGTTTACAGGGTTTCTTGGTTTCTTGAAGTTCTATAATGCAATTCATCTACGTGGAAGAGCTATAATTGGACTTTGTTGCGCGTTGTAGGTTGGACCCTTACGAAACAGCGGATCATTCATCATTATGGAATTTATTGAATTCGGTGCATCTAGAAGCAATCAAGTGAGCAAGTTCAATTTTTTTTTTTCTTTCTGTTTTGTTGATATTGGTAAAAATGATGGTTTGCCTTTGATATCCTAACTGTTTATCATCTATTAGTCTGAATTAGGAAGGAAGCTAGCTGAAATGCATAAAGCTGGGAAATCAGAAAAAGGCTTTGGTTTTCCTGTTGATAATACTATTGGCAGGTGCAATCTTGAAAAAGCCATTATTGTATTCAATCGTAATTGGCCATTCATTCTTCTAATGTCATTTAAAAACATTTTACCATGTTTATTATTTTACCGTTGATGGTATCGAGTAATTCAAGATGGTCTGTATGTATGCTTCAGAACTCCTTTTTAAGTTTTAACGAGTGAATATGTGCTGCCTTTGTAGTACGCCGCAGATGAATACTTGGTGTTCTGATTGGATTCAGTTTTATGGAGAGCAAAGATTAGGTTACCAGCTAAAGTTGGCACAGGACCAGTATGGCGATTCAACCATTTACCAAAGAGGTTTTCTTTTGCTCCATAAACCGTTGTCTACTTTTCTTATGCACTTTCTGTTCTACATCATGACTTGCCATATATACTCTGATACAGATAATGAGTTAAGTTTATCTGCATTGAAAAAATGTTGTTTCGAATATTTATATCTATGGCTAGTGGCTACATTTATTAATTATGTATAACTTTCATACATCTTAATTGACGATCTTAGAGTATTTGCATGATTTATGCAAGAATATCTCCTTGGTTCCTGTTGTTTTTGCATCTTGGTAGTTGCATTTAAACTAGTGTGACTCATAGGATATGAGTGATAACCGTCAACTGATAACTACCTTCCTTTTGAAGTTCTGTTTACCGGGATGATTAAAAAACATATGAAAGGGCAATTTTTTTCTCAAATGTTTACCCAAGATGTCAATTTTTAGGAACTCCAAATCGAATGAGATAGATATTGATTGTTATGATCAACATGCTAAAGCAGAATGTCATGCACTTTTTAAATAAAAATAGAAATCTTGTTTACAGGACAAAGGTTGATAAAGAACATGGCACCTCTTTTTGAAGACATTGTTATAGAGCCATGCTTGTTACATGGAGACTTATGGAGTGGGAATATCACTTCTGACAAGAATGGCGAACCTGTTATACTTGATCCTGCTTGTTACTGTAAGTTATTATTTGTGTTGATTTATTTTTCCTTCGTATATATATCCAGAACTGGATCAATCTACTTCTGCATCCCGGCAGCCTAGAGCTAATGAAGGAACTAATATACATTTTGGTTACATTGTTCTTGAATCTAAAACAATTTAAAGGCCAAATACCGTGGTGTTGAGTTTTCTATTGTATCGGTAGTGACATGAATTCGTGTGGAATTAGCTGCTCAATGAAATAATTCAATATATCTTTGTGTCCCTTACAGATGGACACAGTGAGGCTGAATTTGGAATGTCATGGTGTGCCGGCTTTGGAGGATCTTTCTACAATTCGTACTTTGAGGTACTGTTCTTCTCAAAAGGCTTTATACGTTTATATCATCGAAAGCATTACAGTTACACTAGACTTAAACAATGATCAAATTCCTATATAATTGTTCTTGGCATTGGAAGACATTAATATCGTTCAGGGTCACTAGCACTTGATTTCAAAAATACTGAGGTTTTCTGGCAGCGCCATTGAGACCTCTACTAAACTCGATCAATTTGAATGCCATTCGAGCCCATGAAACTGCTGAAGCTTCGGCCTTAACAATTTGTCTGCCATTTATAACCATTGATTGTGTTGAGTCAGAAATTTCCAAGAAATCACATCATGTTGACTTTAAGTCTTGTAGAAAACCTTGTCACTGCAACCTGAGCTTCTTATTTTACTTTGTCACGCTGCTTTCATTTACCAGGTGATGCCCAAACAACCAGGCTTTGAAAAGAGGAGAGATCTTTATCTGTTGTATCATTACCTAAATCACTACAATCTCTTCGGCTCTGGTTACCGCTCATCTGCTATTTCAATAATAGACGACTATCTGAGAATGCTGAATGTATAAGACACATCAAGACTGAAAGTGGTTTTACACCTGTATGTAGTAAACTTTCTTTGGTATATTATCTGTATGTAGCACCATTGTGTGAGGAAGATCATTATTATTCATTTATTTATTTCAATGCCATCTTTAGATGAATATGCTCTCAGAATGGTGTTGCTTTCCCTCTTTGCAATGCCTGTATGATGGCGCATGCTGCCACGAATGAATATGATATCCTTTATTTTACCTTCGGATTTGGCTAGCATGAAGTTGAGTCGAATTTTCTTTGAATCAAATATATTATATGAAAAATTAGTAGACAAGTCTTCACTGAATCAAACAAGGCTAGTTTCTCAGTTAAACAATTACTAGTGGTATAATTCTTTTTCCTTTCAAGTTTTGGTGTTAATGGCAGGATCTCAAACCACCATGGCCACCACTGTCATCACCGACATCACCAAACACCATAACTAAGCCAACTAAACCAATGATTCAGATTGTTGGGAGTCGGCAAAGGAACCTCGGAAAGATGGGTGGCAGAAATCAAGGACTCATGCAGAGTGACCACTTCACTTTAGGAGCTACCAACACCAGAACCCAGTTGATATGAAGAATACTGAAAAAGTGGTGCAACCAAGCATCACTGTGCCCCACATGGTGGATGAGCTGCCCCCATCCTTTAACTTGGACAGGTCCAGTGTTTCATCTTGCAGCAATGAATGGAGTGGTCTCGATAACATGGGTTCGATTCAGATGGATCAGATATAGGGGAAATGAGTTTTAATGACCGAGCGACGGGGTGGATCGATAGCCCCAAGATTAGTCCAAGAATAAGTGCTGCTGATCAGCATTATGGTTCAAGGAAAAAGAGGTTTCAAGGTTTCCTCTTGACTTCTTCTATGGTGGTTCCTCCAACTTTTAGAGGGTCCACCTACAATAGAGACAACAATGAAGTGCATATGTATGAATCATAACTTTCTGAACATTAAAAGCTTATATTGAAGATAAGTTACTCAAAGCACCTATCTATCTAGTTCAAAAGGCAAAACCCAATATATAGATATTCATGTAATTGTATTCAAAATGATGAGTTGATTGAGTTTAGCTCGGTTGACATTTCGCTAGTACAATGTACAAGAGAACGTGAGATTGAATATAAATGGTAGGGCATGACTTTAGGATTCCAAGAGAAATCCATCTTCGTCTCAGAAAAACACTTTTGGCATTGCTTTTAGAATATGCAGTGAAAAGTGATTTTGAAAAGTATTTGGATTGTTTAGTATTGCTGTTAAAAAGTATTTTTAAGTAAATAAAATGTCTATTTTAGACATTCTTTTTAAAAATATAAAAGAATTGGTGATATAAACAAGAATATATTAGTAAATTTACTTAAAAGTACTTTTAGAAAAGTTAAAAGCTAAAAATTTCAATTTCGAAAAATAATTTTTAAATCAAATTAAAAATTATTTTTGGCCTGCAAAGTTATATTTTTTTATTGATTTTTGTCTCAATCAAGCTTTTGGCTCCAAAAGTTGGTTTGAAAAGCAATAAAAAATAATCTGATTTTTTTGGTGAGTAAAAATTTATGCCCCCTAACCATGCCTCCTTATATGGCCTTACTAAAAAATACTTAAAAATAAATTTTAAGCCCTAACCTAATTTTCATATCCTAAACCTTAAAAATACACTCTACCCCTAATTCCTTACACTCTAACCCTAAGCTCCAACCTTAAACCCAAACTCTAAACACTAAACCTACTTTTTTAAAATAGAGGCACTAATCAGAGTATAATTAGGGGTAGACGATTTTCATCCGATTTTGATTGTATGGTATCGGTACCTAAGAGTTGAAGCAGTTGAGTTGAGTGGTCCTGTTTTGGTGTGGGTTCTGTACCATTCGTGATGTATGATAATAAATGATCACAAGCAATTTGCAGGATAAAAACTACTTAGCATGAATGCCAAACCAACCTGTTACTTCTCTCGATCTCGGGGAGTTAAAAGATCCACTCAGATATTACAATAAACATTAACCCAATATCAAGCAGTAAATTAACCATTGGTAAGACATATAAAGAGACATAAAAAAGAGACAGAGATTCTATTATTGTTCGTATACAAATTTAAGCAGTAGGTTGATTTCTAATGTGGGAAATGTGCTAAACTGAAACAATAAACCACCGGGCATCGCTTTCTAGAAATGATTCAAAGCAAGCTTTTGTAGGCATCGCTTTCTAGAATTGATTCATGAGATTTGGTTGGTTCAACATATATATAGTTGGTGTGCTTTCATTTCAATTCATAACTATACTAATTTACGTCTCTCTCCTACTTAACTTACAACCTATTCTATTTTCCTACAAATACTAACATTGTTTGGTAACACAAAGCTAACATATATTTACTTAAAACAAGGGCTCTGTTAGATTTTTAGGCCATATAAAAGTTAATATTTAAAACATAGGGGTTGTTGAAAATAATTGAGGATATAGACTATTTTTTACAGTACACGGGACCTTGCCACCTGCACATGGCAAGATTTGAAAAAAAATATTAAAAAAATAGACCCCGTTGCCTGTACATGACGAAGTCCCCTATATATTATAGAAAATAGCCTATATCCTCAAATATTCTTCAACATCTTCTACATTCTAAATATCTAATTTCATTTAGATTATTCTCCAAATTTCTCCTAAAACAAGTCCTTTGGTCAAATTATGGCAGTCTTTGAATATTGTCTTGGTCTTGGTAAAACAAGAGACCAAATTCTTTTTTTGTTTGGTTTTGTGGAGGTTGGTGTGTAGAAAAACCCAAAAGGTTAAACAGTTGAAAGATACCAAACAAACGACAGCGTCCCATCATGGCGACGCTGACACTACGCATCCTAGGCAAGCTCTACATGCATACATTTTCGATGTTCGAACTTGAAACTTAGAGTGAAAGTTTAAAGATAATTTATTTTTTTTAAAATTAAAATTAAAATTTTACAAGTTTTGAGGGTTTAATAAAAAAATAATAATAATTTTAAGAGATTTAATAAGAAATATTAAATTTTTGAAGTTTAATATAAATTTTTAAAATATTTTTAAAAACTAAATTAAATTTTTAAAAATTACGAAGATCAAATTCTAATTTCCCAAAATTTTGAGAGACTATGACCCATAATCCTCATTACCTTCCTTCCATGTTCATTTCTATTTTATTATGATGAGGGGGTGGGGTGGATATTCGACCGAGTCAATCAAAATAAATTTAAATTAGTCGAGTTGAAGATTTTTATTTTATAATATAAACTTTATTTGAAATCTGTTCGCGTCAAATCGAGCTATGAAATTGGAGTCAAGTTGATTTGAGTTGTTTCAAGTTTCTGTTCAAATTTAACCGTAAACATTTATAATGTTATGATACTAACTAGTTGAGTTGTGTGGGGCTCGATTCGATCAACCGATATGGCTCACCAAGTGGTGGAGAGGTGGATTTTTGGGTGGAAAGGTTGTAGAAGCTAGAATGTAAATAGACACAATGATTTATAGTGGTTCAACCTTCTAACCAAGGTCTACATCCACTACCTTAGCTCCCAACTAAGGACTTCTCAATCAATTCACTATTGATTCGTCCCCTTTTCTAGGATTAGGAGGAAACCCTTACAACCAATAAGCTTTCTACTCAAAGCCTTGATTGAAACCCTCTTTACAAAGAGACAATATAAGCAAACTTAAAACCCTCTGATAGGTGTTTGTTTGCACAATTAAGCACGCACCTAAAACCTAAAACACTTGAGCAAATTTGACAATTTAGCCTCACTAGTGTTTGTCTATACAAAAATTGACAATTTAAGCACTAAGACAATATTTGATCATTTGTTGTTTGACAATATGAGCATTAGCCTTCTCTTGATGCTTGGAGGTCCCTTTTATACTCTCAAATGAGTTTGTAGTCGTTACTAACCATTGGGATCATATTGGAGCCGTTGAGGACTTTAATTCTCACCATAAATGCAGTTCTGCAGCTCCCCATTTCGAAACGCTCGAAGCCGTTTCGAAACTCTCTCGATGAAGAAAGAGCCGTTGCAGTCTGTCAGGGTACCCGTTTTGGAACACCCTCTTACCGTTTCGAAACGCGTATCGAAACGCTATAAGCCCGTATCGAAACGCCTGCATTTGAAAGTTGGTTGGGAAAGAGCCGATGGGGTTTATGACCGGTGTGGTCAATGCCACATAGGCGTATCGAAACGGCCTAGCCCGTTTCAAAGCGCTGGGCAAAAATCCTGTCCAAGGAAAGCCCGTTTCGATACAGGTATCGAAACGATTTTGCCACTGGAATCCCCTATTTCGAAACGCCCTAAGGTGTTTCGAAACACCTGGACAGTTTTGTTAAGATTAGCTTTGAAAAACATGAAAAAACCCTTTTTAAAAACTTCCCTAAACATAATTTCAAATTGTTTGGACTTTGAAAATGTTTTAAATACTTTTAAATCAGTCCAACACATTTTTCAATTATTATATCAAAACATTAGTTCTACTAGTTCAAATTTAAATGGTTTTTGACAAGCGTCGTAATTGTCAAATAAATAATCTTTAATCTCAAAATAAATAATTATTAAGCGTAGTAAAGCTAAGAATGGTCGATCCACGGGAATTAAGAAGCTTCTGATGTAGAGAGGTTTTGATTCTGACTTTGCTGAAAAAAAAAATGGGGTTTTGATTAAGAGAATTAAATAAAGTGAACTTGAAAATAAATTTAAAAAAATAATAAAAGTGAATTATGAGAAAATCAATAAAATAGAGCAGCTTCAAGCTTCGTTTTGTCTCCATTTCATCTGATCATCGAAGAAGGTTTTACTCTAGAATAGATACATGTCGGTTACAGTCTACAAGGCATAACCCTTGTAATTTACTTTTGCTTCGGTAAACCAATAATTCAAAGTCAATCTTTAGAATTCAGTCCTTATTTGGACTAGACACGACTATCGTCGCTAGCACCAATACAAGCTTTAGAAAAGTCCAACTCTAGTTATGTTGTCTCAATGAGAATCAAACTCAATCTCAATTTCTCTTAGCGAATATGTCGCTAAGTGTGTTCATAAGAACTCGAATATACTACAAACTGATTATTCCTCTCAACTTTAAATTAGAACAACAATCAAACCAGCTAACTCTTTTTGAATTTGAAAGTGTAAATTTTTTTAAAGAAAAGGCCGATTGTCAATCCAAGTTTACAAAAAATTGAGAAAAATATCTGAAAAAATTATGTGTTTTTCAATTTTCACAATCAGAATTGAGACATCACTTTAAGCCTTCGGCTAAGTGAAAATTTAGCTAAGCATGATAGAGATCAGGCTTAACATATTTTAAAGAAAGTAAAATGAAAACTAAAAGAAAAAAAAAGTTGAGATAGAAAACTTTTATAAAAGTAAAATTTTTAAGAACAAATAAAACTCAAGTACATCCTTTAAGCTTCACCTTAAAAGGGTATTTATAGCTTGAGAAAATTCTAAAGATAAAAGAATATTTAAAATAAAATATCTAAGATAACCTTAAAACATTCAAATAAAATCCTAAATAATAAAATAATAATACTCAAATATAAAGTGATAGTTCCAAAATATTTAATCAAACTTAATCTTATATCCTAAATAAATCTCGTATGTCTGTCCTTCTAGATAATGCTGACTGAATCGCCTTTTAGAAGCTATTGCTGATTGGACTGTCAGAATTTGTCACGTCGAACCTCGTCATGCCCCAAGTCATGTCCATGTTTCCAGCCATGATTTCAGAAAATAAAAAAAATACAGAACATGCTCTTTTAATGTTGTTTTCCATAATTTGAAGTCCTGCGCAAAAACGAATAAAAACAATCCAAATCAGTAATATTAAAGATTTAACAGAGAGTAATTATCGGTAAAATAATAACAAAATAAAACATTCATCAGTTTTCTACAACCATTTTTTAAAACATGTTTTCTAACCATGCACAATACATATATATTTCTTCATTTTTTTCATGTGGCAGAATTGAGAGACTCAACTCGAACTTGAAAATTGATCCACTAATAATTACTAAAAATTTGAGTTATTCAAATTTTTATTTTATAAATCAAACTTTACTTGAAATTTTTTCGTCTTGAGTTTATGAAATTACTGAGTCGAGTCAAAACAAATCGAGTACTTTTACATCGAATAGAATAATTTAAATTTTCGAGTCGAGTTTGTACACCCTAATGGTGAGTAAGCTACTATACAAATAGATTATTTTTTGAATACTCTAAATGTGATTACAAGGTAATATATGATCATACATATTCTTAACTCTTTGACAATGCGCATACATCTCATAAGTAAAGCGATTTAAACTCGTGTCTCGTATGATGAATATAATCCGCTTGTTCACCTAGATACTTGTTGGGTTCACAAATAGATTAAATTTATAAGCAGTAAAATGTAGTATAAATAATAATAGTTGACTTGTGTGTATCAATGAAACGTATCAAAGCTAACTTCAACCAATACCAACAAGACAAGTGGAACAAAACCTGCAGGGAAAAATGTTCTAAAATAGGAAAACAATTTGTAAAAACTGCAACCAATCCAAAACGGTCGGATCTGTCCTAAAGCGAAATCAAAACCGTAGCACTCCTCAAAGCTGCTCGACATTTAAACCCTCCTGTCCGAAATGAATAAAACACATCGGTCATTCTTTCTTTAGGCAATCGAAACCTCACTGGCAACTGCCAAAAGTTGCCCAGAATCTGAAATAACTCTGACACTGCACCTTTTATCACACATTATTATTATTATTATTACTTCCTCCGTCCCACTTAAGATGTCCATTGTTGACTTTTCACGCAGTTTTAGGAAGAAAAAGTTTGTGTAAAAAATGTGATATAAATTAATTAAAAAGACAATTTTACCCTTAAAAGTTAAAGTTTGTTTTGTTGGAAAACTAAAGGAAAGGATAGAAGGGGAAATGTACTTTGTAAAAGTAGTTGATTTTTTCAATGAGACATTTTAAGTGGGACAATTTTAAAACACAAAAGAGACATTTTAAGTGGGACGGAGGGAGTATTATTATTATTATTATTATTATTATTATTATTATTATTATTATTATAAAGACACACCGGGAGCTGGTTTGATTTTTGAATCTATTTGGAATCGAGTCCAAGCCTCGAATACTTCAATGAGTTTCAAAATTTCGAAAGCTATGGCGTGTTGCTGATTCTTTGAAGCAATATTTTTCTGGGTTTGGGACTCAAGAGAGAAAGGGAAAGAAAAATTTGAAGATTAAGCTACAGTGGGTTGCTTGAAGAAAAAAAAGGGACAAGCTTTAGAGTACCTGAGTCGTAAAGGTTGGTCCTTTGGTTCTTGTAAGGAAAAAGAATGGTTTTTTACTTTTATGTTTGCTCTTTTCTCCTTTTTTTCCATCTTTTGTTCTCATATATCTGAACTTGAATTTCTTCTTACTGTTCTTTCTCATGATCCTCAAACAGAGAATATTGGGGACTGTTTAGGTCACAGTAAATGGTAGAAACTTGAGAGTTCTGTGAATTTCAAGGCAAGTGAAAGCAATTTGAGGTAATTTCCTTATTGCTTTGAATTTTCTTGCAAAATAAATATATTGTTAGTGGGGTTTGTTCCACCTTGGAGAATTTAAATACACAGCTTTGGATAGTGACTCCTATGGCTATGGCTATGACCTATCTTCTCTTCAAAGTGAAGTCTCTTCTCTGGCTCATTACCATCACCAGCTAACACTATTTATCTGTTTTTTGCTTTTATTGCCAGGAAAATTCTTGGCCTTTGTCTTTTAGATCACAAGGCAAGACAATGATTTCCCATGGTTAAAAAGTTCAGATTTTTATCCTTATTTTCCCACCTACTTACAAAAGGGTATTATGGTCACTTTCATTGACTGCTGCTTGATTGATTAGGCTGCAATTTTTAGCAGTTAGAAAGTAACTTCTTTCACTTCCATATGATTACATGTTTTGTTTAAAAGATCATAAATGTTTTAGTTGGCATTCAATGATCACTTGATAAAGCAAAGGACTTTGTGTGGGCATCTTTTGGTACTTCAATTTTCAATGAACAAGCTTTTGTGTGGTGGTTAGGACAAGATTCTCTAGAAACTCTGGTTCTGGACCTTTTTGTTTTTGTTTAATGGTATTTGATTAATTTAATAATTTCAGTGTTTGATGATTCCAACTGCTCCACTGCTTTTTCTATCAAAAATATCATTTCTTCCATGTTAATTCTCTTTTTTTCTCAGCTGGCTCATTGATGCAGCTCTAATGATCATTTTGATCCAAATACATATCTGAATCATGGGAGAAGGCACAGGAAATGGGGTTTCGGCCGATGGTAAATCGGCCGAGGAGTGGTTGTCGAGTGCTCAAGAGCTTGTTCCCATGGCACTTGATAAGGCAAGGGAGGTGAAAGGGTTCCCTGGTAAGTGGAAGATGATAATTTCCAAACTTGAGCAGGTCCCTTCACGGTTATCGGACTTGTCGAGCCATCCTTTCTTCTTGAAGAATGCTCTTTGTAAGGAGCAATTGCAGGCAGTGTCTAGGACGTTGGAGGAAGCGATCGAATTGGCGGATTTATGTTTGAAGGAGAAGTATGAAGGGAAGCTTAAGATGCAGAGTGATCTGGATGCATTATCAGGGAAATTGGATCTGAATTTAAGGGATTGTGGACTTTTGATCAAGACCGGTGTACTCGGTGAAGCTACTTTGCCTGTATCTTTCGTCGGTTCTTCCTCATCGGAATCGGAGATCGCAACGCACAGCCATCTAAAGGAATTGCTTGCTCGTCTTCAGATAGGGCACTTGGAAGCAAAGCACAAAGCTCTTGACAGCCTCGTTGAGATCATGAAGGAGGATGAAAAGGGTGTATTGTCTGTTATGGGACGGAGTAATATTGCTGCTTTAGTTGAGTTGTTAACCGCAACTTCTCCTCGTATCCGGGAAAAGACCGTGACCGTAATCTGCTCGCTTGCGGAATCCGGGAGTTGCGAGAGCTGGCTTGTTTCGGAAGGTGTTTTGCCACCTCTCATAAGGCTTGTTGAATCTGGTAGCACAGTTGGTAAAGAGAAGGCCATAATTTCACTGCAGAGATTATCAATGGTGACCGAAACAGCCCGAGCAATCGTTGGACATGGTGGGATTCGACCACTAATCGAAACCTGCCGGACTGGAGGCTCGGTTTCACAAGCTGCCGCTGCTAGTACATTGAAAAACATATCAGCCGTCCCCGAGGTTCGACAATTGCTTGCGGAGGAAGGTATAATAAAGGTAATGATAAATCTCCTTGATTGTGGAATTCTGTTGGGTTCCAAAGAATATGCTGCAGAATGCTTGCAGAACCTCACTGCCAGCAATGAGAATCTGAGACGGTCCGTCGTCTCAGAAGGTGGAATTCGAAGTCTGTTGGTATACCTCGATAGTCCTTTGCCCCAAGAATCCGCAGTTCGAGCCTTGAGGAATTTGGTTGGCTCGGTATCCATAGAAGTTCTTATGTCACTTGGCTTCCTCCCTCGATTAGTTCATGTGCTTAAATCTGGACCACCGGGTGCACAACAAGCTGCAGCATCGGTCATCTGTCAAGTTTGCATAACGAATGAAACGAAAAAGCTAGTGGGCGCAGCCGGTTGCATTGCTCTTCTTATTAGGATGCTCAAGGCTAAATCGAACAGTTGTCGAGAGGCATCTGCTCAAGCCCTTTCGAGCTTAGTAACCGTGTCTCAGAATTGCAGGGAACTGAAAAAGAACGAAAAGAGTGTGCCGAATCTGGTCCAGTTGCTCGATCCGAGTCCCCAAAACACTGCAAAGAAGTATGCAGTGTCATGCCTAGCATCTCTCTCGTCAAGTAAGAAATGCAAAAAGCTTATGATCTCGTACGGAGCAATCGGGTATCTCAAGAAGCTGTCGGAGATGGATATCCCCGGTGCCAAGAAGCTACTGGAGAGGCTTGAGAGGGGGAAAATCCGATGTTTGTTTAACCGGAAATAGGGGGAAGAAACGAAAGAAACTCTCTCGGTTTTGTATGATATGAAACAATGTAGTTATATATGCTATCAATGTTTCTGTATTTATTACAAGATCATAGATCCCCTTGTGTTTATATGTTTCTTGGTGTTCTGTAAGAGTTTTAGATTCTGGTTTCTGTGAGGTTATGCGGATCTAATGATTTGGAAGATGTGTTATAAATCTCATGTTCATGAACTTGGATGGAATGTCATTAATTAGACATTGGCATATGTTCACCAAATTTGGGCTTCGATGGATTTTGAACAAATAATGATATTCGAGTTTTAACATTATCGACAGAGTCCGATGAGAGCGAGACAGAACATGTCAATAGTAAAACGACGGTAAATTTTAATCCGATCCGTTTCGTTTCAATCCCTAAACAAAACCAATCTACCAAGACTGTTGAAGCATGGAAGAATAACATGACATAGTCGAAGATGTACAAGGATAGATCAAGAGGTGTAGGGGTGTTGGAAGAGGCAGTCACACCTTTAAAAAATTTGAACTTCTTAGTTTATAAATTTTCTTTGTATTTACTATCAATATTCTAAGTTTGCAACCTATATAATTTTCTAACAGCTTGTAGTCCCTGATATAAAATTACGCGTCCGTTCCTAAATACGTAGTTAATTATAAGAGCAGTTAAAAAGCACCAAAAAGGTGTAAACCCCAGACCACCATGGGTGTTTTGCACCTGTCAGAATTGGCCAAAGCCATCAAATGAAACTCCTTCAACATGTTCATGGCATTAGGTGCAAAATCCACCTTCAAGTGGTGGGAGATGACAATCACCCCATATAAAATGTTTGTTTATATAATAGTATAATAATTCGGTATACCATCTAGTTTGATTCTTTTTAAAAGTTACCGATTTTCGATTCAGCTAATATTATATTTTAATTTGTTTATATTAATTTTGGATTTCAAAAATTTTATATTTTATTTTGACAAAATAAATTTATTTCACGACTTTTAAATATTATTTGATAAAATTTAAAATATTTTTTATAAACATTTTTTAAAAATAATTTTGTAAGTAAATGGAAATAATTAACCACTCATATAAATTATTTGACTATTTTTTTTGGTAAGCAAAGTGAAATAAGTAAAAACAATCCTTAACTACCATAATCATTTTGCAAAACAGTTTAGATTTCATTCGGCGGGGAACCGAAGATACGGCGCTTAAAGTCCTCATCTCGCAGTAGCTTGGACATTTCATCAACCAATTGAACTAATTTTTTAATGTTTGTCCCGGTATACAATTAATCACCGAATTTAAAAAACAATCAGTAAGGTCACTTACGTTTTTAATCTATAAATTTTTAATTACTAAGTCATTTGTTGCCGTTAACTTAAACGGAAGGCTGATCTGGCACAATAAAAAAGGATAAATTACATAAATAGTCCCTAAAATATTACTTCATTTCTATTTTGACCACATAAATAAAAACAATTTGTATAATTTCACATTAAATCCTTCATATTTACAATTTTTTTTAATTTTTTCTCCCCTCTACCATTTTTTATATTCTTCTCCATCTAACCAAAATAAAAACAATTAAACAAATATGTTTTATACAATTTTTTATCTCTACTTTTGTTGTACAAATTAACTCAAATTTGAACTAAAACTACAAAATGCAAAATTCATCATGATGTTTGTAAACTTAATTGTTTCCCCCTTAAAATCATTAAATACTCTTATTTTTCATAGCTTTTTCACCCATGAAATCCGATAAGAAAAAATTGTTTTGTTTAATGGTAACCCATTTTTACAAAGAAATCATATATTGTAGCTTAGATGTTTATTGTGCCTTTTTACATCGAATAGTATATTACACAAATTTTATTGCCTTCTGAAAAGTAAACGAGAAATAATGTCGTGCAAGATTACGAGTTGTTCCGCCATGTATTCTCTTTTTTTGTTCCATCCTGTTAAATATTATGCAAGCATAAATTACACTGACAAAGAAGTTTTTGTACTTCAAACTTTATTTTCTAGCAAGTTCAACTGAAAATGTTCATATGTTACTATTTCATAAAATAACTTTGAAATAAGTTTCAATCCTTCCATTACTCATTCGTTTCCTCATTTTTGCATAACTTATAATGCTTATATTGTAGCTTAAATATAGAGGAATAATAATAGACATTGTTTCAAAAGAAATAAGGACACCTAAACATCAACCGGATGTCGTTTAAGCTGTTAAAAACACTGTAATTTATATTGTTTTGATTGTTGTAGTAAGGTATTTCTGTTTTTTTTTTCTTCAATTTATTTTAGAATAACTTTTTACCTTATAGAATTTCATATGCTCCTTCCTTTACCCTTAGATATAGATCTAGAGTGTTCTCTTATTCTCGCATTGTTTTTATTTCGGTTAGATGGAGAAGAATATGAAAGATGGTGGAGAGGAGAAGAAATAAAAAAAATTCGAAAATATGGAGGATTAAATATGAAATTATACAAATTATTTTTATTTCTGTGGTTAAAGTAGAAGTGAAGTAATAGTTTAGGGACTATCTACGTAATTTATCTTTTTTTATTGTGTCAGATCAGCCTCCCGTAATTTATCTTACTGATCGTTTTTAAAAATCGGTGACTAACTCTGTACTGGGGAACATAAGTGACCATCCTAGTAATTAACCTTTAATCTTAATTGTTTTATAATGTAAAAATTAAATATTTTATATTTAAAGAGAGTGGATTAATTTATACTTAAAATAGTATAAAGTATTTATTTTTATATTATAAAACAATTATAAATAATTATAAATTAAATAAAAAATAAATTTGATTCAATCAAGATAATCGTAATTTTTAATTATATGAATCATAAATACTTCAAACACTATAATTCCGATCGATTTTTGATTAATCATTCTTTTGCTCAACCTTAATCATAATATACTATATTCTAAATTTTGATCTATACATTTAATATCAAGTTTTTTTTTTGAACAAAATTTAATATCAAGTTTAAAGATCGATTCTAAACATGGAATTTGATAATATTAAAAAACATAGAATTTGATACATGCGTATATTATCATCAACGAATTAACTTATGTTTGAGCGATTAAACATATTTGATTTTATATTACCAACAATACACTGAAGGAGTTAAACGCAATCAACTTTAAAGATTGATTCTAAATATGAAATTATACTCATAATGTAATAAACTACACTGGTAGTCACTGAACTTTTAGGGCGCTATCAATAAGGTCACCGAACTTTTAAAACTTTCATTACTATCACCCAACTTTTAATTCGCTTTCAATAAGGTCACTGCCGTCAACCACGGCTAAAAAAATTGACATGGCATGCTAAATGTAAAGGTAAAATACACTGTTAGTCACTGAACTTTTAAGAGACTTTCAATATGGTCACCGAACTTTTAAAAATTTCATTACTATCACTCAACTTTTAATTCGCTTTCATTACCGTTAAAAAAAGCTGATGTGACATATTAAGTTTAAAAATAAACGTTTTCCCACCATATTTTTTCTCCCATCTTATTTTCTTCCATCTAAATATGTCTCTTTCTTCCATATGAATCAAATTGTAATTTTTGGTGAAGGTCGTTACTTCTCTAGTAACACATTAAGGAAAATATTAATGTATCTAGACATGCATGCGACACGTGTGAGAACAAGAAAAATATTAGGAGACATCCGATGATGGAATGATAAAGAAATAACTAAAATTTTGCTTATAAAAAAATTCTCTTTATGCTTCAGGCCCGACATTTACCGAGTCATGCACTGGATAATGAGGAGTTCAAAGGAAAATATTAATGTATCTAAAAGATAGACATGTTTGGATGGAAAAAAATAAGACATGGAGATAAAATAGGGTGAAAAAAAGTTTATTTTTAACTTGAACGTGTCATATCAACTTTTTTTTAACGGTAATGAAAGCGAATTAAAAGTTGAGTGATAGTAATGAAATTTTTAAAAGTTTGGTGACCATATTGAAAGCCTTTTAAAAGTTTAGCGACTAACAATGTATTTTACCTTTACATTTAACATGCCACGTCAGCTTTTTTAACTGTGGTTGACGGCAGTGACCTTATTAAAAGCGAATTAAAAATTGGGTGACTGTAATGAAAGTTTTAAAAGTTCGATGACCTTATTGAAAGCACCCTAAAAGTTCAGTGACTACCAGTGTAGTTTACCCTAAAATAAATGTATAAATTGAGCATTTTTATTATTAATTCTTTTATTTTATTTTGAACAATCAATCGAAAAGATTGGACCAAACAAGCCTTAATCAGACGCAGAGATAGAGGGTCGAAAAACGACACATTGAGCTGACGCTGGAGAGAGCGTGAGACCCAGAAACTCCAATCTGCCCTCTTCCTTTAAAAAACGATTTTTTTTATTAAAGAAAAGGGGGAAACTTTGTGGATTTCGAGGTAAAATCATCGGCCACTTTCTCCGCTACTTTTCTCATTCTCTTTCCCTCTCTTTTTATCTCTTTGTATCCGGGTAGTTATCCAATTCACCAAACCCCCAGTTTTTTCATTGATTCGCATAGGTTTTTAGTTGTAAGAAGAAAAAAATCTTTGCTTTTATCTCAACTCTGTGTTGCTGACGTTGTTCTTATTGTTCCAGTTATCCTTGTATATTAAATGTTTGTTTTTGTGCACTTTGAAATCTAGTTTGTGTTGTTTCAGAAATCAGAACATTCCAATTCTGTTTTCCAATTTGGGTTTTGATGATTTGATTAAGCTTTGAATTTATACTCTTTTCTTTCCCATTTTTAAAATTTGTTACCAGGTATGTTTGGTTGATAGGAATTTGGGAAACTGGAAATTAAAGTATGGGTATCTTGTTCATTAGATAGATACAATTCGAATGCTAAGCTAAAGTGTTAGGTACTAGACTTAGCTAATTATGATTTTTTTCTGATTATTTGTTCTAGCTAAAAGCTTCTTTGTATGTTCTTATGCAAGCCAATAAAATCCAGACTATATAGTATTTGTGAAGAGAATTTGATGCTTAGTACTGAGTATCTTCTAGGATTAAGCGAACTCGGTTATGGTTATTCAGTTTGAGTTTAAGCTATTAATTAGAGTTTTCATGCTCATGCCATTAGTTAGAACTTGATTGTTTAAGCAGCAACATACTATGCTTGCATCTTACGATCAAATGCGTGCTTTTGCATAGGCTCTTAAGCTTGTAAGAGAATGTAATTATTAGGATTTTTTCAGGTGTTTTGCAGATAAAGGATGAGTACGCTGGATGTAACTAGAGCGGAACTTGCACTTATAGTTTTGTATTTGAATAAGGCTGAAGCAAGGGATAAGATATGTAGGGCTATACAATATGGCTCAAAATTCTTAAGTAATGGGCAACCTGGCACCGCACAAAATGTTGACAAATCAACCAGCTTGGCTCGGAAAGTGTTCCGTCTTTTTAAGGTTATCTCATTGTGTGAAATACTAAAACTAACTAGTTAGCTTATGTTGAACAAGGATTGACTTTGTTCACTTATTAGATGATAATATTTCGTTTTCTGTTATATTGGTGAAAGTTGAGCACTCTGAGGTTGTACTTAATGAGTTAATGCATGGTATGAAGAACTTTTTTTTTTGCTCTTTTTGGTTTCTGAGAAGCAATGAGTTAAACGGAACTAAACTTGGATAACATGAAAAAGAAACTTGTTACTACAAAAGGCATATGATGGCAAACTTAAATTCTCTCGTTATTTTTATCGTAAATATAGTTTGATTCTTGTTTCATTGTGAATTTGCAGTTTGTCAATGATTTGCACGGTCTTATTAGCCCAGTCCCTCAAGGAACTCCCCTTCCACTTGTTCTGTTAGGAAAGGTGTGATAAACTTCCAATTTTCTGTGGTATTTCTCTAATCCCCCTTGGATTAACTTAATGCCGCTTGGATTATTTTAATGTTTGTTTCAGTCAAAAAATGCATTGTTGTCAACTTTCTTATTTCTCGATCAAATTGTCTGGCTTCACAGATCAGGCATCTATAAGGTATGCAGCACACTTCATTTTGGTATTCTATTTAATTTGTTTGTCTTGGTTTACAAGTGTTAACTCGAAAAAAAAAATTCCATTTTCAGAACAAAGAACGAGCTGAGTTGCTTGGACGAATATCCCTTTTCTGTTGGATGGGTTCATCAGTCTGCACCACCTTAGTTGAGGTTTGTTGCTCTTTGTTAATTTTAGATCAAGTCTCTAACTACAATATTTTAAAGATGCTTAGTGAGGTGTAATTCCCCCCTTTTCGAAACATATAACATCTTTTTATCAGCTTGGGGAGCTCGGAAGGCTATCTGTGTCAATGAAAAAGTTGGAAAAGAATATTAAGGATAGTGATAAGTACAAGGTATGCTCAATATGTGTTTTCTATGAAGTGTTATTTTAATCATTCTTCTCCACTCTACAATTCTTTTGTTGCTGTAATTTCCAACTTTATTGTGCTTATATAAATGCAGAATGAGGAGTATCGTGCGAAGCTCCAGAAATCAAATGAGAGGACTCTGGCCCTTGTTAAAGCAGGAATGGATATAGTAGTAGCAGTCGGGCTTCTTCAATTGGCACCTAAGAAAGTCACTCCCCGTGTAACGGGAGCCTTTGGTTTTGTTTCATCTCTCATCTCCTGTTATCAGGTATTTGATTTCATCTTTCTAGTCTTGGATGGCACATCTTTCTTTTTCACCGGTCGGTTGGATATTAGAAATGAATTCATATATGGGGAATTGCTAGTTTTGTTGAGGAATGGTTAAAGATTAACAGGAAATGGAGTTTAAATTTAAATAATGATAAATTATTGGGAACTTGTATTACTATTAATGAATGCCAACTGAGAAAGAAAATCAGTATTACATCAATTTGTTTCTGTAACAAGTATAGTACATATACAAAAAATTTGGTTCGATTTACCGACTTTGGAGGCTGACAAGATTGTGCTCTGTATTGCAGTTACTTCCATCGCCACCCAAGTCCAAAACACCCTGAAGTTGGAAGCCTGTTTTGCGCAACAAGCTTAGAGTATACTTCAAATAATATCATTGAACTTGTGCTTTGAAGTTCATATTTGTGTGAAGTTTTAAAGAATATGTCAACCTGGGGTGACTTGACCTGATCCTCTTCCTTTGTAGCACCACTTCTGTTTTTGCATTTCTTTCAAGCACTCAACAAAATGATAATAATACAAATTGCTGTTATTTGTTCACATTGATAAATTAAGGTTGTTGTATTATAAATAGTCTATATGAAAAATTTGTTTAGTTGGGTTAACAGTTGCCCAGTTGTATCCCAAAATTACAAAGTGAAACCTGCGTCTAGCTCAAGACCAACCAGCATTTATTAGACATATATATAAGAACCTGAAGCCTCACAGCACTTGGATAAAGATTATAAATATTGATAACGCTAGCATATTACATCAGAATAACCAAGTCCTGAACAAAGTTTAGGTAACAGGAAGGGGCGACCTAATCGCCCGGCAGACTACTAGTGTTGCAGGAAATTTTAGCTTCCATGTGACCTTGTAACTCAGTTCAATGGGGGAAGAAAACTAGTACAAGTTTATTCTATGTCAATGTTTTCCTCCTCTTCCTCATCTGATTCTTCACCCTCTACATCCCATCCATACCCATATTCCATGATGTCGACTACATTTCCCCCATTTTCACGCAGTAAATTCACAATCTGCTCCAAATCTCTAACGCGCATCTGCAGAGAGGATGGAAAACTCGTCTGTTCAGGTACGGGTGATGGTTGTGTATAACTCCGTGCCTCCAACATAAACTTTTCAGAGGGTTCAAGTATCTGAATGCCAAAGGCAGGAGATAATGGGCGTCCCATTACTTGAACATGAGAAACACTGCAATGATGCCGACCAACAGATTAAATCAAAACAAGGGCATAGAAAATTGCCAAAAATCAATAAAGAAACCTAGAGACGAACACTGTAATTGATTTAAGGGACCCCAAAATCTTATAAAATACCTAAATCTCATAACTCTGTCACAACATGTTAATATCAAACTAGGTAAATAAAGCGTGCATTTGACAGTACCATATATAGTATAAGCCATCCATGTCCTGTCTCTGGACCCTACCCAGCAGCTCAATCTGTAACACTCCACCAATGCAAAGAACAGGTTCCGGAAGCTTGAAATTCTGCAATTTGTTTTCCTGCTTATGTAAAAATCCAATGTAATCAGTGCTCCTATATGAGTTATTACAAAAGTATAAGAAAGAGAGAATTAACTTCACAGAGCATGCATCTGGAACATGGAAACAAGTGAAAACAGAAGTGATACTATTAAGAGCCATTTTAGTATTGTATTAGGATCATATATAATCACTTATATTCAGTATAGGCAATGTATACTCGCAGAATAACCAAATCTAGTATTTATTGTAGTAACAGAGAATGCCAATAAAAAAGATAGAAGCCAAATGGACCCAGATACTTGAACCCACCTGAGCCATCATAAACTCTTCTGAGGTGTAAGTCCATACAAACTTCTCATTACCACAATCTTGGCATGATTCACTCACAAGATTGTCCACGGAGGACTTGATATGGCCCAGCCGAAATCTCACCGAGTTAGCCGAGTATATTGGGTTACCAAACTGGAAGTAAGCTGGATTAAAACAATATCTTATAAGTTTTAAGCCAATATAAAATAAGATCGATGAAACATGGAAAACCAAATTTCAAGAATATTGAAACAATTACCTTGGAAAGGTCTTATACTGATTTCAGTAATAACACATAAATCAGCACATAATCTGTATGTCAATGTTTCAGGCACTGCAGGGTTACTTTGTCCTTTACTGGACCAGTATGAAGCTCTCCGTCCCACCCTATCTCTTACTTCCAAAGTATTATCTATGCTTTCCTCTGGGTAATTATCAGTGCTAGAAGCGATGATTGCTTCTGAGATGCACTCCCTGATAGCAAACGACAAACAACCTTGAGCTAAAAAGGCATAAACTCTATGCTCCCTCTTCAAAGCTTCCCATTCCATAAAATTGCTAGATCCAGCTTCAGCATGCCCTTTCGCAGCAACACTTAGCTCATCAACATGATCAACTCTAGATAATTGAGGAAACATTCTCAGGCACAACTGCTTACATAGACCATTTTTAATCACTGCAAACAATAGAAAACTCATACAGTCAGGAATGACAGCAAACAGGTCATGCATAACAGCCAAAGACGAGCAATGCGAGTTTGATATCATAATGAACACATAAATTGTGATACTGCTATAAAGAACAACAAACAGCATTATTGTCTGTCTCCTCTATTTCCAACCTTAAATGTTGCTTAGGCGGATTACTCTATTTTCCTTACTGAGGTTAGCAGTTTCTGAAGCAAGTTCTTAAATGTAAAAGAGAATCGCATATCAAATCCACACCATGAGAACAAAGGATCCGATTGCAAATAAAGCAGCTTATTAAGATAAGTAGTGGTCAAATACAGACACGGAAATGAGGACATAGGAATATTTAGCAAAAACATTCAACTAACAATAGCAAATCAATCAAAACTTTTGGGCATCAAGGGAAATATCTGAAAGAAGATTTTGAGCAAATTAATTGAATTGGTAGAACATATCTGCACTGAATGGAGAGGATCATAAGCTATTGTTTTCATTGTAAACCAGTTTACTTCAAACATACAGATTTCCTAAATAGAAATATGGGACAAGAAACAAGGCAATGGAAAATCAAACTGAAATCAGAACAACCAAACTGCAATGAGAAAGAACCAAAATGACAAAGTAAGATGAATCGAATCTGTCTCGCATGCTTTTATAGCATTTAACAACTACAAAGAAACTTAATATTAAATGAGAAGAATATTGCACATATAATTCTAGCTCACCAAAATGTTGCCAGGAGCGTGAGACAGCACCAAAGCGAACAAGATCAGATGGATCCTCTAGAGATGTGAGAATCTTTATTGACAAGTCATAATGGAGTAAATTCAAGAAATCCAAACCATTTTTCATTTTTTCCCCTTTTAAATTGCTACAAATGCATCAAGCAGCTATGCAGCCCTGAGCTTCCTTTAGCACTGCAATAAAAAAATGTTAGCTCATATATGAAGTAAAATATAATCTTCAGGCTTCAATAATCCAATTAATACCCCATTTTTAACACCATCTTTTTAATTAATCGAATCGAACTATGTTGCTAACAAGAAAAATAGTAAATACAGTATAAACACACACACACACACACATCAATGCAAACATATTGGTTAGGCATGGAAATAAAATCATGCTTCATATTCTCGCAAGTTGAATTTCAGGTTATAATCCTACTCCTACAGTAACATGTTTCCATATTGTATCCATAGACACATTCAACCTTCTTTTTCTTTCAGAAATTAATATTGACAAATAAAAAACAGTGCTTAAATTCATAATGCCACTAACGCACATCAAACAACAACAACAACAAAAAAACATCTTTTTAAGTTTCATTGTGGCAAAGAACGTCCCAGTCTCAAAATTCATGCTAGAGACAAATAAAAGGCTAAAAAATTAAAGGAAACGAGAAAGCTTATGGGGAAGTGAGGTCATCGAATTATGTACAAGACAAATCTAACTATAACATTGTTATCAATTTTAATCTGACTAAGCTAAGGAAGTAATTTGCGTAAACTAAACATAATCTTGAGAGGACTCGATCAGAACATAGAATTCCAACCAGTGATTTACAATTCACCGATAAATAAAACCTATTCACAATATTAACACCCAATTCTAATCAGTATTAAGATTAGTATCAACAATCCAATCAATAGAGTTTAATTGCAATATCGAGAAATCAATTAAAAACAACAATAATAATAACACATGGAAACCGGAAACTTCAAAGATTTCAAATGCTCCAGAATTCAACCAATTCCAATGGATTCAGAAAATAAAACAAAAAAATCAGGGGAAATTAGGGCAAGGGGGGAAATGTGAAAAGCAAAGGAAAGGTCCTCACTTTTCTTATGATAAAAGAAAAGAAAAACATGAAATTGAGAATCTCCCAAACAGGGGAAACCCTAGAGACGGAAAGTGGGGGGAAATAGAGAGAGATTGTGTCGTTGTTATTGTTGTTGGAGATAATGGGAACAGAGCGATGGCGTATGAATTGCAAGGTACACGCGCGATGGCGTATAAGTTGCAACAAATGGTCCGATTAAAAAAAACGGATGATGTTTATCTTAAAAATTTGAGTCTAATCATTTTGTGTATTATTAAGGGGTCAAGAATATACACGAGCATAAAAAAAAAATTAAAAACATGTAAACTCAAGGGACATTAAGAAAAATAAAATATTTTTTAAATATATCATTTGTTTTTTAGACCATGAACAAATTTCGTTGTCTCTATTCAACTAGACGATATATTGGCATAAGAATAAAAATCGAGAAAAGTGATCTTATAAATTGTTTTGGTAACGATTTTAATTGTATCAAAAATACCACAAAAAAAATCTAATATACTAGATCGTCGTCTTGTCATGGCCAGAAAATATGTTATAATAATCGTTACACGAACAAAAACCTAATATGAGTTCATTAGCATGTAATTGAATATGTTGGTGGATACTTAAAAAATTATTCATGAATAATAAGGGAACATATGGTAAATGAATGAACATATTTTTTTGTTATAAAATAAAATGGAATATACCCTATACTATACTTCATTAAAAAAAATTTTCCTAAATCATAGAGGAAAAAGAGTGCATAGAATAAAGGTTACATGTAGACCAAAAGAAAGCAAAACACCACCAAACACAAGTTCAAACCAACAAAATCAGCCCACATCAACATCTAACAAGGTGGGAGAAGCCTCTCTTTGTTCCACCGCACGCACCCAATAAAGTGTTGATTCCATCAATCGCATTCCCAAGGAGACCCACGCATGGCTACAACAAGAGCATCAACCACCATATTTACTGATCGCTGGATATGTATGAGTGAGATTTTCCAATCCCAACCCATCAACTCTTGAATAACAACAACCAAACCATTCTGATTACCATCATAATTCACACCGTTAACAACTCACATCGCATTCTGACAATCAGACTGAACAAAGACACGTCGAAATCCAATATGCCAAGCTTGTCGTAAACCATCAATAATAGCCCTAAGCTCAGCACTACGAGCAGAGTATTTCTAAATACTCCTTGAAAAATCATAAACCCATTCCCCTTTATCCGAGTGATACACTCCTCCAACAGACGCATCATCATTATTTGGATCAACAGCAGCCATCAACGTTTAACTTCACCCAATCCCTATCCGGAGCCATCCAACTTTGTGGCATCACACTAGTAGTTTAGACAACAAGACCATTAAAGTGAGCTCGCTCATCAGCAGCCATAATTAAATCAAAATAACAACGACAAGTATGGTCAAAATCAGCGATTTCCACATAGTTCGAATCAAACAAGGACTTATTCCGGCGATTCCATAATTTCCAGCATTTAACCGCAAAGAAAACAGGTCATTGAGAACAAATCCAGTACATACGAACTAGCACACAAATTCCTTCAAAACCACTCCCTAATTGGTAAAGAGTGAAATTCACGCAAAAGAGAAGGCTTTACAAAAGAAGACCACACACCTCTTGCTCTCTTGCAATCCTGAAGGACATGCGCAATATCCTCAATACCACAACTACACAACTCGCACTCATTAACATTTTTCATATGTCATCTTTTTCGTTCAGCATTAGTAAGCAAATTCTCTCTTAAAGCCAATCATAAAAAGGAGCGAATACGTTGAAGGACACCCAAACGGCACACTGTCTTCCACAAATTATCATCATGTGAATATAAATCCCCCATTAACATTGAATAAGCAGACTTAATGAAAAAAGAAGCATTAGGATTACCTCGCCATCCAATCCGATCAGGACCAAGACACTCCATCGGAGGGAGGGAAGCTAACACACGCAAAACACACTCATTCGGAAGCAATTGACGTAAACCGGTCTTCATCCCAAGCACCATTGCCATCTGTCATCTCCACAACCGGACATGGACTAGGGATTAGGTCAAACAATACCATCTAAATTAACGGCCCCATCTTATCCAACCATCTATCATACCAGAAATCTGCCTAACAACCATCCCGAACAATCCAATCAATCCCTGACCGAGCATCTTCCCACACATGAGAAATGTCAGCCCAAAGATGCGAGCAATTACGTTTAATTTTTTTCCGAAATAACCCCTTCCCCTTTATACTTGGCCTTTAAGACACACACCCACAATTTCTGATCAGCGGTGAGTAGTTGAAAACCCAATTTCATAAGAAAAGTATTATTAAAATGTTCGACACTACAAAAACCAAGACCACCACAAGTTATAAGAGCTTGCATCTCATCCCAACGGACAAGGCTAATACCACTATGAGAATCGGTATTACCCCACACAAATTCCCTAATCAAATTTTCAATTTCAAGACAAACACCTCACGACAACCACGATACATGCATAGTGTAAGTTGGAATAACCTGCAAAACATATTTTGCCAGAGTAATTCTTCCGGCCAGTAATAAGGAGCGAGCGAGCCAGGAAAAAAAGTCGATTCCAAATTTTATCCAAAATATACCGATAAGTCGCTATCGTCACACGATGATGCAACATAAGAATACCCAAATATTTCCCTAAATCATGCACCTCCACAAAACCAAATCCTCCAACAATACTTTGTTTCACAAACATACATGTATTCCGCGGAAAAAAAAAAGATTTTAGTCTTAGATGCACTCACCTTATGGCTTGATGCACTGCAAAAACTATCCACCGCTTCCTTGATAACTATCATTTGTTGTGTTTGTCGCCTCAGTAAAAAAAACAACGTCATTTGTAAAAAATAAATGGAAAATATCCGGCCCATTCCTGCTAAGATGAACTTGTGCCCATTCGCTCTCTTTAATTTTAACCTCAATAGCGTGTGTAATCACTAATTTTGTCCGGGATGTTAACCCGATTTCATATTTTGCAATAATGGGCTTTGTTCATTTACTTAACTAAATAATATGATTAAAATTAAAACAAAAATATTATTAGTATTAATTATATATAAGTGATGTATATAGTATTATCTATTATTATATATAGTCATTATTATTACATTATTATCCATTTGAAAAAAATTAAGCATTATTATATGTTATGCTATCCATTTATTGTTACTATTATTATTGTTAACAGTATATTCGTACCACCATTGCTATTACTATTATTATTATCATTATTATTATTATTATTATTATTATTATTATTATTATTATTATTATTATTATTATTATTATTATAAGTGTTACTTTTATTAATGCTTTTGAATCGAGTCTAAAAATACAAAAGAGACTAACTAATTAATATATTTAAAGTTTGCTCAGATTGAATAAGTAAAGCCCGATATAATAATAATGATAATTATAAGCCAAAGTTTAATAAAGTCCATATACAAAGCCCAAACAATAAATATATATATATATATATATATATATATATATTATACGGCTCGTTTGGCCCAAACCCTAATTGAGGCAGAAAACCCAAATCTAATGTTTGTCCTTGTGCAGCCGCCGTGCCCGAACCGTCGGATCTAGAGGGGAGATTCAACGGCCTAGATTGCCTCTGATGCAAGGAGCCCTAGCTTTCCACCCTTTTGCCCTGGCGTCGCAGAAGCCTCAGCCGTCAGATCCGGCTCGAGATCGAACGACCAGGATCAATCCCCCTCGCGCGTGAGATCCACGCATGACCATCCATCTTCTCCATGTGCGCGTGCGAGGCACGCCCGAACCTCTCCAGCTCCCACGCACGATTCGAATTCCCCAACGACGGTACAGATCGGTTCCACGTCCCTTGGCTCATCCTATGGTCCCCTCTCCAGCTGGCCGTCACATGCAACAAAACAAAGAGTGTCAGAAGAATGCAACAACTAACAAAAATTACAGAGAGGCAAATAACAAGATTTTAGAGATGAATACAAACAAACAACCAGCAACCAATAGGAATTTTCGTTCGAATTTCATGTAATAACAAAAATTGTAATTTCGGTGTTATAAAACCTGAAACAAACCATTGTAATCCCAAGTGAGAAACGAGAATTTCGGAGCAATAGAGAAGCAACAAACCTCAAGTTTAGAGGTATCATTTTCTTCTTTTCATTTACGTTTCGAAGCATAAGATGTAAAAAAAAACATAGAGAGTTAGGGTTTTTGAATTTTACCTCTGTCGGTTCGTTTCTTTTCGCCGGTGACAATCCGTTTGGTCTCTTCCGAGACCATACACGGTGAATCGGTGGGAAGAAAACAACAAAAGAGGGATTTTTGAAATTGATTTGGGTTTTTTTGGGTTTTTATTTCCTCTGAAAAGGCGAAAGAAGGGATTTTGGTTTTCTGGCTTTCTAGTGTCGGTTGAGTGCGAGTTGAAAAAAAGATTTTTTTGGTTTATTTTAGGGTTTTCAGGTCGCCAGCCGTTGAATAGCGACGACCGACGTAGCGTCGTCGATTTTCAGACGAGAGAGGGGAGAGTCTATGTGTTTAGGGTTAACAAAATAAGAAAAAAGAACTTAAAATATTTTTAGAATAGGTTTTATAGTGTATTAAAGTTTTAAAATCGGTTTAATTCTGTTTTAAATCCCTTCGTGCCTCTTTAATTACACTCATAAGGGCTTCTACATTTCAAAACCTTTTCCGCGGTCCTTCCATCTTTTTAAATATTTTTAATTTCGTCATCAATTTGGTTTTAATCGGATTTCGAGTGGGTTAATTCCCATTCTGGTCCTTTAGGCTTTCCACGTCTTTTTAATTTAGTCATTCTTTTTGTTATTTAATTAGTTTTTTAGTCATTCTTTTTGTTATTTAATTAGTTTTTAGTGGTTTATTTATTGTTTAGGTCCCGTCATTTCATGCATTTTAATTGCTGCCTCGTACTTAAATTCCTTTAATTTCAGTCCTTTTTACGATTTTGCCATGTTGATATATGTGTTTGATGTGTATGTATGATTCATGGGTGTTATGTATGTATTAGTACATGTTTGCCTTAATTTTATTACGTTGGCTAATATATGATTTTATACGTATAATTTGGTTTTATTATAGATGTATATGCTATGTGGTTGTCTTAGTCTTATTTGACGTCTCATGATATACAGTTTTATATAATATATGGTTATGTGGGCATGGCTAGTTTTTATGTTGTTCAAATATGTGTTTGTGACATGTATTTTAAATGGTCATTCATGTGACTTTTGATATTTTGATTTGCATAATAATTAATTTCAATCATAAAAAGGAGATACTTATTAATTTGTGCATTCGAGTCAAAATATCCTAGCTTATTGGATATTCCTCGAATATTCGGATTAATTTGTATCGTCTAAAGGTAAAATTCGTAAATAATTAAAACGAACAAGACCATGATACCATACTTTATCTGCTTGCATCATGCATAAAGGTGACGTACAGGATCCAACCCTAAACTAACACGACAGTCTGACTTATATGATGTCGGTTTAGTCTTTGGTCTGGTGTACCGTCATCCTTTTTAATTAAATGCTTAATTAATTTGAAAACACCGATTTGATAAAGCTCGTATAATTAAAGTTTAATTTTCCATCAAGAAACCCTAATTAAACTCGTTTTAAATGTTAAACAATTTCCATCAATTAAAAGCAACAATTATTTTGGTACCGATTTTCGGGCGTTATGGGGGTGCTAACCCTTCTCCATACGTAACCAACTCCCGAACTCTTTCAAATAAATCTCTGGTTTTGTTTTTTAGAGTGTACAGCCTACCTTAGTGGCCGGTGGTGACTCTAAAACCTTTTAAGGTTTTTTTTTTCAAAACACAAATTCCCCCTCTTTTTTAATCAAATTTTCTAAAAATGTGGGACACTTCAAGGTTTCCTTTCGGGGAAAAACCTTATCACAGCGTGGCGACTCCACTGGGGACAAATTTTGTTTTACAAAAGTAAAGAGAGTTAAGCCAAAAAATAACAATTGTTGCTTTTAATGATGGAAAATTTTGAAATTTAATTTGATTTTGATGAGGCGGTTCTTCTTTGAAAATATGACTTAAATTATACGAGCTTTGATAATTGGTGGCCTTCGAATTAATTCTTCATTTAATTTCAAAGGAATCACCGATATGTGTTGCATCATGATCATTAAGCTCTATACCCGAGCTTCGTCCCTTAAGTGGGAGTGAAACGCCCATAGCCACGTGAGTATCCCTCAACGGGTCGGTAATTCACTTCCGGAATCTACGTCTTTGACACGTGAGTAGCCTTCCACGTCACTAGGTCATGCTTTCCCTTGAACCGAAACCAATTCGCAAGCTTGTAATGGACCAGAATTGGGGTTCTTGTTACCTTAGTAGGTGATAAGATAGGTTCGGGTACCCTTGTTAGAACCGAACCCACATGCGTGAGAATTTAAGAAGCCCACCCCATTAGAGCCATGCGGATAACCGTAGAATTAGAATTCATGCTAATAGGTCTTGCATTGTTAATTTGCTTTGGTGTGTTTTCGCTCGTTTATTCAGTTCATTATTTTTGTTACTAATACATTTGCCTTTTTGTCTTGTTTTGTTTGATAATTCTTTGCGCATATTCATGGCATGTTCATACGAAGTGTTGATTCGAGAACAGTATAAAATTGAAAACTTTCACAATGGGAGAAAAGAGTCCATAGCAACGAAGTTCCCGAAGCGCGCTAATTTAGAAAGAAGGGACAAGTAAACTTATTGAAAATCGTGCCCTATGTATTTATTTTCTTATCTCGTTGTAATAAGACTTGATCTCCGTTGTGAAAAGTTGTTTAATGGGAATGTTCATCAAATCAACATTTCCTTGCATTCGATTGTGTTTTTTTAATTTATTGCCTTTAACCATCTGATTCTGTCATGCATACAACATATTGCATGCATTAAATCATAAACTCATGAGATTAATTGTTCGAGGTCATGGTAGTATTCGTGACTATTGAAGATTCTGCATCCACACTTTACTCGCCATCAAATGAAGCAAATGGATGAGAGTTTTGCTAAGTTGGAAGCCGATTTGAGAGGTCAGTTGGAGCGAGCTCAGCAAGAATTGAGGGACACCATCATCAAGTCCCAACAAGAAATGATGAAAGAGATATCTCAGTTACTACAAGCCAATCTAAGAGGAAAGGGTACTGTTGGAAACCCTAGTCAAGAGAGGGGAGACCCCTCGTATTCTCCTGGTTTTGTCACCAATACCCCTAAGCCCTCGCAAGGAGCGGCTACTCAAGAAGATGGGTCAACATCGCATCAGGCGGGCGCCTCTACCCATGCTCCATCAGGCCTGGTTTTTAATAATATGAAGAATGTCGGGGATAATGTCCCAGATTTGGATGAGATTGAGAATTTGAACAAGGTCAAGGCAGAGTTCTCGAAGCAACTAGAAGAGACTTGGAATGACCTCGAGGAGAAATTTCGGACAAAGGAGGAGGAAGAAGGGTCATACGGGATGAATGCTAGAGATCTCAGTTTGGTTCTTAATTTGATAATCCCGTCCAAGTTCAAGACACCGGAGTTTGAAAAGTTTGACGGGACGACTTGCCCTACTGCCCACATAACCATGTTTTGTAGAAAGATGACGAGTTTCATCGACAATGAGAGGTTGTTAATTCACTGCTTTCAAGACAGCTTAGCGGGGCCCACGGTGAGGTGTTACAATCAGTTAACTCGTGCTCAAATTAGGTCATGGAAGGATTTGGCCAAGGTTTTCACATATCAGTATAAACACATAACCGATATGCTCCCAAACTGACTTATGTTACAAGGTTTGGAGCAAAGACACAATGAGAGCCTCCGTGAATACGCCCAGCGTTGGCGGGATGTGGCGGCACATGTCCAACCCCCACTCCGCGAGAATGAGATCTCTTCTATGTTTGTCGATACTTTGAAAGGAACCCTTTATGACTGCATGATAAGCAACCATATCGATAATTTCTTGGATATGGTTATGACCGATGAACGTATCGAGGCAACTATCAAGAGTGGTAGAATCGATGGAGGGGAAAATGACTGGAAGCAATTTAAGAAGAAAGATCATGAGGTGAACAACACCAGTACCTTCGAAGCTCCTAAGCATCTCACAATCTCACCGCCTTGAGCCGCAATCGGGAATGCGCAAAGCTCAAACAGAAGAGAAAATAGGGCTCCCAAGAGGGAACAAGAGAAGATGTCATTCGCCTCTCTACCCATGCCATACAAGGAGGTGTAGAAACACCTATACGAGGCTAATCTGGTCCGTCCATATCATGTTACTCCCTTCCAGCCACCTTACCCTTTATGGTATGACAAGAAAGCACATTGTGAGTACCATGGTGGAGTACCGGGGCACACGATAGAAAACTGCACATCGTTCAAGAAGCTCGTGCGAAACATGATCAACACCGGGGTCATCGAATTAGAGGGGCCCAATATGGTGGCCAACTCACTTCCAAACCATGGAGGTCGAGGCGTGAATGCCCTCGAAGAGATAGATACGAAGAAAGTGAGAATGGAAGTGTCAGAAATCAAGTCCCCTCTAAGTTGGGTGTACGAACAATTGTGCACGGCTGGTTTAATTAAGAGTGGCACGAAGGGAGTGTATGATGGCCATGAATCATTTTGTGAGCACCATCAGACTACGGGGCATGAGATTCAGAGTTGTCCAGAATTTAAGCAGTTGGTTCAGAAATTGATGAACAATAAGGAGATTGAGTTCCTCGAGGAAGCTTAAGGGTTTTGATGAGTGGTCAGTCAAGTGGTGGTCAAGGATTTTAGCGTATCCAAGTTTGCTTTTTTTCATTTCATTGAATCTTAATCTTTTTCTTGAAGTAATGTGTGGAATCAACTTTGCTAGCCTTTGCCCGAAGGTAGCAAAGATCTTTTTGTAAGGGCCTAAGACTGCATATTTTTAAAATTTCAATGAAAAGATGCATTGTGTTTCGTGTTTCAATTATCTCTTCATTTTGTGTATATATATTTGTCTATTGAGTCCCCGTATATCAATTGCACAAAGGACATTGACTTTGACCCAAAGGTTGATTTCGAGCAACCTTTGTCTAGTGGAAATCGAAAGCTGTGAAGATGATGAATATGTGGCTTACACTCCAAGTTAATTTGATCATCTGTTAAGTACACGTAGCATTAGGGCCTTCGGGAGAACAACTGGAAATCTTCCGTACTAAAAAAAAAGAGAGAGAAGAAAGAAAAAAGAATAAAAAGGGAAAAAGAAAAAGAAAATGAGAAGAAAAAGAAAAAGAAAAAAGAGGAGGAAAAAAGGAAGAAGAAAGAAAGAAAAAAGAAAAGAGGAAAAAGAAAAATATGAGAATAATAAAAGCATAGCAAAAGCACTCCAATGTTCGAAGCCTGGTAATAGGCATTTTCGGATACGGGTGTGGAATTTTTTGGGCACTCCGTTGTAACAAAAAGACCAATAAGGTTGCTATGCACCATTCGAATCAAAAACTTTTACTTCATGAGTGATGGTAATATTTTCAAGTCATGACAATACCGAGTAGCTCGGGGTTTTATTGTTTGCTCCATCATTTATTTCGAGCCAAAGGAATGTAATGAGTTGACTTCCCCAAAATCATAAAGAATTGAGACAAAGTAATAATGATAAAGGCGAAGCCTATAGAAGATAAGTCTAATTAATTAAAAAGCTTAAATAGCTCAGAGAGTATTTCACATCTTCAGACATCAGCTCAGCTTTCGAGGTCTCCTAGACACATGATGCTTGAGGCAATCCTTGGTAAGCCATAGTAGTGTCGTTCGTGCACTTGATATTCGGGGTATTTAATCTAGCTTGATATATCCATAATTTGAAAAGAAAGTCTAGTTTTTGAAAATGCATCTCATTTTGAAATTAGAAGATGCAATCTAAAATTTTAGAGGACACAAAAATATTCCTTTCATCGCTTAAGGGATAAAGTTTAGAATGCAAGGTCATGAATACAAATGATAGCTCACTAGTGACCATTGATGAGGATGGTAGTAAGATTCCACATGCTACAGTTCAGGGACTCGAAATAAGTTTCTGTCAAAATGCTTTGATTGGTTCGGAGGAGGAAAGATGGACCTTAATGAACTTAGAAGAAAAGTCAGGGACTTGGGGGCATGTACCTTCCCCTAAGGTTGTAGAGATGAGTCAGGACAAAGAGAAAGGTTAAACACCCAGTTTGAATGAGGGGCAATGTTACGAGAATGAACACTACGAGAAGTGTTACGTCCAGTCTGACCAGTGAAAGTCAACAATCATCTTCCAAGACGAGACAAAAGATGGAGATTTGGCAAGGATGAGAAAACCCGAAGAGATTGAGAAAAAGAAGAGAACAAGAAGAGGGTCGAGGTTGACCAATCCGAAAGGCGAAAGCGTCCGAGCAATTTTGATGTAATAAATCATGCATCATTTATAGTTAGGCATCCCTAGGATTAGGGGCATGCTAACTCATACCATCAAATCATTTTGCCTATTTTTGACATGTATATTAAAGCTCTTCCAGTAAAAGGAAGTCCGCCTATCCGTTCGGGCATAAGGAGAATGGAACTCGCCTATCCGTTCGGGCATTTTGAGAATGGAACCTGCCTATCCGTTCGAGCATAAGGAGAATGGAAGCCCGCCTATCCGTTCGAGCATAAGGAGAATGGAAGCCCGCCTATCCGTTCAGGCATAAGGAGAATGAAAACCCGCCTATCCGTTCGGGCATGAGGAGAATGGAACCCGCCTATCTGTTCGAGCAGGAGGAGAATGGAACTCGTCTATCCGTTTGAGCATGAGGAGAATGGAACCCGCCTATCCATTTAGGCATGAGATGAATGGAACCCGCCTATCCGTTCTGGTATTTTTAGAATGGAACCCGCTTATCCGTACAGGTATAAGGAGAATGGGACCCGCCTATCCGTTCAGGCATGAGGAGAATGGAACCCGCCTATCCGTTCGGGCATTTTGAGAATGGAGACCCGCCTATCTGTTCAGACATGAGAAGAATGGAACCCGCCTATCCGTTCAGGCATTTGGAGAATGGAATCTGCATATTCGTTCGGGCACTTTGAGAATGGAGCTTTTATTTTTCACCAATCGTCTATCTGTTCGGACCTCGAAGGGTTGAAGAATGTTGAAATGAGAAGAACAGCTTCAAGCCTCCGCGACCGTTACATTTTCCCGTACCGACTTCTGAACCGTCGGTAGTTCAAGTGCATGGTGATTCGGGATCCAAACAGGGAAGTTGGACAAAATTAGTGCTTATGGACTTTGCTTTATTCTTGTTCTACAAGTATAAGCAAAGGGGGACAACTGTAATTACAAATTTTGTCCGAGGTGTTAACCCGATTTCATATTTTGCAATAATGGGCTTTGTTCATTTACTTAACTAAATAATATGATTAAAATTAAAACAAAAATATTATTAGTATTAATTATATATAAGTGATGCATATAGTATTATCTATTATGATATATAGTCATTATTATTACATTATTATCCATTTCAAAAAAATTAAACATTATTATATGTTATGCTATCCATTTATTGTTACTATTATTATTGTTAACAATATATTCGTACCATCGTTGTTATTACTATTATTATTATCATTGTTATCTGTTTACTATTATTATTATTATTATTATTATTATTATTATTATTATTAGTGTTACTTTTATTAATGCTTTTGAATCGAGTCTGAAAATACAAAAGAGACTAACTAATTAATATATTTAAAGTTTGCCCATATTGAATAAGTAAAACCCGATATAATAATAATAAAAATTATAAGCTCAAGTTTAATAAAGTCCATATACAAATCCTAAATAATAAATATATATACTACACAGCCTGTTTGGCCAAAACCCTAACTAAGGCAAAAAACCCTAATCTAATGTTTGTCCTTGTGCAGCCGCCGCGCCCGAACCGTCAGATCTGGAGGGGAGATCCAACGGCCCATATGTCCTCTGATGCAAGGAGCCCTAGCTTTCCACCCTTTTGCCCTGGCGCCGCAGAAGCCTCAGCCGTCAGATCTGGCTCGAGATCGAACAGCCAGGATCAATCCCCTCGCGCGTGAGATCCACGCATGACCATCCATCTTCTCCACGCGCGCGTACGAGGCACGCCCGATCCTCTCCAGCTCTCACGCACGATTCGAATCCCCCAACAATGGTACAGATCGGTTCCACGTCCCTCTGCTCGTCCTCTGGTCCCCTCTCCTGCCGGCTGTCACATGTAACAAAACAAAAAGTGTCAGAAGAATGCAACAACTAACCGAAATTACAGAGAGACAAATAACAAGATTTCAGAGATGAATACAAACAAACAACCAGCAACCAATAGGAATTTTCGTTTGAATTTCATGTAATAACAAAAATTGTAATTTTGGTGTTATAAAACCCGAAACAATCCATTGTAATCCCAAGTGAGAAACGAGAATATCAGAGCAATAGAGAAGCAACAAACCTCAAGTTTAGAGGTATCATTTTCTTCTTTTCATTTACGTTTCGAAGCACAAGATATAAAAAAACATAAAGAGTTAGGGTTTTTGAATTTTACCTCTATCGGTTCGTTTCTCCTCGCCGGTGACAAGCCGTTTGGTCTCTCCCGAGACCATACACGATGAATCGGTGGGAAGAAAACAACAAAAGAGGGATTTTTGAAATCGATTTGGGTTTTTGGCGGTTTCTGTTTCCTCTGAAAAGGTGAAAGAAGGGATTTTGGTTTTCTTGCTTTCTAGTGTCGGCTGAGTGCGAGTTGGAAAAAGGTTTTTTTGGTTTATTTTAGGGTTTTTAAGTTACCGACCGTCGAATAGCGACGACCGACGTAGCGTCGATCGATTTTCAGACGAGAGATGAGGGAGTCTATGTGTTTAGAGTTTACAAATTAAGAAAAAAGAACTTAAAATATTTTTAGAATAGGTTTTATAGTGTATTAAAGTTTTAAAATTGGTTTAATTCCGTTTTAAATCCCTCCGTGCCTCCTTAATTACACTCATAAGGGCTTCTGCATTTCTAAACCTTTTTCGCGGTCCTTCAATCTTTTTAAATGTTTTTAATTTCATCACCAATTTGGTTTTAATAAGATTTCGAGTGGGTTAATTCCCATTTTGATCCTTTAGGCTTTCTGCGTCTTTTTAATTTAGTCATTCTATTTGTGATTTAATTAGTTTTTAGTGATTTATTTATTGTTTAGGTCCCCGCCATTTCATGCATTTTAATTGCTGCCTCGTACTTAAATTCCTTTAATTTCAGTCCTTTTTACGATTTTGCCATGTTGATATATGTGTTTGATGTGTATGTATGATTCATGGGTGTTATGTATGTATTAGTACATGTTTGCCTTAATTTTATTACGTTGGCTAATATATCATTTTATACGTATAATTTGGTTTTATTATAGATGTATATGCTATGTGGTTGCCTTAGTCTTATTTGACGTCTCATGATATATAATTTTTATATGATATATGGTTTTTTAATATGTGGGCATAGCTAGTTTTTATGTTGTTCAAATATGCGTTGTGACATGCATTTTAAATGGTCATTCAAATGACTTTTGATATTTTTATTTGTATAATAATTAATTTCAATCATAAAAAGGAGATACTTATTAATTCACGCATTCGAGTCAAAATATCATAGCTTATTGGATATTCCTCAAATATTCGGATTAATTCGTATCGTCTAAAGGTAAAATTCGTAAATAATTAAAACGAACAAGACCATGACACCATACTTTATCTGCTTGCATCATGCATAAAGGTGACGTACGGGATTCAAACCCTAAACTAACACGACAGTCTGACTTTTATGATGTCGGATTAGTTTTTGGTCCGGTGTACCGTCATCCTTTTTAATTAAATGGTTAATTAATTTGAAACCACCGATTTGATAAAACTTGTATAATTAAAGTTTAATTTTCGATCAAGAACCCCTAATTAAACTCGTTTTAAATTTTAAACAATTTTCATCAATTAAAAGTAACAATTATTTTGGTACCGATTTCCGGGCGTGATGGGGGTGCTAACCCTTCCCCACACGTAACCAACACTCGAACCCTTTCAAATAAATCTCTGGGTTTTTTACGGTGTCCGACCTACCTTAGTGGCTGGTGGCGACTCCAAAACTTTTTTAAGGTTTTTTCAAAACACAATTTCCTTTTTTTTAATCGAATTTTCTAAAAATGTGGGACACTTCAAGGTTTCCTTTCAGAAAAAACCTTATCACAACGTGCAATAGACATTCCATGCAGAGGACAAAAATATACGGCGATAACGGATCACCCTGACGGATACCCCGAGTTGGTTTGAAAGCATATGTTAATTCACCATTCCATAAAATTTAGGTCGAAACCATAGTGATACATTCCATAATTAGACGTTGGATATCAGTTGGTAAGCCTATGTTGGAGAGCATATTAGCGATAAAAGACCATTCAAGTCTATCATACGCCTTCTCCAAGTCTAGCATAATCGCCATTAACCCCTTTCGCCCAAATTTCTTTTGCATCGAATGTAGGGTCTCTTGTGCAATGATAACATTATCAATAATACTCCTCCCTAGAACAAAGCTACTTTGCGTTTGAGATACCCAAGCAGGCATAAAAGGTTTTAACCTGTTCACGATAACTTTCGATAACGCCTTATAGATAACAGAGCACAAACTGATAGGTCTAAATTGCATGAAGGTCTCTAGCGAAGGCACTTTGGGGATCAAAACCATTATATTACAATTAAAGATTGTTTGGCTCTGTTCCCCACGGAAACAACCACACACAAAATCAATGACACTCTTACCCACCACATCCCAGTTCTGTTGGAAAAATATAGCGTGTAAATCGTCCACTCGAAGAGCTTTCAGCGGACACATATGAAACACAATAGTACGAACTTCTTCATCTATCACTCCCACAGCTAAACTCTGAATACCCTGCTGCCCGACATCAATCAATCGATTACAGATATCCCAAGTCTCTAACGTAGTAATCGAACCAGAAAACAAAGATAAAAAAATAACGAACAACCTTCGCCCGAATTTGTTGTCCATCATTACACCAATTCCCATCATGGAGCCGGATCATAGTTGTAGAACTAATGTTTTGATATAATAATTGAAAAATGTTTTGGACTAATTTGAAAAAAAAAATAAAACTTGGTTTTAAGTCCAAACAACTTGAAATTATGTTTGAGGTATTTTAAAAGGTTTTTGGCAATATTTTATTGATTTTAAATAGCCAAACTTAAGTTTTCAAGCTACCCGTACCGATACGGTCTTACCCGTATCGATACCTTTTTTGCCTAGTTTGGCCACTACCAAAACCCGTATCGAAACAGGCTTTGCCGTTTCGATACGGATCGGGATCGTTTCGATACGCCTGGTAAGCGCACCGATTCCCTTTCCAACTACCCCAACGGCTATTTCCCAACGGTCATTTAAAAGTGAAACCGTACCGATACGCCCTCAAGCGTATCGATACGCCTAGGCTGGCAAGAGCTTAACAGCTAGTTTCTGATGAAGGCCGTATCGATACGGGTCTAAGTGTATCGATACCGAAGGCTGCAGAACATCATTAATGAAGGGAAATAAAGTCCTCAACGGCTCCAAATCATCCCCAACGGCTACAAACTCATTTGGGAGTATAAAAGGGACCTCCAAGCATCAAGTAAAGGCTAATGCTCATATTGTCAAACATCAAATGATCAAAGATTCTCTTAGAGCTTAAATTGTCATTTATTGTATAGACAAACACTAGTGAGCCAAAATTGTCAAATTTGCTCAAGTGTTTTAGGTTTTGGGTGAGTGCTTAATTGTGCAAACAAACACCTATTAGAGGATTTTAAGTTTGCTTCTTATTTCTCTTTGTAAGAGAGGGTTTGATCAAGGCTTTGGGTAGAAAGCTTGATTGGTTGTAAGGGTTTCCTCCTAATCCTAGAAAAGGGGATGAATTAATAGTGGATTGATTGAGAAATCCTTAGTGTGGAGCTAAGGTAGTGGATGTAGATCTTGGTTAGAAGGTTGAACCACTATAATTCATTGTGTCATTTACTTTTTAGCTTCCACAACCCTTCCACCCAAAAATTCACCTCTCCACCACTTGGTGAGCAACATTGGTTGATCAAATCGAGCCCCTTACAACTCAACAATTGGTATCAGAGCTTGGCTCAATCGAAGAGGATTCACATCCTATTGAGAAGATCCGACAAGCTCGATCACTATTTCATCAACCGGCTCAAATGGCACAATCAATCGACAAACCGCCTTTCTTTGACGGAACCCACTATGCCCATCGGAAGACAAAGATGAAGTTCTTTATCAAATCAAGAGATTACAAGCTATGGGATGTAGTTGAAGATGGTCCGTTCGTGCCTCAAAGAAGCAAAGCAGAATGAAGTACCGACGATCGCAAGAAGATGGAGCTTAATTGCAAAGCCTTGCACATCTTGTTTTGTGCTTTTGGCCCAACCATCTATGAGAAGATGTCTTCTTGTGAGAGTGCCAAGGAGGTATGGGACAAGCTTGAAGTCACATACGAGGGGACCGATGAAGTCAAGGAGACCAAGATTGGGCTCCTAACCTTAGAGTATGAGAACTTCAAAATGGATCCGGAAGAGAACATCGAGAAGATGTTTGATAGGTTCTCCGCCATCACCAATGGTCTCAAAGGCTATGGAGAAGCCATCCCGGAGGAAAAGCTTGTTCGAAAGCTCATCTACTCACTTCCCGAGTCTTGGGACTCAAAGAGGACCGCCATCATCGAAGCCAAAAATTTGAAGACTTTGAAGCTTGATGAACTCATGGGGTCACTCCTTACTCATCAAATCATGAAGAAGAACAAAGAGGATGAGAAGAAGAGGGAAGAAATTAGAGCTATGGGAGAGAAGAAAATCAAAGGGCTTGGCATCAATGCAAGTGCCATGGCTTTCAAATCCTCCACTTGTCATCATGTCTACTCAAGTGAAGAGGAGGATGAAGATGAAGAGATAGTTCATCTCTTCAAGAAGTGTGCCCCTTTCATAAAGAAAGCCTTGAGAGAGCTTGAACGAGAACCCAAGAGAAAGGAGAGGGTAAGCACTTCAAGCCATAAGAAGAAGGCACATGTGGCTACTTGGAGTGATGAGGACTCCACCGACGATGAACAAGCCAACCTTTGCCTTACGGCCATCGAAGAAGATTCAAGGGTAACTTCTAATTCATCTACTTCATGTTCTTACTCTTTTGATGAATTACAAGATGCCTATGACGATTTGGTTTTAGACTTTAAAAATCACATTTTGAACAACAATAAAGTGATTTCAAAGTTGAAAATTCAAAATGACTTGATTTCTAAAACCAAACTTGAACTTGAAGCAAAACTCAAGGAGTTTGAACAAAAATGTTTTGATTTGCAAAACTTGCTTCAAAAATTTCAAAGAGAAAAAGATTTGATTTCCAAAGAACTTGAAACGAAAAACAATTTTGGAAAATCAAACTTTTATGTTAGACAATCTAATGCCCCTAGATTTATTAAAGGAAAATGTTTTAGAAGTGTTTGGGTCCCAAAAGGACTAACCACTTCAATTAAAAAGGATGACATTGAAAAATGGATTCCTAAGGGGACTAAAATTTGTGCTACTAATGTTCATGGATCCAAAGCAATTTGGATACCAAAAATTACTTGATTGTCTTTTGCTAGGTGTGATGGAGATGTTCAACAAGTCAAACATTGAGGGGGCGATCCATGCACACTAAGGTAGAACACTTGAAGAAGTAAGGCTTCACATCCTACCTTGAGTTCAAGTGTTGGTAAAAATCTAGTTGTTTTGCATTTATTTGTTTTATTTTTATTTTATTCAACTAGATGATCATAAATGTTGGACTAACATTTAATTGATGCTTTAAGTAAGGGGAGCCATTTTAAAACCAAATTCTTATTTTTGTCAATTTTTACCTCTATTGTTATTTTGAACTTAATGTTTTTAAATTCTTTTTGATATAACAAAAATGGGAAGAAATGGTTTGAAAAATTGAATTTTCAAATGAATAAGGGGAGCTTTATTTGATTTCATATCTTCAATCTCTTATTCACATTTTTAAAGTTAAAGGGGGAGAATCCCAAACAACTTTTCAAGTGAGTTTTATTATATAAAAAGGGGAAGATTGTAGAACTAATGTTTTGATATAATAATTGAAAATTATTTTGGACTAATTTGAAAAGAATTTAAAACTTGGTTTTAAGTCCAAACAACTTGAAATTATGTTTGAGGTATTTTAAAAGGTTTTTGGCAATATTTTTATTGATTTTAAATAGCCAAACTTAAATTTTCAAGCTACCCGTACCGATATGGTCTTACCCGTATCGATACCTTTTTTGCCAGTTTGGCCATTGCCAAAACCCGTATCGAAACGGGCTTTGCCGTTTCGATACGGATCGGGATCGTTTCGATACGCCTGGTAAGCGTACCGATCCCCTTTCCAACTACCCCAACGACTATTTCCCAACGGTCATTTAAAAGTGAAACCGTACCGATACGCCCTCAAGCGTATCGATACGCCTAGGCTGGCAAGAGCTTAACGTCTAGTTTCTGATGAAGGCCGTACCGATACGGGTCCAAGTGTATCGATACGGAAGGCTGCAGAACAACATTAATGAAGGGAAATAAAGTCCTCAACGACTTCAAATCATCCCCAACGGCTAGTAACGGCTACAAACTCATTTGGGAGTATAAAAGGGACCTCCAAGCATCAAGTAAAGGCTAATGCTCATATTGTCAAACATCAAATGATCAAAGATTGTCTTAGAGCTTAAATTGTCATTTATTGTATAGACAAACATTAGTGAGCCAAAATTGTCAAATTTGCTCAAGTGTTTTAGGTTTTGGGTGAGTGCTTAATTGTGCAAACAAACACCTATTAGAGGATTTTAAGTTTGCTTCTTATTTCTCTTTGTAAGAAAGGGTTTGATCAAGGCTTTGGGTAGAAGGCTTGATCGGTTGTAAGGGTTTCCTCCTAATCATAGAAAAGGGGACGAATCAATAATGGATTGATTGAGAAATCCTTAGTGGGGAGCTAAGGTAGTGGAGGTAGACCTTGGTTAGAAGGTTGAACCACTATAATTCATTGTGTCATTTACTTTTTAGCTTCCTCAACCCGTCCACCCAAAAATTCACCTCTCCACCACTTGGTGAACAACATTGGTTGATCGAATCAAGCCCCTTACAACTCAACAATAGTGATCAAATTTTATTTCTTCCGAGCCTTAGTTACACGATGGTAATATTTTGTATTTCGATCGCCATTCTGAATCCACTCACAACAGGATCGTTGAAACCACAAGCTTTCTTCTTGTTGCAACACCGTATCAAGCTCACATTTCAACTTATTTTCAAGATCATGAAGTTTAGAATTAGTAGAGAATTCAGAAGCACGTTCAATACCTTTAATCCATGCCTGAAGCTTGGTCTTACGACTTTGAATATGTCTGAAAACCTCTTTATTCCACTCAGATGCCATCTTGTGAAACTTTGCAACTTTATCCACCATCGAAATCTCATTCTCCCAAGCTTTCGCAACAACATTTATAAAAGTAGGATCACTTTACCAAACTGCCAGATATTTGAAAGAGCTAGCATTATGATTTTTAGAAAGAGGATCAGAGATAAGCAGACGCGGTCTATGATTAGAGCCCAACCGTTGCATGTACATAACCATTGAAGAATGTCATATCGAACACCGAGAACCATTCCCCAAACATCTATCAAGTCGTTGAAACAGTGACCCTTGCTTGTGAACCTCGGACCCTGAAAACCCAAATAAAAAAGTTGAGCATGTTGAAGAAAAGCACCAAATTTCGAACAACCCCCATAGAGTCGACAGCTCCCCCTAATCTTTTCGACGCTGACACAATAGCATTAAAATCACCCCAAGCACCCAAGGGGACTCATCAACAGGGTGAAGAGCGGCCAAATGATCCCAAAGCTCACTTTGACACTGTCTATTCGGGCTAGCATACACAAACGAAAGAAAAGTCGTTGATCCTGACTGTCTCTAAACACAACAGGCATGAATAAACTGATTAGTTGCCACAAAAATATCAAGAACCACCGTATCCCGCCACATAACCCAAATCCCACCAGACAAACTTGTCGCCTCAACATGGTAGGAAAAAGGAAAACTATGACGAGCAATAATAGTATCATCTGTTCTTCCACTCACCCTAGTCTCCATAAGCACACTGGACATTCCAAAATAAGATTTTAAACATTAAAAACGAAGAAGAGAATGGATGACAACACCTATCACTGATCCATCGCCTCCCCATCGAAGGCTACATTTTCCCGCCATTGAACATCACTGTTCTTGTTCAAACTATGTGGTTGCTGCTCATCAATCATAACAAGAGCTTGCCTATTCATATCAAGTAACTTACGCGACATTTCACTAATCCAATACCCAAGATGAACAACGTTCGGATCTATATTTTCAGTCGTGCCCTGTTGTTTTTTCCATGATGGATACGAACCCAAACGCGCAACATTTTTGACCTTCGACAATCGCCTTGTAACGTTAGGCCCCGCCTCCCGACTTGTCACCTTTTTATTCTGCCCCACAATTCTCTAGCCCCCTTAGTGTTCCCAACAATATCAACCTCCTTGCTGCCTTTCACCCCCGAAGCAATTGGTCCTTTCAATTTCCCATTCGTCCCTTTATCAACATTCTGCTTCTTCTCCACAAACCCAGATTTCAGCTTTGTATCTCCCACTACTCGGATCGTAGAATGCTGAGATGAGTCAAGTATGCTCGGTGCCTTGACCACAACACTTGTAGAGGCTACCTCAACACTAACTCCCACAATCATAATTTCACTTGATTTTACCAACTCATTCTCCTTACGAATTGCCATAGCTCCCTTACTTTGCCCACCCTTTAATCCCGACCCTTTACGGACAATCACTAGAGCCACATTATTACTAGAAGGTTTTTTCTCACGATGAAATAGAGAATTGTCAACCCCGTGAGGTTCATTAGGAATACCATCAGTATTATTAACTCATACTTTAGTTGTCTCCTCAACCTGCAAAGCTGCAAATCTCCCTGCCTTAACACCAGTAGAGACACGCCCCGTAACATTTGGTACATTAGAATCATTATCGGCAACAAGCAGATTTCCTTTCGCACCAACAGACTCACCCTTACTATATCCTTTCGCACTCAAAACTTTCCTTTGTTTCCGGTTCACAACCTACATCCAAGGACCATATTTTTCAACTAGTTCAGTTTTCGTCATATTAACAACCTCATTCGAAACATTAGCACCACTATCAACAACAGAAGGAGTGTGTGTCTCCAAGTTATGCCCATACTTGCCACATGAATAGCAAATTATTGGAAGACTCTCATATTCAATTCGTTGGCGAATCCCATCAATTATTAGTGTTGACGAAAACGACAATTGTAAATCAACCATAACAGCCAAACGAGCGAAGCGACCACGTTTACCTTCTTTGGTGTTATAATCCACCCTAATCACTTTTCCAATCATACCGACAATAACATGAAACATACTCCTAGTATAATACCTGTAAGGTAAACCTGGCAAACAGACCCAAACCACGATATTCCCTGGATGATCCACCAATGTAGAGAAATACCTACTCCATGGTTGAATAGTAAGATAACTTCCGTAAACAACCCAATGACCCCTATCAACACCCTCAAACAATCCTCAACGAGGGTAAAGCGAACTAAAAATAATCATTATCAAGATCAACCAAAGCAATTGCCCCTCACGGATTCCACAAAGCCTTAATCTGAGTCACAAGAGTCGAGTGCCCAATATTTCATCCTAACAATCTCACCACGACTGCATTGGAGGGCTTAGAATCAATTTGTTTATGTAATTTTTCTGAAAAATCAATAACTGATATTCTATCCAAGGATGAAATCCGCACATCACCATCCCCTATTTCCACATCAAGATCCATAATCTCCTGGTTACCATCACCTTTCCCATCCACACCCATAACCATATCACGAAAAGATGGTTTAGAATGAGAGCTTGATCGCCTAGTAATCATCTTCACCGACTCTGTGGCCCCAACATAGGACCCATCTTGTATCGTGTTAGAAACAACCTATAATACATTGTTTACAACCCCCTCTTCACAAAACCATATCCACAGCAGAATTCAGATTCAAGCGGCCTAACAAAACTTGCACATCATCCCCATCCAACAAGCACTTGGAAGGATCACCCAATACCAAATTTCGAACCCCCTGAAGCCAGTGGATCCCCATCACTCGTATCCGGCGGCCTTCCCTCACGATCGATACGATCAAAATCACGTGAGGCATGATCGGGGGTCAACCCTAATTATTTCTGAAGAAAGCGGAGGAAAACTCATGATCCCAAACTAAAAAAATTTATATTCACAAATTATTAAAGTTTGAATGAACACATTTTTTAGATTAAAACAATAATTAAGCATAAAATGTTAATAATTGTATTATAAAATAAATAAATAAACCTAAATGTTTTTAAATTATAAAAATACGTAAGTAAACAAATTTATGAACAAGCATGTAAATTAACTTATAAATGAATTTGTTCACGAACATAAACGAACACAACTTTTTTTCGAACTTGTTTATTTACTATTTGGTAAATAAATTTATTTTTTTTTCATTTCATTTATTTAGCTTAATAAATGAACAAATACAAACGATCCATGAGTAGTTTGCAAGTCTAATTTAACCTAAACATTTTTTCTTTTTTATTAATTAAATAGAGCTATTACATTCTCATACCAAAATTCGAACCCAAACAAAATGGAATAATATGAACATCCTTAATCACTAGGTCAATAAGTGGATCTCATTTTCTCTTGTTTTTTACTCTTTAACTAAATCCATTTATTTATTCATTTAATCTTTATTTTAAGATAATAATTAACAAATTAATTAAGAAGTCAATAATCTCACTATTCTAATAGTTAAATGGCATTAATACTGCCTTCTATAGGTTTTGAATCTTGCACTTTCCTCCAATTATTAAAAAAATTAAGAAGTCATTGCTTTAAATATGGTTTTAGTCCATTTATTAAGCTAAATTTTGATGTTCGGCCGTCTACTTCAATTTTATATAATTTGATCTCTATTTTTTAATGTTATTAATAGATCCAAATTAATTATATCGTTAGTTTTTATTATTAAAACAATGTCATGGAATATTTTTTAAAATATTCTTATATATTTGGTTGAAGTATAAATTTATTATTGATTAATATTTTTTCAATATTTTAATTCAATTACAGGATAATATTTTTGTTTGATTTCACATTCGGATAAACTCACGTACACATAGGGGTGTTCAAAAAGATTCGATCCGATTATCCGTTGATCCGATCTAAAATTCCTGATATCCGATCCGGTTTTTATTTTTCGAATAATTCGGATCGGATATCCGAAAATTTCGGATCGAATACGGATAGTGATTTTACATTCGGATCGGATATCTGATTATCCGATATCCGAAAATTCAAATTTTTTATAGGTATAAATCTTGTTATATTCGATATTTTTACTTGTTATATATGAAAAATTGAAATTTTCATGATACAAATATTGTTATATTCAATAATTTATTATTTTTTATAGTTGAAAATCTAAATTTTTCATGGATAGAACCACAAAATTAAAAAAATAATCAAATAAATTCATAAATTTCGGATAGTCGGATATTCTAGTATCCGATCCGAAAATTCAAAAATTCAGATTTTCAGATATTCGATTTCTTCGGATCGAATATGGATCGCTATTTAGGTGATCCGAATTTTTCGGATATTTGAATTTTCGGATCGGATCAAATCCAATATGCGAAAATGAACACCCTGCACACTACGCTGCTCAAATCTAAATCACCTAGGAAGAACAATGATATCTATTGTCACTAGAACTCCTCAATGAGTTCTTGATTAAACATAGTTCAATGAATTTAAAAAGGTTGTGATAAAATATTTTTAATTTGAAAACTTAACAATAACAGTAAAACATTTGAAAGAGATGTAAAAGTTATATTGTAAATTTTTTTTTAAAAAAATAATAATACTTCGTGAATCGCGTGCGTAGATAGTCTCAAATATTAAAACTAATTGGGTAAACTACAACAAAGGCCACTCAATTATGAGTAAGGTTATATTTGGATCACTCAATTATTAAAAGTTACATTTAGGTCACTCAATTATAGGTAAGGTTACGTTTGGGTCACCCAATTATTAAAGGTTACATTTGGATCACTCAATTATGGGCAATGTTACATTTGGGTCACCCTTCATATTTAAAAAAAGTATATCCATTTGTGTATTAGATTAATTAATAATTTCAAATGAAGTGTTCTAACGTTAACAAGGGTATACAAGTGATTTGGAAGAAAAAAATGACTAAATTGATGTACTTTTTTAAATATGAAGGGTAACCTAAACGTAACTTTACCCATAATTGAGTGACCAAAATATAACATTTAATAATTGGGTGACCCAAATATAACCTTACCCATAACTGAGTGACCCAAATATAACTTTCAATAATTGGGTGACCCAAATGTAACTTTACCTATAATTGAGTAACATCCGTTGTAGTTTACCCAAAATAATTTGAATAAAATTAAATATAGCAAGTTTTTTTGTTGAAGTTTATATGTAACGGATTATTTTAACCGGTGAATTCCAATTGATACGGTACTTTTCAATAATTGCCCTTATTTAACTACTAAAATTAAACTCTCATATTTTTTTTGCTATTTTTTCTCACTCTCACATTTTCTCCACAGTCGTTATTTTTTCCTTGAAAATTTTATAGTAATTTTTAAGTTTTTCAAGCAAAAGGTGACGGCTTTAATCGTCTACCGACGATAAATTTTTTTATTTTTTTTATTTTCTTTATTTTGTTCGATTCTTTATTTTTATTTTTTTGTCGGTTGTTTTGGCATATTCTTCATCTGTCATTTGGCACGTTCTTTGTCTGCCTCTATGGCACGCTGATATTGAAGACGTCTACAACCTGGTATATGTTACAGCTGAATCCTACCGCACAACATTGCGTGAGTTGGTTGTTCGTGGAGATATAACCAAGACGTTTTTTTTCTCTTTTTGTTGACTGGAGTAATTCAATGATCTGCGCTCTTTCAGTGAGCACTCCAAGATTTCGCTATGGTGATAGATTTGAAGAACATTGATGAAGATTTTATGAGAAGATTTAAATTTTCTATTCATATTTGCATACTCTTTGCTTTTCTACGTTTATTTTTATATTTTAGTGTATGCTTATATGTGTATTTCTTCTCATTATTTTAATGAAATCTAGTGTTTGATTAAAAAAACTACTAAAATTATAAATTATAATATTATACAATTATGACTTGATTTTTTTTTTAAAAAAAAGATAACATATTTATATATTTAAATCATATAAATTTATTTGGCAATTGATGGATAATTGATAGCGAATAACATATTACATTAGCTAATAGCGGACAACTGATAGCACTAGCTGGTTTGACTAGCGGAATGCATTAGCTGATTGCATAAAAGTGTTTAGTAAAATTTACCGATAACTGTTTGATTATTTGAACAAACAAAATGACATATAAAGACATGATTATATTTAATATTTATTTAAATAATTTATTAGTTATTAATATTATATATATATTAATATTAATTAGATTATAAAAATTAATTTTTTAATATCATTACTAAGCATATATGAATAATGTATATATTAAATTTTTATTGGTGAAATTATTTTTAATATAATTTTAAAATGATTAGATTTAGATATATATATATATATTAATTTCTTAATTATTAAAATTTATTTTGAATATAATTTTATTAACTTATTACATTTATATGTATATATTAATTTATATATTACCATTTTATTTATGAAATTACCATTTTAATTTTATTAGTTATTTAAATGTATGCTAGAGATTTTTTTAATTGTTAAGGACAAAAGAGTCTTTACAATTTTTTTTATCCAAACCTCTAACTTTAAAAACTACTAAAATGAGCTTTTTTTTTTTAAATTGAGACGTTTCATCTCAATCCGCTATTACAATCTTCTATTTATCAAACATCCAAATTAACAGATTTAACTGGTCAAATTTTCAAAATGATTCAAACCTTCAATTTTAGCTCAAAAAACATTGTACCAAACACAACAATAATATAATTAATTAAAATAAAAAAATAAATGTGTCGAAATAAATATAATATTATAGAGATTCTAATCTCTAAAAAATCTCATGAACATGATCTAACACTCTTTAGCTACACTAGTGGGATAAATAAAAGCAGCATCAACACAAAGACCACCTTTGGTGTGAGTACAATCGATCTGGGTCAATGAAAACTTGATATTCATCAATGCTTTAGGATTTTCTACAACAAAATCTCCTACTTTGTAAAGAACCCAGTTTCCAGGATTGTCTAAATAACACTGTGATTCACCACTTTGACCGTCCGAAGTCGTTAGCCGGAACCGGACGGGCTTTATTTCCCAGCCATGGATGTGCTCGGAGTTACAAACACGACGACCGAGTCTCTTCGAAGATTTCCCAAGCTGGAGTCTGAAGTATAAGCTATATGTTCCCATCGGGAACCGAAAATCGAGCTCTCCATCTACCTCGAACCACCATATTTGTTGAAGGTACGCTACATTGGGATATCTGCACATCAAATTAAAAGTTGATATGGTATTTAAGGCACGACTTCTTTAAAGTATATATATCCGACACGACTAGAGGACATCCGACACGGCTAGTGTCCTCGATGGTACCTAGATTTCTCGGTGGAAATACGAGTCCAGTATCGGCGATCATCGATCCCGGTGATGGTTAACGCCTTGGAAGACATTGATAAACAAACCCCACCTGTATTTTTGTCTAACCATATCTCCTGCGCATGGTCAAAAGCCAACATTGTTACATCATTAAACTAATATTCAGGCAAGGGAAGCAGCGGAATTGGTAAGAAATATGAGTAACGTCAAAAAAAAAAAATGCCCATTACATTTGTTTGAATAATCATTTTAGTTTCTATTTTAAGCACTTCAATTTTTATTATTTTATTTTCGATTAAAATAGTTCATTCGTAAATAAAAATTGTTAGCTCATTAACAATAAACAATTTGAAATGACTTGACAAAATGACAAGTCAGTAAAAAAATAATTTTATCAAGTCAGTATATTTATCTACATGACACTATTATGTCAGCTTGCACTGTCATATAGATTTGTCACATCATTTCAAGTTATTTTATCGTTTGTTGACTAACAATATTTATATACAGAGAATTTTTTTTTTCTAAAATGAAAAGTTAATAATTAAAGTATTTCAGAAAAACGAATAAAGATTAAAGTGACTATACAATCTGCAATGGAGGAACTTGAAGTGATGGTTTGAGGGTAACTTAATTTTTTTTTAAAAAAAAGTTTAAACGAAAATTTTTAAAATGACTATACAATCTGCAATGGAGGAACTTGACAAGCCTGATGTTATTTTTTCAAAAATTTTAAGAGGTTAAAATAATTTATTTTTTAAAAAAGTTTAAAAATAAAATTTGAAATTTTCAAGATTTTGGGGCCATGCCCCTAGGTTCCGCCCTGCCGATCGGAACATTTTTTTTAGCATTATTTGTAAGAAATGACATTGATCACCTTTGTGCCGGCATCAAAGGGATTAGGCCTGCACAGCCTAGCATAAAGTTCTTTCTTCTGCAGGTTCAACAAAGTTGTATCTCTCAGTACTTTCTCCACAATGAACTTATAATTCGACGGCAACTTCGATTCCCACACGAAATCAGCCGACGAAGCACCGTGAAACGACCGGTTCAGCCGAGCCAATCTGCAAATCTCAGGCGGGTCTAACATGGCCAGAACCAAGGCCGCACAGCTCTCTGGTATGTCACCGAGCCTTGGCTTCAAAGGAGAACCACCACCTTCATCTCTGTCCACTACAGAACTAGATATGTTGGCACCCATTAAAACCTGCGGTGGAGATATGCAGAGAAATATACACCAAAAACTGTCATTTGAAACCCGAGAGCCTGAAATCTGAAGGTGCAGTTTGGAATTTATGAACAAAAAGTATGGTTTAACAAGGAGACAAACAAGCTGATGTTTAAAACCAGTTGGTGTTGTTTTAGTCCTAGGTTTGGCGCGTGTCTTGAGTTGTGTTGTAATAGTAATAGGTTGGAGTTTGCCGGTTTGGATTATTTGGCATTGAGGAGGATGGTGAGTAGATAATATTGTTTAATGGAGTTCAATGATTGTGAAGGTGGATAAGCATTAAGCAAGTATTTGTTGATAAATGCATACGTATTCCATTAAAATTGTACTACTCGCCGTCTAGCTCCAAACTTGTCTTTTCCTTTACCTGATGACTCTAAGCGGGATGGAAATCTTTTGTTCATTTTCAGTGTTTTTATTTGTGTCTTCACACTTAAAATTAGGTTTAAGATTTAACGTTTAGAGTTTAAAAAATTTAGAGTAATGTGTATTTTTTAAGGTATAGAGGGTAGGATTTAGAATTTAGGCTTAGGGGCTTAAAATTTAATTTTGTAGTGTTTTTTAATATTAGGCATAAGTAGGGGCACCAAAAATGGATATAGTATTTTTATTCGTCTTAACCACCTAATATCATTATTAAGTTTGGATATGGGGATGGAAATCATGTGCCCCTAACCATGTCCCACTTTAAAAAAAATGAGTTTAGGGTTAGGGGTTATATTCATGGTTTAGTAAATTAGGGGTATGGTGTATTTTCTAGAGTTTACAGTTTAGAATGTAAAAATTAGACTTAAAATTTAGAATTTAATTTTTAAATATTTGTAGTTTGAGACATAATAAAGTGCATGGCTTAAGGCAGAATTTTTTTTGTTATGGATATGGTGGCTGATTAGTCCTATTTTTCTTTTGTTCCAATAGTCCTTTGTTGATAAGAAAATCATTGCAATCAAAATCTTCTTCTCATGTTTTTTTTTTATGTTTCATATTAAAAAGTATTATAAAAATAAACTTTAAATTATAACATTAAATTTTACATGTTAAATCTTAAAAAATATACCATACCTTTAATTCTCTAAACATTAATCATAAACCCTAAATTTAAACTATATATTCACTTTTTAAAGTGAGGTACCAAAAGAAATATAATTAAAAGGCAGGCGATTTCTATTTCAATCGAAAGGAAAATAATCGCACTGATTCATATATCTTGAAAAGTAAACTATAAATTTCATAACTCAACTTTATTTTCACTTTTATTTTAATAATTAATATTTAATTTTTTTAATGCAGTCATTGAATTCTTGATTTGTTTCTATATTAATCACTTAGGTTAAATCGGAAATAAAAATATGTTATAGTCACGTGCCATCCACGTGATTTGACTTCTTTTTAATGTTTTCCTCCAACGGAAGTTTTACACTTTCATCTCTATCTCACACTGATGTTGGAATCATCATTCTTGATAAACTCATTGATCGTCTTCTATTCTTCTACCAATTTAGATATTTTTCAAAATCACTTTAGAAAGGACGAAACTCAAAATTTAAAACTTTCAAAATCTCAAATCACTCTTTTTTACAATACCTATCGTCTAATCAATGTAAACTTAAGATGTGCATCTCGCTTCTTGTTTCTCCACCCCTATAATGTTGGAATTTAGAAAAAAATTCTCCATCGTCAAAAAATCAAAGATAATTAAAGACCATGATTTTTTCATACAAAAAATAAGAAATTTTGAGTCATCTTATATTTTGTAAAGGATAGATGTTCAGTCATAATATCGTTAAGTTTTTAATGGTAAAGTGACCAAAAATGAATAAATCAAAAGTTTAATAATTAAATTAAAACTTTATAAACTTTCATTTATGTAAGTTGAGAGCGAGAGTTGTAGGAGCATGCAGCATAATATTTGTTTTAGGGTTAATGTTCAAATATTCCAATAACAACTTCGACATGGGCGGAATATAGGGCGTTGGCCTTGCCAACATTTTTAATAGTAGTAAAATATTTTTTAGAAAAAAAGGGTAAAACTAATTTAATAACCCCTTCAATTTTTTTTAATTCTCATTATGACCCAATTAAAATTTTCAATTTCATAATGATTTTCTCCATAAATTTTCAGTTCCGCACCTAACTTGAATGAATCAAGAATTAGCTAGAGTCCAATTGCTCCATGCGTGGAACCGACTCAGAAGAAAGTATGATCAACTCAGACACGTGGCCTGCCTGTCTTCCAACACGTGTTGGCTGATGACAGGGATCATCCATTGACTTTGTCTGTTAGGGGTTGTAATAAGCCAAACCCAATTTGTTCACGAAGCTTCTTCCTTGTCAGCTGCCAAATTTCCAAAAGCCAGCAACACCAAAACCTTCATTTCGAGTCCATGTAAATAGGAATTTTTTTTAGATGAACTCAGCTCACCAGTTACTACGTTATTTGTGGTCTTAGTTAATAAGATTCATCTATTTTAAAATAATTATCTAATAACTAATCACTTTTTATTAACATGTAGAAAAGATGTGAAGATTCATCTATTTTATTAACACCAAAACCTTCCTTTCGAGTCCATGTAAATAGGAAAAAAAATTAGATGGACTCGGCTCACCAGTCACCACATCATTCATAATCTCAGTCAATAAAATTTATCTACTTTAAAATAATTATTTAATAATTATTCACTTTTTATTAACATATAGAAAATAGGTGAAGATTCATCTTGAAAAAAAAATGGATGAACATTATAAGTTGGACCACGAGTGACGTGGTGAGCCGATCCATCTAATATTTTTTTGTAAATAGAATGGCTAATCATAATGTTATTCTAATAAAATCAACTCAACGAGTGATTTTAGTGAAAAAAATATAATATTTATTTTAAATGATTTAGATTAGAACCGATTCCCTGTAATTTCTCTGCCCCTTATTCCCAATTATCATCTCTGTTGTGGGACGAAAATTGAAATTAATTTCATGGCCCATCCTATACAAAATGAGACCCTTTTCTCAACCCACATCCAACGCCCATATCCATGTATTAGGCCCTGAAAATGTTCGTGGCAGCAAGCAAAGATTAGTACATTTGAAGGAAAGAAAGGCAGTTTGAGATTTTACAACTTTGGATAATTCTTTTGCTTTAGCTTTATTCTCAGGAGTCGGGAGTCAGAACATTGTGCTATTATTATACCTTTCGTCGACTGCCCAATTTCCATGCCTCATGCTTTCGTTGCCTCCCAGCCAAAATATATATATATATATATATATATATATATATACACCAGATTCCACTAAATTATAATTACTGGCTTAAAAATATCACCGAATTTTAAAAATATTTAAATTTAATATCGAACTTTATTTCCTGAATCATTTATGTCACCCTGTTGTTAACTCTTAACGAATCGTTAATTCAAAACGACGTCGTTTTGTTGGAGGAAAACTTATAAAACTCGTGCACTTACAGGAATTTGAACCCAAGATATTCAGATATTCAAAACGACGTCGTTTTGCTGGAGGAAAAATTATAAAACTCGTTGCCTCCCATCATACACCGTTGAAAAGTTGTTGGTGCATTACACAGTCTAAATGACATTCTTCTAAAGGCGTATGTTCCATAGGGGCATGTGAAGGTTTTCTTCTCCTGATCCTCTGGTGCAATGGCAATCTGGTTGTAACCTGAATAACCATCAAGGAAACAATAGTAAGGTTTTCTCACTAATCTATCTAGCATTTGGTCAATAAAAGGTTAGGGGAAGTGGTCTTTCCAAGTAGCTTTATTAAGCTTCCGATAGTCCATACAAACCCTCCAACCGGTCACAGTCCTGGTTGGGATTAGCTCATTATCCTTGTTGGTTATGATTGTTATTCCTCCCTTCTTGGGTACACATTGCACAAGGCTCACCCACTTGCTATCCGAGATGGCATAAATAATTCCAGCATCGAGCCACTTGATAATTTCCTTTCGCACCACCTCTCGCATAACTTCGTTTAATCGTCTCTTAGCATCTATCGTCGACTTATGATCATCCTCCAAGAGGATCTTATGCATGCAAATTGCCGGACTGATGCCCTAGATATCGGCAATGGTCCATCCAATTGCCTTCTTATGCTGCTGTAGCATACCAATCAGTTGCTATTCATGTTCCTGCATTAACTTAGAAGAGATGATCATAGGCAACGTATCATTGAGACCAAGAAAAACATATTTAAGTTGCTCTGGCAAGGGTTTAAGATCTAATGCAGGTGGCTGATCTATGGAAGGCTTTTGAATTACATGTTCGTTAGAGGTATAGTTCAGAGGTTCAAATGACTTACCTGGACGCATGCCTATCCAATTTACCTCCTCAAGACCTTCAGTGGCAGATGTGTCATTGTCTGAGGAGTTGCTGTCACTAGTGCTGTTGTGGCAGTCTTCTATGTGGCTGTGGCGACAGTGACCAATTTGTCTATCGTGACAGTTTGAACTGATGTAGGGTTGGTCTATAATTACCTCTGATATTGACTTACATTCTTCTTGTACATCAGCTTATTTCATGGCTTGGAGAACATTTAGTTTTATATGTTGGTCGTTGACTCTCATAGTCAGTTCTCCCTTCTCTACATCGATCATTGTTCTACATGTGGTTAGGAAGGGTCGCTCTAGGATGATCGGTGCATTCTCGTCTGCTTCACAGTCTAGAACAAGGAAGTCAGCAGGAAATATAAATTTATCCACTCTTACCAGAATGTCTTCAATTTTTCCTTCCGGCTGTACGTAAGAGCGGTCTGCCAATTGAAGCATGATTGTTGTGGGTCTTGCTTGTCCAATACCTAATTTCTGAAAAAACAGATTTGGGCATTAGATTAATACTAGATCCAAGATCACAAAATGCCTTACCCACATACTGATCACCGATTATGCATGGTATAATGAAACTCCCAGGATCCTTCTTCTTTGGGGGTGTACAGTTATGTAGGATTACCATGCAACCTTCTGTCATGACCAGGCATGACCAGGCATCTGCTTAATGGCCTCCAACAACGGAATATTGATATGTACTTGCTTAAAAACATCGTAGATTTTCTTAAGTTGGTACTCTTGTTTCTGTTTCTTCAACCGCTGTGGAAAAGAGGGTGGAGGACGGCAATCTTCGAGACGTCCTTCACATGGAATTTGGATATGAGGAGGCTCACATTCTTCATCTTCTTCTATCGTCTCCTTCAATTCTTCTGCTGTCGTGGCAAGGGTGGCGACAGCAGATTGTTTCACGCCTGTCGAGGCAGTGTTGTCGGCATGTGTTTGTAGGGTCGGTTCTTTACTAGGTGTTTCTTTAATCTTCGACCCTTGTAGTTGTTTTCCACTTCTCGTTGTTATAGCTTTACACTGCTCATGTGTTGGTTTTCTAGTGACCTCAATATCACTAGGGAATCCTCCATTTTGTCTGGTGTTAATGAACTGGGCTACCTGACCCATCTGTGTCTCTAGAAACTTTAAAGTAACCTCATGGTTTGTCATTCTCATCTTTGTTTTATCCATAAATGTTTCAGTCTTCTTGACAAAGTGATCCATGTTGGCCATATATGCTCCAGTTTGAGACATGAAAGCTACTAGGGTTTATTCTAATGTACTTGTGGATGATGCCAGCTGCTATCGTGACAGTATTCTTGGAGCTCCTTGATTCTGATTATTCTAGACTGGAGGATTCAAAGCATTTTCTGGGTTACTCCAAGAGAATTTAGGGTTCTTCCTCCAGTTCGGGTTGTAATTGTTGGAGTCGTAGCCTTTATTCTTGTTGTAGTTTCCAACATACATTCTCGTTTCCAGTTGTAGGGGACACTCCTCTGTACTGTGGTTTTCACTGCAAGTTTCACACATCTTCTCGACAGAAAATACCGCCTTAGATTCGTTCTTCCGCTGCAGGTTTTCAACTACCTTGGTGATGTATGCTAATTGGGTTCTTACCGAGTTGTCAGATTCGTGTTCCTTGACAGATACGCCTCGTCTCCCTCCTCTTCGTTCCGTGGGGAACTGTTCGTCGTTCTTTGCCAACCTTTTCAACACAAGCATTGCATCTCTCGGCTCTTTATCCAATAACAACCCATTAGCTGCCGAATCTATCCTCATTCGAGTTGGTGCATTGGCAGCATTGCAGAATTTGACGACCTGGTTCCATACAAGGAATCTGTGCATCGGGAAATTCTGTAAGAGAGTTGTAAAACGATCCCATGCCTTATGCATTGGTTCATCATCTTCCTGTTGAAAAGTAGCAATTTTGTTACGTAATCTTTCAGTTAAAAGAGAAAGAAATTCAAGGCAAAGATCTGCCCAAGTTCTTATTGAACCCGACGTTAACTTATTCCACTAGGTTTTTGCTTTATCCCTCAATGAATAAGGAAATAGTCGGAGTCTCAGCACTTCCGGGCTTATTCCTTGTTGTCTAAATGATCCACAGATCTCTTGGAAGGTTTTCAAATGTTCACGTGCATCCTCTGTAGCAGAACCACCAAATTGTCCGATTGAATTTATCATGCTGAACATCACAGATTTTAGTTCAAAGTTTTTAGCTTTCACGTCTGGCAGTGTAGTTTGCAGTTCAACTTGATCATTGTCCATATATTCTCGGCATGTATGTCGTGCTACCGGAGCAACAAGAGGTTGCCGGTTGTCTTGAGCATTAGCAGGAGGAATAACATCAACCCTGAGGTTGTTGTTATTGTTGTTGTTACCTACCCCAACACCTTGTCCTTCGTTTTCCATTGCTTCAAGTCTTTCCTCAAGATAGCGGTTTCTCTCTATCAAGAGTCGAGCTTGGTTCCTGAGATGGTACGTACGATCGATTTTCGGGTCTAGTTTGTATTCATGATTTGTCCCGCGTCTCGATCTGCACATAAGCAAGAGAAGAAAACTTGTGAGAAGCACGAGGAATATAATAACTAGAAATATTAAAGAAATAAAAATAAAAATAAAAAGTGCAGTAATTAAAGGTAAAGGTATGTTGCCAGTCCCCGGCAGCGGCGCCAAAAACTTGTTGTGTGTAAATAAGACTATCGTAATTGAGTGCAAGTATACATGACACAAGTAATATAGTGATACGAAGTATCGAATATCGTCTCCACAGGGACAGGAAATACTTCTAACTTTAAAACTCTGCACAAGAAAAGAAATAGATTTAATAAGGTTTTTGAGAATGCTTGAAGATGAACTAAAATAGAGAAAGAAATCAGATTGATAAAGTAGGCTGGTATTGATTTGTTCAGTAGTGCAGGTGTTGCACTGTTCAGAGGATTTCTGTTGTGTATGTTGTCGAGCCTGTCACGGCAGCACCTTTCGCGGCAGAGGTCTGCTGTTGTCGCGACAGCGATCAACAACTCTGTTACTTTAAGTTCGACAAGAACCCCTGTTGTGACTTGTCCTATCCCTAGGTCCAAGTTCTTATCGGCGAACACGTCTTGGATGATACCTCCCGGCGTGAATCGAAGGATGAACACCGATGTTTATGAATTCTTCTTTAGCCGCTTAACCTTGTACCTATCCCTAGGCCAAGATAGTTTAACCATAAACTGGAAAACTGTATTTACTCTTTTCGTATACTTAACTCTCCCGATATTAAGTAAATAGATAACCTCACAATGCTCTCCCAATACTCTTATGAGATGTTGAAACCAGAGTAAATAAACTTGAAGTTTTATTGATTGAACAGCAAAACCTAAGAAACAGTTAAACACTTACAACTACTTTACAAGATCGACCCTTAGCAGTGGGGAAGATTTAGAACATGATGAAGAAGAGAAAAAGCTAGGGTTTATGATGGAAGACGACTAGGAGCTATGTTCTCCCTCTCTTGGTCGAAATACAAGTACATATATAGGCCTTGGGTGTAAGCTTTCTTAATGGCCAAGAATACTAGTTTGAATTAAAGTACAATTTATTTAAAGACTAAATTTCTGAGTAAACATCCTTTAATTCGCCCTATCTGCTTTGACTTTCTCCTCAAACTTTGAGCAAGGCCTTCTTTGTGCTTCTGGGCTCCAAAAATTATGCGAGTGGTCTACAAAAACCAGGCTTGAAATCATCTATCAGTCGAACTCCACTTTGCATTTTCCATCTCGGTTGTCTTCACTGTCACCACTCTGTCACGGCAGCTGTCACGATAGTGATGTATGAGGCAGTTTTCTTCAACCTTTCACTCCAGCTCTGCAGTTATCTTCTGTTCCTTTGCTGCCCTGGATACTGCTAGGACAGGTGCCTGCAAGAATTAACCAAAATCAGCAGTATCTGTGCAAAATTATTCATCTGTGATGTTTACGCAAATTCTATCCTAAAATGCAACTAAACATGCTTGAGTGCATCAATAATATGGATACATGGAGGTTAAAATATAGAACATTGATGCACTCAACAGGAACCATCTCTTTTTTTCTGAATCATGCTGTCAGTTGGAAGATGCACACAGATCACCAGTTTTCGGTGAAGACGACATATGAGGTGCGGCTGGGACCTATGGTCGGGAATGCAGACCCTATTTGAAAGGTTATTCATTACTTCAGGGGATGCAATGAATTAAAGTGTTTATGTGGATAGCTTGTTGCGGCAAGTTGATGACGAATGTTGAAAGAACTCGACGTCATTTTACTATAGATACTTGGTGTCCTGTTTGTCACACAAGCGATGAAGATGTTGACCATATCCTTCGTCATTGTCATTCGGCAAGATCGATTTGATCATTATTAGTGAAACATGATCATTTGGATGAGTTCTTCAACATTTCGTTTCGTAGGTGGTTCGATCTCAACCTTTCAGAATCATCATCTTTTGGTCGAGATCCATCTAACTAGGATTTGATGTTTGATGCGGTCATTTGGAATCTTTGGTGCCAAACAAATGTGATCGTCTTTGATAGTTCGGTCGAGGAATGAGGGTCAATTCTAGCGAGGAGCAAGTGGCTTTGTGGATACTTCTTGTGTTGCGATCGAAGGTAAGCAATAGTTAACGTTGCGGCCGCCAAATTCGCAACCAGCCAATTTCCATTGGTCGCCTCCGCTGGTAGGGTGGATCAAATTTAACTCCGATGGTGCTCGAAAGGCAGCAGATGAGAGCTCGTCCTGTGGAGGGGTATTCCGTGATCATACGGGTCAGTGGCTACAAGGTTTCACCAAGTTTATCGGGCGGTGTTCGGTGATTGAAGCTGAGTTATCGGGAATTTATTCGGGTTTGTCTCTAGCATGGGAGATGGGTTTCCGACACGTCATTGCTTGAATCTGATTGTTTGGAAGCACTAAAGTTGATTCAACAAGACATAAGTAGGGATGTTGATTATGAATAGGGGGTTTCGTTTCAACACATCTACAAAGTCGTTGATTATTTGGCGAAGTTAGCATATAGTGCGAGTCTCGGTCTGGTTACATTTAGCGCTCCTCCGGTAGATGTATTACAACTCCTGCAGGAAGATGTTTTAATTTACAATGGTTTGAATTAGTGTTAATATTTTGTAATTTATTATGATGTGTACGATTTTTCTTTTGACTAGGTTTATGGGTTTTAATGAGAAATATAGTAATAATTCTTTTTTCATAAAAAAATATAAACATATATTATATTGTAAATATTTTAAAATTATTTAAAACAGTCACTTCGAATCAGAACAGACAGAAGATAAAATGAGAGCTGTCAATATCAAAATCGAACATCCTAAATACCATCTTTCGAAAAATGCCAAACATATACATCACGTGTCGGAAAAAGTCGAATCGTACTTTGTACTAAAACTATGCGTTCGTCATGGTTCAATTAGGAATGGGCTATAAATAATTTAGGTTTTTTTGAACTTAAAACATTAATTATATTCCGATACAAATCATTCACTTATTTGGCTATAAACAGTGTATTCAAAGTGCTTTTTGAATCCCAAAACTCTCACTTTATAGGGCACCTAAACATCTTTACTCGTTAAATCAATATATTTATATTTTTTCAATATCTTTTATGTGATGAAAAAGTTTAAAAAATTAAAATAAAAGATATTGATTGAATTTTAGTTCGATTAACATTCACATCGGTATAATATTCAAGAAGACATGAAATTAAATATATGTGAGTATAAAAGAGAGATAACTATTATAATATGTGAATATCTCTAGAGCAAGTGGTTAAAACTTTTAGTTGACAACTTTTTGAGTTCAAAACTTTAAGAGCAAATACCCATTTCTCCTCCCTCAAGTAAAAATTATTTAAAAAATTATTATAATAAAATAATTATAGAAAAAATGGAAGAGTAACAAATTAAGGAAAGACGTATTAGAAAAGAAAGACAACACAATGGGAAATATTGTCCTATTCCTATCTTATCACAAACCCCGCTCACAATAAAAAAAAAGACAGATCATATTATTAATTGTTTGATTTTTAATTGTTACATTAACAAAATTTAAATCTATACATTTATGTTAAAAAATCAAATAAAGTAAATCAAACAATATCAATTTATTAAAAAAAATATACAAGTTAATTCATTGTATTCATATTCCAATGTACATATTTTTTCATCAACAATATATATATATATATATATATTTGAATAATTAAAAGAAACTGTGAGACCATTCATTTTATTCGATTATTTTTATATTTTTATTATAATTTAAAAATATAAATTTAAAATAATTTTATTAATATCGTTGTTATTTTTTATTATACAGTACAAGCTTTAATGTCACCTTTAACCAGCCAAGCGCCTTTCCATATATATGTTTCATATGCATGCATTTTTTTCTCTATGTATTCTTAGTATTTGTTCTTTGTGTTCTTCGTTGTAGATCTGATTTTGTTTCAATGGCCGCCGTGGCTTGTTTTCCGAGAAGACTTTCTCAAATAACATTATTCAACACCAAAATGTTCAGCCTCTACTACGTCACTCTCGTGGTGATCTTATGCACTACTTTTTACCTTATCGGAATATGGCAGCACTCCATCGGCCTCATCTCCACCTCCTCCTCCGCCGCCGCCGCCGGTGGCGGATTCCAGTCCTCAGTCTCTTGCTCTCCCATCAAAACAACCACACAACTCGACTTCTTGTCTCACCACCTCCCTCCCGATCCGCCATCCGAGACGGCGCGTGTCCCTCGCTTCCCTCCGTGTGACATTTCCTTGTCCGAGTACACTCCGTGCGAAGACGTGCAGAGATCGTTGAAATTCGACAGGGACATGCTAATATACAGAGAGAGGCATTGCCCGGAGAAAGACGAGTTGTTGAAGTGCAGAATCCCGGCGCCGTACGGTTACAAGGTTCCTTTCAGGTGGCCGGAGAGTCGAGAGTTTGCATGGTTCGCTAACGTGCCGCACAAAGAGTTGACCGTCGAGAAGAAGAACCAGAATTGGGTTCGGGTCGAAGGAGACCGGTTTAGATTCCCCGGCGGCGGCACGATGTTCCCACGTGGCGCCGGGGCTTACATTGACGATATCGATAAGTTGATCAATCTCAAAGATGGCTCGATAAGAACCGCCATTGATACCGGTTGCGGGGTACGTTCTTATGTTACATTTAAACCCTTTTTATTACTTTTACGTTCATTTTTTAAACGTTTTCAATCAAACCGGAACAGCTGGTTCAGTTTTGAACCGGCTTTTCTTTTCTTTGTTTGGAGAGAAGGAAAGTTGGTCGGAAATTGCTGGAAAATAGAAGTTTATTGGTTGGAGAGTTCAATCGTTCAAATCACTCCTGTAATTGTTATATTAGAAAAGGAAAAATACTCATAAAAGAGAAAATCACAATTACTCAAATTAGGGACGAACACATAATTTTAATTCACAAGTTATATTAGAAAATTAAGTTGTGCACTTAGGTTAGAAATTTAAGTTGTGCACTTAGGTCATCGATAGAAAATACAAAAAAAATATTAAAATACACAAAATAATATTAAAATTTAAAATTTCGAAGGATGTGACTGTCCTTTCCAACAATTCTCGACTCAAATTAAAGCTTCCATAGTGGGAGCGAATCTGGCTTTTCGATACTGCCAGCAAAGAATTAGACCAAACAATTACTTTTAGAGACCAATGTTTTTAATGTAATCCCCAAATTAATGAACTTTCCATAAATAGTGTTAATTAAGGAAATTCCATATTTTTTGATCCATTTGGGGAAAGATTAGTGTTCCTTCAATGCCAAAACTTCCGCTTATTTCTATCCGTTTATGTTTTTATCTTTTAGAATAGCAATTACTATTTGCTTAGACCTTATCGCCCAACTAAGTTAAACACTGAAATTAATTAGTATAATTAAGATGTGAACAAGTTGACGTTGAGTCAAGTAATTGTTTTTTTATGTATAGAAGAGGATTACTGACTTCGGAATAGGGAAAGGTTTCGAATATCAGGAATTGAACCTCGGACTCGATCGATGTTGAACTGTGTGATTCCATTATTTTTATTCAATACCATAAGGTAATGCTGGTTTTTGTTTAAATGATTCATAAGGTCGCGAGTTGGGGAGCTTACCTTCTATCACGGAACATCCTCGCAATGTCGTTTGCGCCGAGGGACACACACGAAGCTCAGGTTCAATTCGCGCTCGAACGAGGTGTGCCTGCATTGATTGGTGTCATCGCCTCGATTAGGCTCCCGTACCCTTCGAGAGCTTTTGACATGGCGCATTGCTCTCGTTGCCTCATCCCATGGGGCCAGTATGGTAAACGATCTTTGTCTTCCAACTCGAACACATTGTGTTACATTTTCGGGGAAGAAATACTTAGTGATTTCGATCTATGTTTGATGTTCAGATGGCCTTTACTTGATTGAAGTCGATCGAGTCCTTCGTCCCGGGGGTTACTGGATACTGTCGGGGCCACCGATAAACTGGGAAAAGTATTGGAAAGGTTGGAATCGTACTGCCGGTGATCTTAAATCGGAGCAGTCGCTGATCGAAACCGTCGCTAAAAGCCTATGTTGGAAAAAACTTGTGCAGAAAGATGACCTCGCAATTTGGCAGAAACCTACTAATCACATCCATTGCAAAGCTAACAGGAAAGTCTACAAAAGGCCCCGGTTTTGCCAGGCTCAAAATCCTGACGCGGCATGGTGAGACATTTTTCGATTCGATTTCGAATAAACATAAAAAAGATACAACTACATACTCGCATCCGATACTCACATCTTTAGAGCAGGTACACAAAATTGGAGACATGTTTAACCCCATTGCCCGAAGTGTCCAATTTAAAGGAAGTCGCTGGTGGGGAATTAGCAAAATGGCCCGAGAGGCTAAACACAATCCCTCCGAGGATCAGCAGTGGAAGTTTACCAGGAATTACAGAGACAACGTTTGTCGAAAATTCGGAGCTATGGAAGAAGAGAGTCGAGTATTACAAGACGATCGATTATCAACTAGCGGAGACCGGTCGGTACCGGAACTTGTTGGATATGAACGCTTATCTGGGAGGCTTTGCAGCAGCTCTTGTTAACGATCCTGTCTGGGTGATGAACACTGTCCCGGTCGAATCCGATCAACTCAACACCCTCGGCGTTGTCTACGAACGTGGATTGATCGGAACATATCAAAACTGGTATCTTCCTTTTGTCCATTCATTACCCTTTTCTGTCGTACATCGTTTCTCTTCTATTAATATCGTGTTCGTTTGTTTATTTGTTTGTTCGTAGGTGTGAAGCAATGTCTACTTATCCTAGGACATATGATTTCATTCATGCTGATTCCATTTTCAGCCTGTACAAAAACAAGTAAGAACAGAAACAACCAAACCTAAGACTGTGTTTTGTTGATAGTATTAAATTCTTGCCGCAACGCAACGTAACTGGCGGATGATTTTGTGTTGCAGATGTGAAATGGAGGACATAATTTTGGAAATGGACAGGATTTTACGACCGGAAGGGAGTGTAATAATCAGGGACGACGTTGATGTTTTGGTGAAGTTGAAGAACATAATGGATGGTATGCAATGGGATGGGAGGATTTTGGACCATGAAGATGGGCCCCATGAAAGAAACAAGATTCTGTTTGCCGTTAAACAGTACTGGACTGCATCGCCATTGCCGACCAAGCTTAATCAACAAGTATAAATAAAGTTTGCTCTGTTTTCTTGTTTCTTTCTTTTCACTCAAAAACGAGATGTTGATTTATGCATTATTTTTTTGGCCGGCATTTCTCGGTAATTGATCTATTTTTATTCAATCTATTACCTACTAATTCAGATCGAATAGCGTAAAAATTCATTAAATCGTCTATATCTTATATGAGGAATTCTTTTATTAACACAGATTACACAAAATTCAAAAATACAATAAATAAACATGAAATTTGAATCTTAAAACAAATCTCGTTTTCTATATTTCTTATTAAAGAATGAGTCAGGATCGAATGTTAAGAGAAATCAAATTATTAAATTTTATAAATATAAAAATTTATTAAGTATTTAAATTTAAAATTAAAAAATAATATTTAACTTATTTTATATTTAAATTTATAAAAACTTAAATTATTATTAGACTAAAAAAAGTTAAAGCACCAAATTAAAATTTTAAAAAATTTAATTAACAATAATCAAAGAAACTTGTAAGAACCAAACAAAACAAAGTCTATTCCATAATTGTGAAAAATTCAAAAATGACAAAATTAACTTTAGCTCAAAAAATCATTTACTAGATCTATATCTCTTATAAATAACATTGTTTAAATTTAAATTATTTTTATTTAATGATCGGTATTTATTTATGGATAAATATTCTATACATTGACAGTGGAAATTAAAAGTTTTCACAAGTGCATTAGTTTTAGGGTATAACGACTTAGTTTAGTGTTTAGGGGTTTAGGTGTAGAGGTTTAGAATTTAGGGATAGTTGTTTAAATTTAAAGTTTGAGGTTATAATTTAGGGTTTATAGGTTAGGGTTTAGTTTTTAGGGTAATATGATAAGGATTTATGTTTTAATCTATAAACCCTAAATTATAACCCTAAACCTTAAATTTAAACAACTATCCCTAAATTCTAAACCCCTACACCTAAACCCATAAACCCTAAAGAGACGCTTACGAAAACTTTCAGTTTCCACCGCCTGTGTGTAGAATATTTATCCTTTATTTATTGATTAATTAATTTTTAAATTTAACCTAATATATATTTTTTAAGTAGATAATCGTGACGTTATTTTAAATTTGACTTGCCAGTTTACTTTATTTCTTCAAAACCTTGTATTTATTCAAGGTTAATCTTCACTCGTGGTCACTTTTGTTTTGGGTTTGTTCTATTTTGATCACCCGAATTCAAAAAAGACTATTATTGTCACTTATGTTCGAAACCGTTTCTATTTTGGTCACTGGACCGTTAACCTCCGTTAATTAAAAATAATAATTTCAAATTTGACTCTCAAACTTTCAAAACTTCATTTTTCACCATCTTCCCCAAAACTCAATGAACTTCTCCAACACATAAATCCTCACAAACTTTAGTTCCTATTGAACTGGGTTGTTCTTGTAAGAATGATCTTGATGCTGCTCATAAACACTGTGCTGAGGCCTGGTTTAAGATCAGAGGAAATAAGTAAGTAAAACAATTCTAACATTCTCAACTTATGCTTAGACTTGGAATTACTGTTTCTTGATAATGTTTTCACAATTTACTGTCTATATATGCACTAGGAATTGACTGTAATATGATTAACAACTCCTAATTAAAGTAGATTTTGCATTGGCATGTTCTGCAATTCATGAATATCTGGTTTTGTCCCAAAAATTGTTGATACGATAAACTACCACAACGACAACTGTGTTTGCTAGCACTTGTACCATCTAAACATTCCACCTAACTGGTTGTTTAGGCCCCATAATTGACCTGGATGATTTATCAGATAGGTTTTGCAAACTGTTTAGCCATTGCACTGATTTTTCCGACTCGAAAAATCGAATGGAAAACCACATTGATTATGTTTACAAGGTATCCATCTTGTAGCTTTCACATTAGAAGTCCTGTGCAAAGAGAGACTTACATTTGGACTATTGGTAAAGAATGCCAGCTATGATATCTTAGTTAGTCTGCAATTGTTGACGGATGAGCATGATTCATTATGTATAATTAAAGATACTGATAATTTGTGTGATAATTTTCTTTCCGTGCGATTTATCGTCTCTATCCTTATACTCAGTCTGCTTAATTGATTTAGGACTTGTGAGATTTCTGTTGCAAGCAATGTAGTTGGTGTGAACGAGATTGAGTCGACACATCAAGCAAACGAGGCTAATAGTTCCACAACAGCAATCTCGGGAGCAGCACGCCATTCAGACTCTCGAAGCTTCTGGCACGGCCATCGCATCTTGAATTTTCTCCTCACTTGCATGGTAGTTGCATTTGTCATGTCATGGCTCTTTCACTTCTATAGATCATCATAAAATTTGGTTGCACATGTTTTCAAGCATAATTAGAAGTACAAGAACCCGTTGAAACTCGAAACAGAATTACTGTAAAGGAGCCTAGGGAAACTTGTTGTTGTGATCATGAGTAAATCGGATGGTTGATTAGTCATTTCAGTCACCCCATCTTCTTTGAGGATTTATGTGCTGGGGAAGTTCATTGAGTTTTGGGGAAGATGGTGAAAAATGAAGTTTTGAAAGTTTGGGGGTCAAATTTGAAATTATTATTTTTAATTAACGGAGGTTAACGGTCCAGTGACCAAAACAAAAACGGTTTCAAATGTAAGTGACAGGAATAGTCTTTTTTGAATTCGGGTGACCAAAATAAAACAAACCCAAAACAAAAGTGACCACGAGTGAAGATTACCCTTTATTCAATGAAGAGGCTAGTATTTGCAAATTGAAAACGACATCGTATGCAAACGTCTATAAGTAATCATTTGCCGGCGAATTTCCATTCCCCAAGGATTTTCGCCACTACTCTGTGAACAAACTCTAACCCTAAAACCCCTTAAAATAGGTGCCCAAAGTATACTCTTTGAAACTTAGGTGCCCAAATTGCTCCTATTTAATAACTCAAACTTAAAAATTTAGTCCACTAACTACTAAAAAATTCAAGTTATTGGAATTTCTATTTTATAACTCAAACTTTATTTTGAATTTTTGAGTCGAGTTTATGAAATTATGAGTCGAGTATTTTCACATCAAACCAAAAAAAAAATAATTTTTTCGAGTCAAGTCGAGTTATTAGAATTTCTATTTTATAATTCAAACTTTATTTTGAATTTTTGAGTCGAGTTTATGAAATTATGAGTCGAGTATTTTCACATCAAACCAAAAAATTTAATTTTTTCGAGTCAAGTCGAGTTATTGGAATTTATATTTTATAATTCAAACTTTATTTTGAATTTTTTAGTCGAGTTTATGAAATTATGAGTCGAGTATTTTCACATCAAACCTAAAAATTTAATTTTTTCGAGTCAAGTCGAGTTATTGGAATTTCTATTTTATATTTCAAACTTTATTTTGAATTTTTGAGTCGAGTTTATAAAATTATGAGTCGAGTATTTTCACATCAAACCTAAAAATTTATTTTTTTCGAGTCAATTCGAGTTATTGGGATTTCTATTTTATAATTCAAACTTTATTTTGAATTTTTGAGTCGAGTTTATGAAATTATGATTCGAGTATTTTCACATCAAACCAAAAAATTTAATTTTTTCGAGTCAAGTCGAGTTATTGGAATTTCTATTTTATAATTCAAACTTTATTTTGAATTTTTGAGTCGAGATTATGAAATTATGAGTCAAGTATTTTCACATCAAACCTAAAAATTTAATTTTTTCGAATCAAGTCGAGTGTTGCACTTCCCTACATATAATTTTTAATTTTAATCCGAAGTTTTTCTTGGGACAAACACGAATTAAAATTAAAAATTATATGTAGGGAAGTGCAACACTCGACTTGATTCGAAAAAATTAAATTTTTAGGTTTGATATGAAAATACTCGACTCATAATTTCATAAGCTCGACTCAAAAATTCAAAATAAAGTTTGAATTATAAAATAGAAATTCCAATAACTTGACTTGACTCGAAAAAATTAATTTTTTAGGTTTGATGTGAAAATACTCGACTCGTAATTTCATAAACTCGACTCAAAAATTCAAAATAAAGTTTGAATTATAAAATAGAAATTCCAATAACTCGACTTGACTCGAAAAAATTAAAATTTTTGGTTTGATGTGAAAATACTCGACTCATAATTTTATAAACTCGACTCAAAAATTCAAAATAAAGTTTGAATTATAAAATAGAAATTCCAATAACTCGACTTGACTCGAAAAAATTAAATTTTTTGGTTTGATGTGAAAATACTCGACTCATAATTTCATAAACTCGACTCAAAAATTCAAAATAAAGTTTGAGTTATAAAATAGAAATTCCAATAACTCGAATTTTTTAGTAGTTAGTGGACTAAATTTTTAAGTTTGAGTTATTAAATAGGAGCAATTTGGGCACCTAAGTTTCAAAGGGTATACTTTGGGCACCTATTTTTTTATCTAAGCATTATAATATTATTGTGTTAATTGATTGTAAAGTTTTAGGATTGAAAAATGAATTTTTAAAAATTTAAGGGTGAAATTATAAAGAAACAGTTTTATTAGTGACTATAATGTTTACTTTTTTAAATTGAGGAGAAAAAATATACATGAAATAAATTTTAATGGCTATTACAGTAATTTATCCTTATTTTACTTTCACCACATCAGCAATCCGTTAGGGGACTAACGGAGTTAACGTCGGAGTGACCAAGTATTTACACATCGAAAACGTAGAGAACTACTAATATGCACTTTTTAAAAGTGGTGACTAAATCTGTACAGACGCTAAACGTAAATGACCCCTGCAGTAGTTTACCCTTTACTTTATTTCTTCAAAAACTTGTATTTATTCAATGAAGAGACTAGTATTTGCAAATTGAAAACGACATCGTATGCAAACGTCTATAAGTAATCATTTGCCGGCGAATTTCCTTTCCCCAAGGATTTTCGTCACTACTCTGTGAACAAACTCTAACCCTAGAACCCCTTAAATTTCCGATTTGATTTCTTTTCTATTTCTTACAAATTTTTTTGTTCACAATGGATGGAGAAGACGACATCTCGAATCCGCTGATGGAGGAGATGTGCGCTAACGGAATCGGGGGTGTAGACGATGCGCCGTCATCATCAACGTCGACAACGGAGCGGAAGAACCGGCCCATCATCAGTGGCGAACAGCTAGACATTGAGGCCTATGCTGGGCTTTACTCCGGCCGTACCAAGATCACGCGGCTCATATTCATCGCCGACCACTGCGACAATACCGCAATGCAATTGGAAGCCCTAAGGATGGCTTACGACGAGCTCAAAAAGGGGGAGAACACTCAGATATTCCGTGAAGTGGTCCAGAAGATCGACGGTCGATTGGGTCCGAAATATTCGATGGATGCTGCCTGGTCCGATATGATTGATCGGAAAGCCGAGCAAAGGAAAGATAAGCTAGAGAGTGAACTCAATGCCTACAGGGTAATTCCATTTTTCTTACTTAGTCATTTTCTATAACTCTATTTAATTTTTTTAAAAAATTTGTTTGGTTTCTGATTTTCAGACGAATTTAATCAAAGAAAGTATAAGAATGGGTTACAATGATTTTGGAGATTTTTACTATGCTCATGGTGTACTGGGGGATGCTTTTAAAAGCTATGTTCGAACTCGGGATTACTGTACTACATCAAAGCATATTATTCAGATGTGCTTGAGCGCAATTCTTGTGAGCATTGAGATGGGTCAATTTGCTCATGTGACAAGCTACGTTAGTAAGGCTGAGCAAACAGCCGAGGCACTTGACCCTCCCACTACTGCTAAGCTGCGTTGTGCCGCCGGATTGGCTCATTTGGAGGCTAAGAAGTACAAGCTTGCTGCTCGGAAGGTTTGTTATCTTGCATAATTCAAGTGATGAGGCATGCACCATATTTTATTCCCGCTATGCCGAATCGGGTAGAAGATGATAGTATTTGCTTATGATTATCTGAAAATGGGTGGTTATTCATATATAAATCTTGTCATTTCACTTTTGGAATAAAAATTACTCTTTCATTGCTGAATTGATCATCTTTTCTATGCATGCAGTTCTTGGAAGTGGGTCCTGAATTGGGAAATTCATACAGTGAAGTGATTGCTCCTCAAGATGTTGCTACTTATGGTGTACTTTGTGCACTTGCAAGCTTCGATCGAACTGAACTGAAGGCACGAATCTCTCTAGTTCACCCCTCCCTTTATTTTCTGGGATTTCTTGGTCATGCAATGTTTTTACTTTGCAGAACAAAGTTATTGACAATATCAACTTCCGGGATTTCTTGGAGTTGGTTCCTGAAGTAAGGGAGCTTAATAATGATTTTTACTCAAGGTATTATCTATCTTTAATTCACAATCCTTTCGTCTTGTGACTCTGCATTTCAACCTGTCCTTACTCCTTGTATGTGCTCAATTGACGAGAAGCGCTTACTTTTTGACTTGTGGCTTCTTTTTTATTGCAGCCATTATGCTTCCTGCTTGGAGTATCTTGGAAACCTCAAATCCAACCTGATGCTTGACATCCATATGCATGACCATGTTGACACTCTGTATGATCAAATCCGGAGCAAAGCCCTCATCCAGTATACCCACCCATTTGTGTCCGTTGATATGCGAATGATGGCTGATGCCTTTAAAACAAATGTTGCAGGACTTGAGAAAGAACTTGAATCTTTGATTACTGACAACCAGATACAGGTATTTTTTTCACCAGTATCCCGCTTTCTTAAGTTTCGTTGGTGCATACGCTCATGGTTTTATATCTGATGTGATTTTTTCAAATATCCATCTGAAATTGATTATTTAAAAAGATCTCTTTGTTTACCAATGAGCCTCTTCAAATTAGGTTATGCAGGGGATTTTTGTCTGAATGTAACCTTTACAATGAAGATTATAATGTATGTGCAGGCTCGGATCGACTCTCACAACAAAATTCTTTACGCACGCCATGCCGATCAAAGAAATGCAACTTTCCAACGTGTTTTGCAGACTGGCAATGAATTTGATTGGGATGTGAGGGCAATGCTGTTGAGAGCAAACCTTCTGAAGCATGAATACAATCTTAGGGCCTCTAGGAAAATCTGAATTCTGGACTGAATCATTACCAAGATTTTCTTTATAAGGTTCCTTATATTGCTGCGCCTGGATTCTTAATGTGCCGAGGCGCCATTGCAAGACCTTGAAATGGAGATCAGATTGGCTGCCTGCCCATGATGGTGGATTTGCATTTTGATGGTTTTGGTATACACCGTTGAAATCTATCTCATGAGTTGGAATTATTTGTTTTTCTTTATAAAAATCTGCTCATTGCCCCTGGTCTCAAAAATAAAATAAAAATTAGATGAAAGGAAAGTCATAAAAGTTTAGTCTTTTAGGCCAAATGGAAGTCAATATTTAGAATGTAGGAGATGTTGGAGAATATTTAAAAAAAATATATTAAAAAATTAGACTTCGCTACCTACATATAACGAAGTTTGAGGAAAAATATTAAAAAATTAGACTTCGCCACTTGCACATGGCGAGATCCTCGTATACTGTAAAAAGATGACCTATATTTCTAAATATTCTTCAACATTTCCTACATTCTAAATATTTGCTTTCATATTCTAAATATTTGCTTTCATTTGGAGAATATGAATTATTCTTCAAATTTCTCCTAAAAATTCATGTGTGAAATTTCAAAAAAATTGGACTCAATGTAATTGCCTACTTTGCATCACCATTACTATTGAATGCATTAATATTATGGGTTTTATTTTGATGCACAAGCTGTGTAAATTTTTTTTATACAATCCTTTTATAAAATTTAAATCACAAACCCTAACAACCTAAACCTTAAACCCTAAATTCTAAATTCTACTCATAAACCTTAAATTATATACCCTACATACTAAACTCCTAAACCCTAACCTAAAACCTAAAACCCTAAACCCTAAAATTAAAGGGCTTGTGTAAACTTTGTGCATCAAAGTATTTTCCTAATATTATATTAATTCCCAACTTCAAAGCTAAGATGTTGACACTTGACACTAAACACTAAACAAATGCATTAATTTCCCACATTTTGAAAACACTGATCATATCTTAAGATGTAGTGAGATTAATTCATTGGCAGAAAACGAAGTCTATGGGTTTTGTACTGCCTACTACTATTATTATTATTATTTATGTTATACCCATGATAAATTTTCTAATATTTAATTCGAATTAATCAATTAATAAATTAAATATTGGAGATTATGAAAAATTAAATTCCCAAGGTGAAGATTAGGGTGGCATCAGTCGACCGCACACGCCACGCTACATGCTAATGCATTGCTGCTCCCCATCCCATAAAACTTATCTCACAATTTCTCTAATCTTGGAAGCCTCACTTCTGAAGCTCTAAAAATATTCGCACCAGCATTTGCAAGTTGCAACCATCCCAATCTGGATCTAGAACCATGGGTCACTTGAATCTACCGGCATCCAAACGGAACCCACGGCAATGGAAGCTTCTGGACATCGTTTCCGCCGTTTTCTTCGGCCTCGTCCTCTTGTTCTTCCTCTTAGTATTCACCCCTCTCGGGGATTCCATGGCTGCCTCCGGTAGGCAAGCCCTGTTGCTTTCCACCTCGGATCCTAGGCAACGCCACCGTTTGGTGTCGTTGGTTGAACTCGGCCACCACCACAAGCCAATCGAAGCCTGCCCCGCCGATTCCGTTGATCATATGCCGTGTGAGGACCCAAGGCGTAACAGCCAGCTCAGCAGGGAGATGAATTTGTATAGAGAAAGGCATTGCCCTTTGCCTGATGAAATGCCTCTTTGCTTGATCCCTCCTCCTCCTGCTTATAAGCTTCCTGTTCAGTGGCCTGAAAGCTTGCATAAGGTAACTTTTCTTTATCGTTAACAATTTCTGGATTTCCTGGGACTTGTTCTTTATTATTATTAAATACAATCTTTATTGTTGCCATAAATTAATCCCTTTTAAGAAACGGAAGTAAATTATTAATGTTATTAGTTATACTTAAAACAGTTTTTAATTCTGTAATGTTTAGATATGGCATTCCAATATGCCACACAACAAAATTGCTGACAGGAAAGGTCACCAAGGATGGATGAAAGAGCAAGGTCCCTACTTTATTTTCCCTGGTGGTGGAACAATGTTCCCTGATGGAGCCGCTCCGTATATCGAGAAACTCGGGCAGTACATTCCGATAAATGGTGGAACTCTTAGGACTGCCCTTGATATGGGATGCGGGGTAAGTTGGTTTTTTTATATAGTTCATACTCTTGTTCTGTTTGAATATCATCCTTATTAATCCTTGTGCAGGTTGCAAGTTTTGGGGGTTCATTGTTATCTGAAGGCATTTTGACACTCTCATTTGCTCCTAGAGATTCGCACAAAGCGCAAATACAATTTGCATTGGAAAGAGGAATACCGGCCTTTGTTCTAATGCTCGGCACTCGCAGACTCCCGTTTCCTGCATTTGCATTCGACTTAATCCACTGTTCCCGATGCCTGATCCCCTTCACAGCTTATAGTGGGTGTTTTTTTTTGTGTGTGTGTGGAGGGAGTTTTTTTTTAAATATTCTTATTTTGTATCTCTTTGTTTGGTGTTAACATGAAGATATATATATATATATATATATATATATATATATATATATGGCTTTTGCAGATGCAACTTATTTTGTTGAAGTGGATCGGTTACTACGCCCAGGTGGATATTTGGTCATCTCTGGACCCCCTGTACAGTGGCCTAAGCAAGATAAGGAGTGGGCAGACCTCCAGTCTGTGGCAAGAGCATTGTGTTATGAATTGATTGCTGTAGATGGGAACACAGTTATTTGGAAAAAGCCTGATGGAGATTCATGTCTACCAAACCAAAATGAATTTGGGCTTGATTCTTGTGATGAATCAAATGACCCCAGTAATGCATGGTAATTGCTATGGAAAGCATTTAGAAGAATTTAGAATTCTTATTAGGATCTGCCTTTATTTTCTTCAAGAAATCAACATGAATTTCCTCATAATTTAGCTGTATGACGGATGGTTCCTGGTTGCCACACATATACTATGGGTCTTGTTGTTTCCAGAACTAAAACATTGTGTTCTAAGTTTCTTTTCTCTTTTGTTGAGGTAGGTACTTCAAGTTAAGAAGATGTGTGACTCCAACATCTTCTGTGAATGGAGAATTTCCTCTTGGGATGATTCCTAAGTGGCCAGACAGGCTAACAAGGGCTCCTTCAAGGGCCTTCGTCATGAAAAACGGGATTGATTTGTTTCAGGCAGACACAAGGCGGTGGACAAGGAGAGTTGCTTATTATAAGAATACTCTGAATCTGAAGCTTGGGACTCCAGCAGTGCGCAATGTCATGGACATGAATGCATTTTTTGGAGGTTTTGCGGCAGCACTTGCTTCAGATCCAGTATGGGTGATGAATGTTGTTCCTGCTCGGAAGCCACTAACTCTTGGTGTTATATATGACAGAGGCCTTATTGGAGTATACCATGATTGGTGAGTTAGTGTAGGATTTTTCATCCTTATTTACCAGAAAATTTAACAGTTTGTTACTAGTTCGAAAACAAGAGTATACAATTAGTGCCTTGTCATCTACTATCTATGACAAACTTCCCCATGGAAATGCCATGTTTGTTCCTTTCTGCCCTAAGAAAACCTTTTACTGCTTATTTCTTTGTTTGATTGAACCTCCCATGAAAGCTGTACTAGCTTGGATTTAGGTAATTTAGTTAGATGGGTGATTATTCCACTGGAGCAATAACTATGTGCTGCAGTGTTTAACTTTTACACAAGATACTTGTTTAACACTTATCCTTCTCCTTTAATGTTTGTTATGGTTGCCTATCTTCTGGATTCCTCTTTATTTGTGGAATTATGTATGCTTAGTCTTTTAGGGTAAACTCTGTGATTACCTGACGATCTCGATTGCTGTTTGCAGGTGTGAGCCTTTCTCAACATACCCCCGTAGTTACGATTTTATCCATGTAGCTGGCATTGAATCGCTAATAAAGCTTCCTGGTTCAAGCAAGAGCAGGTAGATATAACCTTTACTTCATCCTTCAATTCTCTTTGCATTTTTATGAGCAACACAAGTTTCTGCTCTTATCATTTTGGTTATGTGATAAATTGAATGCCTGCTTATATCATACTTTTCTGTGCCTTAGCTAACCTTATCTTCCCCCTTCCTTTTAAGCTTCACTTCTAAAGGCAATTCAAAACAAAGCATAGAACGCAATCATTGCACCTTTATGTCCTATGGTAGTCATTGCATGTTGTGTCGTTGTTGAATGCACTCATGCAATATTATTGCATGGATCACTCACTCTGTTAGTTTTCTCTCTGCTGCTACCTTCATCGACTATGTTCCTGCAGGTGTAACCTTGTGGACCTAATGGTGGAGATAGATAGGATGTTGCGCCCAGAAGGAACAGTTGTGATTCGAGATTCTCCTGAAGTAATCGACAAAGTGGCTCGCATAGCTCACGCAGTAAGGTGGACGCCTACCATACATGACAAGGAACCTGAATCACATGGGAGAGAGAAAATCCTGGTAGCAACGAAAACATTTTGGAAGCTAACTTCACCATCCCACTGAGACAGACTTGTTCTTTACAGTGTAGGTATTTTCCTTTCCTTTTCATTTCATTTTTGTTCATTATATGAAGCCAAGTCGCCTTCCCCATGCATCAAATAGATGCAATCTTGTTTCTTTTTCCTTATTTGGTATATTTATATAATGAAACTGTAGATTTACAAAAAAGTATAAAAAAAATATCAATTTATGTTAGCTGTAAGAACTGATTGTAATTTGACAGCATATATAGATTGTCATTAACTTGATGCTACTTCATTGTTGCTTGATTATTCATCATGGAAGTGTTATCCAAAGGCACGGGGTTACTAGATTATATATATATATATATGGGGGGGGGGGGGGGGGGGGGGGGAGATAACCATAAGGAAAAATTCATAGTTTTGTATGTTTTTTTTTTATAGTTGGATGAGTGAAATTGATGGCTGAGATTAACTCTTTATTTTTTATTCTTTATTTTTTATTCCAAGTGATAATCTTCACATATCTTACTATTAATCTCAACCATCTATTTCACTCATCTAATGATCCAATAAATGTGAAACTTAAGAACTCTTATATTGTGTAAACGGATTCTATCCCTCGTATATATGTATGTTGCATGTCTTGAAATATTTTTGAGAGGGTACATATATATTATACGTGGATCCAAAAATTTCAAGGTGGCACAATCAATAAAATAGAAAACTAACGTAAGAAAGCATACAATCAGACCGAAGAAATTTCAGATTTCAGCCTCACTAACATGGACCCGCCACTATGTATTAGGATTATTATCTGGTATATTGATGGCAGAGTTTTCATTCATTCAGTTTTTATTCTTGCAAATACCAGTTAAGAACATGCGGGGTTTTCTATCAATTAAGATATTTTATCGTCGATGTATCAAATAATTATTTTTATTTTACCGTGAATACACTATATGTTGAAAAAAAAAATGCATGGAATTATGTATCATGGTTGGAGAAAAAGTTAGAAAATAAGGAACCGGTATGCCAAAAAATTTCAATCTTTGAAAAGTAAAAAGGCCCCAATGGGAAAAGGAATGGCCTATGGCTATTGGAATAAGTCGAGTATAAAAATCCACCCCCTTCGGTTGTACCAAAAAGTTTGAACTCATCTTCAATAGTTTGAAAAGAAGAAAATATTGAACAACTTCCTTTGTAACCTAGTATTTGAACAAAGAAAAAAATGGCCAATATGAACTGAAAAAGGTAAGACAGGGAACCCACATGAAGCTTGCCGGTTGAAGAAAACAGAGGGTCTGGAGCTGAAACAAGTGGATGAAATTAAATGCCCCCCCCCCCCCTCCCCCCCCCACCTCATTAGATTAATTGCTTCACCACCCCAACCAAATACATACTTAGTGACAAATAAGTCAGTATCAGAGTGCCTTGTTATTTGACTTAAAACTTTGATCCATGTATTATTTCTTGTCATGGGAAAACATTGGTGGAAGCACCGGGTGTTGGAGAGGGCAATCGTCTCTTTAAAATTTTAAATATTTTTTTTATATTTTTTATTAATAATATAATTTTGCACTTATAAAATTTTGTAATTTCGTACTTTTTATAACTCTAATATAACATTTTAATAATGCAAATTTGTATTTCTTATATAAAATTCTATGTCGGTCTTTGAACTAACAACTAAGCTGGGAGGCATCAGGTAGAAGCTGCAGGGTGCAGCAGCTTTTTGAGGCAAATCTTGCGTCCACCTTTTCTCACGTAGCATACATTCTAGAGTTGTCCCCCTATCTAGAGCAAAATAGATTGAGATAGGTCAAAGTTTTTAAGTTAGGACAGGTTCAATGTATGAATCTTAGATATTATTATTTAAGTTTATCCATACTTGTAAATGAGTTTTATATATATATATATATATATATATATATATATATATATATATATATATATATATGTGCTTGATGTTTACATTGTAGTATTATTTTATTACATTACTTTTTATGTGGTATATATATTACGTAAAGTGTATGAAAATTAATGTAATATAATATAATACTACATGTAAAAATAAAAATAAATACGGGTAGGATCTAGTTCTGATTTTTAATGTTGAAGTTTAAATCAACTCATATTTTGAACGTTTCTAATTTTCTGTTATATATATTTTTTAATGAGAAAATATTTCATGCATTGGCAATGAAAAAGTAATTCTCTAAAAGCGGATTTAATTTAAGGTTTAGAGTTTATGAGCCTAGATTATAGAATTGAGAATTTATGATTTAGAATTTAAATTTAAATTTTAATTTTTAGAGTAAAATCACGCGTATTTATGGAGTAATTTTTTTATTAATAATGCATCAAATAATAACTCTTTTCAGATTGTATCTAAGCTTTTTAAATTTCAGACGAGATTTCGAATTTAAGCAAATAATCTAACCCATAGACAGTTTGAAGTGAAGCATGAGACTAGTCTAACACACCCAGCTTGCTGAATTTCAAAGATTGGAAGTAGGACATATCCATGTGACTTAGATGTAAACCATTAACATCAACTCCTGACGAATTTTTTTCACCTTAATTCTCCTATTTAATTTTTGAAAAAAAATTAATTTGTTTATAAATTTATTCTCCCCTTCAAACATTTATAGTTTGCACTTCTAACTTTAAATCCTAGCTCTGTCCCTGTATGTAGGTGTAAATCTATTCATTCCAAGTTCCATACAAAAAGACGCGTACATGTAATTAGGGACAGAGCTGCATGGTATATAGGAGCCGAGGGGATCATGCCACCGGTCAAAAATTGTTATTTTTACCTTTATTTTTTATATTTTTTTCTTAAAAAATGGGAATACTTCTAAATTTGCTCATCCCTACTTTTAAAATTTATGTTTTATTTCTTCTAACTTTAAATCATGATTTCGCCACTGTTTGTAGTAAATGTATATATGAAAATACGCGTACAGAATTTTAATATGAAAACGTATATATGTATGGTAGACGACGAAGTGTAGTTGTTGTTGTTAGGCCCGCAAAGGTACAACTAAGCATCCCACGGTTGACTGAAGACTCCTCCTACCAAGTTATAAAGTGTGTAAATAGCGGGGACCAAATGTAAAATTATACTAATTTTAACTATCAGCCACGTCACTTCTTTTTGCTGATTTTTAACGGTTGGTGGACACATTGAGTCCAATTTAATAGTTCAGTGGTTTAATTGTTGCAATTAGAACTATAATGGTCAAATCAAGTCCAAACTCATAGAATAGTGGTCATTTATATAGTTTACCCTATTATTTAAGTATTATATATAGATATGAGTTAGGATCAACTTACACAATGTAAAATTCTTTAAGTTTTACACGTTTTTTGGATCGTTAGATGGGGGCAATGGATGGCTCAGATTAACTCATTACTCTCTTTTTTTTCTTCAAGTGATAATCTTCACATATTTACTGTTAATCTCATCCATTCGTTTCACTCATCCAACGGTCCAAAAATCGTGTAAAACTTAAAGAGTTTTACTATGTGTAAACGGACCGTATCCCTATATACATATATACATGCTTGATGTTTACATTGTAGTATTATTTTATGGATTTATATCCTATACACTGGCGGTGGAAACTGAACAAGCACTTTAATTTTAGAGTTTAGAGTCTTAATTTAAAGTGTAAAGTTTAGGGGTTTAAAATTTAGACATAGTAATCCTTATTTTATTAGTCTACACTTTTATGTGGTATATATTACGTAATGTGTAATGTAATATAATATAATATAATATTACATGTAAAAATAAAAATAAAAATGGGTTGGATCTAGTTCGGATTTTTAATGTTGAAGTTTAAATCAACTCATATTTTGAGCGCTTCTAATTTTCTGTTTAAATCTATTTTTAATGAGAAAATATTTCATGCACAGTCGGTGAAAAAGTAGTTCTCCAAAAACTGATTTAATTTAAGGTTTAGAGTTTATGGGTGTAGATTATAAAGTTAAGAATTTATAGTTTAGGATTTAAATTTTAAAGTTAGAGATTTAAATTTTAATTTTTAGAGTGAAATCATGTGTGTTTATGGAGTACTTTTTTCCCATTAGCGGTACATCAAATAATAACTCTTTTCAGATTGTATCTAAACTTTTTAAATTTCACACGAAGTTCCGAACTTAAACAAAGGATCTAACCCATAAACAGTTTGAAGTGAAGCATGAGACTAGTCTAACACCCCAGTTTGAAGTAGGACATATCCATGTGACTTGGATGTAAACCATTAACATCAACTCATGTGTGTACGTAGGTGTGGATCTCTTCATTCCAAGTTACATACAAAAAGACGCGTACATGTAATCAAGAACGGAGCTATATGGTATATAGGAGGGACTCTTGCCTTCGATCAGAGGTTTTTATTTTTATCTTTATTTTTTAATGTTTTTTAAACAAAATATTTTTGATCATTTTAAAATTTATGTTTTGTTTCCCCAAATCTTGGTTCTGTCCCTGTTTGTTGGTAGTAAATGTACGTGTAAAAATACACGTACAGAATTTCAATATGAAAACGTATATATGTATGGTAGACGACGAAGAGTAGTTGTTGTTAGGCCCACAAAGATCCAACTAAGCATCCCACGGTTGACTCAAGACTCCTACCACGTGGAGTACACCTGACGATCTCCTAGCTTTTCAATGGTCGGTCAAGTTTAGGTTGCACCCAATAAAATATACTCTCTCAGTCTCACTTAAGATGTTTATTGTTGACTTTTCATGCAGTTTTAGAAATAAAAAATGTAACCCCCTAGACCGGCCTATGCGGAATGACCAAGTCTAGTAAGGCACATTAAAGTTTAAAACTCAAATGGAAAACATGTTTGCAAACTAAGCGTTAATTTCGGCAGCATAACGGCAAAACTTAGTGAAATCCATCAAGTTAACTAAACCTGTTTAATACGTCAAACAACAATATTTTTCCCAAATTCATTCACCACATAAACATCATAAATATTATAGGCAGCCATGATTACTTAAATAAACCCATCATATGATAGTTATCAAAATAAGTATCAGTTAGTATTTTAAAATACTCTTAGTTTAATACCATACATAACAAAATATAGGCACATGTCACCCTGAAAATACAAACGGGGGATAGAAACATTACAATCAAAAAGAATACCAAATGTGTCGATCCTCCAAGTGTCAGCTACGGGGTGGCCTATCCAAAATATCTGAAAGGGGAAAGAATTTGGGGCGTGAGCTAGAAAGCTCAGTGTGTTCCAACGGTGCAAGTAAAACAGTTGCATCAATAAATAGTAAATCATGTTATGCAAACATATCATGAGAATGCATCAAAGTTTTCATGCAACCTATCTACCCTCCAACCGAACACCATGATACAGTTCCCCAGAACAGTATCTTATACTGGCATTAACCCAAGCCCATTGGGCGGGGTACCATCCTAAGGTTATACCTTAGAATACGGGCGGCCCTAGTCGAAACTTAGGAACCGAAAACGGGCGGACCTGGCCGAAGCCTAGGATCCGAAAACGGGCGGACATGGCCGAAGCCTAGGATCCGAATACGGGCGGACCTGGCCGAAGCCTAGGATCTGAATACGGGCGGTCTTACCAGCTGGATCAGGGCTGAGCCGATAATCTCCACATCATACCCCAAGTACCTCTACTAATTAGTCCGGGTAGTAACATAGTATGCAACAATAAAAGTCATGGCAATGCTCAACAACATATTTCTACACTGATAACCGTAAATCATAGGCATGCTTGTCATATCAAATGCTAGAGCATAATTCAACATATAACACAATCGTATTTCTTTCATAAACAGAAAAACATGCTAGCTTTTCACAAAATCAAGTTTAGCAATCATATACACATCGTATGTTTTATTAAATCATGTGAAGCATGTAAAACAGTAAATGTGCAACAGTCATATAGCACACAAGGAACACACCTCAAAAGATGAGATCGGTCAGTCAAAAGGTCTATCTAGCACCGAGATCACGCTCCGCTACAGTACTGGAACCTAAATAGACAAAGATTATGGTTACAATCGAATTTACACCTTGATTCGTATTAAAATACTAAATTTAGGGTCGTACGAGTGACGATCGGATCACGAGGCGGTACGGATCGAGACGAGCTGGGCTGGGCGTAGGCACGATCGGGAGATCCACGAGTACCTATTAAATCATAAGATTAATATTAGACTTTAATCATCAGTTTATCTTAATTGACATAACTTATGCATATGCATGTTCGGGTTCAACGTCCAATTTGGAGGCTTTCGGGTTAGAATTTCGTGAAACGGGCTTCAAAATCGGACTCAGGACGTCGAAAAACATAAAATTGGACTTTTTGGAAAAAGTTGACTTTTTGGTCAAAGTCAACGCTGACGTCAGCGGTCAAAGTCAACGCTAACGTCATGCTGACATCACTGGTCCAAGGCTGACTCAGCGAGTTGACTCGGATGAGTTGACTCACTGAGTTGACTCGGACGAGTTGACTCACTGGGTTGACTCACTGAGTTGACTCGGTCAACGGGTCAAGTCGGGTCGGTCAACGGGTCGGGTCAACGGGTCAACGAGTTGACCGAGTTGACCGGTCCAACCGGTTCAGACCGGTTCGGTCTACACGGACCGGCTCTTACCTTTAAACTTCGAAGATTGCCGGACGGTCACCGGGACCTCGCCGGAAAAGCTATTTCGCGTCGTTTTCTGCCGGAAAAACACTCAAATCATCAGACCACCATTTTATTACATCATTTGGAACGAAATAACACTGGTACGAACCAAAAACTCACCGGATTAGTCCTTAAAAGCTCGAACTCGTCGGAAAGTTTGCGTAGCTCCGATGACGGAGCAAAAGACGACGAACGGTCGAGTGGTGACCTGGGTTTTGAATGGCCTGCGATGGGGAGTCCGACGGCAGTGGCGGCGTGGCCAACGGGCGTCGAACGGCGCCGGAAAAATGAAGGTAAAAGTCGACCAATTTAGACCTAGGTTCGCGAACCTTCAACGGTCGATTGCCGGCGAAAGGAACGGCGATTGGACGCGTGGGTTGAGGGGTTTTGCTCGGGGTTCGACGGTGAACACAATAACGCCGTCGGTGAGCGTCACGACGCGGCGGTGAGGGCAGATCGACGGTGGCCGGTTTGGTTCAAGGGAGGGGGATGTGAACGATGAGGGGGGTGTTTCTGGAATTATTGGGAAAAGTTTCCAATTTAATTTACATTAAAGGTGGCAGGTAAGATATTTTGTTATTTTATTATTTTAGGGTCTTAGGTATTAACTTTTATTTCCCCTGGTGCAATCACTAACCAAGAGCTATGCTAGCTCAATTGGTTAAACCATTGACCTATGCAGCCAAGGGTCACGGGTTCAAAACCCCTTGGCTGCTTTTCTTTTTTTTTTTAAACCTTAGAATATTAGGGTTGTTACAACTCTCCCCCCCTAAAAAGAAATTTCGGCCTCGAAATTTACCTGAGTTGAACAGATGTGGGAATTGCTCCTCCATTGACTCAAGGGTCTCCCATGTAGCCTCTTCTGGACCACGGTTACTCCACTGTACCTTGACCATAGGAATACGTCGATTCCTTAGAACTCTCTCGTCTTGATCCAAGACCTGAACAGGTTCCTCCTCGTAAGACAAATCTGGTCTCAACTCCACATCCTGTACCTGGATAACATGGCTCGGATCTGGGTGGTACTGCCTCAACATCGATACATGGAACACATCATGAATACGGCTAAGCTGAGAAGGTAACTCAAGCTGATAAGCAACAGGCCCGACTCTCTTCCGAATACGGTACGGTCCGATAAATCTTGGGCTCAATTTGCCTTTGCGCCCAAATCTCAAAACCTTCTTCCATGGAGACACCTTCAGGAAAACCTGATCACCAACCTCGAACTCAATGTCTTTCCTCCTCCGATCAGCATAGGATTTCTGTCTATCAAAAGCCTCTTTCAGTCGGTTGCGGATCAATCTAACGGTCTCCTCGGTCTCTCGAACCAACTCAGGGCCCAAAGTCTTCTTCTCATACAACTCTGTCCAACAGATGGGAGTACGACACTTACGGCCATACAGAGCCTCATATGGTGCCATACGGATACTAGCCTGATAGCTGTTGTTATATGCAAACTCAGCCGAGGGCAAGAAATCCTTCCAACTACCACGGAAATCAATCACACATCCTCATAGCATGTCCTCAAGAATCTGAATTACCCTCTCCGATTGTCCATCTGTCTGTGGATGGAAGGATGTACTGAAATTCAGACGAGTACCTAAAGCACTGTGTAAGGCCAACCAGAATCGAGAAGTGAACCTCGGATCCCGATCAGAGATGATAGATAAAGGTACTCCATGTAGTCTGACGATCTCAGAGATGTACAGTTTAGCCAGTTTCTCCAAAGAGTAGGTGACTCGGACTGGAATAAAATGAGCTGACTTGGTGAGTCGATCAACAATCACCCAGATCGAATCCTTTTTAGAAGGTGTCAGAGGGAGCCCTGCAACGAAATCCATCGTGAAACGTTCCCATTTCCACTCGGGGATCTTAATAGGCTGCAACAAACCAGAAGGATGCTGGTGTTCTGCCTTAACCTGATGGCAAGTCAAACACCGAGATACATAATCTGAAATGTCCTTCTTCATACCTTCCCAACGATATCTCTGCCTCAGGTTTTGATACATCTTGTCCCCACCGGGATGCATGGCATAAGGGCTGTTATGAGCCTCATTAAGAATAGCCCGCTTCAACTCGGTATCATCTGGTACACAATAACGACCCTTGAAGCACAAGACTCCATCCTGATCAAAGGCATACATAGAAGTAGATCCCTGCTCAACCTGCTGCATGACAGGAAGTAAGGAACTGTCTAGAAGCTGTTTAGCCCTGATTTCCTCGGCCAATGTTGGTTTAACCTGCAGCTCGGCTAGTAAACTGCCATCACTGTATATACTCATCCTGGCAAACAAGGATCTCAAGTCTGATATAGTCTTACGACTCAAAGCATCAGCAACAACATTAGCCTTTCTTGGGTGGTACTCAATCACACAGTCATAGTCCTTAAGAAGCTCAATCCAACGGCGTTGTCTCAGATTAAGCTCTCTCTGTGTAAGAATGTACTTTAGGCTCTTGTGATCTGTGTAGATATAACACTTCTCTCCGTAGAGATAGTGTCTCCAAATCTTCAAGGCAAAGACCACAGCGGCCAACTCTAGATCATGGGTAGGATAATTACACTCATGTGGCCTCAACTGACGAGACGCATAAGCTATTACCTTCCCATCCTGCATCAGAACGCAACCAAGCCCAGAACGCGATGCATCACTATAAACCGCAAAATCTTTCCCAGACTCGGGCTGCGTCAAAATTGGAGCTTGCGTTAGAGCTGTCTTCAACTTCTCGAAACTATCCTGCTGAGCATCTGACCAGATGAATGGAACATCCTTCCTCAACAGCTTCGTCAAGGGAGCGGCAATAATATTAAAGACCTCGACGAAACGCCTGTAATACCCAGCTAAACCCAAGAAGCTGCGGATCTCGGAAACATTCTTGGGTTGCTTCCAACTCACAATGGCCTCTATCTTGCTCGGATCAACTTGAATACCCCGAGCCGATACCACATGCCCCAGAAATGTCACCTCACTGAGCCAAAATTCACACTTGCTCAACTTGGCGTACAGTTTGTGCTCTCTAAGAGTCTGCAGAACAATCCTCAAATGCTCAGCATGTTCTGCTTCAGTCCGGGAGTAGACTAGAATGTCATCAATGAACACTACCACAAACTGATCCAAATAAGGCCGGAACACACGGTTCATCAGATCCATAAAAGCGGCAGGAGCATTAGTCAGACCAAACGGCATCACCAAAAACTCGTAGTGCCCATATATGGTGCGAATGGTTGTCTTTGCTACATCAGACCCCTTTATCTTTAGCTGATAGTATCAGGAACGAAGATCAATCTTCGAGAAAACTGTAGCTCCCCGGAACTGATCGAACAAGTCATCAATCCTGGGAAAAGGGTACTTATTCTTGACCGTCAACTTGTTCAGCTTACGGTAGTCAATACACAGCCTGAGAGACCCATCTTTCTTCTTCACGAAGAGAACAGGAGCTCCCCAGGGCGAAGAGCTGGGTCGAATAAAGCCTCGATCGAGGAGCTCTTGCAACTGAATCTTCAGCTCCTTCAGCTCCTTAGGAGCCATACGGTAAGGGTTCATAGAGACTGGTGCAGAGCCCGGATAGGTCTCAATCTCAAACTCAACATCCATATCCGGAGGTAATCCAGGTAATTCCTCGGGAAAGACATCAGGAAACTCATTAACAGTGCGAATCTCCTCAATCTTTGACAAAGAACCCTTGGTATTCAAGAAACAGGCGATGAAAGTCTGATAGCCCTTCCGGATCATCCTGTCGGCAGCCAGAGCAGATACCACATTAGATAGATACCCTCGGCGCTCACCAACAAGAACCACTGTACGATCATCAGAAGTCTTCAAAACTGCTCTCTTGGACTCACAATCTAGATTAACCCGGTGTTCAGTCAACCAATCCATGCCAAGAATCAGATCGAACTCTTCAAATGGTAGCTCCATAAGATCAGCTAGAAAGATTTCCCCTTGTACCTCGAGGGGACATCGCCTGAAAACCTTATCTACAACCACAGACTGGCCCACTGGGCTCATAACGGTAATTGCACTCTCGGTGCTCTCAACTGGAATCTGAAGGTCTCGTGACACAGATCTCGATACATAGGAATGGGTAGAACCATTGTCAAGCAATGCAAAGTATGGAATAGAAAATATAGTGAATGTACCTGCAATGACGTCTGGCTCATCTCTGTCATCACGACGTCTAGTAGCATAAACAAGTGCAGGCTGTCTGGCCTCAGTCATAACCGGTCCCCCACTCTGATGTGATCGGCCTCTACTATCAGATCTAGCAGAAGATCCATGAGCTCTACTCTGATAACGCCCTGAACCCGGTGTCTGGACAGATGTCTGTGAACGGGCTGGAGTCTGGGATCGAGCAGGGGTCTGAAACGACGATCGGTCTACGGAAGGTGGGTGTGGACAATCTTTCTTGAAATGGTCAGTGGATCCACATCTGAAGCAAGCACCCGACATCTTCCTGCACTCCCCTCGGTGAAGCTTACCACAATGCTCACATACAGGAAAAGCGGACCCTGATGAATCACCTCGACTAACCGATGGGCCCTGCTGTACTGTGGGCCTATAACTCGAACCACCACCCTGATACATGGTGCGAGCCCTTTTATCAGAGCGCGCGTGAGACTCTCCCTGTCTAGAAAATCTCCAAGATCGATCTCGGTCTCGCCCTCGATCCTTGCCTCTATCTCGATCTCCATCTCTACTACTCTGACTAGCTATCAAGATCTCCATATGTTCTGCAGTCTTAGCTCGGTCCACTAAATCTTCAAACACCTGATCATGGTGGGTAGCTACTCGATCACGTATCCCAATACGAAGGCCCTCCTGAAACTTTTCACATTTGTCTTTCTCAGTAGAAATCAAGCCAGCACCATATCTCGATAACTCTAGAAACTGTATCTCATACTCAGCTACAGTCATGGTACCCTGCACCAGGTCTTTAAAAGCCTGGCGTCTCTCTCTCAAGAACCGCTCGCCCAGAAAACGGTTTCTAAAACGCTCCTTAAAGAAATCCCATGTGAGACGATCAGAAGGAACACTACTCATAATGGACTCCCACCAGGTGCGGGCATTCCCATTCAGCATAGATACAGCACCCAAATACTTCCTGGATGGCTCAAAACCCAACTCACCCATACGTCTCTCGATATCGTATAACCACTCCTCAGCCTCGGTCGGTGGTCCACTAAGAGATCCCGAGAAGGTCTTGATCCCGTTGGCAATCAGGGTCTAGGGAGATAGGAACTTCAGGTGTGACTCCAGACGCTCTGACTACTCCCTGAATCAACTAGAGAAACTGTCTACTCAAGGAATCATCTGTAACTCCAGTCATAGGCTCGGGCCTAGAAACAGTAGCTCCCCTGACCGGAGTAGTCATGCCAATACCAGGAGTAGGCAATGGAACAATGAGAGTAGGTGTAGGAGCAGTCGGGACAGATGTCGGAGTAGTCGAAGCAGAAGCAGCAGCAGCAGCTGAAGGACCACTAGGGGTAGGAGGCTCTACAGATGTCGGAGGGTCAACGACGGCTGTAGCAACTCTAGAGGCAGGTGGATCAGCCACTAGATCATCTATCGGGTCTGCAAATCTAACAGGTCGACCACGCCTTCGAGCGGGTCGACGCCCTCTTCCGATGCTCATCTCGGAGAATCTCTACAAGGGATAAAACCCAAGATCAGTTTATGACACTGGAGAATCGAACACCATTAAACATATAAAATTGGGTGACATGGCCTCTTTTTACAATACTTGTAAAACATTCTAAAACGGTATTTTAAAAGGACTTATCCACAGTCCGAGGTTTTAAAACCAAAAGCTCTGATACCACTAAATGTAACCCCCTAGACCGGCCTATGCGGAATGACCAAGTCTAGTAAGGCACATTAAAGTTTAAAACTCAAATGGAAAACATGTTTGCAAACTAAGCGTTAATTTCGGCAGCATAACGACAAAACTTAGTGAAATCCATCAAGTTAACTAAACCTGTTTAATACGTCAAACAACAATATTTTTCCCAAATTCATTCACCACATAAACATCATAAATATTATAGGCAGCCATGATTACTTAAATAAACCCATCATATGATAGTTATCAAAATAAGTATCAGTTAGTATTTTAAAATACTCTTAGTTTAATACCATACATAACAAAATATAGGCACATGTCACCCTGAAAATACAAACGGGGGATAGAAACATTACAATCAAAAAGAATACCAAATGTGTCGATCCTCCAAGTGTCAGCTACGGGGTGGCCTATCCAAAATATCTGAAAGGGGAAAGAATTTGGGGCGTGAGCTAGAAAGCTCAGTGTGTTCCAACGGTGCAAGTAAAACAGTTGCATCAATAAATAGTAAATCATGTTATGCAAACATATCATGAGAATGCATCAAAGTTTTCATGCAACCTATCTACCCTCCAACCGAACACCATGATACAGTTCCCCAGAACAGTATCTTATACTGGCATTAACCCAAGCCCATTGGGCGGGGTACCATCCTAAGGTTATACCTTAGAATACGGGCGGCCCTAGTCGAAACTTAGGAACCGAAAACGGGCGGACCTGGCCGAAGCCTAGGATCCGAAAACGGGCGGACATGGCCGAAGCCTAGGATCCGAATACGGGCGGACCTGGCCGAAGCCTAGGATCTGAATACGGGCGGTCTTACCAGCTGGATCAGGGCTGAGCCGATAATCTCCACATCATACCCCAAGTACCTCTACTAATTAGTCCGGGTAGTAACATAGTATGCAACAATAAAAGTCATGGCAATGCTCAACAACATATTTCTACACTGATAACCGTAAATCATAGGCATGCTTGTCATATCAAATGCTAGAGCATAATTCAACATATAACACAATCGTATTTCTTTCATAAATAGAAAAACATGCTAGCTTTTCACAAAATCAAGTTTAGCAATCATATACACATCGTATGTTTTATTAAATCATGTGAAGCATGTAAAACAGTAAATGTGCAACAGTCATATAGCACACAAGGAACACACCTCAAAAGATGAGATCGGTCAGTCAAAAGGTCTATCTAGCACCGAGATCACGCTCCGCTACAGTACTGGAACCTAAATAGACAAAGATTATGGTTACAATCGAATTTACACCTTGATTCGTATTAAAATACTAAATTTAGGGTCGTACGAGTGACGATCGGATCACGAGGCGGTACGGATCGAGACGAGCTGGGCTGGGCGTAGGCACGATCGGGAGATCCACGAGTACCTATTAAATCATAAGATTAATATTAGACTTTAATCATCAGTTTATCTTAATTGACATAACTTATGCATATGCATGTTCGGGTTCAACGTCCAATTTGGAGGCTTTCGGGTTAGAATTTCGTGAAACGGGCTTCAAAATCGGACTCAGGACGTCGAAAAACATAAAATTGGACTTTTTGGAAAAAGTTGACTTTTTGGTCAAAGTCAACGCTGACGTCAGCGGTCAAAGTCAACGCTAACGTCATGCTGACATCACTGGTCCAAGGCTGACTCAGCGAGTTGACTCACTGGGTTGACTCGGACGAGTAGACTCACTGAGTTGACTCGGATGAGTTGATCACTGGGTTGACTCACTGAGTTGACTCGGTCAACAGGTCAAGTCGGGTCGGTCAACGGGTCGGGTCAACGGGTCAACGAGTTGACCGAGTTGACCGGTCCAACCGGTTCAGACCGGTTCGGTCTACACGGACCGGCTCTTACCTTTAAACTTCGAAGATTGCCGAACGATCACCGGGACCTCGCCGGAAAAGCTATTTCGCGTCGTTTTCTGCCGGAAAAACACTCAAATCATCAGACCACCATTTTATTACATCATTTGGAACGAAATAACACTGGTACGAACCAAAAACTCACCGGATTAGTCCTTAAAAGCTCGAACTCGTCGGAAAGTTTGCGTAGCTCCGATGACGGAGCAAAAGACGACGAACGGTCGAGTGGTGACCTGGGTTTTGAATGGCCTGCGATGGGGAGTTCGACGGTAGTGGCGGCGTGGCCAACGGGCGTCGAACGGCGCCGGAAAAACGAAGGTAAAAGTCGACCAATTTAGACCTAGGTTCGCGAACCTTCAACGGTCGATTGCCGGCGAAAGGAACGGCGATTGGGCGCGTGGGTTGAGGGGTTTTGCTCGGGGTTCGACGGTGAACACAATAACGCCGGCGGTGAGCGTCACGGCGCGGCGGTAAGGGCAGATCGACGGTGGCCGATTTGGTTCAAGGGAGGGGGATGTGAACGATGAGGGGGGTGTTTCTGGAATTATTGGGAAAAGTTTCCAATTTAATTTACATTAAAGGTGGCAGGTAAGATATTTTGTTATTTTATTATTTTAGGGTCTTAGGTATTAACTTTTATTTCCCCTGGTGCAATCACTAACCAAGAGCTATGCTAGCTCAATTGGTTAAACCATTGACTTATGCAGCCAAGGGTCACGGGTTCAAAACCCCTTGGCTGCTTTTCTCTTCTTTTTTTTTAAACCTTAGAATATTAGGGTTGTTACAAAAAAATTGTGTAACAAATATGATGTAAATTAATTAAAAAAACAATTTTACCATTAAAAGTTGAAGTTTGTTTTGTTAAAAACTGACGGAGGGAGTAAATTTGTAACCCCCTCGTCCTGGTCTGGCCGGATGACCGGTCCGAGTGGGCCACACGGGGAAAACCGAAGCGAAACCCGTTAAGGTTCCCCCTCGATTAGCAACCCTATTTTTTTTCCTTTTTATTTTAATCTTGTCTAGAGGATTGTTAAGTCCTAAGTGATTCACAACAGCGGAAAACATCCAAAGAAAGATCACATTCGAACCACAACCATACATACTAGTCCATTTTTAAACCTACAAGGCAGACCGTATCGGTACCCTAACTAGGGGTATCGATACGCCCTGACCAAGTCAACCCAAAGAGTCAACCCCGGGAAGACCGTATCGATACAGCCCTTGAGCGTATCGATACGCCCTTCTCGGTCAACCCTTCTTGGTCAACAGAGTAGACCCATATCGATACTCGTGAACCCCGTATCGATACGCTCTACTCTCACCCAAAACTCCAAATTCCAGTAACTTTGGAAGGTATCGATACCCTTAGGGTATCGGTACGCCAGGCAAAATTCGTGGCCTTTGGGCAAGGCCGTATCGATACGGCCCTCAGGCGTATCGATACGCCCTGCTCTACAATTCCACCAATTTCAACTTGGTGACCTCAAACACGACTCTAGATACATTTTTAGACTCTCCTATGCACATACAAACATTTAAACAATCATACTTGAGCCAAAGGAAGCATTCAAACATGAGACAAGGCATCCATACATGGCATTCCAACAAAAGAGCAAATTTAGCATAAATGGGCATACATAAAAGGCTCAAAGGCCTTAAAAGGCACAAGTCAACATATATGAGGTTTTGCACTCTCTAACAAGGCAACCTAAACACCAAGAGACATGCCATCACACACAAACATTCTTCATAGCATATCATGCTTTACAAACCATAGTTAATCCGAAACATCAACATAAATGAGTCATACATAGCTCATACAAATACCCTTGCCACATTGCTAACTAATACGAAATTAACAACCGTACTTGAGCCACAAACTTGGAAAGCCCTTTTTGCCTTGCTCCGAGCTAACACCGCGCTAATGATCTGCATTGTTGAAAATTGAGAGCGTAAGCTATAAGCTTAGTGAGGGTGCTCTAAAACGAAAAACATCAACAATGCAGGGTTCAAGCATGTAAATTCTAACCTCACATACATCATACATTGGCAAAGTAATCGAGTAGACCTAGCTAGTCTTTCAAGTGGCATAACATGGTTTCTCATATCCTACCAAGCTCAATCATCATATAACAACACCATATATCAACATCATATATCACAAACATATGAACAAGTTTAATTGGCCACTATTAATCACCCGGATGTGCGGATTTAAACTCAACAACCACTTTACCTCGGTGGGATTTCACTCATCACCAGACCTTGCATGTGCAGGATTCCACTCATCGCCACATGCCCTACGGATGGGATTCCACTCATCATCCCGTAGAAATATATAAAAGCTTCCGGTGGGATATTACATCACCGTACTCCTCCTTGATGACTTAACGCCATCAAGGCCACGTACGTTTTGACTCAATTTGTGTGCACACTAACCCTAATGATCGATCATTTACAACCGGTAATTTATTTAGTGCCAATTTTCATAACCACATCACATATCATCGACCACATCCCATGCTCATCACGTATATACATTTCATGATATACATGCACCAATTAACCATATTTCACAAGAGCATAGATAGGCAAATACACAATAGCACTTGTTGAGTGTGTAAAAGTTCTATTATTTACACCCTTTTTAACCCATATTTCTGCTGCATTCAAGCATCATTGCATTGCATTTAGGTTAGTTTTCAATAAAACATCACAATTATATAAAAGGCGCGGATTCTACTGAAAGATGGCTATTTTTGCAGGTATCTATCACAGTAGATGTTGAAGGCAGGCGCATGGCAGATAAGCAGGAGAGCTGAACTGGACAAGCAGCTGAAGAAGACGAACCTGTCATGGACCTGTCGTGACAGCATGGTGACAGCAGACTTATGAAGAGGAAAAGTAAAGTGGACCTCGATAGATAGAGAAAAGTCTGCTCGTCTGTCGTGTGAAAGCCAAATATTTTTCTAAGCCCCAGATCAAAAGATATGTCAAACCAAAGCTCAAGGAAAGGAATTCCCACAAAATAAGGATGCGGCTGGAAAGTAGGAGACTTTAGAGATTTAGTCTTTATTAGAATCTTACTTTTAATTAAAGTTGTAATCCTTGTTACCTTAGATAACTTGAGCCCAAAGCTTATATAAGGGCATAGATTAAAACTAGGGCACAAGCGATTACCCCATAACCGAAACCTAAACCCTGTCGTTTACCTGTCACCGACATGTTCTAAATTCCCCCTAGGGCTACGGGTTGTTTTGTAAAGTAGTTGCAAGGGTTGCTTTGTTTTAGGATTTTTCAAGTTCAATAAAATAAACTTCAAGTTCTTTTATCTTGGTTTTAATATCTTGCAAGAGCATCGGGAGAGCATTGTGAGGTTATCCATTTACTTAGCATCGGGAGAGTTAAGTATACGAAAGAGATAAGAGCGCGTTCTCTAGTTTATAGTTGAACCATCTCGTACCTAGGGATAGGGCGAGGTTAAGTGGCTAAAGAAGAATTCATACACATCGGTGTTCATCCTTCGATTCACGCCGGGAGGTATCATCAAAGACGTGATCATCGACAGACTTGTGCCTAGGGATAGGGCAAGGCAGATCTGGGATTCTTGCCAAGCTTGAAGTACTGAGTTAGTGTTCGCTGCCGCGACAGCTAACGGACAGACGCCGCGACAGGTGCTGTCGGCGACGGGTGCGACGACAGAACTGGAGATCCTAAGCAATTCAATACCTGCACTACTGAGCAATTCAATACCAGCCCATTTTCTCTATCTTGATATCTCAATTCCTTTATTTGCGTTTTTACATTATTATTCGTGACAACTTCTCATAATTATTTCCTTTACTTCGTGCAGTGAATTTAGGTGAAGCTATTAGCCCAATCCCTGTGGAGACGATATCCGATACTTCGTATCACTTAACTACTTGCGTCGTGTATACTTGCACTATAATTGCGATAGACTATTTTACACGCAACAAGTTTTTGGCGCCGTTGCCGGGGATTGGCAACATAACTACACCTTTCTTTCCTTGCACTTTTTTATTTTCGTTTTTTTGTTTTTATTTAAATTTTTCTTTAATTTTTCTTTTGCGTTTTAAACTCTTGCTTTTCACGAGGTTTTCTTGTTTATGCGCAGATCGAAAAGAGGTGAAGATCCTGAGTATAAATTAGATCCGGAGATCGAACGTTCCTTCAATCTTAAGAAACAGATTCGCCACCTCTTAGACCGGAACGAATACCTCGAAGAACAGCTAGAGCAGATGGCACGTAACCAGCCTGTTGGTGAGGGTGTACCACCTGTCGGTGACCCGCCCGCGGCAGGTGGACGACGGTCATGTCGTGACTACATGCTGAACGATCATGTAGAACTGGAGACCACGCTGCCGGATATTGACGTTGACAACTTCGAACTTAAACCTGTCATGTTTAGTATGATCAACAACGCCGGGCAGTTCAGTGGTTCTGCGACAGAAGATGCCAGGGAGCATCTCAAAACGTTCCAGGAGATCTGTGGTTCGTTTAGACTGCCAGGAGTTAGTCCGGAGATACTGAGGCTTCGGTTATTTCCCCATTCATTGAGGGACAGAGCTAAAACTTGGTGGAATAAACTTACACCGGGTTCTATTATGACTTGGGCAGATTTAACTCGTGAATTTTTGTCTCGTTTTAATCCTTCACATTTAGCTGAGCGATTACGTAATGAAATTGCTACTTTTCAACAGGAAGATGACGAGCCAATGCACGAGGCCTGGGACAGATTTACAACTCTTCTTCGAAACTGCCCAATGCATGGATTCCCCGTTTGGAATCAGGTAACTAAGTTTTATAATGCTGCTAACTTACAAACTCGTATTCGAATTGATTCTGCAGCGAATGGACTATTATTGGATAAAGATCCGGACGAGGCCCTTCAAGTTTTGAAACATCTGGCTAAGAATGAGGAGCAGTTTCCAACCGCAAGAAGAGGGGGTAAACGGGTACTTGCTGTCAAGGACTATGAGGCCGACAGCACTATGAAATCGCAGGTAGCATTCCTTACTAAAGCAATGAAAAAGTTATTGAATGATGATGAATTACAAGGATTTGCTGTCGAGGAAGTTTGTGCTACTTGTGAGGGAAATCATAGTAGGGATGAGTGCCCAATAAATATAGAAGAGGGAAAATATGTTGGACATTACAAGCCGAACTACAATTCCAACAACTATAATCCCAATTGGAGGAAGGATCCCAAATTCTCCTGGAGTAACCCCAACAACGCCCTGAATCCACAAGCGCATAATCAGAATCAGGGGGGTCCTAGATTGTTGACGCGACAGCATCTGCCGCAGAACCTGCCACCTCAACAACAACAACAGCCACCACCTACCACGAGTAGTATATTGGAGCAGACTCTGGCCACTTTTATGTCTCAGACTGGTACGTATATGGAGAATATTAATCAGTTTGTCAAGAAGACGGAAAACTTTATGGATGAAACCAAGATGAGAATGACAAATCATGAGGCTACCTTGAAATCTCTAGAGACACAAATGGGTCAGGTGTCGCAGCATATTAAGCCACGGCAGAATGGAGGATTCCCTAGCAATACTGAAAATGCTAGACCGCCCCCACATGAGCAATGTAAGGCAATCACTACTAGGAGTGGGAAAAAGTTACCAGGGCCGGAAAAAGAAGCTGAAACAGAAAAGGAACCTGCCTTGGATAAACCTGCCGAGGAAGCTGCCCCGACAGGTGATAAACAGACTGCTGCCGATGAGCCTGTCACGACAGCAGAAGCGACAGAGGAGAAAAAAGAAGATTATCGTCCTCAGATTCGCATGCAGTGGGAAGGACGCATTGCTGATTATCGTCCTCCACCACCTTTTCCGCAACAGATACAGCAAGCTAAGCATGAATCTCAACTTAAAAAGATTTATGATATTTTTAAACAGGTTCATATCAATATTCCGTTGTTAGATGCTGTTAGGGAGATGCCCGGTTATGCTAAATTTCTCAAGGATGTTATGTCGAAAAAATCTAAACTTGGGGAATTTGAAACGGTAAGGATGCAAGAAGGTTGCATGAGTATTTTTCATAGGCAGCCACACCAGAAAAAGAAGGATCCGGGGAGCTTCATCATACCTTGCGTAATCGGCGACAGATTTGTGGGTAAGGCATTATGTGATCTTGGTGCTAGTGTTAATCTAATGCCCAAATCTGTTTTTCAGAAACTAGGTATTGGCAAGGCGCGGCCCACGACAGTTACCCTACAGCTAGCCGACCGCTCTTACGTTCACCCAGAGGGAAAAATTGAAGATATTTTGGTAAGAGTGGATAAGCTTATATTTCCTGCTGACTTTCTTATTTTAGATTGTGAGGCAGATGAGAACGCACCTGCCATCCTCGGGCGACCCTTCTTAGCCACGGGCAGATCATTGATTGATGTGGAGAAAGGAGAACTCACCATGCGCGTGAACGATCAAGAAATTAAGTTGAATGTTCTCCAAGCAATGAAACATGCTGATGTGGATGAGGAATGCAAGGCCATCATTGAGGTGACCTTTGATCAACCCTGCATCAGGTCGGGCTGCCGTGATATAAAATTTGGTCACTGCTGCAACAGCCATCTACAGATCTGTCATGACAGAAATGACGACAGCACCGACGACAGCGACTCCTATGAATCCGATACATCTGATACTGAAGGTCATGAGGAGGTAGACTGGTTAGACCATCGTCCAGGTAAGTTATTCGAACCTTTGAATTACACTTCGGATAACCATTTAATCCAAAAGCCATCTACTGTTGAACCACCTGTCTTAGAACTTAAGCCCCTGCCAGGGCAGCTTAAATATGCTTATCTTGGTTGTGATGACACACTGCCCGTAATCATCTCTGCTAAGCTGCCGCAGGAACAGGAACGACAACTGATCGACATGTTAAGGCAGCACAAGAGGGCGATTGGATGGACGATAGCAGACATTCAAGGCATTAGTCCGGCGTTATGCATGCACAAAATCCTCCTTGAGGAAGATCATAAGCCGACTATAGATGCCCAAAGGCGGTTAAACCATGCGATGAAGGAGGTAGTGCGTAAGGAGATCATTAAATGGTTAGATGCTGGCATTATTTACGCCATCTCCGACAGCAAATGGGTAAGCCTGGTGCAATGTGTTCCCAAGAAAGGAGGCATGACCGTGATAACCAACGAAAACAATGAGTTAATCCCAACCAGGACTGTGACCGGTTGGAGGGTTTGTATGGACTATCGAAAGCTTAACAAAGCTACCCGAAAGGACCACTTTCCTTTACCCTTTATTGATCAAATGCTTGATAGATTAGCGGGTAAACCTTACTATTGTTTTCTTGATGGTTATTCAGGTTACAATCAAATTGCTATTGCACCAGAGGATCAAGAGAAAACGACTTTCACATGCCCCTACGGTACATTCGCGTTTAGGAGGATGTCGTTTGGACTCTGTAATGCACCTGCCACCTTCCAAAGGTGCATGATGGCCATATTCTCCGACATGGTAGAGGACTTCCTTGAGATTTTCATGGATGATTTTTCCGTCTTTGGAGACGATTTTGAGAGCTGCCTTAGCAACCTTCAAAAGGTACTTGAAAGATGTGAAAAAGCTAATCTTGTTTTAAATTGGGAAAAATGCCACTTTATGGTGGATGAGGGGATAGTTCTTGGCCATAAGATTAGCTGCCGTGGGATAGAAGTCGACAGGGCCAAAATAGAGGTAATTGAGAAGCTGCCGCCGCCAACCACAGTCAATGGCATTAGGAGTTTTCTAGGGCATGCTGGTTTTTATAGGAGATTTATTGCGAATTTCTCAAAAATCACGAAGCCCCTATGTCATCTCTTAGAGCAGAACCGACCCTTTGACTTTAACAAAGAATGTACTGAAGCATTCAAGGTTCTGAAGGAAAAGCTAGTGACAGCCCCCATAGTACAGCCACCAGACTGGACACAACCATTTGAGATCATGTGTGATGCAGTGACTATGCTGTCGGGGCAGCACTTGGGCAGCGCAAGGACAGGCTGTTTCATGTCATATACTACGCCAGCAAAACATTGAATGATGCCCAAGTGAACTATACCACCACAGAAAAGGAGCTGTTAGCTGTGGTGTTCTCCATCGACAAGTTTCGTTCTTACATACTTGAGACGAAAGTAATAGTGCACACCGACCATTCTGCCCTTAAGTACTTGTTCGCAAAGAAGGATGCAAAGCCTAGGTTGATACGATGGATCTTGCTATTACAAGAGTTCGACCTTGAAATCAAAGACAAAAAGGGGACAGAAAATCAGGTGGCAGATCACTTGTCGAGGTTGGAGAAGGGACAGAGTCTACCATTCGATGAGACACACAAATTGGAGACCTTCCCAGATGAGCAACTCTTTGCTGCCGCAATCGCTGTCGCGACAGCCATGGCGGCAGGTAAGTCTACTAACCTTCCCTGGTATGCTGATTTTGTTAATTTTATAGTTAGCGGAATATTTCCCTCTGATCTTAATTATCAAGCCAGGAAGAGGTTCCAAAATGATGTTAAGCATTATTATTGGGACGAACCTCTTCTTTTCAAAATGTGCGCAGATCAGGTTATAAGGAGGTGTGTACCACAGGAAGAGCAAGAAGACATTCTCCATCACTGTCATGCTTCACAATATGGAGGACACTTAGGAGGAAACAAAACTGCTGCCAAGGTGCTGCAGTCAGGGTTCTACTGGCCGACACTATATAAAGATGCACAGGACTTTTACAAGAACTGTGACAGGTGCCAGCGGACAGGTAACATCTCGAGGAGAAACGAGATGCCACTGCAGAATATCCTAGAAGTCGAGATCTTCGACGTTTGGGGGATTGATTTTATGGGACCTTTTCCATCTTCATGTGGAAATCTTTACATCCTCCTAGTAGTGGATTATGTCTCCAAGTGGGTAGAAGCAATCGCAACTCAAAAGAATGATGCCAAAACGGTCCGAAAGTTTTTGCACAAAGACATATTTTCTAGATTTGGCATCCCTAGGGCGATTATCAGTGATGAAGGGAGACATTTTGACAAAAGGGTAATTGCTGCCGCCTTGAAAAAATATGGTGTCAAGCACAGGATCGCGACAGCATACCACCCACAGACCAATGGACAGGCTGAGATTTCCAACAGGGAAGTGAAGAACATTCTTGAAAAGATGGTTAAACCAACTAGGAAAGATTGGTCTTTACTTCTGAATGATGCATTATGGGCATACAGGACAACTTTCAAAACTCCATTGGGCATGTCTCCATACCGTTTGATTTATGGGAAAACCTGTCACCTGCCTGTCGAGATAGAGCACAAGGCATATTGGGCAATCAAGGCAGTAAACATGGACTTGGACAAGGCAGGCCAGAAAAGGCTGTTAGATTTGAATGAGATCGATGAAATACGGACAATGGCCTACGACAATGCAAGGATTTACAAGGAAAAGACTAAGAAGTGGCATGACAAGAAGCTGCTGCCACGACAGTTCTGCCCAGGGCAGCTTGTGTTGTTGTTTAATTCTAGGTTGAAACTCTTTCCAGGGAAGCTCAAATCTAGATGGTTTGGCCCGTTCCAAGTGGTTCAAGTTTTTCCCCATGGTGCCATTACAATTCAATCATTAAAGGACGGGCACCAATTCAAAGTCAATGGACAATGCCTCAAGCATTATCAGGGGACTGAAGCCCCAGGAATACAGGAAGTGGTTACTTTAGGTGATGCCCCACAAGGCATCCATAATTTAACCTAATTTTTATTTTTATTTATTTTATTATTTATTAGGAAATTAGGTTTATTTTATTCAAATAATGTTTTGTTTTTCTAATTTCAGTTTTTAGGAAATAAAGGAGTCAAGAAGAAAAGGAGAAGTGACCCAAGCCCACCACCCATCCATCAGCCCACTAAAACCCATTTATGGAAACTTGTCGTTTCGGCTGCCGGCGCAGACGGACTTGACAGGCTGTCAACAGACGGCCACTGCAGACGTAGAAGCGTGCGGCAGACGCACAGCAGACGCATTAATGCATGTCAGACGCGTCAGACACGCAATATCCAATCTGCCGCCCCGTTATTCCCGCCTGCCGTTGCGGCATTAAATGGGCAGATCCCCAACAGCTATATAAACCCCTTCCCATTTTCATTTTTCATCACTTCTGATTTTTCTCTCTTGTTGTTTTCCTCTAGTTTTATCTATTTTCTTTTTTTTCAGCCTTTGCAACCAAAATGTCGTCGAGACAAACCCGTCAGAACGCTGCTGCCGCTTCTTCTTCAGCAGCAGCATCCCCGTTCGCTAAAAAGGAACTATGGGAGGAGCGTGGCTTCATTTATAACAGAGATGCTCCCTATATGGGACTCCGACCGTTCATCATGAAGGCCATAACAGCACAACTTTGGGAGGATTTTGCCGAGCAGCCGGCAGAGCTTAATGATACTTTGGTCCGAGAATTTTATGAGGCTATCGACAGCAAAACGGCGACATCTGTCACCGTCCGGGGGGTGGCAGTTCCCTTTACCGCCAACAGCATCAACCACACGTTCGGCCTCTTCTTTGGCCCCAATGATGATGCTCACCAACAATTTTGGGACACCCTCGACGCTGCTGGACATGATGCTGTCATGAGGGAGCTGACAGAGGCTGGGACGACATGGAGCACCAGTAAGAAGAACTCCCACTCCGTCAATAGGGGGCAGCTGCTCCCTGAAGCAAAACTATGGAACGCTTTCATCAAAAAGCGTATCCTGCCCTCGTCCCACCATACGACAGTCAACAGACAGCGGTTGGCTCTCATGCACTCCATTCTGCACGACAGGCCCATAAATGTGGGCAGATATATGAGGGACAGCATCCTCGACTGTGCTTTCCGCTCAGACTCACGACTCTGCCTGCCGTTCACCATCACCGCCCTCTGCCGCTGTGCTGCCGTACTAGAGGAGCCCTCCGACAAAATCAAGATGGGCAGCGGCTGGACAGACAACAACATCTCCAGCCTCATGGAGGTCATAGTCGTATCGCCCATCAACGCCTTCGACCCAAACGCCCCTCCTGCTGATTCCGATGATGAACCTGCCACCGAACCTGCCCCAGAAGCTGCCACCAACACCGCTCCGACAAATCAGACTGCCCACATCCTTGCTGCCATCCTGAGGGTAGAGGAGCGCCAAATGGGGTTGATGACTTTTATCCGTGACTTCTCAAATGCAACGGTAAATTTCATTATTAATACTTTGAATTATTCGGATGTCATTTTCCCCACCTTCCCCGCCCATTATTTCAATATCCCCTCTCCCACTCCCACACCATCCCCTGCCCCGACGGCAGCCGGCAGCCCCCCGGCAGACACCTCCCCTCGAGGAACCAAAAGACCTACCACTGCCGACAGCCCTCTCATCCGAAGGAATTTGGAGAGCGACTTCACGCGGGCAAAACGAATTAAGCACGTGGAAAACAAGAGAAGGCTGTCCAAAGCCATCACTAGTAGCAGCTGGGATAGTGGCAGCAGTTCAGACGTCCGGCTAGTGGAGCAACCTGCCCCTCAACCTGCCGATGCACCTGCTCTTGAACCTGCCCAGCCCCCTCCACAGCGCAGACGCCGCCATCAGATCCGCGTCAGCAGCAGCAGCGAGAGCAGCGCTTGAAAATTTAAGTCTTTATTTTCCTCTTATTGCTGCCTGCCGTTATATTTTGTGATGTACTTTGTTTTTCTTTCTTTTATTTTTCATGTCATTTTGCATTGGGGGCAATGCAACCCTCGGGTTTGGGGGTGGCAACCCTCCATCATCAATGGAGTTTTATGTCTTTTTATTAATTGTTGTGTTATTTTTTAAACTGTGAAGTTAACTTACCTGTCATGACGGCTCTGTCGTGGCAGCATCTTTAGGACAGGTTAAGGAAAAGTTTAGAGCCTTTCTATAGTTCTGAAAACTTAAACTCTTTTGTGACTGTTATTTTGCTTAGATTTCTTTTAGCCAAACTAGAGTAGGATGCTTAGAACTTGAATAGCCCCTAGAGGTGCCTAACACTGGCTCTAGGAAAAAAATTTAGCAAAAGAAAATCAAAAACCTAGAGGTGCCCGAAACCGGCTCTAGGAAGCTAACTAGAGGTGCCCGAAACTGGCTCTAGAAAAACTTAGCTTGAAAATAGAAGAAAAAGAAGCATGAAAATGTGCTTTCAAAAAAATAAACTTTGGCATAAAAATTCGAGTTAAGGAGTTGAATATTCTAGTGAAACTAAGAGAGTCTTAGCATATAACTGTTCACAAGCATGCACACACTGCACGAGAGCTATAGGGAGATTCCGGACAGATCCTAACCTTTCCGACAGGTTGCTGCCGCCATGGAGAATGAGCGACAGGTAGGGGACAGTTCACTGTTTGAAGGCCAACACAAAAATGTTCAGTTTTCTTTTAAGTCTTCATTGCTTGAGGGCAAGCAAAAACTTGAGTTTGGGGGTGTGTTGAGTGTGTAAAAGTTCTATTATTTACACCCTTTTTAACCCATATTTCTGCTGCATTCAAGCATCATTGCATTGCATTTAGGTTAGTTTTCAATAAAACATCACAATTATATAAAAGGCGCGGATTCTACTGAAAGATGGCTATTTTTGCAGGTATCTATCACAGTAGATGTTGAAGGCAGGCGCAGGGCAGATAAGCAGGAGAGCTGAACTGGACAAGCAGCTGAAGAAGACGAACCTGTCATGGACCTGTCGTGACAGCATGGTGACAGCAGACTTATGAAGAGGAAAAGTAAAGTGGACCTCGATAGATAGAGAAAAATCTGCTCGTCTGTCGTGTGAAAGCCAAATATTTTTCTAAGCCCCGGATCAAAAGATATGTCAAACCAAAGCTCAAGGAAAGGAATTCCCACAAAATAAGGATGCGGCTGGAAAGTATGAGACTTTAGAGATTTAGTCTTTATTAGAATCTTACTTTTAATTAAAGTTGTAATCCTTGTTACCTTAGATAACTTGAGCCCAAAGCTTATATAAGGGCATAGATTAAAACTAGGGCACAAGCGATTACCCCATAACCGAAACCTAAACCCTGCCGTTTACCTGTCACCGACATGTTCTAAATTCCCCCTAGGGCTACGGGTTGTTTTGTAAAGTAGTTGCAAGGGTTGCTTTGTTTTAGGATTTTTCAAGTTCAATAAAATAAACTTCAAGTTCTTTTATCTTGGTTTTAATATCTTGCAAGAGCATCGGGAGAGCATTGTGAGGTTATCCATTTACTTAGCATCGGGAGAGTTAAGTATACGAAAGAGATAAGAGCGCGTTCTCTAGTTTATAGTTGAACCATCTCGTGCCTAGGGATAGGGCGAGGTTAAGTGGCTAAAGAAGAATTCATACACATCGGTGTTCATCCTTCGATTCACGCCGGGAGGTATCATCAAAGACGTGATCATCGACAGACTTGTGCCTAGGGATAGGGCAAGGCAGATCTGGGATTCTTGCCAAGCTTGAAGTACTGAGTTAGTGTTCGCTGCCGCGACAGCTAACGGACAGACGCCGCGACAGGTGCTGCCGGCGACGGGTGCGACGACAGAACTGGAGATCCTAAGCAATTCAATACCTGCACTACTGAGCAATTCAATACCAGCCCATTTTCTCTATCTTGATATCTCAATTCCTTTATTTGCGTTTTTACATTATTATTCGTGACAACTTCTCATAATTATTTCCTTTACTTCGTGCAGTGAATTTAGGTGAAGCTATTAGCCCAATCCCTGTGGAGACGATATCCGATACTTCGTATCACTTTACTACTTGCGTCGTGTATACTTGCACTATAATTGCGATAGACTATTTTACACGCAACAGCACTTAAGGGAACTCAATGGCTAAGATTAACAACTTGAAATAAAGAAATGGCCTACCAAGCACATTCCACACACACACTCTACACACACTCGAACCAAACGTTAAAACAAGTTTGAAACCACTAACCGCCCTTCCTTAGCAACCGAAACAAATCTCCTACACGCCCAGATTCGATCCCGATGCCTCCCCAACACTTCCTCTTGCTTCTAGCCAAACAAAACACATTTATTACTTCACAATTCAATGCTAATACTCAATCACCATCTCACATCACAAGTACAAGCCAACTTCAATAAATTCCCAATCCACATAATCACCCAAAATACCAATTTTCGTGCTTCCCCAAGACCTAGCCGAAAATTCCATTTCCAATCATCCAAAAGACTCCCAAATGATCCCAAAACATCCTCCTAACCTATATAAACCATCAGCCCTTTGTTTTCGACCTAAAACCCACCAAAAAACGAAGTTTTGACATCCAAAAAATGGCTCCAAGAACCCAATTCGGGTTTTCAATAAAACTCAACCAAATTAACATATGTTGTAAGTCTTGATGTGATTAAAACAAAACTTAACTCATTATTTCAAAACAAAATGAAAATCACCATAAAAACCCAAACTTTAACCAAACCCTAATTTTCAAAAGTTCATAGTTTTTTAATCTAAAACCATGGATAGTTAAAGGATGAAGAGGAGAGTGAGAATATGATTTTACCTTTCAAAATGGTCTTGAAATGAGGTTGAAAATCAATGGAATAGTGTTTTCAAGTTTGGGAGAGTTTTGAAGATGGTTTGGGGTATCCAACGTGAGAAATGAGGAAAAGGGGAGAGAAGATGACAACTTTCAAAAGTTGCCTTGCTTTTAAAAACTTTTGGGTCAAATTACCCCTTTAGTCCTTCCTCTTTTACTAAAGCCCAATTAGATCTCAATTTAGGTTGAATTGATTTAATTTAATTTTATTGACTCGAACTATAAACCCGACTAACTCCTAACCTCAAAACACGGGCGTTACAACTCTCTCCCACTTAAGGAATTGCGTCCCCGAAATTACCTGACTGAAAGAGATACGGAAACTGCTTTTCCATATCCTCCTTTCTCTCCCAAGTGGCCTCGTCCACACCTCGACGTTGCCACCGCACCTTCACTAACTCAATCGATCTACCCCTCAACACCTTACTGTCAGAAGCTAAGATCTCCACAAGCTCTTCCTCATAAGTCAAATCTGGATTCAATTCAATCTCCTCTACGGGCATAACATGTTATGGATCGGACCTATACTTACGGAGCATCGAAACATGGAACATATCGTGTATCTTCTCTAGCTCGGATGGCAAACGCAACTGATAAGCAACCGGACCAACCCTCTTCACAATCTCATACGGTCCTATGTATCTCGAACTCAACATCCCCTTTCGGCCAAATCTCATCACTTTCTTCCACGGAGACACTTTTAAGAACACCTTCTCACCCACTGAGAACTCAACTTCCTTTCTCTTCAAATTGGCATAGGACTTCTGCCTATCCGAAGCAACTTTCAAACGGTCACAAATCAGTTTTACCTTGTCGGTTGTCCCCTTGAGTAAATTCGGCATAGGTAACAACTTCTGTCCCACTTCGGCCCAACAAACTGGAGTCCTACACTTTCGGCCATACAAGGCCTCATACGGAGCCATCTGAATGCTCGACTGAAAGCTATTATTGTACGCAAACTCTACTAGAGGCAAATGCTTCTCCCAAGTACCCTGAAAGTCAATGATACAACAACGCAACATATCCTCTAAGATCTGAATAACCCTCTCTGACTGACCATCTGACTGAGAATGATAAGACGTGCTGAAATTCAAACGGGTACCCAAAGCTGTATGCAGTCACTCCCAAAATCGAGAAGTAAATCGCGGATCTCTATCTGACACAATGGACTTCGGCACACCATGCAGTCTAACAATCTCACCAATGTACAAATCGGTCAATCTATCTAAAGTGTAAGTAGTGTTGACTGCCAAGAAGTGAGCACACTTCGTAAAACGATCCACTATCACCCAAACTGAGTTCTTCTTCGTAGGAGTCAAAGGCAAAGCCGAAACAAAATCCATGGTGATGTTCTCCCATTTCTGGAATTCTCAACGGCTGTAACAAACCTGAGGGAACCTGATGTTCTGCCTTCACTCTCTGACACACTAAGCACTTACTCACAAAGTCGGCCACATCTCTCTTCAAGCTAACCCAAAAGTACTCATTTTTCAAATCACGGTACATCTTCGTACTTCCAGGATGCATAGCAAACGGACTACTGTGGGCTTCAGTCAAGATCGTACGTCTCAAGTCACTGTCCTCTGGCACAACTATTCTATCCTTGAAACACAAAACCCCATCAGTACTGAAACTATAGTCTGAAGATCTACCCTCGGCTATATCTTGCACGTGAGGTGCCAAAGATCTATCTAAGAGCTGTTTCTCTCGAATCAACTGACCTAGAGTAGGTCTAACCTGAAGCTCGGCTACCAAGCCACCATCTCCGGACAAACTCAATCTAGCAAACATGGCTCTCAAGTCCACGACCATTTTCCTACTCAATGCATCGGCCACTACATTGGCCTTACCCGGATGATACTCAATGGTAAGATCATAGTCCTTTAGCAACTCTAACCACCTACGCTGTCGGAGATTCAAATCTCGCTGAGTCATAATGTATTTCAAACTCTTGTGATCGGTGTACACTGTGTATTTCTCACCGTACAAATAGTGCCTCCAAATCTTTAGAGCAAACACAACTGCAGCTAACTCTATGTCATGGGTCGGATAGTTGCGCTTATGGGTCTTCAACTGTCTTGAGGCATAAGCCACTACTCTCTTGTTTTGCATAAGAACACATCCTAGCCCTACATAAGAAGCATCACTGTAGACTACATAGTCCTTCCCGGACTCTGGCTGAATCAAGATCGGTGCTTGGGTCAACGTTTCTTTCAATTTCTCAAAGGCTTTCTGTCTTGCATTTGTCCACTCAAACTGAACACTCTTCTGAAGTAACCGTGTCAATGGAGCGGCTAACTTAGAGAAGCCCTCTACAAATCTCCTATAGTATCCGGCTAAGCCTAGGAAGCTACGTACCTCTGTTACAGACTTTGGTTGCTTCCACTCAACAATGGTTTCAATCTTCTTCGGATCAACTCTAATCCCATCGGCTGACACTACATGTCCTAGGAAGACTACCTCTCGGATCCAGAATTCACACTTGCTTAGCTTCGCATACAACTGATGATCTAGCAAAGTCTTCAAAACTAGTCTCAAGTGTCGGGCATGGTCTTCTTCAGTTCGCGAGTACACCAAGATGTCATCAATAAACACAACTACGAACTGGTCTAGATACTGATGAAAGATCCTATTCATCATGTCCATAAAAGCAGCCGGTGCATTAGTCAACCCAAATGGCATGACTAAAAACTCATAATGACCATATCTAGTCCTAAAGGTCATCTTCGGTACATCAACCTCTCTCACCTTTAGCTGGTAGTAACCCGATCTCAAATCAATCTTCGAAAAGACCGATGCTCCTCTCAACTGATCAAACAAGTCATCAATTCTAGGCAACGGATATTTATTCTTCACTATCAACTGATTTAACTGTCTGTAATCTATACACATTCTCATGCTTCCATCTTTCTTCTTCACAAACAAAACTAGTGCACCACAAGGCGAAGAACTAGGCCTAATAAAACCTCTATATGTCAACTCTTGCAATTGAGTCTTCAACTCTTTCAATTCTTTCGGTGCCATGCGATACGGAGCAATCGAAACAGGAGCTGAATCAGAATAAGTCTCAATGGTGAACTCTACCTCTCTGTCCGGTGGTAACCCTGGCAACTCTTCCGGAAACACACTAGGAAAGTCACATACTGTCCGGATGTCCTGAGGTCTAACCTCACTCATGTTAGGGTTCATCACATATGCTAAGTATGCTTCACACCCCAACTCAACTAATCTCTTAGCCTCTAATACTGAAACCACATTGGACAAGAACTTCACGTTTTCACCCACCACTACAATCTCATAGTCATCTGAGAGCTTCAAAGAAATCTGCTTAGTTTCAAAATCACATCAAAACCATAGAAAGGAAGCTCCATCATATCCACTGGGAACACATACCCCTGAACCATCAACGGACACCTTCGGTACATCTTCCTAACTACTACAGTGTCCCCAAAGGAACTAGTAACACTAACTCCTACCTCTAACATCTCACAAGGAAAATTCAAAGACCGTGCATGCTCACTCAATATGTAGGAATGTGTAGACCCAGAGTTAATCAAAGAAAGCAAACCCAAAGACTGTATCGAGAAGTTACATGTGATCACATCGGTGTCATGTTGATCCCCACGCTGAGCGTAAACTCTGGCCTGACCACCGCCCTTCGGCTGAACCGCAACTACATGTGCTATGTTCCTCTGACCATCGTTCCTTGGCTGGAAGTTACCTCTACCGCGCCCGCGGCCTCTCTGAAAGTCATTGGCTCTAACTAGAGCCTGAGTTGGTGCCTGTCCCACCTGATGTGGACAGTCACGCCTAATGTGGTCTCTAGCCCTACAACTCCAACAAAAATGAAAATTTCCCCAACACTCACCGGTGTGGTTCCTCCCGCAAGTAGCACATGTGGGCAACTTCCCACCAGCTCTCTGGCCATGTTGGACCCTATCGTGGTTACCGCCACCACGTCTATGATCATAATGATGTCTGTTGTCCCGATGCCTCTTGGCATCACCTCTATCAAAGTTGATGGACCTCTTACCCAAACTAGATCCACCAGACCGCCTGGTCAAACTCAAGTTGTGCTCTAAGTCCTTGGCCCTCGCGACCAAGACATCAAAATCAGTATAGTCTGAAGCTAGAGTATACGTCTTGATCTCTTCACTCAGCCCATAAGGGAAGCGGTTACAACTCTCCACCTCAGTAGGTACAAGCTCAAGTGCATACTGACTCAGTTTGACAAATCTAATCTCATAATCGGTCACGGACATACTCCCCTGAAGCAATGCCATAAACTTCCTCTTCCTCTCATCGAGGTATCGCGGACCCAGATACTTCTTACAGAATGCTGTCTCAAAGAACTCCCAAGTGATCCCAGCCTCATCCATACCCGTAGTAATGGTGACCCACCAAGTGTAGGCATCACCCTGAAGCAAGGACTCAACACATCTCAACTTGCGCTCACCAGTACATCCCATCTGAGCAAGGATACGGACATTCTTCTCAAACCACAACTCTGATCTCTCTAGACTAGACTCTCTGAACTCTTCGGCCCCAAGGCCCCGAAGTCTCTCTAAAGGCAATCCAGTGCCCTCACCCTGATGATGTGCTGCCTGACCCCCAGCTACTGCAGCCTGAAACGTCCCGACTATCGCCTGAACCAACGGAGATAAGTCTATCTCGGCCGGTCCTTGGCCACCTTGGCCTCCTTGAGGTCCCTCTCCTTCGGCCCCGGCCTCGCCTCCCACTCCCGGTGGAGGAGGTGGTGGTGGTGGAGGTGGTGGAGGAGCTCCAACTCCAACCACAGGCTCTCCCACTTGAGCCTCAACCCTAACTACTGGCTCAACTCCTGGAGCCGCTGCCTGTGGTTCCGGTCGAACCATCCTAGGCCTCCCACGTGGTCTCTTGGTACAACTAGCAAGGTATAAACTACAACAAGAAACAGATAAGGATTACGTTAGCCAAAGCAAGGGTCCAATAGTGCTCAAGTACTCCTCTTTACCAAAAATCTTTTTAAATTAAGTAATAGTAGCAATGGGCACTCACTCTACACCGGACACAACAACGCATGCTTCAAAACATCATACGAACAGTCTAATATCAAGAATTCATGGTAAAACATGCATCGAACAACACAATCGTTTAACACATCAAGCTTACCTCACTTACCTGCCCGAGGTCTCGGTAACCTCAAGCTCTGATACCAACAAATGTAACCCCCTAGTCCCGGTCTGGCCGGATGACCGGTCCGAGTGGGCCACACGGGGAAAACCGAAGCGAAACCCGTTAAGGTTCCCCCTCGGTTAGCAACCCTATTTTTTTTCCTTTTTATTTTAATCTTGTCTAGAGGATTGTTAAGTCCTAAGTGATTCACAACAGCGGAAAACATCCAAAGAAAGATCACATTCGAACCACAACCATACATACTAGTCCATTTTTAAACCTACAGGGCAGACCGTATCGGTACCCTAACTAGGGGTATCGATACGCCCTGACCAGGTCAACCCAAAGAGTCAACCCCGGGAAGACTGTATCGATACAGCCCTTGAGCGTATCGATACGCCCTTCTCGGTCAACCCTTCTTGGTCAACAGAGTAGACCCGTATCGATACTCGTGAACCCCGTATCGGTACGCTCTACTCTCACCCAAAACTCCAAATTCCAGTAACTTTGGAGGGTATCGATACCCTTAGGGTATCGGTACGCCAGGCAAAATTCGTGGCCTTTGGGCAAGGCCATATCGATACGGCCCTCAGGCGTATCGATACGCCCTGCTCTGTAATTCCACCAATTTCAACTTGGTGACCTCAAACACGACTCTAGATGCATTTTTAGACTCTCCTATGCACATACAAACATTTAAACAATCATACTTGAGCCAAAGGAAGCATTCAAACATGAGACAAGACATCCATACATGGCATTCCAACAAAAGAGCAAATTTAGCATAAATGGGCATACATAAAAGGCACAAGTCAACATATATGAGGTTTTGCACTCTCTAACAAGGCAACCAAAACACCAAGAGACATGTCATCACACACAAACATTCATCATAGCATATCATGCTTTACAAACCATAGTTAATCCGAAACATCAACATACATGAGTCATACATAGCTCATACAAATACCATTGCCACATTGCTAACTAATACGAAATTAACAACCGTACTTGAGCCACAAACTTGGAAAGCCCTTTTGCCTTGCTCCGAGCTAACACCACGCTTATGATCTGCATTGTTGAAAATTGAGGGCGTAAGCTATAAGCTTAGTGAGGGTGCTCTAAAACGAAAAACATCAACAATGCAGGGTTCAAGCATGTAATCCTAACCTCACATACATCATACATTGGCAAAGTAATTGAGTAGACCTAGCTAGTCTTTCAAGTGGCATAACATGGTTTCTCATATCCTACCAAGCTCAATCATCATATAACAACACCATGTATCAACATCATATATCACAAACATATTGTAGAACTAATGTTTTGATATAATAATTGGAAAATGTTTTGGACTGATTTAAAAAGTATTTAAAACATTTCCAAAGTCCAAACAACTTGAAATTATGTCTAGGGAATTTTTCAAAAGGGTTTTTCATGTTTTTCAAAGCCAAATTTCACAAAACTATCCAGGTGTTTCGAAACACCTTGGGGTGTTTCGAAACAGGGGTTTACAGTAGCCAAAACGTTTCGAAACTTGTTTCGAAACGGGCTTTCTTTGGACAGGATTTTTGCCCAGCGTTTCGAAACGAGCTAGGCCGTTTCGATACGCCTACATGGCATTGACCATAACGGTCATAAAACCCAACGGCTCTTTCCCAACCAACTTTCAAATGCAGGCGTTTCGATACGGGCTTATAGCGTTTCGATACGCGTTTCGAAATGGCAAGGGGGTGTTCCGAAACGGGTACCCTGACAGACTACAACGGCTCTTTCTACATTGAGAGTGTTTCGAAACGGCTTCGAGCGTTTCGAAACGGAGAGCTGCAGAACTGCATTTATGGAGGGAATTAAAGTCCTCAACGGCTCCAATATGATCCCAACGGCTAGTAACGGCTACAAACTCAATTGGGAGTATAAAAGGGACCTCCAAGCATCAAGAGAAGGCTAATGCTCATATTGTCAAACATCAAATGATCAAAGATTGTCTTAGAGCTTAAATTATCATTTATTGTATAGACAAACACTAGTGAGCCAAAAATTGTTAAATTTGCTCAAGTGTTTTAGGTTTTGGGTGAGTGCTTAATTGTGCAAACAAACACCTATTAGAGGGTTTTAAGTTTGCTTTCTTTGTCTCTTTGTAAAGAGGGTTTTGATCAAGGCTTTGGGTAGAAGCTTGATCGATTGTAAGGGTTTCCTCCTAATCCTAGAAAAGGGGACGAATCAATTAGTGGATTGATTGTGAAATCCTTAGTGGGGAGCTAAGGTAGTGGATGTAGGTGCTTGTTAGAAGGCCGAACCACTATAAATCATTGTGTCTATTTACTTTTTAGCTTCCTCAACCCTTCCACCCAAAAATCCATCTCTCCACCACTTGGTGAGCTAAATTGGTTGATCGGATCGATCCCCCAAATAACCCAACACATATGAACAAGTTTAATTGGCCACTATTAATCACCCGGATGTGCGGATTTAAACTCAATAACCACTTTACCTCGGTGGGATTTCACTCATCACCGGACCTTGCATGTGCGGGATTCCACTCATCGCCACATGCCCTACGGATGGGATTCCACTCATCATCCCGTAGAAATATATAAAAGCTTCCGGTGGGATATTACATCACCGTACTCCTCCTTGATGACTTAACGCCATCAAGGCCACGTACGTTTTGACTCAATTTGTGTGCACGCTAATCCTAATGATCGATCATTTACAACCGGTAATTTATTTAGTGCCAATTTTCATAACCACATCCCATGCTCATCACGTATATACATTTCACGATATACATGCACCAATTAACCATATTTCACAAGAGCATAGATAGGCAAATACACAATAGCACTTAAGGGAACTCAATGGCTAAGATTAACAACTTGAAATAAAGAAATGGCCTACCAAGCACATTCCACACACACACTCTGCACACACTCGAACCAAACGTTAAAACAAGTTTGAAACCACTCACCGCCCTTCCTTAGCAACCGAAACAAATCTCCTACACGCTCGGATTCGATCCCGATGCCTCCCCAACGCTTCATCTTGCTTCTAGCCAAACAAAACACATTTATTACTTCACAATTCAATGCTAATACTCAATCACCATCTCACATCACAAGTACAAGCCAAATTCAACAAATTCCCAATCCACATAATCACCCAAAATACCAATTTTCGTGCTTCCCCAAGACCTAGCCGAAAACTCCATTTCCAATCATCCAAAAGACTCCCAAATGATCCCAAAACATCCTCCTAACCTATATAAACCATCAGCCCTTTATTTTCGACCTAAAACCCACCAAAAAACCAAGTTTTGACATCCCAAAAATGGCTCCAAGAACCCATTTCAGGTTTTCAATAAAACTCAACCAAATTAACATATGTTGTAAGTCTTGATGTGATTAAAACAAAACTTAACTCATTATTTCAAAACAAAATGAAAATCACCATAAAAACCCAAACTTTAACCAAACCCTAATTTTCAAAAGTTCATAGTTTTTAAATCTAAAACCATGGATAGTTAAAGGATGAAGAGGAGAGTGAGAATATGATTTTACCTTTCAAAATGGTCTTGAAATGAGGTTGAAAATCAATGGAATAGTGTTTTCAAGTTTGAGAGAGTTTTGAAGATGGTTTGGGGTATCCAACGTGAGAAATGAGGAAAAGATGACAACTTTCAAAAGTTGTCTCGCTTTTAAAAACTTTTGGGTCAAATTACCCCTTTAGTCCTTCCTCTTTTACTAAAGCCCAATTAGATCTCAATTTAGGTTGAATTGATTTAATTTTATTGACTCGGACTATAAACCCGACTAACTCCTAACCCCAAAATGCGGGCGTTACAAAATTATTATATGGATTTAGCTCACCACCTCATTCATAGTCTCATCCAATAAGATCATTCATCTGAAAGTATCTTTCAAGTAACTACACACTTTTTATTTACACGTAGAAAAGAGGTACCGGAGATTCACATTAGAAAAAAATGAGATTGACAAATCTTATTAGTAGGGGTGACAATCGGGTGGAGAATAACCGAAAACCGTGGAGATTTGAACCGAAGAGTATGCAGAATAACCGAAATTTTCATCCACACGAACGGAGAAGTTTTGTCACCGAAACTCATTTAGGGATGGGAACGAAGATTGCTATATACATACCGTGAAGATAACCCAACCGTACCTGTATAATTATCGTAGGAATCCCAAAAAATATCCGTAGAAATACCCAATACTTTACAAAGTTGGATGGTCATAAGGGTAATTTACCCTTTTTTTAACAAAAACCTAATCTTCCATAACCTGAGTATGGCCGGTTGGAGTAAGTTTGAAAATTCTCCTTAAATGCTATAAAAATAATTAGAAAGTGATCTATACATCATTGTAAACGTGATTCATCTTAGGTTTGTTTAAAATAGACGAGGATCTATTTCGATATGTATGTTAAAAATATGAATATTTGAATGTTGAACGGTCATAAAAATTTGGCAGCGGATTTCTTAAAAAACAGTTTTAGCAGTGACATTGAAAAATTACCAAAAATTCTACAAGATAAATCAGGAAGTGAGCCTTATATTTCTATAACCATACGGAAGTCTAGACTCGTTTAAACAAACGGTTCTTGATTTCGAGTTATGTATTAGTAGCTATTAATTTTTGAGTGAGCAAAATGTTAGAATAAAGACTGCAGACTATTTTCAAAAACAATAATGATAGTGACTTCAGAAATTCTCCATAATCGTACGAGTAAAATTAGAAAATGTAATTTATATGGTTGGAAAGATTATCGAATCTAGTTCATTTTAGAACAAACGGATCATAATTTGAAACTGTAGATTATTAGTAACATATTTTCTTTTAAAGGTAGTGCAGGTTGCTATGTTTCAATAGGTAATATTTTAGTCATGTTTTATAGTTTTGAAATAGTTTGTTTGTTGTAGGTAAAATTAAATTTATTATTTATGTTTGTAATTTTAGAGATTTAATGTTGAATATTTATTTTAATGTAATAAATTTTATTTAATTTTTGCGTACGGTGATTAACCGAAAACTGCGGGGATCCGTAAAGGATGGGCATGAGACGAAAGCCCCTCGAAACATTTGACGGGAATTCTCAAATCGTACCTGCAAGTGTTGGGGACGGAGTGGGAAATGGAAAATCATCAAACATTATTTTTGAAAATTACGGTGAGAAAGTGTTTTTGAAGATTACTTTTAAATTATTGATTTAAAATAAGAAATAATGCTTTGAAAAAAATCAAAAGTTATGGGTGAGTCTATTGTGCAACAGCCTAAAAATGCCCCGACCTAAAATATTATACATTTTGATAACATTATCGATTGTAATTTAAAATGTTATCTCAGAGAATTTATAATGTTACACGTATTGATAATATTTTCAATTGCATGTTTTTTAAGTCGTTTTTAGGCTAACATTCTTTAGACTTTTAAAAACTATAATTATAATTTCTTTTTTAAAATTATAATTTTCAACTTTTAAAAAGTTATTTTCAAACCAAACTAAAAAGCTCTTTTTAACATAAAAAATTATATGGTCTGCATTACTTTTTGGTCTCAAAAACACTCTTGAACTCAAAAACAATTTTAAAATGTATTGCAGAATAGGACCTTAGACCTTAGTTAAACCAGAACAATCCTTTACAAATTGATCCAAGCACTTGATGGTTAGATTTTGCATTTTTTTTCAATTATCCCAAATTTCCAAATTGAAAATCGATTTATGGTTAAACATATTCAAACTTGTAGTTTCCAAAATATTATAGCAATAATATCAACCAAGTCGAGACACATTTAGATTCTTAGCCTTAACCAATCACCTGACCTAAGCCTGCTAACTTAGCACGTTACTAATAAACAGTTCTTTTATTTATTATTTTTCAAGGTAGGAAGATTTTGAAAGTGGGTGTTTTTGAAAAAATTCAAACTTTGAAGGACCTTTATGTCCAGTTGATGACACAATTGCGTTTTCGTATGTAGAAAGAAAGAGGCTACTAAAAGAGATGAATTGCTTTTAATGTAAACTTGAAGTTGATAGGCTGGAAATCAAACCTAAAATGGGAATGCTATTAATGCAACGGCCAAAAAGAAGAGGGGCTGGTGCGGTGGGTGTGGTCCTTGCCTCAACCCTGAAAATTAAGGGTGAGTTCGGTTCGGTTCGATTTATTGAATTCTTCGAATTTTTAAAATTGTTTACAATATTTTCCCCTATTTAAAATAAAGATTAAGTGAAAATAAAATTTAATTTGATTTGAATATCAACAATTTTAAAATTATAAACTGTTCAAACACTATAATTCAGTTCTGATATTTTTTTTTTCTTCAACCACTATGAAGATACAAAAGTATTATTATCTCAACAGAATCCAGTCTAATCTATTGGTCTTGTAGTACTAAACATGTAGTTGTGGAATTGTTCAATCAAAGAGAGTGGGTGGACAAGATTAATTAAGATGTTACAACTCTTATGAGAGTGAAAGGTGATATAATATATGCTTGTTGGTGTGGGGGTGGGGTGGGGATTGTAAACATTACCCCACTCCTAACTCGTTTTTAATCCGTATTACAGTTGCAGAATTCAATATTATTTTATTGTGGAAGTTAAAATATAATTTTAATATTTGTCTTAATTTTTTTAATTTTTATTGCGTGATGACTCCATTAATATCCGAAAAATATAATAAATTTATTTTTATATATTTAGACCTTCAATTTTTAATTTATTTTAACTTTTATTTTCTTATTTTATGATTAATTATATTTTATCCTCTACAATTTTGATTCATGACTCCATTCCTGATAGAGAGTAGTGAATTCTTAACGTGTTAAACATTTTTATGAAAAAATAATATTATAACTTTTGAAATTATTATTGCTCCATTCCTATAGAAAAGTTATAATATACATAACTTTTCTATAGAAAAGTTATGAAAAAATGTTATGATCCTATAGAAAAGTTATGTATTTGTAAGACTTTGAATGGGAACAATCTCAAGGGTACTAACAATGTGATATTGTAGGCAACAATGGATTCTTTGTATTATCTTCGGAATTTTTAATTATTATTTTTTCAATATAGTGTACTTAAAAGATAATTAAATATTTATTTTGCCCCTCTTAATTTAAAATTTGATTCCTTTTAATCACTATCCCAATATAAGATTCTTTACCGTTCTTATAAGTGTTGTGATTTTAGAATGTCGGAAATATTACTCGGTTGTGTAAAAAAAGTTCGATTAGATACATATATATGTTCACACTATTCTCAATTAATTAAATAATAAATTATTATTTCATATATTAATAATGGAAAAAAATATTACACGACAAAAATAATATTTTTATATATTTTATTCAAGGTTTAGAGTTTTAATATTAGCCTTAGAATTTATAATTTAAAGTTTAGCCGTAGAATTAAAGATTCCTAAATAAAGCACATAACAATGTTAAAATCTCATTCGTAACCGTAAAATATTTTTTATAAAAAAAATATTTTTTAAAGCAGATGGTTAAAGCTTTCAATGAAATTATCTCCTTCAGCAAAATTCTCCTTTCCATATCATAGAAATTGTTCAAAAAAAAACATATCAATATGACCAACCTTATGAACTAATAACAAAAGTGATATGAACACAAAAACTCACACAAAAATTGAACAAATTTAAATATAGATAAATTGTAACATTGTATTTTAACTATTTTAAAATTTTTAATCTTTAAATATAATTATTTTTAAATATTCATTCAATAAATAACATTAATTTCTACCACTGTCATATGCATCCTAATCTTTTTCTGATGTGAAAATGACTTAAATATTTTTAAGTAGAAATACAATTTCTAAATTATCTTTAATCTCTTAATTTATATATCAGACAAGATTACTCTTAAATGCATATAAAGAATATTGTGTACTTAAACAACATTATGTTGGTCTACTTAAATAAGACGCTAGCTCCCTTAAGTAAGGTTAGAAGTTCGAATCCTGACGTTGTGAAATGGAGCAAACTTTGTGCAAAAATCGCCCCCACATTGGACCTCTACAAAACTTGATCCGAATTAATCAGTCAATGAATCAGATATATATAATTAAACAAAAAAATATTGTGCACTTAAACATACTTTAATATATAGTTTTCAAAATACTACAACAATAACAATACCAAACAAACTAATATATATATATGGGACTAATTTGTTCCACATACATGGGACTATTTTGTGAAATTGAAATTTCACTAGAACAAACATGACGTACAAAATGTAGGTGAAGCAGAGGGGATTTGTTTAGATAAATTGATAATAACAGGCACAGGTCATTCGAGACACTATTTAATTCCCAATATTTATCATAATTCAATTTATTGTACAGTTGGCACACTTTTATTGCCCCACGTGTGTAATTGAATCAAATATCACCCAAACTCTAGGTCATATATTAATTCATATATAAACTAAAAATTATATTGTAAACTTTATCATTTTGGTTTTATTTAAATTAATATTTACAATATCATGATTTGAAACTCCGATTTTAATTTTACTTGAAATCAACAGTCATATTTTATCTCTTTCCCGTTATCGCGTTTTAACTTTTCTTTTCTTCTCTTGTGTTGTCCGCGACGACATTATTCTAGAGCTCAGTGGCGGAATTTGAAGCAAAAGTTTGAGGAGGTCAACTTAATTTTTTTAAATAGACACTTAAACGATTTTTTAAAAAAAAAATGAGGGTTTAACTAAAATTTTTAATAATTTTGAAAGATTTAAAAAAATAAAAATTGAGAGAGAATTTAATTAAAAATATTTAAAATTTTGAAACTTGTATGAATTTTTAAAAATCTTGAGGGGGCCAAATTAAAATTTTCAAAAATTTAGGTGTAAAATCTGAATTTTTCAAAATTTTGGGGGTCATGGCCGCACCGATCCCTTAAAGGATCTTCCCCTGCTTGTGCTGATTGTTAGGGGTGTTCATTATAAGATCTAAAGTATTAAACCCAAACAACTTTAGAATATGAATTCCATAATTCTTAGAAATTACACGCATAATTAGGTTGTTTGATTTGAGAATATAGTGAATATATGGATATTTTGTTTGAATAATAATTATATTTAGAGTATATATATATATATATATATATATAATAGGAACCGGGTCACCAGGTACCTGATAATAGGTATTATTGTGACCAGGGCCACACACGAAAAAATGTATATTTTAGCGGGCCAGGTACCCGATTCGGGTAAAAAAAATTCTAGTGAATACCCGATTATTTATGTTCGAGTAGTGGGGTTAGGTATTTTTGAATACCGCTACTGAATACTTATTGTTAATCCTGATGATTTTTTTATTCTTTATTTTTAATAAGAGTCTTCTTTTGGACAAGATTTTTAATCAGATAATGTCAACGATCTTGTATGGTTAAATTTCTTTTGTGGCATTGTTCGTATGTCTTATGGCATTGTTCTCGTCTACTTTTGTGGTAGTTGACGTTCGTGTAACAACCATCATGACGTACGTCTCTAATCAGATAATGTCAATGATCTTGTATGGTTAAATTTCTTTTGTGACAGTTTGTCGATGTTTTTAGAACTATTAGCGAGATATACTACAAGATTGATTCTTTTGATCACTTGTCTTACATCAATACTTAAGCGTAAGTCAGATAAAAACAAAGAGATTTATTTTACAAAATTCCTATGGATGATGAATGACGTAATTAAGGGAAGGTTTTTTTTTCATATTATTTTGAGCTTTTATGTTTTATTTTTTTGTACGAGATTTCTCGGTGAACATAGCTGTCAAAATTTTCTTCATTTTTTGGAGGTTTAGCTGTACCTTTTCTATTGTAATGAAATTCAATTTTTCATTAAAAATATTTGCTCAACAGATTTAATGTTTTATCTTATTAGATCAATTCATATTTGGTCTCAAATATTTAATTTTAACGGTGAACAAAAATTAATTAAGTTAATAAAAGGTCTATCTCAACAAAAAGAAATCAAAGCACAAACATAATTACTTTATTAAGAAAAATAATAAATCCATAGATTAATAAAAGATGATGTATACACATGTAAAATTAATAATGAAGGGTATTCAATAGTATTTACGCTTTACCACCCATTTAAAATACATAATTGTTGTAATAACAATTTAGTATCTTAAATATGATACTAACAATTATAACTAAATAAACCACTAAAATTAATGGTATAAGAAAGGGCATTAATTCATTTTAGATAATGTACGAAAAATCATTACACTCAATAAATAAAAATAATAACATAATAAATATAACATAACATTAACTACATGTTACATAAGTAATTAATAATTACCATTTGTTATATCCCTATGTCTCATATATTATTTCGAAACGACAAACCATCAATCGATCGATGATCTTTCGAACCCCCTATGTTATACATCAATTCGGGTATTTTACATTTTATATTTACCAAATTTAACATTCACTTTTATTTACATCATAAACATTTAATTTAATAAATTATATTATTTATTTATTATTATTTATAAATTTAGTCACTTTTATTGATACCATTACATAATTCTAAATGAAAAAAAATAAAGTTGACAATTTTATTTAACATATTTTTCACATATCATCAATGAATAATGTTTAATTGATAATTTAAATATTTTTTGTTATGATTTATAGAAAATTTGGTTATTTTTCCATTGAATTGATTTAAATAAAATGTTCATAAATTTTTTACAAAAAAATTAAAATATCAATTAAACTTTATATGAGGATGATATGTGAAAAATATGTTACATAAAATTCTTCATTTTAATTTTTTTGTTAAAATTATTTAACAATATTAATAAAGGTGACTTAGTTTATTGATAGTAAAAGTTGAATGATGTGATTTGATTAAATTAAAAATTTATTATGTAAATGAAAACATTTGTTAAATTCAGTGATTTAAAATGTAAATTACGCCATCAATTATATTTATAATATTTTTCGTTGCAAAATAGGTATTTATTGTGCAAACATCTATTTTAATGATTGCTTAATATCATTAACTTTGAGTGAGTAAATAATATTCTTTGACCATAGAATTAATAAATAAAAAAGGTATGGAGCTCAATGAAAACAAAAGTAAAATAAATAAATAAAAAGTTGATAAAGTGGATTACTTAAAGGTATCTCATTAATTATGGAACAATATTGCCATACTTTAATCTTAGTTAATTCTTTTCCTTAAGGAGTTTGATTGTTGTCTTTATATGATATTCTCACTCATAATTGTTAAACTTTGTATTCCATTTTAAACATATTTTACAATTATTATGCATAATGGAGAAAATTAATAATAAACTTTGTATTCCATTTTAAGTGATATAATGTATTATTTCTACTAAAATGTTTCAAATTACAAAAGAAAAACCCATTAGCTTATTATATAATCTAATAACGCACTTGCATGTAAAAATATTAATAAATTTTCTTATTAAATTGTAACTTGATTTGTTGTTGTAGTTTGTTTATAGGATATAGTAAGAGTTAAGATTTTATACTTGTATGATTTACTTAATATATTTTTTTTTGTTGGTTATAGAATTACCGAAATGTAAAATTTTGTAGAACATTACTATGTACATTACATTGTATTTTTTTAAATCTTTTAACTCGAACAACATATTTTATTGTTTGATTGATTAAATATAAGATTCATCTAAAAACATAACGCGCTAAATTATCTTTTCAGAATTTACTTTTTTCACAAAATGTTTGCATTTACAAGGATGTTTTACTGTTCGAAAAATGTTTCGATACATAATCTATTAATTTTATAATGTAGGGTTTATATTTTAGGGTAATTATATCCTGTACCGGTTTAATTTTGTTTAAAAATTAAAATTATAAATCATAGTCTTAAAATCACAAATTCTAAACACTAACCTCTAATCCCTAAAACATAAATTATAACCATAAAACATAAATTTAAATCCTACAACCTAAACATCTAAAACTTACACTCTAAATTAGATTTGCTTGTGAAAAATAAGTTTTCCACCACTGATGCGTTGAATGTTTTCCCTTATATTTTATCGGTTATAATTATAAAATTTGGTTTAAAATTTAAAGTTGGACTTAAAATCGGGGATAGAGTTTTAAGTTAAAGTTTAAAAATTTTAATTTGAAATAAATATTATGTGAATTAAAATTTACAGGTTTCTTTGGTTAAATAATTATGTTGAAAATAATAATTGGTGAAATAATATGTATTAAAAATTATTTGTTGAAGTAGAAATATTATTACAGTATCAAGGTGAGTTGAGAGAACTATTGACCGATTTTAGGGGTAATTAACAACATTGTATGTCGACTTTAAGCATAAAAACTTACTTATTGTAAGTCACTTTAACAAATTTATTGATACTCTATTTTGATCAAATTGTATGCTTTTATTAAGGATAAAAACATACGAGAAAAATTCTCATGTGCCTCATTAAAAAACCCCCTAATTCTAGTTGGAGGAAAAGAGTACACATGGAAATTACAACAAAAAAGCTATAAAACGCAAAGTTCAACAATCAATAAATTACGACCGAGCATGAGGCCTATCCTCATGACATAACCGCACAAGTTCCACCGCATTCTTTGAAATTCCCGACAATCCAAAGAGCCATCACGCATGAATTTCGCCAACCAATCCGCCACCCTATTCGTTTCTCTAAAAATATGCCTAATCCGAACATCCCAATCCCGCTGAAGAAGCTCCATAATTTTAAACCACAAGGGTCCATATGTACCTCCGCCATCCTTATTATTTAGAAGCCGAACAGCCTCCAAATTATCCATATCGACCCGGACCTGCCGAAATCCAAGATACCAAGCATGGCTCAACCCCTCAAACACTCCCCACAACTACGCTTCCATCACCGAACACATCCCAATCGACTTAGCAAACCCAAACTCCCACACCCCTTCGCTATTACGAATAACACCGCCACACGACGCAAAGGACTTCGGGTGCGCCACGGCACCATCCACGTTGAGCGCCACAAAACCCCCTGCCGGCAGCTGCCACCGACGCTCCACGCCATCCAATTCCCCTGCAGCGCAACGCACACTCACCCCAACAGCAGATTGCCCCGCACCGCTGTCAGCACCAGCGCGCACAGCAGTAGCTGCCCATGCTGCAGCAACCAAACCAGCCTGAACGCCCCAACCCCTGCTGCCGAATCCAGCCCGCAATGCAGCAACACCAACAGCTTCCGCGGTCAAGCGAGCACACAGCTCTCCTCGCGTTTCACGCGCAACAAGCATAGGATCAAAAACTGCTCGATTTCTCGACGTCCACAAAACCCACAGCGCGACACCAAAGCTTACATGGCCCTCGTCCTCATTTCGCGCAAAAATATTCAGGAGAAAGGATATTCTTCCGAAACCAAACCCAAAAATATAAGGCGAAAAATTCCACCCAATGCTCTTGCTTAACCAACCCCATCCAAACATCCATCACCATTGGGCACCATCGGAAAATATGATCTAGAGACTCCACATCCGCACCACAAATTTCACAACTCATGTCATTAGCCATATGGCGCCTCACTCTCTCTTCATTTGTTAAAACACGCCCATGAGCAACAAGCCACAAAAACATCCTTACCCGCGGACTATCTGTATACCCGGCGATAGCTCCCCAAAGATGATTCAGAGGCCCAAAGACCTTCGGATGACGACTTGCATACGCGGCCTTTAATGTGAAGAGCCTTCTCTCGCTTCCTTCCCAACCAAAGCCATCCTCACAAATACTAGCACCCGGTGGCATTATCGCAACAATCTTAAGGATAATCTGATACAGTAACTTATTTTCAAACTCAGACCAACTCCACTGTCCCAACGGATCAACCATACCTGCAACTGACACATACGGTAAGCTCCCCGCTATCGCCGGCGAAACATAAGTAATTAAAGGTTCTACATCCTGTATCCAACGATCTCGCCAAAAATCAATATTACTACCGTTTCCAATAGTGCAAATTGTTCCATTTCGCACATCATTCCACACCACACTCAGGCTTTTCCAAAGACGAGAGCAATTCCGCCTCTCAATCGAAACCGAAAGTCGCCCTTCCCATTTATACCTCGTACGTAGAACCTGAACCCACAGCTGACCAGGCTTGCATATAACCTGAAAAGCCATCTTCATCATGAAAGCCTCATTCTGATCAGCAATATGACGAAATCTCAAACCACCCTCCGTTACCGGACAACAAACCTCATCCCACTTAACTAGATGCATACCTTCCTTGTTGTCATTTCGGCCCCAAATAAATCTCCTAATACATTGTTCGATCTCCTCACACGTGCTATTCGGCATGACAGTTGTCTGCATCACATAATTAGGAATAGTCGCAAGAACCGCCTTAGCAAGCGTTACTCTACTTGCCAGTGATAATGTCTTCACCTTCCACCCCGTCAAACGGTCTTTAACCCTTTGAACCACATACTAATACGATTCTTTAGTAACCCTCTTGTGTAAAAGCGGCACCCCCAGATATCGACCAAGGTCCAGAACCTCTGTGAAGCCAAACTGACCACTGATATGATTGCGCAAACCAGCATCCACATTTTTTGAGAAATAAATACTCGTCTTCGTAATACTCACCTTATGCCCGGATACCTCACAGAACCTTCCCATGACACGACTGAACACATCCAACTGGGAAGGAGAAGCTTCCGTGAAGAGAATCATATCGTTCGCGAAAAAAAGATGCGAAATATGTGGACCATGCCTCACCAGTCTAATTGCCTTCCACTTGTTACCCTGTACCTCGCCATGAATCGCCTGAGCTAATCACTCCATGCATAACACGAACAAATATGGCGACAAAGGATCCCCTTGTCTAATACCTCTAGTAGGACGAAAGGCATCAGTCAAATTGTCGTTCCAAAGCACCTAAGTAGACAACGAAGAAACACACTGCATAATCAATCTCCGTAAATCACCTAGAATACCCAAATCACAAAGCGTATCCTCAATAAAGCCCCACTCAAGTCTGTCATACGCTTTCTCCAAATCTACCTTGATCGCCATCCAACCCTTCTTGCCTTTCTTCTTATACATAGAATGAACCACCTCCTGAGCAATAACAATGTTGTCATTAATTGATCTCCCTGGAACAAAACTAGCCTGACTAGGCGATATCCAATCAGGCAAGAACAACTTCAGTTTGTTAACAGCTAGCTTTGTAACCACCTCATACAACACCGTACAAAGGCTAATCGGCCGGAACTAGCCCATCGACTCAGGCGCAGCAACCTTCGGAATGAGAACCAATATTGTCCGATTTATCGCATCCAACATCGGACGCCCTGCAAAAACCTCTCGCACATATCGACAGACACTCGGTCCAACCGTACCCCAATTCTTTTGATAAAACCCAACATGTAGTCCGTCAACACTAGGGGCCTTAAAAGAGCTCATACCAAAGACCACACCACGAATCTCATCATCCGTAACGTCCATAGATAAGGAAGCTAGACCTGTAGAGCTAACAGGCGGAAAACACCCTATGATAGGGTAAGAAGCAGTATCACAACCCGAACTGGTAAAAAGCTCTTTAAAGAAACTGATAGCCATGCCCCTCTGCTCACTCTGATCCGAACACCAGGAGTTATCATCCCTTTTGAGCGCTAAAACTGTGTTTGTGCGTCAACGGCTAGAAGCACAAGAATGGAAAAATTTAGAATTCCTATCACCAAACAGATTCCATTGGCTTCTCACCTTCTGAAACCACAAAGTTTCCTCATAGAGCAACACCTCATCAAGCTCCTCCCGCAAGGATTTTTCCAGCTCAATAAGGAAGGAAGAATGCTTAGCACGCAGCGCCTTTTCAATGCCCCTAAGTCTTGCTTTTAACTCTCGTTTCCGCACGCCGATATTACCAAACACATTCTCATTCCAATCAGTCACAGTAGACTTAAACAATTCTATATTAGCAAGAACATTACCATCACTGGGCCAGTGTTGCGACAAGAAATCCCCAAATCCCGGATGCTCCTGCCACGCAACTATAAACTGAAAAGGCCTCTCACCTTGTTGCAGCTGTTTCGCCTGGGTCCTAAAGAAAAGGGGGCAATGGTCCGACCCCAACCTATCCAGATGGATAACATGAGACTCCGGATACCTTGTCGCCCATGCATAATTAATCAAACAACGGTCAAGTCTCTGATACAGATCCCCTCGTCTTCACATAAAATGATCCCCTCTAAACGGTACCTCTAGCAAACCAGAATCAACCATAAAATCCTGAAATAATTTACTCACCCCCGAACCTGAGCAAGTGCCACCCAATCGTTCATCACCACGAAGAATAGAATTGAAATCCCCACCCAACAACCAAGGTTTATTAAGGCCTGGGTTGAGAGCAAGGAGATGTTGCCACAGAAACTTCTGTTGTGTCGCAACCGGACAAGCATACACAGCAGTAAAAAAGATACCCTCAACCTCGTTCACTCTTCGAACATATCCATGAATGAATTGGTTAGCAATATTAATGATGTCCACTATCACCGTATCACGCCACAATATCCAAATGCCACCGCTAAACCTATGCGCTTTTACTCGGTAAGAATTTGAAAACCCCAACCGCTTAATCACCTTATCGGCTATCACACCACTGACCCTCGGTTCCATAACAGCAACCACCTCAGGCCTAAAATCCCTAGCAAAATCTCTAAAATGCCGTTGAAAATGAGTGCTTGCCGCATCCTGACAATTCCAAAAAAAGAAATTAATCATTAAAATCAATAAAAGCAAACCATCATCGTACCTCAAACGCGAGGGACATGGTTCTCCTTATCTCCAACCTCTGTCGCGTCCACCAGCATGGCATTATCAACGACGATATCCTCAAGGCCTTTACCGGATAGGCATGCAAGCGGAACCAATTCCCCCACTCCAGTGACAAAATTAGAAGAAGGGGATTGGTTAGCCTCCATAGTGGCATCTATCCGGTTCGAAACAGACTGAATATACTCAGCAAGAACCGCTCGTGGTGGGATACGATACTCAGCCTGCTTCTTGATTCTCAATCCTCGCCTATTATCACCCCAAGCTCTTTTTTGAAGACCCGTTAAAACCTCTGATACCTCCTACTCCCTTCCCTCGCTTCTCCATACCACTCTCCTGGATAACAACATCCGAATGATTACCTTTCAAAACTCTAGGATTATGCTCAAGAACAACCGGCGCTTGCCCATCTTTGAGTGGAGTCACAGTGGTCTCTTTAACCACCTTGCCCGAAGTTTCACCCCTCAACGTACTACTTCCTCTAACCCGCCCACCTCTTATATCGGATCACACCTCACCAACCACACCCTTTCCGCGCGTATCAGCCATAGGATTCACCTCCATATCATCATTCGCTTCCGATTCATGATCCCCCTCAAAAACCGCATTGTTCAGAACATTAAACCTCGAGCCTGAAGCTCTATCTGCACCCTCCTTACCACCTTCACCTATCACAACTTCCTTCTTCCCACGTCTTTTCGCATTATCAACTTTCATCCACGGACCATATAACGCCAAAGGAGCATCAAGATCCACCACCCCATCCTTCTCCTTACGCTGCTCCTCGGGTTTCTGACCCATAACGTCACACATATGCTCCTCATGTCCATAAGCTCCACACTTATAGCAAATGTGCTGGAGACCCTCATACTCAATCGGTTGCAAAAATTCATCAATCCCAGATACGGCACTAACGGCTTATTCAGATTAACCATGATAGCTAACCTAGCAAATTTTCCTCGGACGCCAACCTCAGTACTATAATCAATTTTCACTATCTTTCCAATTTCCATCACGGTTCTTCTAAAGAAAACCTTAGAATAATACTTGTACGGAAGGCCAGGAAGTCTTACCCAAACGATTAGATGAGATGGATGAGTCTCCTGCGTCGAAAACGACCTACTCCATGGCTGCACTGTGAGATACGATCCATAGATAGTCCACGACCCTGCTGTTAACGCGTGAGAATAATCGCTATCCAAAGTGAAACGAACCAGAAAATATTCGTTTTCGATATCCACCACCTGAAAACTCACCACTCGGCTGCCACAGTGCACGAATTCTGTTTAGCAGAGCGCGATAGCCAATTGACTTACCGAGGAGTCTGACGATAACAGTTTTGCGCATACTCCAATCCAATTTTTCATGAGCCCGCTCCGAAAACTGAATTTTCGGAAACAAACCACCTCTATCCACCACCACATCCTCATCGTCAATCTCAAATTCATAGTCGATTGCATTGTCAACGTTTCCCTTAGAACCCCGCTTGGCGTCGCCAGCCACCGCTGCCGCGTAAGACGGCTTCACTTGCACAGCTTTCCCACTGTTCACCGCACCATCTCCACCGCCGAACAACCCCTCTTTCAATGGCTGAACCGATCCATCACCAGCAGCAACCACACCACCACTGCCAATCCTTCCATCGTCCTCCGCGCTCCGCCCCTTCTTCAGGCACCGCTGCTCCTCGGCCGCCAGCGGAGACCCCGGTCTCTCCAGAGAGACCTGCACGTCGATCACCCATGCGTCATCCATAGGATGATCGCGTAAAACCCCCAGACCAGCACTCCCATTCACCGCCAGACCTTCCTGTCCCGACGTCACCTCCTCCCCATCAGGCGGCCTCCCCGGCGCAGCACCTTCCGCTACAGCCGCCACCCGACCGACGTCAGATATGGGATCAATAGCGTCCGTATTCCTCGGAGGAAAAGAGAACATTAGGGTTGACTTTTTTTCTTAGTAATGTAGTTATTGATACTTTATTGAATTGATAGTTTTATCTCTAAATAAATAAATAATTTATGTAACACACCAATTCAACGAATATTATTTCTAAATAACATTATTTGATCAACTTATCCAAAATAATATGTATAAAAAAATACAGGCAAAATGATAAAAAAATGCCCCCAATATTTGCATGTTTTGTTATTTGGCCTCATATTCTTTTTTTATCAAACAACTCCCAACATTTTAATTTGGTCCAAATATCCCCCTATTGGATGGAAACTACCAGTCAACTAACGGTCAATGACTAATTCTGACCAAATGTCAAGATCTGTTTGACGTGGCATATGTCACATCAAATTTTTTTAAAATATTTTGTTATACCTTTCTTTGTGGTGACACGTGGCTGACTATCAAGCTGACACGTGGCCGAAACAGATGGTGACATGTGACGAATATGATGCTGACACATTATCAGATTTTAACACGTGACAAGTTCAATCAACATCAACTGTTGACTGTCAGTTTCCATCCAACGAGAGCATATTTTAACCAAACTAAAATATTGGTGGTTGTTTACTCTAAAAATATTATAGAGCCAAATAACAAAATATATAAATGTTGGGTGATCTTTTGTATTTTTCCAAAAATATATTACTCAACTCTCCTTTCCAACTTATTTTAGGGTGAGAGCAAAACCACTGCAAATTTGAAAACACCAATACGTTTGTCCTTGTTGGTTTGGATTTTCCCATAAATCTAGTTTTCTTACAGATCCCAATGCATTGAAATTACATGGAAAGTGAAAAATAAAAAGCTGTGTACCATGTCAATGTAAAAAACAACCAGGTTTAAGCCAGGCTAAAAAGGAAAAAGTTAAAAACTACACACTTTTTACTGCCAATCTCAGTGTTTTGAAGCGGAAAGGGAAAAAGAAGAAAGAGGAAGAGTCAACCAACATGTTTTTGACTTTTTGGTTCTTTGTATTGTATACGTATGTATGGCTTCCAAGAGTCCACATAACGGGTCTTATTATCTTCTTCACCTGTTTTTTAGGGTTCCCCATTCACTCTCTTTGTAACGCTCACTCCATTTCAGACCCTAAAACCAAATCCCATCCCCTTAAGAGAGAGGGATAGAGAACGAAGAGCTAAGCTGTAATAAAAAGGGTTTCCTGCTTGCCTTTTTTCTCTTTCTTTCTCTCCATTAAAAACCACTTCTTTTTCTTCATCCTTTTGTCTCCTCTACCCTAAGGAACACAGTTTCATAGATTCTTGTTTTTTTTTCTTCATGTATATGTTGAAATGAATCAAATGGGAGTGTAGTCAGAAAGAGTGTAAATTTGTAGAAAAAAAAATCAAAGCTTTGTGCTTGATAGATTATAAAACAAGAATATTTGATGAGTTTTGGGGGATTTCTTGATAACAGCTCCGGTGATGGATTTGGGGGTGCAAGAATAGTTGCAGACATCCCTTACAGCAACAACAACATGTCCGCCGGCGTCGTGGCTCAACCTCGGCTCATGTCTCCTTCTCTTCCCAAGAACATATTCAACTCCCCAGGCCTTTCTCTTGCTCTTGTAATGATCAAAAACTCTATCTTTCTCGATCTTTTGTTTCATTTCTTGTTGGGGTTGATCCGGGTTATTTGATTTTTTTCAGCAGCAACCGAATATAGATAATCAAGTAATGCGAGAGAATTTCGAGGGAAGTTTTGGGAGAAGAAGCAGGGAAGAAGAAAACGAGATCAGCAGATCTGGGAGTGATAACATGGATGGAGCTTCCGGTGATGATCTAGACGCCGCCGACAAGCCTCCGAGGAAGAAGAGATACCACCGACACACTCCTCAGCAAATCCAAGAGCTCGAAGCGTATGATTTCATGTCTCAAACCAAACATGTTTTTTTTTTCTTTTCTGTTTAGGAACTATCACCTTACCATGTTTTTTTTTTCTCACCATTTTCTTGGTTTTGGGTTAGTCTCTTCAAGGAGTGTCCTCATCCCGATGAGAAACAGAGATCGGAGCTTAGCAAAAGGCTTTGCTTGGAAAACAGACAGGTTAAGTTTTGGTTCCAAAACCGCCGTACTCAAATGAAGGTACGTTTTTTCCCCCTAAAGAATCTTGCTTGGGGGCTTTGATTGTTTATGTAAAGTTAAAAACTTGATCTTGTTTTGTTTCCAGACTCAATTGGAACGCCATGAGAACTCTTTGCTCAGGCAAGAGAACGATAAGCTCCGAGCTGAGAACATGTCTATAAGGGATGCTATGAGGAACCCCATTTGTACGAACTGCGGTGGTCCGGCCATAATCGGGGACATATCCCTCGAGGAGCAACATCTAAGGGTCGAGAACGCTCGTTTAAAGGACGAGTTAGATCGAGTTTGTGCACTGGCCGGCAAGTTTCTGGGGCGGCCCATTTCGACACTAGCCGCTTCGATTGCACCCCCATTGCCGAACTCGAGTTTGGAACTCGGGGTCGGCAACAATGGTTTCGGTGGATTAAGCACCGTGGTTACAACATTGCCTTTGGGGGCTGACTTTGGTGTTGGTATGACAAATGCTTTGCCTGCAGTGGTTCCTCCTAATAGGCCGACAACTATGGTGACCGGCGTAGACCAATCGGGGGAAAGATCGATGTTTTTGGAACTGGCTTTAGCTGCGATGGATGAATTGGTTAGGATGGCACGGTCCGATGAGCCACTTTGGGTTAGGAGCTTGGATGGTGGAAGGGAAATACTAAACCAAGATGAGTACTTGAGGACTTTCACTCCGTGCATTGGCATGAAATCAAATGGGTTTGTGACCGAGGCTTCTCGAGAGTCTGGTGTGGTGATTATCAACAGTTTGGCCCTTGTTGAAACTTTAATGGATTCGGTGAGCTTCGATTTCGTCATGTCATTTTCTTTAAACTTTTCTAGAGGTTTGTGGCATTGGAATTAACTTTCAATTTCACTTCCCCCCTTTGTTTTTTCATAGAATCGTTGGTCGGAGATGTTTCCTTGTATGATTGCTAGAACATCAACTACTGATGTGATATCTAGTGGTGTGGGAGGAACCAGAAACGGTGCACTTCAACTGGTAAGTTAGTTTCAACTTTCAAGCCATAGTCAATGATCATTCCTCAATTATAACTCCTTGTAATAATCTCTTCTTTTGTTACAGATGCACGCTGAACTTCAAGTACTTTCTCCGTTAGTTCCGGTTCGCGATGTCGATTTCCTAAGGTTCTGCAAGCAGCATGCTGATGGGGTTTGGGCGGTGGTCGACGTGTCTATCGACACGATTCGAGAAACATCGGGTGCACCCTCGTATGTGAACTGCAGGAGGCTCCCTTCAGGGTGTGTGGTGCAAGATATGCCTAATGGATACTCCAAGGTAAAATTCCATGGAAACTTGCATTCCCAAGCCCCAACTTTAGGGCTCATGCATCTAAAGAATCTTGTGTTTTTAATTTGTCTAGTGATTACACTGTCAGTGCCTGGTTTTGCTTCAAACCAGCTCATTAACTCCCCTGTGGGAGACTCATTTCATTGATTTTGATGCTTCTTCTGATATTAAAAAAACTATTGTTTAGAATCTCAAGTTTCAACATATAATATAATATAATATCCTTTGTGATCCCTGAGAGTCTCTTGTTGAATAAACTATTGTTTTGATGTTTCTATTCCAAAATTTTGATTCTGCCTCGATTACCCCATCTAGCCAGCTACATTTGTTTGAATTCGAAGATCTCGCATTTTTTTATTCGACAAATGTTGAAATTTAAACTCATACAATATAAGATTATATTATCTTCTCCATTCAACCTTTTTCATTCTTTAATGCCTCGATACATGGGAGAGAAAGATGCCATTTCTTTCATTGAGCCTTGCCTTGCATTTTTCTATTAGTATTAGTGTTTTTTTATTAAAAATGAATAATTCCACTGATTGTTAGTGTAATTAGTCAAGATTTATGCATGGATGATGCTAAAATATTGCACAGGTGACATGGGTTGAGCATGCCGAATATGAGGAGAGCCAAGTTCACCAACTCTACCGCCCTTTGCTAAGCTCCGGCATGGCGTTTGGCGCCCAACGTTGGGTGGCCACCCTTCAGCGCCAATACGAATGCCTTGCCATTCTCATGTCCTCCACTGATCCCACCAGAGATCACACAGGTTTCCGATTTATATATATACTTTGAGACGATTTTTCGATAACGCAGTGTATCGAATAATAATCCATGGATCGATAAATATGTTTGTCTTTTTGGTGTAGGGATAACTGCGAGTGGGAGACGAAGCATGTTGAAGCTAGCACAACGTATGACGGATAATTTCTGTGCCGGAGTCTGTGCTTCCACGGTTCATAAATGGAACAAGTTGAACGTCGGAAGCGTGGATGAAGATGTTAGGGTTATGACTCGGAAGAGCGTCGACGATCCGGGTGAGCCGCCGGGTATCGTGCTGAGCGCGGCTACTTCGGTTTGGTTGCCGGTTTCTCCTCAGAGACTGTTTGATTTCCTGCGCGATGAACGGCTGAGAAGCGAGTGGGACATCTTGTCCAACGGTGGTCCGATGCAAGAGATGGCTCACATCGCCAAGGGCCAAGATCACGGCAACTGCGTCTCCCTCCTCCGTGCCAGTGTAAAATTCCTCACACTCCTCTCTCTCTAAATTAAAATAAAATATGGGGATGAAGAATGTAATAAATAATAATTTAGGGACGAAAATGATAAATTAGAACGCCATCTCTGGAAATTTGGAAGTATTCTGATTTATAAAATCTGTGCAGGCAATGAACGCAAACCAGAGCAGCATGCTGATATTGCAGGAGACATGCATCGATGCGGCGGGGTCGCTTGTGGTGTACGCGCCCGTTGACATCCCGGCCATGCACGTGGTCATGAACGGTGGTGATTCGGCTTACGTAGCTCTCTTACCCTCGGGTTTTGCTATCGTCCCGGATGGTCCAGGCTCTCGTGGTGGTCCCACGTCGAACGGGAATGTTAATGGGAACGGCGGCGGTGGTTCTCAGAGAGTGGGCGGGTCACTTCTCACGGTGGCGTTCCAAATACTGGTGAACAGCTTGCCGACGGCCAAGCTCACGGCGGAATCGGTGGAGACGGTGAATAATCTGATTTCGTGCACCGTGCAGAAGATTAAAGCTGCCCTTCAGTGTGAAAACTGAGCGGCGAAAAGCTGGCTTTAGTAAATTTTTGGGTAAACAAGGAAGTGTGTTTGTGTATTTAATCATCTGTTAGGGTTTGTGTTGAAGTGTGAAAACCGGAGAGCATTTGCCGTTTTGAGGTTCGTGTTTGTGTTTGTGTGAGTTGGAAGGTGTTGAGTCAAGAACGAACCGCGCGTGGGTGATGATCAGCTTCGCCGCCGGTGACAGCGCAAATGCAAGGGTGGTGGTTCGGGTATTGACTCAGGTCGACCATTCAACGTGGAAAAAGGAAGAAAAATCGTAGATTAAGGATATGTTAAAGAACAGCCCTTTGTTATTGTTTTAAGTCAATATCTTTTCCCGGGGGAATAGCTTTTGGAAACTTAATTACTAATCTTTTTTTTTTCCAGATTATCGAAATAAACCGAGTACTATTTTCCCTTTGAACTTTTGTTTCCAAAACTTTATTTCACGGCGCAAGTAAAATCAACGCGCCGCCGATGCAAAATAGAAAGGGTCGGTGATTGTAAGTTGGCATTAAATGAGGGAGCAGAGGGCTGTTGGGATTTCATTTAATTTAGAGGCTTTGACATTTTCTCGGAGATTAAAGTGTCCAAACGTTAACTGACGGAGAAGAAAGGGGGCACTGGGTTTGACAGTAACGGCGTTTTTTGGATAATGAAATTGCGTTGGTCACAGTCTAAATAACGACAGCACTATAAAGATTAGATAGCCTTATATTTTGGTTGGATATTTAAGCGAATTCAATTATTTATGAATAGCATGCAAAGACGATTTAGTGGTTAGAACACGCTCATTTACTCCACTTTCTTCTTTTTAAATTTTAAGTTCATGATTTCTTATGAGCGTTGACTTCACCTAAATTTTTTCCTCCAATAGTAGAAGAATAAAATTTTCAAATATTTTTTTATGAAAAACTATGAATAATGGAGCGTCGCTTAGTTTTTTAACCCTAACTTTTTTTCACCAGTAATTTTTGTTGTCTGGTGTTTTTTTTTTATTTTTTCTGCGTTAGCCAGCGATAGACAATCATCTAATTATTAATTGTCAATCGCCGATGTTTATTATTTTTAATAATATTTTTCATTTTTATAGTATGCATTTTCTCTGTCCTTGTGACACACGTTTTCTTCTGTCCTTATAACATGTTTTCTTTGTTTTTGTAGTTTTGTTTTATCTGTCCTCGTGTCATGATTCAGCATACCCTGGCGGTCGATCGTTACTCGCATAGAGTTTTTAATCGGCGCTATTTTTCTGATTATGATTTTGTCGGTGGTCACACAAAGTTAGATCCCCACTCGGTTGATGGTTGTTTGTCAATGTAATCAGTCCTAGGTAACAGAACATTATGCCTGATAGTTTGGACCGTTCACCACTCCTTTTTCATTAGTTATGAGTTCCGATTGGATAGAGACGAGGGGATTCAGGAAGATTCTGAATTTTGATGGTATACTTATCTCCATAGAAATTTTTTACTTTTCTTTATTTTTGGGTTGTAAGAAATTAGGATAGATTAGTCTCATTATTTTTTCCCATATGTGTTGTAATTGTGATGTATTCTATGATTATAATAAAAATTTAGTAGACATATTAAAAAAATTCATTTTAATGTCCATGTAAAATTTGTATAATTATTTATAGAATAAGTATAACGATATCACTGAACTTTTAAGATATTTTTATTTAGTCATCAAATTTTTAAATTTATATTATAATGGTTAAACTTTTAGTTCATTGTTATTATAACTATTGTTGTAAGTTGTCATTAAGAATGTTAATGTAAGACATTGAAGTTTTCTTCTCAAATTCACGGTCTCAATATTAACATCGTTTTGTCACACTATTATCATCGTTTAGCTTCAAGATGATTCAGCAGTTAACAACGACGAAATTGAAAAGTTTTAATTTTTAGTTTCGACTGAAATTTTTAGCTATGTTTCAACATTGTTATTCATCATATCAATTTGAGAACTAAACTATGCTAATTTTCTTGCAAAAAAAGATTTTTTATTTGTTAAGAATGACTGGTGATCACTTCATTTGTCATTATTTTAGCCTTGACAACGACTGTAAATTTAAAAAATTAAAGTTCTTTTGGAAAATAAAAATTTAACGTGTCACGTAAATATTTGATTAACGACAATGACCATAATGAAAACGAATTAAAAGGTTAATGACTATAAAAAAAAATTCGATTTCAATTATCAAAACACCCTAAAATTCAATAACTACCGATACAATTTACCCTTGTATTTTTTTCTTCTACGGAGGCTTCTAATTTACGGTCATATATCATTATTTTTTTATATTTATATATAAGATTGCTTTAATATATTTCTTCATCTAAAATGAAAAAAAATGTTCTTAATCTTCCTTGCTGTTATTGTACATAGTATGCCATAGTTTGGTGACAAATAGTCATTTGAATGTCAAAGATTTGAGGATTCGACCATGAGGGTAAAAAGAGGTCAAAGTAGGCTATGCTATGGTAGTATCAACCGCGAAAGTTAAAGTTTTCATAAGTACCTTTATTTTAAAGTTAGAGACACAATTTTAGGACGTAAGTATATATATAAATTTCTTGTCATTTATAACAAAGAATTAAGTTTAATTGCCGATTGAGTATAACTCAATTGACATTGTTACTAGTACAATATATAAAAGGACTAGGATTGAGCATGTTTAAACGCACAATATCTCTTAATTTATAAATAGGGAAGAGTCTGAGTAATATAAACATTGTACACAGAAAGCATGCGAGAAAATAGTAAGCCCATTAAAGTAATAAAATCGGGTTTTGTGCAGTCCAAGATATCACATCCCGAATTTGTGTAGAATCAAATACTCTGCTTGAGTCGTCTATGCATCCGCACTTAGCCTACATTGTTACAAAGGAATTATCTACTGAAATGGATGAGTGGAGGCAGATTTTAACAAAGTTGGCAATCGTCTATGCAGCTCGCATACATATCCAAGGATTTAAATTGCGGTTGCGGCCACGTTTTCGGTCGCGTTGTATTTATCGCAGTTGCGGACGTAACAGATATTATTGTGATAATTGCGGCTATCGCGGTTGTGAAATTTTCAAAGTTGGCAATCGTTTATGCATTTTGCATACATATCGACCAATGCACTTTGAACAAAAACATTACCTTCAAAAACCAATTCTAACAATGAAACTATGCACCTGTGTGCCAAAATTACCAGCTTGAATCGCAGTACAAGCCGCTAACACACTGGGGAAACTGAACTGATTAGACGCAACTCCTTCAACCACCATATCTCGATGACATTCAATCGCTTTGATTGCCTCTCCATTCTGAGAATAACCAGCAACTACGGCAGTCCACATGACACACAGGACATCATTGTAAACAAATATTCAGCTTCCAAAATGCACTTGCATACATCTCAACGAGACCGGTAACATCATATTCATTAGACTCGAATTGTATCTTTGTTACATAACCATGCACCTGTTTTCCTCTTCGAAGCAAACCCGATGTCGAACACAACCTTAAAATACTTCCCATGGTGTATTGATTAGGCCTTTGTTCCTCAAACTCCATTCTGAAAAACAAATCAAAAGCTTCTGTCTTCAGTTGCCATCCCATGTTGACAAAAAACTGAAATTAGTGAATTCCAAGTGATGGAACTCTTGGCCCTTGGGGTTTCTTTTAAAAGCTCTACAGCTTCAGTTAATTGCTATTTGTGTTCCTGGTGAACTCATACCGTTCAGGCATTTTGTCGAATATCTTCCGAGCTTCATTAATCCGATCCGATATCAAAAATTCATTCAAAACCCGATTGGAATCAATCTTTGATTGACTAGAATTCGCAAAATTGGCGGGAATTTCCATGGAAACAGAACATATGAAGCTGCCCCTTGGTTTTGTATGTTTTCATCTTCTTGGTTGTTTCTGCTCCTTTTTTCCCTTTCAAATTCGATTGGGAATTTTCTCCTTGGGATTTTTCTTTTCTATTATACGAACACCAACTAACACTTGACACCAAATTTCAAATTTCCATGACTAAAAGATTCCAACTTTTCTTTTGGCCAATGAAAAGATTCCAACTTTGAGGGAAAGATATGATCTTGGTTTTTTTAAGGGTAAATCACGTTTTCTGTCACTCAATTTGTCTACGTTTATGCTTTAGTCACCTAACTTTAAATATTTTTCATCCAACTTTGAATTTGTAGGGATATTAGGAAAACCGAACAAAGAAGAAGAAGGGATAAATGATAGTGTTTTGGTACTAGTTAGTAGTTACGATGCAAATTACGGCTGAAGGTGGTCAAATGGCTGTAGATGAGGATTTCGACCATGAGAAGAATGATAAAAATAGATTAATTTTAAAAATCAAAATGTCCAAAATGCAGCATTTTGATACTGTATTGTATAAATAATGGCTGGGGTGAAAAAAATGAATTTTTAAAGTTGGGTTACAAAATCACAAAACATTAAAATTTAGTGACCAAAGTATAAACATGGTAAAAATTTCAGTGACCTAAATGTGTAATTTACCTTTTTTAAATAAATTTTCAAACAAAATTTCTTACCTCTGTTAAAATTTACATTTCTAAAAATTGAATTTTGAGTTGGACAAATTGAGTTATTTTATTCATTCGATATTTAAATTAATTTAATTTATTTTTTGAATTCTAATCGAGTTAAATTTTATAATTTGTATAAATTGAATAATAAATTAGTGTAAATACTTCTAAAGTTTTCAATCAATTTAAGAAAAAAAATTGATCCTCTAAACAAAGATTAATAGAAACAACTAAAACATGTCTTCAAAAAATGCGAATGAAAATAAAAAATTCCAAAATATTGTAATTTTTTAATATATATACATATATAATATAAAATTTTTGAGACTTTAAACAAATAAGTTATCAATTTTAAATTTATCACATTAAAGTATTTTTACATTATTTCGTTTTAAAAGAGTTTTTAAATATACATGATATCAAATTTAGGGGTAGACTAGACAAATGACCACCTAATTATGGGGTGGTTTCAGTTTGATCATCATACTTTCAATTTTTTTATTATGACCACTTAATTCGTTAAGCGGCTTGATTGATATCACTTAAATAGTTAAGTGATTATAATGACAAAATTGAAAGCATGATGGTCAAAATGAAATCACCCCATAACTATGTGGTCGTTTATGTACTTTACCCTAAATTTATTTAGAATAACTTAAAATTTCTTCGTATTATTATTTATAGGAATTATATGCAATACACTACCGGTGAAAATTAAAAATTTCTCTAGATGTCTTTGTTTTAGGGTTCAAGGTTTATAAGTTAGCGATTTAGGTTTAGGTTTAAGATTAGAAATTATAGTTTATATGTTTTAGTTTAGGGTTTAAGGTAATATGATGGTTGATTTAGGTTTTAAAAATATAAACCTTAAATCCTAAATTATATACCTTAATTTGAATCCTTAAACCCTAAAACTAATGCACTTATAAATTTTTAGTTTCAATCGTTTGTGTATGGAACAATTACACTTATTTGTATTGTTGATCTATTTTTAAAAGGTAATTATTCCATACACTTACAGTGAAAACTAAAAATATTCGCAAACGTCTTAATTTAGAGTTTACAAATTCGATTTAAAGGTAAATTTTAGGGGGTTAGAATTTATAATTTATAAGTCAAACCTTAAATCTTAATATAAACTTTAAAACTTAAATCATAAATTCCAATCCTCTGAACTACGTATCTTAAATTAAAAATTTAAATTCTAAAATTAAGATATTTGTGAAAATTTTTAATTCAAACAGCGAATGTGCTTTTGTTTATCACCATTCACAGGTCACCACAGTAGGTTCGTCGTTTTCGAAACCATTAGTCCCCTACCCATGAATCCATCATCATAATTCAACTCTTTTGTACCAAAGTTGTTGCCTTTTTATAATTTGGAGACTGCCATTTCTTATCTTTTCTCTGCTTTTCATCCAAATTCAAAGTTTTCGTAAATAAATCCAAATTAATCCACCAAATTTGAATCTCCTACCAAAATCCCCCCATTTTTTTTACTCAAATTCATTGTTTCCTTTGAAATCACTCCGCCATTAAAGTCCAGTCTTTGTTCATCATTAATGCTTCAAAACCCAACCCTTTCTAACACGCTTTCTTTCTTACAACCTTAATTTCCACAAGAGTTTATTGTTTTTATTTTCTCTCTCTCTCTCTTTTTTACTGAGATGAACCCATCAAGTTCACTGCCTCAGACATCATCACCTCCATCAGATGGGGTGGACACGGCACCCCTCCTCACCTATTCCATATCCGACCACCTCCTCCGCAGCCGCCGCATACTCCGTCGTCGACCTCCACCTCTACCCGGCGCCGCTGCTAGGATCCTCCGACGAGCCAGCGGTCGTCGTCTGATGTTACGTGAGCCGTCGGTTCGTGTGCGAGAAACCGCTGCGGAGCAACTCGAAGAGCGTCAAAGCGATTGGGCTTACTCGAAGCCCGTTATAGTCCTCGACATTATCTGGAACTCGGCGTTTGTGGTCATGGCGGTTGTCGTTTTGGCACTCAGCCGTGAAGAAAAGCCAACCGTCCCCTTAAGGCTCTGGGTTTCGGGTTACGGGTTACAGTGTTTATTCCACGTTACTTGTGTCATAGCCGAATACAAAATAAGAAACGAAAGAAGGGTTCCGGGTTTGCGGAACAACGAGTATCCGGGTTCGGGTCTGAGTTCCCAGTCCGGGAGTGAAACAGAGGAGATGAACAGTGGAGACGAAACCAGGTAAAATAACTATTTTAGTAATGCTAAGTAGTTCGACCTTTAATCAGTTTAGGAACCGACACAAAATTTTATACGTTGAACTTTTATACTAGCTAAAACTAATGTGAGAATCTGTAAACGGTAAACGAAGAATTAGATTATCAATGAAATAAATATAAAAAAAACTTCTAAGTATATGATGATTTGAATTTTTAAGGGTGCAACTGCCACTTTCGCACCCTTCGTTCCATTCTTACATGTGGATAGTTAGGATGTAGTGGAAGTTCATGTAAGGATTTAAATTGCAGTTGTTGCCGTGTTTTCGGTCGCGATGTTTTATTGTGGTTGCGGACAATAATATATGTATTGCAGTCATTTACAGACCACTATTTTTTGCAATAACGGTTTCGGACATTGCTGCTATTGCTATATAGCAGCCACTACTGATAGTAGACCGCTATTTGAATCCTTGGTCCATGTAACTACCAAACACATAGAGAGGTCTTATACAAGATTACTTGGAGATTGCTTATTATGCCAAATATTTATGAAATATCAGAGTGGCCAAAAGCTTGGAGTCTGCAAATACAATGTTTTCATTTCTTTGGTGGATAATTGGATTCTATTGGATAACTGCAAAAGAACAAGCTTTGACACATCACTCTCCTCAGCTTTACTGGTACTATTACTATATTACTTCAAGATCATTTTTTTTTACAATTCTTTTTATTAATTATTGCTAACTGGTTAGATGGGTTCTTAATTCGAGCAGGCTTTGTGTCACATTTCTTGCATTGGATATGGTGTTTGTGTTCATCTGTGTTGCTGTTGCCTGCCTTATTGGTCTTGCTGTTTGCTGCTGTCTTCCTTGCATCATTGCAATTTTGTATACTCTCACAGACCGGGTAAATTCGATTCCTTTTTATGCAGATTATTTTGATCACGATTGAGACATATGTTGCTTCAAAGTGGAACACAATCTAGTAACAAAGTTTTGCTGTATGATAAACTAATCTTGATCATGATCTGGATGGCTGCCTTTGGTCATTACTTCTTTCCTTTTCTTGGAGGGTTCTATAAAGAGAAGCTTATGTCTAAGTAATGTTAAACTTGATAGTATTACTGAAAACGGGGAGTATGTGCTCGATTCCGGCTGCATAAATGGACTTTACTGTTGAATGCATCAATGTGATTAGATTATGTTATATATAGACGGGGTTTGTGTTCGATTCCGGATGCAAAAATGGATTTTGTTGTTGAATGCATCAGTGTGATTAGATTATGTTTTATATACAACATCCTTTGTAATCATTGCATAAGGCTGTACTTCTTCCGGTCTCTGTTCTTGAATAACCCCGATTTATTAACGCCACCTTCAATATGTAAAAACAGGATGGAGCAACAGATGAAGAAATTGATAGATTGCCAAAGTACAAGTTCCGAAAGATCGGAGATATCGAAAAAGTAGATGCTGATACTCAAGAATCTCATGAGGGGATAATGACTGAATGTAATGCTGATACACCTACTGAACGGATTCTTCCACACGAAGATGCTGTAAGTAGCTTTACAGCCGTGTATCCGGATCTTCTTCTATTAAACCGTTGAAAGTTTTAGGAAGTTAGAATTCGAAATGCTGGTAGCTTAACATCAGGCATTTTTGAATTGTTGATTTTTTCATGAGTACGAGTGGTTGCCATCCGTTCTTGGATCGCTATATTTGTTGTCCTGTCCTTTCAGAGAACTATTTTTCATGATTTTGACATAAGTTCATGTTCTGATCATGATATAGGAATGCTGCATCTGCCTCTCTGCTTATGAAGTCGGGACCGAATTGCGGGAACTTCCTTGCCATCACCATTTCCATTGCAACTGTATAGACAAGTGGTTGTACATCAATGCTACATGTCCACTGTGCAAGTTCAACATTCTAAAGGCCGGCGAAGAAGTTTAGAGAACCCGTAAAATCGGGGTAGTTACCTGTAACACCGCTTCTTTGCAATTCCCTGCTTGTATGTAAATGTAATTATATGACAGGTATACATAGGAGCTAAGAACAGGTTTTGCAAAAAAAAGAAGCAGATATCCTCCCTTTCTACTTGGGTGTTTTTTTTGAATTTGTTAATTACATACAGTGTATACCTTCCCCAGCTTATTGTTTTTCTGTACAATTTGAAGTGATAGGAACAGAATGTACAAAAGTTATATAAAAGAAATTTGCAACAAGAGAGGAAAATGAAAAATAAAGAGCACGGATACGCAAATCAACATTACAGCTCAGATGCACCAGCCGGGAATCGAACCCGGGTCTGTACCGTGGCAGGGTACTATTCTACCACTAGACCACTGGTGCTTGTTTTCTTAAATTGCTCTAATAATATTTATTCGTTGAGCTTGTTTGGTGATTGTTATTGTTATGTCGGTTCATAAATTACATATATTTTATGGATTTATATCTAATACACTGGCGGTGGAAACTAAAAAAAAATGCCTTAGTTTTAGGGTTTAATGATTTAATTTATGGTTTAGAGTTTAGGGGTTTGGATGTAGGAGTTTAGAAATTAGAGGTAATGGTTAGAATGTAGGGGTTAGGGTTAGGATTTAGGGTTTAAAGGTTAAGGTTTAGGTTTTAGTGTAATATGTTGAGGGTTTAGGTTTTAATGTATAAACCCTAAATTTTAATCTCAAACCCTAAACTCTAACCTTAAACTCTAAATTCTCTTCACAATCCTTAAATTCTAAACTACTAAACCTAAACTCTTATATCCTACACACTAAATTGAATCTGTAAATCTTAAAATTAAGGCGCCGTGAGTATATCAAATAATTATTCATATTTTATATCTCATATGTTTCCTAAATAAATTACATCTCCATTTCTTTTACATTTCCGCCGAAAAACGTGACAAACATGAAGGATTTAATGGTATCAATTACAATCCATGAATAATGAATTTCTTTTCTTTATTGATTATTCAAGAGAAAGACTAGCTAAGAATTCAACAAGTAGTTTTAGTAAAAAAATGATGTTAATTTTAAAAGACTTAAATTCGAGTATCTTTATCTATATGGATGAAATTATGTGGGAATGGAGAGGCTATTTAATTTTTTTTCACCTTTGTCCCCCTATTTAATTTTTTTAAAAAAAATTGATTTATTTATGAATTTACCTCACTTTCAAACATTTATAATTTACCTCTAAACCCCAAATCATGGCTCCGTCTCTATTTATCTGTAAATTATATATGCATTATTAAAGAGTTAAGAACAACTAATATTGTAATCACCTTGAAGTTATTAAAAAAGATAGAAAAAACTAATAAATAATGGGCTAACTTATAATACAAGGCAAAATATAAAAATGTTCTCAACGTTTGTATATTTTGTCATTTGACCCTCTATTTTTTTGGAGCAAACAATGCTTTACATTTTAATTTGGTCCAAATATACCCTCGTTGGATGAAAACTGTCAGTCAACTGACAGTCAACGATTGATATTGATTAGACTTGTCACGTGTTAAGATCTGTTGATGTGTTAGTATTATATTCCCCACGTATTATCATCAGATTCGGCCACGTGTCAGCATGATAGTCGGTCACGTGTCACCATACAAAAGGATATAACAAAATATTTAAAAAAATCTGACGCGATATATGCCACATCAGCAGATCTTAATACGTAGCAAGTCTAGTCAGCATCAACCGTTAACTGTCAGTTGACTGATAGTTTTCATCTAACGGGACATATTTAAACCAAATTGAGACATTAAGAGTTGTTTGTTCCAAAAAAAAAAAGAGACAAAATAATAAAACATGCAAACGTTGGGACATCTATTATATTTTGTCTTAATACAAATTAAAGCTTAAAATATTGGGGAGGAAGTTTCCGACCACATCTGGTTTTGTTTCTAAGAAACCGAGTCTTTAGAATCAATTCAAATTGTAAGGAAGTCTAGGAGGAAGGAGATAAGCTATTTCCCGTTGGGCTTGTGGATAAAATTCAACTTTTAATACTTCCACTAATACTAATAATGGCTATAAACAAACGCCTTTCTTTTCCAATTTCCACAACAAAGTTTGGTCATGGAAATTTCAATTTCTTAACCACACTTCTTTCTTTCATTCATCGAGGCTGAGTCTTTTTAAATACTAGTACTTGGTTGGACTTGAAAAGTTATCCTTAACACGTGTAAGATTGGGCTTTGGTTGTTCACCAACATTATAATTCCAAACTGATTCTTTTAGGATTGGGCGTTCGATCGAGTCGAGTAAATTTTTTTTGAGTTATTCGAGTTTGCAAGTCTTATTTTATGATTCAAACTTTATTTAAATTTTTTTCGAATCCATTCAAGTTTATGAAATTCAAAATGAGTCGAGTTTTCAAATTTATGTACAAATTTAAATGTACATATATATTTTTCAAATATATTTCTATATTCATATACGTAGATGTGCGCGCACACACACATATATATATTTTTATATATTTATATGCATATACTTAGGACTTTGTTGTGTACATATTAATTCCAATTTTAATTGATCAACTAATTACTAAAAATTCAAGTTATTCGATTTTTCATTTCATAACTCAAACTTTATTTGAAAATTTTTCGAGTCGAGTCAAGTTTATGAAATTACGAGTCGAGTCAAAACAAGTATTATTTTTTGCCTCGAGTCGATTAATTCAATTTTTTCGAATTGAGTTGAGTTTTTCCCACCCTTAAATCTTCATAGCGAAAAGAAGTTTTTATCTCCTTTTATAGTGTTTATATGGATTATTTTAATATTAAATAATATAAATTTAAGGTTTTATGATTAAGGTTTAAAGTTTAGAATTATGATTAGCGTTTAGTTTTTAGGATTTGTGATTAGGAATTAAAATTTTAGGTTAGAGCTTAAAGTTTAATTTTTTTAGTATTGAGACATATATAAAAACACAAAAAAGACACATGATTTTTAAAGTGCGTGTCATCGTAAACTGAGGCCAAAATGGAACAGTTACCTAACAATTTCCAGGAATAGAAATAATTTACCTTTTTGGTGTCTTTATATATATCTCAACATTAAGAAAAAAAATTTAAGGTTAAGGTTAGAGCTAAAGCTTAAAGTATAGAGTTTAATTATTAGTGTTTAAAATTTAAAAATTAGAGTTAAAATTTAGGGTAAACTACATAAATAGTCCCCCGACTATGCTCCAATTATTTTTTGCATCCCCCGACTATCAAAAGTTACAATGGTCCCCTGACTTAACCACAATATATATTTTAGCCAATATCGTTAGAAACTTTGTCAATGAATTCTCACTAAAATTTAGGTCTGAATATCTACATAAAGCAAATATACATCCCATTGTCCCGATTAATATTATCTGTCTAAACCACAAGTTGACGCATGCCAACCCACAACCAAGAAATTACCATTTACATATATATATATATATATATATCTGGGTTTAGCCATACAGATCACATGGCATTTATTTACTCTATAATGGAAGTGAATTTTATCCACGCGTCTCATAAGTTGGCCACTTCATTATAGCATAGCATATGCTGATGAGATCAAAGAACTTTTAAAAGCTAGACTAATTTTAAAAATAGTGGATATAATACAATGTAGCTAACCACTTTGCCATGCATGCCATAACACACCATAATAGAAACCCAGGGCATAGAAATAATAAATGGTACCTGAAAGCTGGTGATGCTCTCTTTCAACTCCACATACTTGCCCGGGGCACCAGTGAACACTTCTGCTACATGGAATGGCTGGCTCAAGAACCTTTGGATCTTACGAGCACGAGCAACAGTCAACTTATCATTTTCACTGAGATCATCCATTCTCAAAATGACAATGATATCTTGCAAGTTTTTGTAGTTTTGGGTGATAACCGACAGCAGATGGAATTCGACCAAGCAAAGCAGACACTTCTGAGTTCGCCTGAAAAAAGAACAAACACGTGCAATACAAACCATCAGCAACATATGGCATGCACAGGAAAGTGTTTCAAAAGCTTCCACGATAAGCCAACTCACTTGAGTAAAACGAAAAATGTTGTCAATAAAGAGAAGAACATCCTGCCCTTCAGCATCACGGAAGTGTTCAGCAACAATCAAACCAGTAAGGCCAACACGAGCACGAGCACCAGGTGGCTCATTCATTTGACCATAGACAAGGGTCATTTTTTTTAGAAAGAGGAGAAATGAAAATTTGATTTTTGTTTTAGAAAAAAGATCGTTCTTGTTTAGGATTATGTGGAGAGAAAAAATGGATTAAATTGATAGAATTTTGAAATGTTAAGGGTCATTTTTTTAGAATTAGGGCAAAGTTAAACAAAGTGTAAAAGTTGATGACTAAATGTGTTATTATGCCAATTTTTGCTAACAACCACATCACCGGCCATTAAATTTTAACGACACTGGATCAATTTGTTATTTTTTTTAAGTTAAGGGACCAGTTTGTAACTTCTGATAGTCGGGGGATGCAAAAGATAATTGGAGCATAGTCGGGGGACTATTTATATAGTTTACCCTAAAATTTATTGTCTCTTCTAATTGACGTCCGATTAATTTTTTTAGAACTTTAATTAAAATTTAAGTCTAATTTTAAATTTAAATAAACTCACGTTGAATTTGAATAACATGTACCATCATAAGTATCTATATTACCTACATAACATTTCTGCAACAGAAGGCATTTATACCTTGTTTTGGAAACGAAGAAATTTCCTAGCAACCGTATTTCTGTACAAGTTGAATAATCTAATTCCACGAAAATCATCTAAACAAAGAAGTAGATCGATACCCATTCCAAATCGGAATCCCAGTAACAACACCGAAACCTTTCCGTTCATCGACGGCGATTCCAAACCCAGACGCCGCAGCCTGGGAAGAACAACCCCCTAAAGGCTCTTTTACTCTAACAGAAACGTTGACGATTCCGTTCTTCAGCCCCTTCGGATCTCTCAATCGATAACTCAGGAACTGTAAACGATTCTCGGGAGAAAACCATCCGATGAAATCCGTCACCGGTATTCTCGCAACCCCGACCGTTTTATCCCCACCGCCGGAGGCCTTGCATTTGACTTGGAGGGTAACGAAGCGCGTGTGCATGGGCATGTCCATCACTAGTTTATCGTTCCACGAAGGAAAACTCCCTCCTTCTGCGTCCATCTTCGTCGACTTGTAGTTATAAGTGTCGGTCCAAACGACGACGAAAGCGTTCTTTTTGATCGGTTTGTTGTCGATTCTCAGATCTTCTGCTGACAAAACTGTGATCTCCAAAGTGCGAGACTTGGCCTCCATGGAATAAGAATTAAGCAGAGATTAATATGGAGAATGAAAGGAGGGTTTGGGGTTTTGATTAGAGTAAAGGAATGAGGAGGAAGTGTTTATATAGGTGGCGGAGGTGGTGGAAGGAAGGAAATTGAGGAGAAAGGCGGCGGAAAGAGAGAGGGTGCTTCCATATGCATGTTGACTGTAGACTTCAAAGGGTTGAATATTAAGCGCGCGTGAGAGTGAAATCTGTGGCAAATCCCAACGAAAGAACCTGCGTACTTACAAGGAAGCATGCATGCAAGAATTATGGATTAATTAAAAGGATTATTAATTTTTTAGTTAAGGTTAGAATTTAAAATTTGGGTGTCATCAAACACCCCAATGCTTTTAGTGGCTCCGCGCCTCCGCCCATGTATGTAACAAATATAAAAATTTACTAGTAACAACAAATCTAAAATAAGATAAGTTCAAACAAGAAAAATGTTAAAAGTTCAACCAAATCATAGATAATGACAAATATTATTATTGACTATAAAAGATAAATATTATTACAACTAATGTAAAAATACAATGATAACTCGTTAATAAATTGACATTATTACAACTCAATTGTGACTTAACGTCAGTGATTACACACATTTGTCAATATTCAACGTGGGTCTAAAATATGGATAGATTAATAAAATAAATTGATCCCCTAATATGAGAACAGACAAAACCATTTAATATTTTTATATGTAGAAAAAAGTTAATTAAATAAAATAACATAAAGTTTATTGAGAAGAAAAAAGAAAACTAAAAATAAAAAATAACGTAATCCGATATTAAGTACACTATCAATGGTGAAAAAAATATAAGAAAACTAAGGGCCAAAGAGAACAACAAAATTATCAGACGGACCCAGTTCACCACGTCATTTGTAGTTCAACTAATAAAGTCCATTCATGTTATTTATATCCAAAGTGAATCTTTACCTTTTTATTACATATAAAAAAATATTATTTAAAAATTTCTATATTAGATGAATTTTATTGACAGACATAATGAGTCAGCGACAACGAATAACATGATAAACCTTCTCTTTTCTAACACACATATACATTATATATGTGCAGGAAAACAATTATTTCATAAACTAATTGATCATTCGGATTAAAGATTTGAATTGTTAGCAAATTATTCTCAACTTTAGAAGAACACCCATACTCTCAGGGGCGGATGCATTTAAGTATTTGGTGGGTCACATAACCCATCATTAATTTTTGGGTAAGCTATAACGGAAGTCACTATGTTATGAATAATGTTATGTTTGAGTCATTTAATTTTTAAAAGTTATATTTGAGTCAGTCAAATATGATAAAGTTACATTTGAGTCACAATTACATTTACGTCAATACTTAAATGCTTATTTAGTCTATTGTAGTCAACTTAAATTCCTCTATCCCTCTATGAAAACTTTCCTTATTGAAACTGAGAAACCCTAGCTACCACATTATTATCAACACAAGAAACAATTTTGCAACATGAAATAATTTACATTATTTCTGGAAGATGAAGAACTCAGTGTTAGTGAATCCCATTTGAGTTGAATTTCTAACTGAAACCATAAAAATCCCAGCAAAAACTTTTACTTCTAACAAGAAAAGAAAAATCCGTTGATTTGTTCTGTACAACTTAGAAAATACATTCCATGAAAATCATCTAAACAAAGAAGTAGACGGATAGCCATTCCAAACCGGAATCCCAGTAACGATACCAGAGTCTTTGCGTCCGTCGATGGGGATTCCAAGGCCAGACGCCGCAGACTGGGAAGAACAAGCTTGTAAAGGCTCTTTTACTCTAACGGAAACGTTGACAATTCCGTTCTTCAGCCCCTTTGAATCTCTCAATCGGTAACTCAAGAACTGTAAACGATTCTCGGGATAAAACCCTCCGATGAAATCCGTCACCGGTATTCTTGCGATCCCGACAGTTTTATCCCCACCGCCGGCGCCGGAGGCCTTGCATTTGACTTGTAGGGTAACGAAGCGTGTATGCATGGGCATGTCCATCAGTCCATCACTAGTTCATCGTTCCACGAAGGGAAGTTCCCACCTTCTGCATCGATCTTCGTCGTCTTGTAGTTGTAAGTGTCGGTCCAAACGACGGCGAAAGTGTTCTTTTTAACCGGTTTGTTGTGGGTTCTCAGATTTTCTGCCGACAAAACTGTGATCTCCAGAGTGCGAGATTTGGTCTCCATAGAATAATTACTAAATGAAGAATTGAAAAAAAAAAGAAATGAAAGAAACGGAGATTGTTGACGAGGTTTGGGTGTTTGGTGAAAATAGAGAGGCGACGGCTGATGATGAGAAGAAATGGTTGAGGCGGAGGGTTTTATATAGGGCGGAGCCGTGGTGGTGGAAGGAAGTTGATAAGAAAGGCGGCGGAAAGAGAGGGGATGCTTCACTGTTGACTGTGTCTCTAAGCTCCGAAATCATAGTCAGAATTAAAGGGATTGAATATTCAGCGCGTGTGAGAGTGAAATTTGTGGGATATTTCAATTTTTGGCCTTTTGGCAAATGCCAACTAAACAGGCAGATTTGGGGGGAAACCCCATTTTTAATAAATATATAGGGTTTTGGCTACCTCCAACATTTATTTGGGAAAATGATTTCAAACTTGTCACGTCGTTAAACCACGCATTCTGTGGGAAGCGAGGCTTGACATCGCGTTCTGCAGAACGCAAGGTTCGTCTATGTGGCCTCGTTGTTTGAGTTAACGGTTTTTTAGAATCTCGCGTTGTGCAGAACGCGAGGTCCCCGAGAATTTGAAAGGGCGGCTGAATATATCGCACAGACCTCGCGTTTTGCATGACGCGAGTTTTGTGCAAACCTGGGTTGAAAAACTAGGAAAAACAAGGGTGGGTAGGCCTGTTCGAGCCCAATTTCGGGCTTGTAAATCGTCTATTTTTAGCGAACATCGAGTTTGGGGTCGTAGTACTGGAAATTCTCTATCGTATGACACCAACACAACCAATTTCTGTCCATTCTACAGTGACTTAAATTCGCTTCGAAAACGCTATCCTAACATATTTTTTTGAATGATTGAAAATATAAGATGACATACTTTATAAAACAAATTAGACTGATTTTATTGATTCGATAGTTATGGGCAAACTCACATAAACAAATTACAAAGAATTAATTAAGACGAGGGCCGAGCGATTAGGACACGTAGTCTTTGTGTGTCCAGGATTTTTACATACACTACAATGCTTCTTTTGTCCGGTTTTTTCTCGATGTTCGACCATATCCTCGCCACAGTGTATCAGTGTAGACCGTGGACGTCCTTTGGCTCTTAGTAGTGCTGGATCTGGGCGTATGGTTGGTTCAGTGTCCATGGAATTCGGATCAACCTCATTTCCGATTGGAGGAAACTCTTTTTTCATAAACCTTAAACACCATTTTGAGTAAGTATACCGGATCAACTAGTTGCATGTATTGTATCCATTGGTTTGCACAAGCAGCAATGGCGTGTACGCACGAGTATTTGAATGTTTGGAATATTCCACACTCGTAGGTTCTTGCCCTCAGATCTACCACGTACGCGTTGTGCTGAGTGCCTTCCAACCGCTTGGAAAATTCTAAAACACGAAACTTGTGTCCTTCTCGCGAGAAGAGAGTTGCAGTCATCTGTCTTGATTGGCCTAATTGAGTATGCAGTTTTGTACGGAAATCCAGATGGACTATGTGCCCACCTGCCATGTAGTTAGTTGCTTGCCTTCCCAAGGTTGCAAATAGGGTAGCCAAACGATAGTAGGTCGCTTTGACAATGCAAGTGATAGGCAACTGCCGCACTCCCTTCAGTGATGAGTTCACTGCCTCAGCCAAGTTCGTTGTCATGTGACCATATCGTTTACCCTCGTCATACGATCGAAGCCATTTTTCTCTCAGGATTTTTTCAAGGTATTATGCACCATCTTTGTTTCTCGCTCTTAGTTCCTCGAGCACCTCATCCACCTCTTGTATGTAGTGCGAGTTGCCTAAGGGATCACAGTTGAATAGTTATGAGCGAACAACACATGCAAAGAGGTCGTAAATGAAAGCCATCAGCAAGTAATATAGTAAATGAAAATGACATAAATGACGTATCCATTGTGAGCACCATTTCACGTTAATCACGGTTCTTGAATTGCTGCAGGTAGTTTGCGGCTATGTGCCGCAAGCAAAAATGGTGGTAAATGTATGGAGGCTACCAATACTCACCCAAATGTTCTAGCGCCCACAAGAGCGTTGTGCCTCTATCAGAAATAACACATACCCCTCCTTCTCTTGCCCGTATTACAAGATCAATGACATATTTTCGTAGGTTCCGAAGGAAGAACATCCAAGACTCTAAATCCTCTTTCTAGACGATTGTGAATGCTACAGGAACACATTTTCGATTGTCGTCCTGTGTAATAGCTAGAAGTAGGGTCTGTGTATATCTTCCGTACAACCATGTGCCGTCGATTTGAACCATCAGTTTGCAGTGCTTGAATGTGTTGATGCATTAGGGAAAAGTCCAAAATAACTGGTGGAATTGACAAACACCTCGAACGACACGATCATTTTCGTATGTCGGAACCGTATCAAGTTTGACAACCATCCCGAGGATGTGTTTCTGCAGTAGATTTAGCCACGGGCGCAACTCTTTGTAAGATTCCTCCCACCGGCCAAATAGTTCTTGTACGACCCGCCTCTTTGTATACCATGCTTTGTAATATTCAGGACGGTAGCCAGTGACACTTTTAGCTGTAGTCTGACATGTGGGGACTGACACTTTGGGATTTGCTTTCACCAGTGGCATAAAAATGTCGGTGAGGTACTTTGCATCGAGGTTCTTGTGATCCTGGCTTAGGCTAGCAATGGTGCATGTATGGGATCCTTCAAGTTTTGTTATTTTCCAACGGTCTCCTGCCTTCTTCAATTGTGATATGGCTTTATTAAATATTTATTTTTTTAATATCCATATTTCTTACTTTTTTTACTATTAAATTTTGTTTTATTTATTATTTTTACAGCGGTTTGCGCGTGCCCACATCTTTCTCATTATCGGCGGGATATTAATGCTAGACAAATCTCGCACCAAGGTGCGCGTGATGTGGCTTCATCATCTTACTAATTTTGATGAAGCTAAAGGAAAATGTTAGGGAGCACCTGTCTTGGCGTTTCTTTTTAGAGAGCTCTGCAGAAACGTCGACCATTCTAGAGCAGTAATTGGAGGATGTTGTTTACTCCTTCAGTCTTGGGCTTGGTTTCGGATGCCTTTTTTAAGCTCGCAGCCTAGACAGCCTACCGCCTATTTATTTCCGCTTCTACGGAGGTACTATTTAACCTATTATATTTATTTTATTTTTAAATTATTTTATTTAACGAATTGTTTTTATTTTCCATTACTGATAGGTGGAGTGAAACACTGACCCACCACGGTCTGCCGAAAAACCAAACAAAATACATGCTTGTTTTGGATAAGTTGAGGCACGAGCAGGTAATTCGAAAATTAATTTGAATTTTTTCATACTATTTTTCCAATAATATTTCATATAACCGTTAGAAACGTTATCATTTTTTTAGTTCGTGTGGAGGCTTTATGCTTCAGAGGATATTCAGCAGATTACTCCACCCGAGATTCTGTGTCACCAGCAAGTATGGCTTTTCCTAGTGCCCCTGATCAACTATAAAATTCTCGTGTGGCATCCTACGGATCGGGTTCTCTGACAGTTCGGGTACGTCCAAAATATTCCGCTCGTCAATCCACCAAATTTGGACCAATTCCACCTTCTGACGTACCAGGGGAAGACGGAGATTGACTGGACCCTTTACCACGCAGACTGGATAGAGATTTGGGATAATCGATTTGCCCGCCGCCCACTCATTCTCCGAACCATTGTGGATTGGGCCGATTCGGTCACTTTCGATTACTTTCAGTGGTATGGGGTCAATGGGAAGCAGTATATCCTTACTTACGAGGAGTGCGAGCAAAAGCTTCCCCAGACTCCCCAAAACCGCCCACGCGCCACACGTCGAGCGAGCCAGAGCCAGAGCTAGTCGAGGTTGCATAGTTCGAGACCACGAACTGACATTGCAGGGGCCTCATCTTCTAGCACAACATTTCAAAATTTTAGCGGTCTTTCGACTTTCCAGCAGATGAGGCCTCCAGCCGAGTTCGGCTTCTCCGATGCCTACCGACCCCATATGTCGATGAGTGGTCTTCCGCTGATCGATATTCCACCGTTGGCATCTCAGTTTGACTATAGCATTGTGGAGCAAATGCCGCCGGGTAGCTTGTTTTACTCCCCGCCCGGCCCCAGCAGAGGTCCGCGTATCGCATACGATGATGATGATGACCAGGGCCCATCACATTTTGTTCGGAGGAATCCAGATCGGGATCGTCGTCCACCCGACTGCGGAATGGGTGAACATAGACATCATTAGTCTTTTTTTAATGGATATGTACTTATGTTTCTAATATTTTTATTCCAGACATTTATTTTTTTAATATCGTATTTTAATTTTGTTTATCTATTATAATTAAATTTTTAAATATTTATTTAATTTCAGTTTTTAATTATTTTTATGCGATTACTAAACCGAAATTATCAATTGTTCTTCAAATGCAATTTCATTCAAAAAATGATGATAGCATAAGGTTTTGGAATCCATTTCAACCATTTTAGAATGGATGGAAATTGACCGTGTTGGTGTCATACGATAGAGAATTTCCAGTACTACGACCTCAAACTTGATGTTCGCTAAAAATATACGATTTACAAGCCCGAAATTGGGCTCAAACAGGCTTACCCACCCTTGTTTTTCCTAGTTTTTCAACCCAAGTTTGCACAGAACTCGCGTCTTGTAGAACGCGAGGTCTGTGCGATATATTCGGCTGCCCTTTCAAATTCTCGCAGACCTCGCGTTCTGCACAACGCGAGATTCTGAAAAACCGTTAATTCAAACAACGAGGCCACGTAGACAGACCTCGCTTTCTGCAGAACGCGATGTCAAGCCTCGCTTCCCACAAAACGCGAGGTTTAACGACGTGACAAGTTTGGGGGTCATTTTCCCAAATAAATGTTGGAAGGAGCCAAAACCCTATATATTTATTAAAAAGAGGTTTTTGCCACAAATCTACCAACTAAACAACCTCCATACATGTAAGGAAGCATGCATGTAAGCTAGACGTCTATTTTTTTAGGCTTAAATAAAAAAAAAATAAGTGCTCAAAGTATACCACTTTTAAATTTTAGGTGCATAAAGTGTTTTTTTTTGTAAAAATAGGTGCCTAAAGTTTCAAAAGTTATAATTTCAGGTGTTGTATGTTTAAAAAACTGTAATCCATTTAAAACATGACACATTGCAGGAATATTGATTTTTTAATTATTATTTTTGAAAAAAAACTTTAAAATTTATTTTTCTTTAAAAAATCACGAAAATTACAAAGCTGTTCAAATAAGTCCCTAAATCTCTAAAAATCCCTAAATCCCCAAATTTTCACCATTGCCGTCGTATACCCTCTCGTTCGGTCGGCAGACCCAGCCGACCATTTCCCCTCACTCGGTGTTGCCGGAAATCGGCGAACGCTGTGCTAATCGAACAATTATTTCATGTTCGACGTTCAATGTTCGGCTGGCATACCGGTCGCTCGCTAGTTTCTGACAACAGCCAGCCGAGGAAATGGTCGGCTAGGTCCGACGACTGAAGGAATGGGGTTGGCGATGGCGGCAAAAACGATGAGAATTTGGGGATTTATGATTTAGGGACTATTTTAGAAAGATTTAAAATTTTAAGATTTTTTGTAAAATTTGAAATTATTAAAATAAAATTAAATTAAAGAAATTAAAAATGACACATGTTGATTTTGTATTGGTTAACAGTTTTTTTAACGTTAGTTAATTACCAGACACCTAAAATTATAACTTTTTAAACTTTAGGCACATACTTTTACAAAAAAAAATACTTTAGGCACCTAAAGTTCAAAAAATGCATACTTTGGGCACTTATTTTTCATTTAAGCCAGTTTTTTAATAGTGTCTAAAGGTGATTATAAGGTAGTATCTGTTCATACACATTCTTAACCTTTTGACGATGCACACACACATTGTAAACAAAGCGATTTGAACATGTGTCTCCTCAGTGGCAGATCCAGAAATATTTTTCAGGGTGGGCACAAACTAATTTTTTTAGGGTGGATACAATAATAAAAGTTTCAAAATTTCAAGGTGGGCACAAGTCATAAAAATTAAGGACTAATTCATAAAATTTTAAAAATTAAAGGCAAATGTGTGAACTTTAAAAATTTTAGGGTGGGCACTGGCTCACCCAAGGTTAGCTTTGCATCGGCCACTATGTCTCCTAGGATAGACATAATTCGCTTTTCCACTGGGATACTTGTTGGGTTTTGTAAGCTAGACATGTTAACCGTTGCTAATCAATATAATCGTCATATTTTACAAGTTAAATAATTCAACTAATAAAGTTAAGTAATTTTAGTTAATCCAACTACTAAAAACGATGGTTAATGGTTAATTTATTAGTTAACCTATATGTATTTTTTAACTAAATATAAAGTTTCTGTTTAAAATCTCTCTATTATTTTTTTAAAATTTTAATATAATATTTATTTTTGGTAGATAGTTTCATTATTCACAAAAGTAGTGAACATGTGAATTTTTATAATAGATTACAAATTAACTTGTAACCGAAACGTTAAAAAATTGTTAACCGTTGCATCAGCTAGCTGTTAAAAAATTTAGTGATTAGCTATTTCTTAATAGTTAGGTTATACTTATTAAAATTTAATAACCGCTTCAACTATTAACCAGTCGTTTAGGCTAAATGGTACCAACCATAACACCCATAATGCAGAATATAAATGACTAATTTTAGAATAAAATAAAAAATATATTCCTTCAAATATTTTTTAGTTTATTAATGGTTGATTAAGTTTTAGTTCGATTCGTTTATGAAGAGTTGTAGATTTTTAAATATGTTTAAATATATAATCTCTGATTTAGAGATTTGAATATAATAGATAGTATAAGTAGTATATAAAAATATTTAAAATTGTATATAAATTATTGGCTTATATTGTTTTTTCTAATTTATCTGTTAAAATAAAATAAATTTCACCAAACATAAATATAGAATTGTAAATAAAGTAACAAAGAACAATAACGAGAGAGACGAGAAATAAAGAGAGGGAGTTGCATTTATTCTAAATATAAAATTATGTACAAAGTATTTTCTAAATCATCTATTTCTAGGCATAATAACTAAATATTATATGAAATTCTAATTCTAATAAACATTAAATTTCTAATGATAAATAAATCAAACTCTTAGATAAAGTTCTTATCGTGATGAACATCTATAAAAATTAATATCCATAACAGTCCTCCTTAGATGTTTATAAAAATAATGTGTCTTGTTAAAATTTACTAAAATATAAATCTCGTGGGAAAAAAATTCTTAGTGAAGAAAAATAATACACATTTTTTATATGCATACCATGTCGTCTCATTAAAAACCTTATCAGGAGAATCAATTTGAACAAAATCTCGGTTAAAAAAAATACAACATGTATGTACTCCTCTCATGAAAACATATGTATGAACTAATAAATAAATATTTTAAGGGTAAATTACCCCAGTAATCGTCTAACTATTGGCCGCGACATGTTTTGACCACTCAATTAAAAAAAATTAAAATTTGACCACTCAACTATTTAAATGGACATATTTTGACTACCAGCCGTTAAAAGCTAACGGAAAGGTGATGTGACTGTTAAAGTAAAATGTGTATAATTACACATTTGGTCCTTATTAGTTATCTATTATATCAATTTAGTCATAATTTTAATTTAAATAAATAAAATTAATTCAAGTATAAAGGGAAAATGCTTAGCATGGGATTTGAACCCACAAACTCATAAGTGATAATCTATGACGTTACCACTACACCAATCAATTCCTAATGAAATAGATTGCACCAGTTTTTATATATCTTATAATGTAGTAAATGCTAGAGAATAAAGAATTAAAAATAGTTGCAAGGGGACTCGAACCTAAATCACTTGAGATGTGTAAAATCATATAAACCACTTAACCAATTCAAAGAATCAACTTAAATTTAATATAAATATATTTTAAATATATTTAACGTATAGTTAAACAAGATTTAAAATGAAATTAGATATATGGTTTTTATATTTTTAAACTAGTTGAACATATTTTTCTTTTTAAAATTAGATATTTGGTGTCATCACCAGATTGGTTGATCAATTTTATTTATTTAAACTAAAATTATGACTAAATTGATATAATATGTAACTAACAAGGATCAAATGTGTAATTATACACATTTTACTTTAACGACCTCATCACTCTTCCGTTAGCTTTTAACTAGCAAGTAACTGTTTTACCTCGCCGTCATTGATGAACTGTTACTATACTGGAACGTCGCCGACACCGATCGCGTCCTCGGTGAACTTGAAGAGGTTTTCTCTTCTCTATTCATTGTTTAAATGTTAGAAGCAGTTAAAAAAGATCGGAAGATGAATAAATTTATTTATTTATTTATAATTTGATTTTGCAGGCTTTGTTGGTATCCGATTTTGGGCCAAGAATTACTATTAAAATAGTGGAGAGCTTGCGGGAGGATATTCTAAGCGGAAAACTTAAATCTGGAAATGAAATAAAGGTTAATTCAGGAATTCCGTTAATACTTTTCAATGTTTTTTATTGGATTTAGTTAGTGAAGTGTTTTATTTAATGAGGTTATAGATATTGAAAATGGTGAGTCGATTATGGATTTAGTGTGTTGGATCTCTTAACAACAAAGGGGAGTAACACCGAGCTTCAACTCGGATTCAGGTTTTTCGCCTTTCGGATTTTGAATTTACTTCATGTTCCATCCTGCTGTTGTTTGTTTCTCTTGATGAACACTCTTTGATGCTATCAGGAAGCCGGCCGTGATCATGATTGTTGGCGTTAATGGAGGCGGCAGCCGGCAAGACAACATCACTTGGTATGTCGAAAAAGCATAAAATACTTTAGCTACTGCATTGTGATGAAGGCCTTTGTAATTGTTAACATGTTTGTTCACAAATAGTTTTTGCACATCATTTTATTGTACAGTTTGTGATCTCGGCAGCCGGCGACACACTCAGAGCAGCTGCAAGTGACATTGTCTTCACCAGGCTCGCAAATGAAACTCGCGCGCTTCAGATAGTTTGATTCTGTCGCAGCCGCTTTCATTAACTCGATTATTGGTACATGATTACAGCATGGGAATATTTATGTGGCAATACAAATTACAAACACAAAGAAATTGAAGTCTTACAGGAGTTTCAGTACCAGCAGAGCCAGAGCCACAAATATGAGCGTTTTGGATACTTCATAGCTTAGCTATGAGTGGTGAATTATAGAAGGTAGCACGGCTATAATAGACCAGTTTCCCAGTTTTCCTCATTCTGAATTCAACCACAATTACAGTTAAATTCCTTCCACTTCTAACCACAGATCCTTCAACAATCAACTCTGCCTGCACGACGTTTGAATTCGGTGAAAACCGCGAAGAAATAATCAAGAATGCAAATAAACAATAGTGTCCGAGATGATAAGACCGTGCCTGAAGTATTCATGTTCGACATTTATATTCATTACGTTTTCGGACATAAGTATCGGAATATGATCATATATGTGTCTGAATGTCCGATCCGCCGATCCCGTGTCCGAGTAACATAGCTTGGTATTGCTCCAATTAACATACTCTATGAGGAACCATTTAAACATCTTAAAGTTCATAGCATTAGCATCATTCAAACATGAAATTGGCAGGCATTCTAGGGTTCATTTATTTTCAATAGAATTACATTTAGGATTAGCAAAAATCAGATATCGGAAATTGGAATCTTAAAGAACTCAACTCACATCTATGGTAGCGGAAGAGAGATAAGACATGGCCAATTCGCCAAGAAACATGTCCTTGTCCTCGCCCACCACTGTTCTGGCCGTCGCCGTCGCCACTCTTTCTGCGATTGCTGCAACTGCACCTCCGTGTAACCCACCGAAAAAATTCTGCAAAACGAACCCCCCAATAAAGTGAACGGGAAATTAATATGATAAGTTCGATTAAACGGGGAAACATCCGAAAGAATTACGGTGATGGTGGGCTTGACGGTGGTGAAGCAGGTGACTTGGCCACGTCGGACGGTGTCGACCTTGAGGTGGTTACATAAGAGATCGGAATAGAAGTCTTCTGAACTGTAGTTTTCCGGTATGGGATTGGAAATCCCGACGCCTTCTAGAAATCGCATAACGCTAGACGTGTACGGCGGAGATCTCTCATCGGATTCCGCCATGGTGGGACAATCGGAAGAAGAGGCTGCTTGAGGTTCCTGAGAAGCAGAGGAGGGATTTCCCATTTCTGCGCGTCCGTTGACGAGTGACGACTTGACGAATATGTTTTTAACAGTTTTCCCTTTCACTTCTATTTTAAGCTTCAAAACATAGAGTAGCAATCAACTTGTTTTATATTTTTTACTCCAATTAGAATAAAAGGATGCATAATATATATATATATATATATATATAATGGTTTAAAAAATGTGTGAAATTGATTGAATTTTATATCGTATAAGTAGATTCTAATCCCCACTCTTTTTTTCTTTATATTATATATAAGAAAATTGTACAACGTGCGACGAACATCGATGAACACCACTAATAATGAACACTGATGAACACCATTAAATTAATTAATAAAGATTTAAAATTTTAAGGACCCATAATACAAATTCAATTAAATTATTTTTATATATATTAAAATTTTATTTTTTTAATAAGGGTAAACTATATATTTAGTACCTCACATATTTTCGTATTTCTATTGAACCCTCATTATTTAAGTATTATTTTAATTTGACCATATTCTTTATAAAAATATAATTTAACTCTTGACCATCAACCTAAAACCCTAAACTATTAAACCTTAAACCCTTAAACTCTTAAACCTATACCCTAAACCATATACTATTAAAAATAATTTCACCATCATCGATTCAATTCAATTCAATGAATTGTTGAATTCTCCTAAAAAATCAATTAAATTATTTTATATATATCTCATCCCATTTATTATTTTATTCAGATTCATACACTTGTAGAACAATGATTAAAAAACAGAAGAAAAAAAATATGTATATTGGAATTCCCACGTGGTCCATTCAATGGAAGTTGCTCGTTGTTTTTCAACTCCAGAAATTATTGCTATATAAACCCACCTTCTTCTTTATCATCACTACGAGTGAAAAAAACAAAGCCATCGTTTGTGCTTCGGCCTTTCGGTTTTAAACAACACGCATTCCCTTTGTTGGAGTGCACGTCTGCTGATTTTCTCTCTCTAATTTTCCTTGCTTTAAAGTAAACAAAACAAGAGTTTCAAGATTTTAGCCCTCTTGGCGGCATAAAGACGTTACCGGTGAGTTCATTTGTGGTTCCCTGCCGTGAAATGTGAAATTATGTAACACCCGTGTTTTGGGCCTAAGAGTTAACCGGATTTATAGTTTGAGTCAAATAAAATTTAATTAAAATAATTCAACATAAAATGTGGTGTATTTGAGCTTTAGTAAAAATGGAAGGACTTATGTTGTAAATTACCCAATTTTTTTTAAAAAGGATGACAACTTTCAAAGTTGTCATCTTCTCCCCTTTTCCCACAAACCCCACGTGAAACACCTCCCCCTTTCTCCAAACTCTCTCAAATATTCAAGTTACTATTTCATCAATTTGCCACTTGATTTCAACACCATTTTGAAAGGTAAACATGTTTTCTTAATCTCCTCTTTATCCCCTATCAACCCATAGTCTTAGATTTCAAAGTTATAGAGTTTTGAAAATTAGGGTTTATATCAAAGTTTGGGTTTTTAAGGGGTTTTCCAATTGGTTTTGATAAATTGTGTTGGGGCTTTGTTTAATCACGTTGAAATACACATTATATGTAAATTTGGTTAAATTTTGGTAAAAATCCGAAGTGAGCTCTTATACCCATTTTTGAGTTGTCAAAAACACCATTTTTGGTAGGTTTTTGGTTGAAAACAAAGGGCTGATGGTTAGCGTATGTTAGGAGGGTGATTTGGGACATTTTGGAGGTCATTTGGGTGTTTGAAAATAGAGATTTCAGCAAGGATATTGGGAAGCACGAAATTTGGTATTTTGGGGATTATGTGGATTGGAAAATTGTGAAATTTGGCTTGTGTTTGTTGAGTGAGATAATGATTGGGTTTTAGCATTGACTTGTGGTGTAATAAGTGTGTTTTGTTTGACTAGAAGCAAGAGGAAGCGTTGGAGAGGCTTTGGGACCAAATCCGGGTTCGTAGGAGGATTGTTTCGATTTGCTAAGGAAGGGCAGTGAGTGGTTTCAAACTTGATTTAAGTTTGGTTCGAGTATGTGTAGTGTGTGTGTGTAAAGTGTGCTTGGTAGGCCACTTCTAGTTAATTCAAGTTGTAGTTTAGCCATTGATATCCATACATGCTATTGTGCTTACTTAGCTATGCTCTTGTGATTGTGATTATTTGGTGCATGTATATATCATGATGTGAATATATGTGATGAGCATGAGTGCGGTTGATGATATGTGATGTGATAATGATAATTGGCACTAAAATAATTACCGATTGTAAATGATCGATCATTAGGATTAGTGTGCACACAAATTGAGTCAAAATGTACGCGGCCTTGATGGCGTTAAGTCATCAAGGAGGAGTACAATGATGTAACATTCCACCGGAAGCTTTTTATACATTTCTACGGGATGATGAGTGGAATCCCATCCGTAGGGCATGTGGCGATGAGTGTAATCCCGCACATGCAAGGTCCGGTGATGAGTGTAATCCCACCGAGGTAAAGTGTTGTTGAGGTTTAAATCCGCACAATCAAGGTAATTAAAGTGGCCAATTAACTTGTTCATGCATTGTGATATGTGATGTTGATATATGTTGGTGATATATGGTGTTGCTATATGATGTTGATATTGATAATTGAGCTTGGTAGGATCGAGAAACCATATATGCCACTTGAAAGACTAGCTAGGTCTACTTGATTATATGTCAATGTTTGATGTATGTGAGATTAGGATTTACATGCTTGAACCCTGCATTGTTGATGTTTTTCGTTTTAGAGCACCCTCACTAAGCTATTAGCTTACGCTCTTAATGTTCAACAATGCAGATTGTTAGCGTGGTGTTAGCTCGAGGCAAGGCAAGAAGGGCTTTCCAAGTTTGTGGCTCAAGTACGGTTATCAATTTTTGTATTAGCTAGCAATGTGGCAAGGGTTTTTGTATGAGCTTTATATGACTCATTGATATATTGATGTTTTGGATTGTAAAGCATGTAATACTATGACGAATGTTGGTGTGTGATGTGTTGAACTTATTTTGATTTTGATATAACTTAAAAGAAATTTTCAAAGGACTAATTTGTAAAAATTTGTGAAGTAATCTTTAAGAAATAAATTTGTCAAAAACTCGATTTAAACTTGATAAAATATTTTGAAAAAGTTTGACTTAATACCTATATCGAACTATACTTTTAAAAGTCGACAAATGCCCAAAATACATGTTTTTAGAGGAAAGTTTCGAAACCTCAACAAAGGTTTCGAAACCTCTCTGGGCAGATTGCCAAAAATTAAATATTTAAAGTAAAGTTTCGAAACCTTCATTAAGATTTCGGAACCTTTCTGGGCAGATGGCTAAAAATTGAAGAACAGTTTCGAAACCTTTATTAAGGTTTCGAAACCTCTCTGGGCAGTAGCTACTGTTTTTGAAACCCTAACAAAAGTTTCGAAACCTCTATAAAGGTTTCGAAACCTTGGCCCTGTAACGGCTAGTTTTTACAAATCCCTTCTTAAGGTTTCGAAACCTTTGGTAAAGGTTTCGATACCTCTGTGCAGGTGAGCATTTAATGCTTGGTTTTAATGGCTCCCAACGGCTCCAAACTCCTTCCAAAGTCTCCCAACGGTTAGAAAAGATCAAGAGCATATAAAAGGGGTCTCCAAATAGTAATGAAGAAACAAGAAAGTCAATCCAAACTTCCAAGCAATCAAATTCCAATTTGTACTCAATTTTCAATCTTTCTTGTAAAACACTAGAGTGTTCTTCATTGTAATTCTTGTGCTAGTGTTTCTTTGGGTGTATGAGAGAGCTTAAACTTTGCAAACACATTCCTAGTGAGGATTTTCTAGTTTGCTTATTTGTATTCATTCTTGGGATAGGATTCAATAGACTTTGGGGTATAAGTCTATTGAATTGTGTAAGGTTACTCCTTATCCTTAAAGGAAAGACAAATTAGTGAATTTGTGGAAAATCCTTAGTGTGGTCACTAAGGTAGTGGATGTAGACTCCAATTAGGGGAGTTGAACCACTCTAAATCTCCTTGCAATTTTACCTTTGCAATTAGTGACCACCATTCCTTCAAAAATCCAATTCACCCCCCTCTTGGTTTTGTTCGATCGATTGTCACTCTCATCAATTGGTATCAGAGCTTGGCTAATTGGAAGGTCTTACAACCTCTTGAGAAGATCCAAGAAGTGTGCAATCATCTACAAGGTCATCCATGGCTTCCACCTCCACCGTTGAAGCTTGGGGCGATTCTCAACCCACCAACAAGCCTCCATTCTTTAATGGAGTTAATTATGCTTATTGGAAGAACCGCATGAAGCTTTTCATTCAAGCTTTTGATCTTGAAACTTGGAAGATCATCATGAGTGGTTACACCGCACCGACTAGTAACATGGAGACATGGAGCAATGAAGAAAGCAAGAGATTCTCCACAAATGCTAAGGCAATGCATCTCATTTTTTGTGCCCTTGGCCCGGATGAGTATGGAAGGGTGTCATCTTGTTCCAATGCTAAAGAGATTTGGGACAAACTTGAAGTTACTCATGAAGGAACAAATCAAGTGAAGGAGACCAAAATCGGGCTTCTCAATCTAAATTATGAAAACTTCAAGATGGACCCCGAGGAAGACATCAAAAGCATGTCCGATCGATTTTCCGTGATTGTTAATGGTTTGAAGGGCTATGGTGAAGTGATCCCGGAAGATAAACTTGTGAGGAAGATGATTTACTCTCTTCCCGATTCATGGGATTCAAAGAAAACGGCCATAATAGAAGCAAAGGACCTCAAGACTCTCAAGTTGGATGAGCTCATTGGTTCCTTGCTTACACATGAGATGATGTCAAAGGGCAAGGAAGAAAAGAAGAAGAAAGTGGAAAAGAAGAAATTTGGCATTACTCTCAAAGCATCTAAAGAAGATATTGATTCTAGTGGAGATGATGAAGATAAATAGATGACTATGTTTGCCAAGAGATTCAAAAGATTCATGAGGTCCAACAAAGGAAGAAGATTTCAAAGAGAAGAGGGCTTCAAGAATGACAACAAAGTGAAAGATCCAATCATTTGCTATGAGTGTAATAAACCGGGACATATCAAGTTCGATTGTCCTCAATTGAAGAAAAAGAGCTATGAGAAAAAGAAGCACAAGGCTCATATAGCTACTTGGAGCGATGATGAATCTTCTGACGAGGACGAGAATGAAGTAGCCAACTTGTGTCTCATGGCTATTGAGGATGACTCTACGGTAACCTCTAATTCATCTTTTTCAATTGATTATACTTTTGATGAATTGCAAGAGGCTTATGATGAATTAGCCTTGGAGTATGAAGAGTCAATTTTGAAAAATAGAAAAACCATTTTAAAATTGAAAAATGAAAATATCTCTCTCTCTAAGTCTAATAAGGAATTTGAAAGTAAAATTGAGGAAATGCAAGTTAAAATAAAAGAATTTGAAAAGAAAAATCAAGATTTGCACAACTTATTTTCAAAGGTCCATGATGATCATCAAAAGGAGCTTGATGATCTTAAAGTTTCTTTCAATAAAGTTGGAACTCAAAAATTTGAAAAAGGTGAAAATTCAAGACCCAACTATATTAGGAAGAACTTTTATAGGTATAGACAAGGAGGTCATCAAAGATCATTTAATAGAAAGATAATTAAGAGCATTTGGGTTCCAAAAGGACTCATTGCTAATATGATCTATTGTCTAAGTGGATACCAAAAGGGACTAAAATTATAGGAACTAACTCTTATGGACCCAAAAGAGTTTGGGTACCAAAACATGCATAATTCCCTTTTTGCAGGTGTGTTGGAGCCTTGATAAGCAAATTGAAGAAACTTGAAAGCTCTAGACACACTAAATGAAAGGACACTTGAAGAGGATAAAACCTAATCAATCTATCTTGGCTCAAGTGGTAACATTTTCCTTTACATGCAATATTTACTCTTTCATGTTGCTTTATATATGGTTATTTGTTTTAAAGCATGTTTGAGGTTCCCCATATGTTGTTTGAATGCTTTTAGTAAGGGGGTGTCTTGTGTTGCATGTTTGCTTAATTTTTGGCCCTATGTATTTTTGTATGTCTTTTGGCCTTAAAATTAGCAATTTTGTGTGCTTACATTTTTTTTTGTTAATCTTTTGTTGGTTAAGTGACATTAGTTAAGATTAGTCACTTTTGACTCAAATTTGAACATTTTTAGAATCCAACTTTTAGCTTAAAATCATTGTGATTCGTTTTTGTTTGATCTTAGGTCAAAATGGTCTTTAATGCTAATAATAATCATAGAATTATTAGAATGCTTTTCGGAACTTATTTGAGGAAAAATTTTGACAAATTTTGTCAATTCTGGACCTAAGTTTCGAAACCTTCTGGGTTTTCCAGATTTTAGGAGGTTACTGGAATGAGAGGTTTCGAAACCTTTCATAATGTTTCGAAACCTTCTGCTCAATAGTTTCGAAACATTCACCATAGTTTCGAAACCTTCATTAAAACCTGGCCAATTCGAACGGGTTTTTCAAGCATAAAACAAAATTTTTCAAACCCTAACTTACTCTTTCAAACACCAATCGGCCAAAACCCAAAATTCTCTCAAAAACCTCAAATCTTTGACCCCAAACTACAAGATTTAATCAAGTTTTTGGGCTTACATCTTCATCTTCATCAATCGTTTGAGGTAATTTTTCTTTAAAATCTTTAAAATCTTTAAAATTTTCAGAAATTTTGGGTAATCAATTTTTTTTGGAATCAATTTTATTACTTATTAGAATATTGTGGGTTGCTTAAATTGTTATATATATCGTGTTTTTGCAGGAGGTATCACCCAATCTTACTTGAACTCTTGTCTAAACTCCTTTAGAATTTTGCCCACAAAGTGTTTGATAAAATTCCCCAACCAATTTTTAAAGCCAATTTTTTTTTTAATCATGCCTCCTAGAACAATTCTTCCTAGAACCAACCCTCCTAGAGCAAAACGTTCTCGTACTGAAATTGGTCAAAATTCCGGTTCTAATCCTAATCCTCAATTTGAGGATGTTTGTTTTAGAGATACCGAAAACCGAGATCATTATCGTAATATTTATGAACCTAAAAAGGTTAGAGAAGAACGAACAATAGATTTCAATTTTCTTATGTCTCAAGAATATAATTTTGACCTCTTTGAACTCTTTGCCGAATGGGAATGGCTCGATTACTTGAATATCCCTTCTTATACCCATCGTAAGTTGGTTCGTGCATTTTATGCAAATGCCGAATTTATCCGGTCCCCTAGTGAGCAAAATTCTATTGTTGGTATCCGTTCTTACCTCATGGGTACCGAATTTGTTTTAACACCTCAAATAATTGCCGATCATTTAGGTGTTCCACTTGGTGGAAATTTCAATGAGAATGATGCACATAATATTCCCGCCTTTCCGGATGATAGCCCCACCCAACTTCCTCTTGAGGAACGTCTTTTCTTACTCCTTACTACATGGTTCTTTCGTCCCTCTGGCGGAAAGGCCACTAGTATGCGAGTAATTGACTATTGGTGGCTACGCCAATATCGTGATAGGACTCGTCCCGATATAGCTACCATTATTTTCCTCAACCTCATCAAAGTCATCTCTAACCCCACTTCATTCTCCCTTTCCTTTGGGAATGTTCTTAGCCATATTTTTAGGAAGCTCAACATTGACACTTCCTTAGACCCACAAGTTAAGAACAAGAGCTTCATTGATATAAAATCTTGTCATAAATCTCAATGGTATCATGGAGTTCATGGTTGGGTTCATCGAGGAGGAATAGAGGAGATTGCCATGGAGGATCGTGAGGCTCCGGTAGAAGAGGATGCACCGGCACCTTTGACTTTGGAGACCATGCTTGCGACCATGGTCACACGCTTTGATAGCATTGATGCCCATCTTCGTGGCTTAGACGGTCGTGTGGCATCATTAGAGCATGATATGCATGATGTTCATAGTCACTTTTTCCCACCTACATTGCCTCGTGACGCACCAGATGTTTAGACCTATATGCATTCTAGTATGACATTATGATTTTATTATAGCACTTTTAGACTTATTTTGATTTAGACTTCGGTTTTTGTTTTTAGACTTGTTATGATCTTTGTTGAATACTTTTGCCTATGGATTCTATATTGTTGGATTTTATATCTTGGATGGATGTTATGTTTAATATGAATATTGTGGTTATTTTGCTATTGCTTTTTGGATTATACCTTATTGCTTTATTAACGTTTGTTCTTGTTGTAGCTATTTATCCTTTTTGCTATAACAAAAAGGGGGAGAAAATTCACTTTAAACAATTTGTTTTCTCAAAATTTGTAATCATGTCTTTAAAACTTATGTTTTTCAAAAATTACACAAAGACATTTATTAAGGGGGAGCTTATGAAGGAGATTTGTAAGTTTGACAAATTATTCAAAAACAATTTTTTACAAAATGTTTTGTTATATCAAAAAGGGGGAGATTGTTGAACTTATTTTGATTTTGATATAACTTAAAAGAAATTTTCAAAGGACTAATTTGTAAAAATTTGTAAAGTAATCTTTAAGAAATAAATTTGTCAAAAACTCGATTTAAACTTGATAAAATATTTTGAAAAAGTTTGACTTAATACCTATATCGAACTATACTTTTAAAAGTCGACAAATGCCCAAAATACATGTTTTTAGAGGAAAGTTTCGAAACCTCAACAAAGGTTTCGAAACCTCTCTAGGCAGATTGCCAAAAATTAAATATTTAAAGTAAAGTTTCGAAACCTTCATTAAGGTTTCGAAACCTTTCTGGGCAGATGGCTAAAAATTGAAGAACAGTTTCGAAACCTTTATTAAGGTTTCGAAACCTCTCTGGGCAGTAGCTATTGTTTTTGAAACGCTAACAAAAGTTTCGAAACCTCTATAAAGGTTTCGAAACCTTGGCCCTGTAACGGCTAGTTTTTACAAATCCCTTCTTAAGGTTTCGAAACCTCTGGTAAAGGTTTCGATACCTCTGTGCAGGTGAGCATTTAATGCTTGGTTTTAATGGCTCCCAACGGCTCCAAACTCCCTCCAAAGTCTCCCAACGGTTAGAAAAGATCAAGAGCATATAAAAGGGGTCTCCAAACAGTAATGAAGAAACAAGAAAGTCAATCCAAACTTCCAAGCAATCAAATTCCAATTTGTACTCAATTTTCAATCTTTCTTGTAAAACACTAGAGTGTTCTTCATTGTAATTCTTGTGCTAGTGTTTCTTTGGGTGTGTGAGAGAGCTTAAACTTTGCAAACACATTCCTAGTGAGGATTTTCTAGTTTGCTTATTTGTATTCATTCTTGGGATAGGATTCAATAGACTTTGGGGTATAAGTCTATTGAATTGTGTAAGGTTACTCTTTATCCTTAAAGGAAAGACAAATTAGTGAATTTGTGGAAAATCCTTAGTGTGGTCACTAAGGTAGTGGATGTAGACTCCAATTAGGGGAGTTGAACCACTCTAAATCTCCTTGCAATTTTACCTTTGCAATTAGTGTCCACCATTCCTTCAAAAATCCAATTCACCCCCTCTTGGTTTTATTCGATCGATTGCCACTCTCATCATGATGGCATGCTTTAGATGCTTAGGTTGCCTTGTGTATGAGTGCAAACCTCTTGTGTTGAATTGTGCCATTTGGGCCCTTTGAGCTTTCATGTATGACCTTAAATGCTGAATTTGCTCTTTTGTTGAAATGTCATGTTCGAATGCCTTGACTCATGTTGATTGCTACCTATGGCTCATGTAGGATTGCTTAAATGTTAGTATGTGCAAGTCTTATGAGTGTTAATTCATGCCTTTGGCCCTTTGTAAGCTCTTATGTATGTCTATGTATGATCTTGGTGTTCTTTTTTCATAGGAAGTCTTTAGAGTTGAGCAGTAAGTGCTCCCCTGCACAATGGTTTCGAAACCATGGGTAAGGTTTCGAAACCTTTGCAGAAATCTAAGATTCCAGACCTTACTGCCAGCCTAAGTTTCGAAACCCTTGAGGATGGTTTCGAAACCTTTGCAAAATCTGGGATTCCAGACCTCACTGCCGGCCTAAGTTTCGAAACCTTTGAGGAAGGTTTTGAAACCATGGAAGAGGGTTTCGAAACCATGGGTAAGGTTTCGAAACCATTGCAAAAATCTGGGTTCCAGACCTTACTGCCAGTCTAGGTTTCGAAACCATTTGGGGAGGTTTCGAAACCTTTGCTTAAAAATGCACTGTTTGATCCTTGTTGGCCTTTTTAAAGAGAAAAACCCATAGGTACTAAGATGCCTTTAGTCAAGATTAAAATTGGGTTGTTTGAATGTGGTTTGGGGTTCGAATGTGACAAGATTAAAATGAAAAAATAGGGTTGCTAACCGAGGGGGAACCCATTGGGTTCCCCTTCAGTTTTCCTAGTGTGGCCCACTCGGACCGGTCATCCAGCCAGACCGGGACGAGGGGGTTACATTTGTTGGTATCAGAGCCAGGTTTACCGAGACCTCGGGCATGTAATTGAGGTAAGCTTAATGTGTTAAATGATTGTGTTGTTCGATGCATGCCTTGCCATGAATTTTTGACATTTGAATGTTCGCATGATGTTTGAAGCATGAATTGCTGTGTCTGGTGTAAAGTGTGTGCCCATTGCTACTATTACTTAATTTAAAAAGATTTTTGATAAAAGGAGTACTTGAGCACCATTGGACCCTTGCTTTGACTAACGTTATCCATATTTGTTTGTTTGTTGTAGTTATTTCCTTGCTAGTTGTACCATGAGACCACGTGGGAGGCCTAGGATGGTTCGACCGGAACCACGGGCAGAGGCTCCGAGAGCTGAGCCAGTAGTGAGAGTTGAGGCTCAAGTGGGAGAGCCTGTGGTTGGAGTTGGAGCTCCTCCACCACCTCCACCACCACCACCTCCTCCACCGGGAGCGGGAGGTAAGGCCGGGGTCGAAGGAGAGAGACCACAAGGAGGCCAAGGTGGCCAAGGACCGGCCGGAATTGATTTAGCTCCGTTGGTTCAGGCAATAGCCGGGGCTTTTCAGGCTGCAATAGCTGGGGGTCAGGCAGCACACCATCAGGGTGAGGGCACCGGATTACCTTTAGAGAGACTTCAAGGCCTTGGGGTCGAAGAGTTCAGAGGTGCTACTCCAGAGCGATCAGAGCTATGGTTTGAGAAGACTGTCCGTATTCTTGCTCAGATGGGATGTACTGGTGAGCACAAGTTGGGATGTGTTGAGTCTCTACTTCTGGGTGATGCCTACACTTGGTGGGTCACCATTACTACGGGTATGGATGAGGCCGAGATCACTTGGGAGTTCTTTGAGACAGCTTTCCGGAAGAAGTATTTGGGTCCGCGATACCTCGATGAGAGGAATAGGGAGTTTATGGCATTGCTTCAGGGGAGTATGTCCATGACCGATTATGAGATCCAATTTGTCAGGTTGAGTCAGTATGCACCTGAGCTTGTACCTACTGAGGTGGAGCGTTGTAACCGCTTCCGTTATGGGCTGAGTGAAGAGATCAAGACGTATACTCTAGCTTCAGATTACACTGATTTCAATGTCTTGGTCGCGAGGGCCAAGGACTTAGAGCACAGTTTGAGTTTGACCAGGCGGTCAGGTGGATCTAGTTCGGGTAAGAGGTCCAGCAACTTTGATAGAGGTGATGCCAAGAGGCATCGGGACAACAAACATCATTTTGATCATAGGCGTGATGGCGATAACCACGGTAAGGGCCATCAGGGTCAGAGAGCTGGTGGGAAGTTGCCCATATGTGCTACTAGCGGGAGGAACCACTCCGGTGAGTGTTGAGGAAATTTTCATTCTTGTTGGAGTTGTGGGGCTAGAGACCATATTAGGCGTGACTGTCCACATCAGGTGGGACAGGCACCAGCTCAGGCTCCTACTAGAGCCAATGACTTTCAGAGAGGCCGCGGGCGCGGTAGAGGTAACTTCCAGCCGAGGAACGATGGACAGAGGAACATAGCACATGTAGTTGTGGTTCAGCCAGAGGGCGGAGGTCAGGCCAGAGTTTATGCTCAGCGCGGGGATCAGCATGACACCGATGTGATCGCATGTAACTTCTCGATACAGTCTTTGGGTTTGCTTTCTTTGATTGACTTTGGGTCTACACATTCCTACATATTGAGTGAGCATGCACAGTCTTTGAATTTGCCTTGTGAGATGTTAGAGGTAGGAGTTAGTGTTACTAGTTCCTTTGGGGACACTGTAGTAGTTAGGAAGATGTACCGAAGGTGTCCGTTGATGGTTCAGGGGCATGTGTTTCCAGTGGATATGATGAAGCTTCCTTTCTATGGTTTTGATGTGATTCTGGGTATGGACTGGCTCACGGAGCATAGAGCTAGGATAGATTTTGAAACTAAACGGATTTCTTTGAAGCTCACAGATGACTTTGAGATTGTAGTGGTGGGTGAGAACGTGAATTTCTTGTCCAATGTGGTTTCAGTATTAGAGGCTAAGAGATTGGTTGAGTTGGGGTGTGAAGCATACTTAGCGTATGTGATGAACCCTAACATGAGTGAGGTTAGACCTCAGGACATCCGGACAGTATGTGATTTTCCTAGCGTGTTTCCGGAAGAATTGCCAGGGTTACCACCGGACAGAGAGGTAGAGTTCAGCATTGAGACTTATTCTGATTCGGCTCCTGTTTCGATTGCTCCGTATCGCATGGCACCGAAGGAATTGAAAGAATTGAAGACTTAGTTGCAAGAATTGACAGATAGAGGTTTTATTCGACCTAGTTCTTCACCTTGGGGTGCACCAGTTTTGTTTGTGAAGAAGAAAGATGGAAGCATGAGAATGTGTATAGATTACAAGCAGTTAAATCAGTTGACAGTGAAGAATAAATATCTGTTGCCTAGAATTGATGACTTGTTTGATCAGTTGAGAGGAGCATCGGTCTTTTCGAAGATTGATCTGAGATCAGGTTATTACCAGCTAAAGGTAAGAGAGGTTGATGTACCGAAGACGGCCTTTAGGATTAGGTATAGACATTATGAGTTCTTAGTCATGCCTTTTGGGTTGACTAATGCACCGACAACTTTCATGGACATGATGAATAGGATTTTTCATCAGTATCTATATCAGTTTGTAGTTGTGTTTATTGATGACATCTTGGTGTACTCGCGAACTGAAGAAGACCATGACCGACACTTGAGACTTGTTTTGAAGACTTTGCTAGATCATCAGTTGTATGCGAAGCTCAGCAAGTGTGAATTCTGGATCCAAAAGGTAGTCTTCTTAGGACATGTAGTGTCAGCCGATGGGATTAGAGTTGATCCGAAGAAGATTGAAGCCATTGTTGAGTGGAAGCAACCGAAGTCTGTGACAGAGGTACGTAGCTTCCTAGGCTTAGCCGGATACTATAGAAGGTTTGTAGAGGGTTTCTCTAAGTTAGCCGCTCCATTGACACAGTTACTTCAGAAGAGTGTTCAGTTTGAGTGGAAAGATGCAAGACAAAGAGCCTTTGAGAAATTGAAAGAAGCTTTGACCCAAGCTCCTATCTTGATTCAGCCTGAGTCCGGGAAGGACTATGTAGTTTACAGTGATGCTTCTTATGTAGGGCTAGGATGTGTTCTTATGCAAAACCGGAGAGTAGAGGCTTATGCCTCAAGACAGTTGAAGACCCATGAGCGCAACTATCCGACCCATGACATAGAGTTAGCTGCAGTTGTGTTTGCTCTGAAGATTTGGAGGCACTATTTGTACAGTGAGAGATGCACAGTGTACACCGACCACAATAGTTTGAAATACATTATGACTCAGCGAGATTTGAATCTCAGACAGCGTAGGTGGTTAGAGCTGCTAAAAGACTATGATCTTACCATTGAGTACCATCCGGGTAAGGCCAATGTAGTGGCCGATGCATTGAGTAGAAAGATGGTCGTGGACTTGAGAGCTATGTTTGCTAGATTGAGTTTGTCCGGAGATGGTGGCTTGATAGCCGAGCTTCAGGTTCGACCTACTCTAGGTCAGTTGATTCGAGAGAAACAACTCTTAGATAGATCTTTGGCACCTCACGTGCAAGATATAGCCGAGGGTAGATCTTCAGATTACAGTTTCAGCACTGATGGGGTTTTGTGTTTCAAGGATAGAATAGTTGTGCCAGAAGACAGTGACTTGAGACGTACGATCTTGACTGAAGCCCACAGTAGTCCGTTTGCTATGCATCCGGGAAGTACGAAAATGTACCGAGACTTGAAGAATGAGTACTTTTGGGTTGGCTTGAAGAGAGATGTGGCCAACTTTGTGAGTAAATGCTTAGTGTGTCAGAGAGTGAAGGCGGAACATCAGGTTCCCTCAGGTTTGTTACAGCCGTTGAGAATTCCGGAATAGAAGTGGGAGAACATCACTATGGATTTTGTTTCGGGTTTGCCTTTGACTCCTACGAAGAAGAACTCAGTTTGGGTGATAGTAGATCGTTTTACGAAGTGTGCTCACTTCTTGGCAGTCAACACTACATACACCTTAGATAGATTGGCCGACTTGTACATTGGTGAGATTGTGAGACTACATGGTGTGCCGAAGTCCATCGTGTCAGATAGAGATCTGCGGTTTACTTCTAGATTTTAGGAGTGTCTGCATACAGCTTTGGGTACCCGTTTGAACTTCAGCACTTCTTATCATCCTCAGTCAGATGGTCAGTCAGAGAGGGTTATTCAGATCTTAGAGGATATGTTGCGTTGTTGTATCATTGACTTTCAGGGTACTTGGGAGAAGCATTTGCCTCTCGTAGAGTTTGCGTACAATAACAACTTTCAGTCGAGCATTCAGATGGCTCCGTATGAGGCCTTGTATGGCCGGAAGTGTAGGACTCCAGTTTGTTGGGCCGAAGTGGGACAGAAATTGTTACCTATGTCGGATTTGCTCAAGGGGACAACCGACAAGGTAAAATTGATTTGTGATCGTTTAACTTACGAGGAAGAACCAGTGGAGATCTTAGCTTCTGACAGTAAAGTATTGAGGGGTAGATCGATTGAGTTAGTAAAGGTGCGGTGGCGACGTAGAGGTGTGGACGAGGCCACTTGGGAGAGGAATGAGGATATGGAAAAGCAGTTTCCGTATCTCTTTCAGTCAGGTAATTTCGGGGACGAAATTCCTTAAGTGGGAGAGAGTTGTAACACCCGTGTTTTGGGCCTAGAAGTTAACCAGGTTTATAGTTCGAGTCAAATAAAATTTAATTAAAACAATTCAACCTAAAATGTGGTGTATTTGAGCTATAGTAAAAAGGGAAGGACTTATGTTGTAAATTACCCAAAAAATTTTAAAAAGGATGACAACTTTCAAAGTTGTCATCTTCTCCCCCTTTTCCCACAAACCCCACGTGAAACACCTCTCCCTTTCTCCAAACTCTCTCAAATATTCAAGTTACTATCCCATCAATTAGCCACTTGATTTCAACACCATTATGAAAGGTAAACATGTTTTCTTAATCTCCTCTTTATTCCCTATCAACCCATAGTCTTAGATTTCAAAGTTATAGAGTTTTGAAAATTAGGGTTTATATCAAAGTTTGGGTTTTTAAGGGATTTTCCAATTGGTTTTGATAAATTGTGTTGGAGCTTTGTTTAATCACATTGAAATACACATTATATGTAAATTTGGTTGAATTTTGGTAAAAATCCGAAGTGAGCTCTTATACCCATTTTTGAGTTGTCAAAAACACCATTTTGGTGGGTTTTTGGTTGAAAACAAAGGGCTGATGGTTAGGGTATGTTAGGAGGGTGATTTGGGACATTTTGGAGGTCATTTGGGTGTTTGAAAATAGAGATTTCAGCAAGGATATTGGGAAGCACGAAATTTGGTATTTTGGGGATTATGTGAATTGAAAAATTGTGGAATTTGGCTTGTGTTTGTTGAGTGAGATGGTGATTGGGTTTTAGCATTGAATTGTGGTGTAATAAGTGTGTTTTGTTTGACTAGAAGCAAAAGGAAGCGTTGGAGAGGCTTTGGGACCAAATCCGAGTTCGTAGGAGGATTGTTTCGATTTGCTAAGGAAGGGCGGTGAGTGGTTTCAAACTCGATTTAAAGTTTGGTTCGAGTATGTGTAGTGTGTGTGTGTAAAGTGTGCTTGGTAGGCCACTTCTAGTTAATTCAAGTTGTAGTTTAGCCATTGATATCCATACATGCTATTGTGCTTACTTAGCTATGCTCTTGTGATTGTGATTATTTGGTGCATGTATATATCATGATGTGAATATATGTGATGAGCATGAGTGCGGTTGATGATATGTGATGTGATAATGATATTTGACACTAAAATAATTATCGGTTGTAAATGATCGATCATTAGGATTAGTGTGCACACAAATTGAGTCAAAACGTACGTGGCCTTGATGGCGTTAAGTCATCAAAGAGGAGTACGGTGATGTAACATTCCACCGGAAGCTTTTTATACATTTCTACGGGATGATGAGTGGAATCCCATCCGTAGGGCATGTGGCGATGAGTGAAATCCCGCACATGCAAGGTCCGGTGATGAGTGTAATCCCACCGAGGTAAAGTGTTGTTGAGGTTTAAATCCGCACAATCAGGGTAATTAAAGTGGCCAATTAACTTGTTCATGCATTGTGATATGTGATGTTGATATATGTTGGTGATATATGGTGTTGCTATATGATGTTGATATTGATAATTGAGCTTGGTAGGATCGAGAAACCATATATGCCACTTGAAAGACTAGCTAGGTCTACTTGATTATATGTCAATGTTTGATGTATGTGAGATTAGGATTTACATGCTTGAACCCTGCATTGTTGATGTTTTTCGTTTTAGAGCACCCTCACTAAGCTATTAGCTTACGCTCTCAATGTTCAACAATGCAGATCGTTAGCGTGGTGTTAGCTCGAGGCAAGGCAAGAAGGGCTTTCCAAGTTTGTGGCTCAAGTACGGTTATCAATTTTTGTATTAGCTGGCAATGTGGCAAGGGTTTTTGTATGAGCTTTATATGACTCATTGATATATCGATGTTTTGGATTGTAAAGCATGTAATACTATGACGAATGTTGGTGTGTGATGACATGCTTTAGATGCTTAGGTTGCCTTGTGTATGAGTGCAAACCTCTTGTGTTGAATTGTGCCATTTGGGCCCTTTGAGCTTTTATGTATGACCTTAAATGCTGAATTTGCTCTTTTGTTGGAATGTCATGTTCGAATGCCTTGACTCGTGTTGATTGCTACCTATGGCTCATGTAGAATTGCTTAAATGTTAGTATGTGCAAGTCTTATGAGTGTTAATTCATGCCTTTGGCCCTTTGTAAGCTCTTATGTATGTCTATGTATGATCTTGGTGTTCTTTTTCCATAGGAAGTCTTTAGAGTTGAGCAGTAAGTGCTCCCCTGCACAATGGTTTCGAAACCATGGGTAAAATTTCGAAACCTTTGCAGAAATCTGGGATTCCAGACCTTACTGCCAGCCTAAGTTTCGAAACCCTTGAGGAAGGTTTCGAAACATTTGCAAAATTTGGGATTCCAGACCTCACTGCCGGCCTAAGTTTCGAAACCTTTGAGGAAGGTTTCGAAACCATGGAACAGGGTTTCGAAACCATGGGTAAGGTTTCGAAACCTTTGCAGAAATCTGGGTTCCAGACCTTACTGCCAGTCTAGGTTTCGAAACGATTTGGGGAGGTTTCGAAACCTTTGCTTAAAAATGCACAGCTTGATCCTTGTTGACCTTTTTAAAGAGAAAAACACATAGGTACTAAGATGCCTTTAGTCAAGATTAAAACTAGGTTGTTTGAATGTGGTTTGGGGTTCGAATGTGACAAGATTAAAATGAAAAAAATAGGGTTGCTAACCGAGGGAGAACCCTTTGGGTTTCGCTTCGGTTTTCCCCGTGTGGCCCACTCGGACCGGTCATCCGGCCAGACCGGAACGAGAGGTTACAAATTCAATTGTAGTTTACGGTTGATTCGTTTGTTTGATCGTGAAACGAGACGTGATTTGAATTTTGGAGTTTCTGTGATCTCTGATCTGCTGGTTTTTTTAGAAATCTTAGTTTAAAGAGATTCAAGTTTAATTAATTTTGATATATAAAAAAATTAATTTAACTGAATTTTTTAGGAGAATTCAACAATCCATTGAATTGAATCGATGATGGTGAAATTATTTTTAATGGTATATAATTTAGGGTATAGGTTTAAGAGTTTAAGGGATTAAGGTTTAATAGTTTAGGGTTTTAGGTTGATGGTTAAAGGTTAAATTATATATATAAAACATCAATACCCAAATCACCTTCTTCTTCAAATTTAGTCACTAATTTAAATCAAAGATTCATGCAAAAACATTTTTCCCAGAGGTTCTCTTATTGTTGCTAACATCGACATATATAAAACATTTCCTTCAATAAGCAAAGTAACTACAAACCAAAACAAAACAAATTTAGTCATCGGATTAAAGTGAAAATTTACGGTGAGACTATTTTTTCCAATAGATTAGGATCATGAAGTTTATTTGCTTAGAAATAAAGCTAAAAGTACCCTATGGGTGATCACTCTATGGCGTGTAGTTGAACCAAGAATTATTGAAGAATTACCCATTCTTATTGAAATCTTGTTATCGACTCCTTATTCACCATTAAATTTAAATAGAAACTCAAATAACTCGACTTAACTGAATTTCATAAATTTATTTCGAAAAAATTTTAAATAAAGTTTGAATTATAAAATAGGTCTCGCCAACTCGAAATTTTATTGACTCGACTCATCGAATGCTCGCCCCTAGTTGGCAAGAAATTCGAATACAAAATCATTTGAAGCTCGGCTTTTCTCGACTTGGCTTCATATGATATGTCAAACACAACATAAAATCAAAACCATTGGCCATCCACAACTTCCTCACAAATTTATATGCTAAAGGGAGAACATGAGAATAATGGCAACTCTTTAAGCAAATCCAGCAACTAAGGCTACAATGATCTTTTAACCATCAAGGATTATTGTCTCGTAGTATGTCTGCATCGGATTTAGTCCGATGCCCTACAAGAACATTCAACCCTTGTGTTACGGTAAGCAAATCATGGATGAATAAATACCATGGAGCAAAAGAAGTTTGAAATCACCGGTACCCTAGTCGATGAAAAGCTCGGCCGACTTCGTGTAAGCATAGTAGAACCATCAGAGTTCAGAAGTTTGTGTTTCAGCCTACACTACAATATCATGATCTTGCAACACAAGAGTGAATTCACTGATAGGTTTCAGAAGAATATTGCACACCAACTAGATTGTTGAAATCATGTTCTAGCATCTTATTTAGAACAGGGCTGATTTTCAAATTTCATCGAGGAGTCGAAAATTTATAAACCATCACCATGTCACAACTCTGTCAGTTCAGTTGAAACAGAACTCAGGTTCATAACCATTAAACACACAAGAAGATCTGCATTCTTGATATTTCACACGAACGCGCAACAAGCACGCCTAGAGTAAAAGATATGACCCGAGAGATTAGGTAATAAAATACAGACAATCAAAACCAGATCAACTGAATCAATCCATCACTAAAAGTCTAAAACAATATTACTAAGCATTCAACATATTTATGCAGGTAGAAAGCAAGATTAAACATGGCAGTTGGGTAGAGTTCAAGAGAACAACAAAGATAAGGCTCTTAAAAGAAAGTATTTTTTTCCCATTTCTTTCCTTATATGTTTGGAATTGAACTTAAACATGGCTACCATTACCCTAGAGCTTATAAGCTTAAATATTTCCCAAAAAGTCCCACTATATGGTGATAATGTCATATTCCATGACGTCGTCAGCGCGATATTTCTCAAATGAATACTGATAACAACCGATTTTCTTCTTGTTTGGCAAGCCTATGCCAGAAAACGACAATAGAATTCTATTTCAACCACATAGAGCTATCTGTTGTCTTAACAGTTTAAAAGGGGGAAAAAACAAAGGAAAAGCCTAGCAAACAAAGATGTTCAAAAGTTCAGCATGACAGAAAACACAAACAGCCCATCTAATAGAAAACAGGTCCATGACAAGTGCGGCGGTTGTGTCCACGTCGACCACAGCGACTGCATCGATATTTCCCTTCCGGAGGTTTACAGACCATTGGCCGGGGTTCCCCATCTACTGTATACTGCCAATCAAGAAGACAAAGCTTAAGCAAAATAGAAGGAGATAATGAGCATGTTGAGGAAATTGAAAGGAATTATAGAATAATAAACTTGCCAGCACACGAACGACTGGATAAGGACAATGTTGACGACCATGCCCTATCTCATCGCAGCGTGTACATTGCTGTGTCCGCTCCTCTCTGCTTAAGATATCCTTCCACCGTTGCTCTCTCCAGAGATCAGGATGTTCCTGACTTTCTGAAGGAGTTGGAAAGTAGTCCTAAAGATTCAAAATAAAAATGCCAAGTCAATAACAGAGCAAGAGAAAAATATGTGAGAAAACATCAATTAACTTGGTGAAATGACAATTAAAGTATCTGGGGAGCAGGGATGTCATTGTTTTAAAGGTTTCCTTGCAAAAAGGCATACGGCAAGTCGACAACCTATGAGAAATGCAAGTTTGAAACATAATTTTCCAGTGTGAACAGAAGATAATGCATTGAAAGCATATCATATGTGTTATGCAAGTCTGTCGATGAAGAATTGTTAAGAAAATAGATTTTGGAACTGAAGTAGGCAAATGTTAGTGCAGGCTAGACAAAAAGCAACATCAGATTCGCGCGTGCCATCATAAACCAACTTCAAAGCTATTAGACTGTTTCACAAATTTAAGTTGATACTTTGCTAAAGTGTGCATTATGTGTTTGTTATCACTGATAAGACCTAATACATACACATTGATATAGTAATACGGATTAAGATCTGTTGGTTTTAGACAAATAAAGTGTGCATTATGTGTTTGCTGATTAGTTTTGTACTGGCTTCATTATTCAGAAGTTAAAATATGCTACGTTACAGTTAAATTAAATTACCATGGAAATTACGTCAGCTTACGATCATCAGCATATGACGTTACCTAAGTGATGCAATCGTCAATAGATTCTCTTTGACCGTATCAAATAAATCTAAGGTAACCTATATTCAGCACATGCCACTTGCCGACATAAATACAAGATTACTAGATTGAGTTGTTGACAATGACTTAAACACATTATAAAAGGTAAAACTCAAGAATCGTTTCTCATGTGTCCAAATTTGTCCATATAAAATGGACAGATCTTAATCCATATTACCATATGAGCAACATGACACGTGCTAGTTTTTGAACAAGATTCGCGATGAACCAATAAACGTGCAATCTAAGACGTCCCACATTTATTTGTCTAAAACCAACAGATCTTATTAGATAATAACCTCTAGAGCTGCAGAAACAATGCACTTGACCTGCCAACTACTACCAACTGTATTACCGGTTTATGCACAAACGGAAAAGCAAACACATGCATCTCAAATCATCTAATGCAAAACATACCCTAACATATCTCAATTTCAATTTTTGGGATGTCAAGAGCATTGCTTTCCTGCAATTGATTGTTGAAGCATCATATCATAAACTAAGGCCTCTAATGCAAAATTGGACAAATGAAGTTGAGTTTTTAATAATGAATCAATTATAAAAGGTAAAAATCAAGAATCGTTCCTCACGTGTCCATATAAAACGGACAGATCTTAATCCATATTACTATATGAGCAGCAGGACACGTGCTAGTTTTTTAACAAGATTCGCGATGAGCCAATAAACGTGCAATCTAAGACGTTCCACATTTATTTTTCTAAAACCAACAGATCTTAGTAGATAATAACCTCTAGAGCTGCAGAAACAATGCACTTGACCTGCCAACTACTACCAACTGTATTACCGGTTTACATGCAAACGACAAAGCAAACACATGCATTTTATATCATCTAATGCAAAAACATGGATTAAGAGCACTGCTTTCCCGCAAGTCTGCAATGATTGTTGAAGCTTCATATCATCAGCCATTCAGGCCAAAGTTAAATTGTCCATAGAAACTAAGGTCTCTAGTGCAAAATTGGTTAGATGAAGTTGAGTTTATTTAATTAATGAATCAATTAAACAAATTCATCAAAAACCATTACATATTATCAACTGATATAGGATTCTATACCTCAGTTTCAGTTTTTGGGATGTCCGAAACACTGGTTCCCTGCAATGATTAAACAAATTCATCAAAAACCATTACATATTATCAACTGATATAGGATTCTATACCTCAGTTTCAGTTTTTGGGATGTCCGAAACACTGGTTCCCTGCAATGATTGTTGAAGCTTCATATCATCAGCCATTGTCACGAAAGTTAAAATATCTATAGAAATTAAGGTCTCTAGCGCAAAATCAAACAAATTCATCAAAAACATTCCATATTATCAACTAATATAGGATTCTATACCTTAATTTCAGTTTTTGGGATGTCCAAAACACTGCTTCCCTGCAATAATTGTTGAAGCTTCATGTTATCAGCCATGGTCACCAAAGTTAAAATATCTATAGAAATTAAGGTCTTTAATGCGAAATTAAACAAATTTATCAAAACACATTCTATATTAACTAAACATAGTATTATATACCTTAATTTCAGTTTTTGGGATGTACAAAACACTGCTTCCCTGCAATGATTGTTGAAGCTTCATATCATTAGCCATTGTCAACAAACTTAAGATATCTATAGAAATTAAGGTATAGCGAAAAATCAAACAAATTCATCAAAAACCCAATCCATATTATCAACTAAATATAGGATTATATACCTCAGTTCCAGCTTTTGGGATGTCAAGAACACTGCAATGATTGTTGAAGCTTTATATCATCAGCCATGGTCACCAAAGTTAAAATATCTATAGAAATTAAGGTCTCTAGCGCAAAATCAAACAAATTCACCAAAACCCATTCCGTATTATCAACTAAATACATGATTATATACCTCAATTTCAGTTTTTGGGATGTCAAGAACACTGCTTTCCTGCAATGATAGTTGAAGCTTCATATCATCAGCCATGGTCACCGAAGTTCAATTGTCTACTGAAACTAAGATCTGTAGTGCAGAATTGGACTGGGAAATGATGGGTTAATATGGAGGCCACCAAGGACAAAAAGATTCCCGCCATAATACGTGTTGAAATCGTTCGGGGAGGGGGAAAAACGTGGGAGGTGATGATTGAAAAGGTAAGAAATTGATTCCTCCTGAGTACAGTTTTGATTTTACTGGAATTAGTTTGGTTTAATGAATTTTTAATATAAATGAGACAAATTGGAGTAAAAGCTGATGAGTTGTACTTGGAAATGTTTAGCAAGAAGGAAACCCAGAAAAACAGCCGTTACTGGAATTTGAAAAACAAAATATGAGTTGAGTTGTACTTGTACTGCCATTGGTGGTGGTTTACTGGTCAAAACGGCGACGTTGCAACGGTTACTTCATATTAGTATACAGCAGGCCCTGGGCCTTATAAAGCAATGAATAGTGAACAAGAGCTTAATAAATTCGTATAAATCCTAAAACAAATATATTAAGGGTAATTATTTGATGTTCGGTCAGAAATTCTTTTTAGAAAGCTGACTTTTAAAAAATTTATGTATTATTTATAGGTATAAATTTTAATTCTTAAATTTTAAATCGTAATTATAAAATTTGTTTTCAAACTTTAAATCATTGACCATGTTTGGTAAACAACTATTTGAGTTAAGATTAGAGATTTAACCTGTCAAATCTTTTAATTTGAGTGTTTGGTGAATAGCGTATTGGGGTGAAACCTTTGATTTTGAAAAAGTTGCTTGTAGGAGCTTTTTAAAATTAGAGATTTTGACATAATAGTTATAAAGACCATTTTATTCTTAACAATTATCAAAAATCTTCAAGTAACCTAAATTTAACATTTTTTTATTTTAATACTTCACTCTCACGTATTTATATTGTGACATTTTTAAACTAATACTCTTTTGTTTATTTTTATTCTCACACATTTATATTTTTATTTAAATTCATTAATTAATTAAATTGTATTAAAAATAATTATATAAATAATAAATTAATATACAAATTCTTCAAATATGCTTAGTAATGTTATATCAAAAAATTATTTTTCATAATCTAATTAATATTAATAGATACAAAATATTTATAACTAATAAACTATTCAAATAAGTATCGAATATAATCATGTCCTTATATGTCATTTTGCTTGTTTAAATAATCAAACAACTATAAGCTATCAGTTTATTTTATCAAACATTTTTATACAATAAACTAATACAATCAACTAGTCAAATTAACTAATATAATTCGCTATAAATTATAAGTTATTCACTAATTGTTACATTAAAACTGAACCTAAACTCTAATATTTAAACTTTAAAAACTAAACTCTTGTCAAAAACAAAATTTCCACTATGAATGCATAAAATGATTTCTCATTAATAAAGTACTTTTTATTTAACATTTGCTCAATTGTGAGATAGTTTTCTTTTTATGAACATTCATTAAAAGATGTTAATATGGAAGTATATGTAATTTTTTCATTGATGTTTACACCTTGTATTCCCATTTTTGTCATAAAAATCTAAATTATACATTTAAGATAACAAATATTATAATGAACATATTAGTTTTTTCTACAAACTTTTATTGGTTGTCTGATTAATCTTAATGGACTTACATCGCACATCTAATTTTAGTGGATGAGTCTTTCAGTGAATATTTTCTGTATACACAGTACCTCAAACTTAGAACCTGCTTAAGCAATATCAAACTGCTTATCACTTAGACTAATCCCGTGAGTATATTTTTTACAAACTTTACCCCATATTTTAATTAATATATTGTATACGTCAAATATAATATAACTATATCGTTTTTATTAATATATTCATTTAAACATTTTACATGATAACCATTTTAATATATTGTATTATAACCCTATCGAAAATGCAAGACTAATCTCTACATACAGAACATGAGACTATTGTATCGAAATGTTTGAACTACCCAAACTTTTTTGGTTGACCCCAACATTCCCTACCTGTGTGACTGTTGTTGAGCAGTTTTTGGATATCAAATGGACCTCCTCAGAAGATAATTTTAATGTAGCCGGTTTTTTCTCTTTTGCAATCAGTTTCGCTACAGCACCCGCTGCTCTAGCTAATTGTCCACCCCTTCCAAGTGTGATTTCTATGTCCAACACACTCAACTTATAATTTAAAATTTAATTTAGTATAATCATCGATATCTGATTTATTAATCGATTAATTTGAACAGGATTCTAATTGTATTAAGAGACCGGCCAAGCCCTGTTAAAACATATTGGCCAGAGTACTATCATGTGTTAGAAAAGAAAACGTAACCGTTAAATGGATTTTTACAGCATTTCAAATATGTTCTGAATTGAATTTACAAACAATGTTTAAACTTTCAGTCAGCTGGTAAACCCAAGTTCTTTCAGTTGCTCTTCATCTGGCTGCAAGCTCCCTGGAATCGCACCAAATGCTCTTCTAGTTGCTTCAAATCCTAAAGCCAGATGGTGAAGATATGCCGAAGTGTCCTCCATATTTTTCCATAGGTTTAAGGAGGCCGATGCAAATTCCGTTGACGAATGTTTCTCCATTTCTATTGCAGAGGCCCGGTTCAGCTCAGAAACACGTAAAAACCGCTCCGTGGCTGCTTCCCAAGACAGCTCATATCTTTGTGCATCAGTCAACGGGACAGGCTCTTCACCGAGTGCCTTGCGTGTGGCTTCAACAAAACCATTGTCGTCGTCATATGTTCGGCAATTTGGAAACTGCTTGAAGAAGTCGTTAGAGGGGTGATTGGCACAAACAACAATCTTTCCCATGGCCAATGCTTCGGCTGTGGTTGTGCAAACAACATCTGTGGTGCTAGGATTCAAGAACACTTTGTAACTGAAAGGGAAAAGTGAAAACAAGAAAAATTATTGTTCATTGATCACCCTGTATTCATCACCAGACCAAGAAAATGGGGGCGGGAGGGAGTGAGATCGAAAGGAGGCTTACTCGTGGAACAAAGGATCAGCGTGATCACGACCAGGATGCACTCTAACTGTCAGTTTCAGCTTGCTAACAGCTTCCTTAACTTGATCGGAGTCCTCTCCATTGCCATATAGATCAACTTCAAGACCAGCGAGCTCGTTTTGGTGATCATGAAGCAGTTTAAGAAGTTCTCCATACCCTTTGCTCCAAACCATCTTCCCAATGTAGTAAGCCCCTTTGGTGAAAGCCTGGTTACTGCTATGTTGTTGCTCAAATCTTTTCTTGTCTATCTCAAGGAACTTGGGATTGACTCCATGGACATTGCAGATGATGGATCTGGGATAATCCTGAGTAGCAGCAGACAACCTAATTACCTGCAATTACACATGATTATATATATATATATATATCAACACATGGAAAGACAAGGAGGCAAAAGTAACATTAACATTTTACAATCGGGATGAAAATCAAAACTTATTAGGAAACTTACCTTATGGCAATAGATGCTTGCAACCCAACTGTTCAGATATTTCAGAAGAAATGCTTGGACTTTTCCATTTTTCTCTCTCTTCACATACTCCAAATAATTGGTGTGTATTACTCCAATGACAAGGCGGAATTTAGTTTTCCATCTCTTCCCATGATGAAACCATGTAAGATGCTCAGGTTCCTCAAGGACGGCGATATCTGCCTCTTCATCAGGGATGATTTCCGAGATGTCTCCTACAGGAAGAATGCTTCTCTTATCTACAGCAAACTGCATCACAAGTGGAATCATAAATTACCATCAGATTGTTACTATGCTACTCAAATGATGGTTCTAATGTCTAAAGAAACACCGGAGAGCAAAATGCCGCACAAGTACAGATAGGTTCTACCAGATTAGCATTCTGGAAGTTTGTAGATAAGATAAGATAAAGTGTATAATACAAGATAAAGTGGCCACTTACCATGTAAATAAACACACTAATACTTCCGGAAAAGAACAGATATGATTACCATCCAGGTAAAAGCTTGCTATGCAAATAAAAGCCCATTATGATTACCTTTCCGGGATAAAAGCGTATAGCGAAGCCAGCTATAAATGCAATCCTCTCCTCAAGCCATTGACGAATGTACGACTCTTGCTCTGAAGGTGAACCAAAAGTAGTGTTTTCTGGGTATACTAGCTTTTGATCTTTCAAGGATAACCAAGGAATCACCAATGTGATCTTTCTCTCTCCATCTTTGGCAAGATAAGCAGCTCGAAACAAAGGGTTAACTGCAGTTCCAGTCATCCATGGCAGACTTGCTGTGGTAAAAATTGCTAAATGCGGTTTTCTATCCATTCAATCATCAGATAAATGTTCCCAACCAACAATTTCAGCACAGAAGCTCGAAACCAATGCAATCAGCTTATAATATAGAGAGGCTGGCCTTTCTAGAACACAAAGTAATACCTACAACTGCATCAAAAATTATAAAAGCACAAGTATTAGCTGAAATGCAAAAGAAAATTGGAACAAGAGTCAAGAAACCAAGGTACTCTTACCTAAAATATAAAAAGCTAACAATTAAATTCAATTAGATTACCATGGAAATTACGTCAGCTTACGATCATCAGCATATATTATGACGTTACCTAAGTGATGCAATCGTCAATAGATTCTCTTTGACCGTATCAAATAAATCTAAGGTAACCTATATTCAGCACATGCCACTTGCCAACATAAATACAAGATTACTAGATTGAGTTGTTGACAATGACTTAATCACATTATAAAAGGTAAAACTCAAGAATCGTTTCTCACGTGTCCAAATTTGTCCATATAAAATGGACAGATCTTAATCCATATTACCATATGAGCAACAGGACACGTGCTAGTTTTTGAACAAGATTTGCGATGAGCCAATAAACGTGCAATCTAAGACGTTCCACATTTATTTGTCTCAAACCAACAGATCTTAGTAGATAATAACCTCTAGAGCTGCAGAAACAATGCACTTGACCTGCCAACTACTACCAACTGTATTACCGGTTTACGCACAAACGGAAGACATGCATGTCAAATCATCTAAAGCAAAACATATCCCAATTTCAACCCAGAAGCACGAAACCAATGCAATCAGCTTATAATATAGAGAGGCTGGCCTTTCTAAAACACAAAGTAATACCTACAACTGCATCAAAAATTATAAAAGCACAAGTATTAGCTGAAATGCAAAAGAAAATTGGAACAAGAGTCAAGAAACCAAAGTATTCTTACCTAAAATATAAAAAGCTAACAATTAAATTCAATTAAATTAGAATTCCTATGAATCGTGAACAAAGCTAATTTCAAATCCATTCCACGAGATGAAATCCATTTTCCGATCTATAGCTTAAATTAAGCTAGCTTTTGCTTTTGTTAATTTAAATAAAATGAATTAATTAAGTCAGACCAGCTTCCTATTTAGCAGATATTAAGTTAAAGGCGAGTCCTAAAACGAACTAAAATTATATGATACTAAGTTCCTTCCTAATCCTAGCCATGAAATCATACAAATGAACATTTTAAACAATAAAATACATGATTAAGGATTCTTTGACTATCTTAAAACAAACAGAGAGATTCCAGAATAGCTACTTCGACATGACACCATGAGAATCAAGAAATCCAGAGAGATTCCATGTTCAAGGATCGAAATCTAAACATTCGTTCTTTTTCTCTCCTTTTCGGTAAAAATATACGAGCACGAGAGAATCTTCAACCAAGCATGTAAAAGTAAACAGAAATCGTAATACAGAGGACTGGAGAAATCCAGATTGAAGAATAAAGTTAGGAAGGAGTAAAATTTACCTGTATTTTAGTTTGTTTTTCCTTCTAAGCGATTTCGAGACTTGGAAGTTTGCGGAAATGAGAATCTGAAAGGAAGAGGTTTTGACCAATAAGATAAGTTGGAGAGAAGGCGAGAGAATATGCTCTTGGGTCCGCCTGTTTTGTCTATTGGTAAACTAAGCATTTAGTCACTAAACTTTCACTTTACTTTTATTTTAGTCATCTAACTTTAAAATTTTCTGGTTTTATCACCTGATTTTCTATAAAAAAAATTATAGGGTTAACTACACCACGGACCACTTAACTATGGCCATTAACTCGAAAATATCACTAAACTTTAAAAAAGTACAAATCTAACACTGAACTTTAATTTTTTACTAAGTAGTTTTATTTGTGAAATTAAACTAATAGTTTAATTTTTTTCTCTTATGGCTGACATTATTCTCTATCACATTTTGGTACTAAAACATTCTCTCCTCTTCTTCTCGATTTGATTCTTTTGAAATTAACAGTACTAAAATTAAATCTTCAACTTTATATTAGTCTGATCTGCAATCTCCATCGTCTGATCATCATAAAATTAAATATACTATTTTTTTTCATTCTTCTCAACTTCCCATAGTTCATACGTGAGAGAAAATAGTGCTGAAGAATCAAAGAGAATATAAAAATATGGGTTTGAGGAAAAAAATCCAAAGGCTTTTGCATATAACTAAAAAATCTTAATCGGTCTTAAACATTTAACGGTTAACAAAAAACACAAGATTCGTAAGTTAAGTGATTAAAAAAATAAAGTTAAGTGACCAAAAACATAATTTAGCCTTACTTACTTTTTTGACAACGATACTTCTTATTTTCTTTTTTCTTTTTTACATCTGACTGGTTTACCAAACTGCGCATTTTTGTTCGTTCGTATTTCCTTATATCATGAATTTGAGATCCATTAAGAATACTTCTCGTCCTTTCTCTTAGAGTCACTCATTCTCATTCCTTCTAAGTAGTTTTAGGGTTAAAATTAAATTTAAGATTTGTAAAAAAAAATCTTTTTATCGAATTAGTGTTACTCGTTAGTCAATCCAACTTAGTTAAAAAATATTTCAATCACAATTTTTGTCCCTTTAAATTTTAAAATTTTAAAACCAGACAATAGTAAAAAGGGTAATCTTTCACCTGTAGTACTTTTTGTTTGGGGTTTGTTCTATTTTGGTCACTAGAATTCAAAAAAAAAAATATTTTGGTCACTTACGTTTAAAATCATGTCTATTTTGGTCCCTTGGCCGTTAGTCTCCGTTTCTTAAAAAAATATTTTTTAATTTAACCCTCCAAACTTTTAAAAGTTCATTTTTCATCATCTTCCCCAAAAATCCTTCCTATCATGTGATAATGTTTCGGGTATGGGAGGGGTATCCCGCATCACTTTAAACATAGCGACAACCTGCATTAACAAAGAGAACACAAAGAAGTTGGATGTAACCCCTTCGTCCCGGTCTGGATGACTGACCGGTCCGAGCAGGCTACACGGGGAAAACCGAAGTGAAACCCGCTAAGGCTCCCCTTCAGTTAGCAACCCTAGAAAATTTTTCTTTAATTATTATTTTGTCTAGATGAATTATTTAATCCTATATGAAAGGACAACAACGGAAGCAACAAACGAGACGATCAGCCCAACATCATTACAAAACAGTCCATTTTTAGCTTAATAGGCAGGCCGTTTCGAAACACCCAATGTGTGTATCGAAACGGTGGTCAACCGTTTCGAAACACCCTCAACGGTCAACTTCTCGTGGTCAACGATATGAAGATCGTTTCGAAACGCCATGGCCCGTTTCGATACCTTAATTTATCGGCAAAATCTCAAATTTCTAGTGGCAAAAATGTATCAAAACGACCCCTGGCGTACCGAAACGTCTGGCCTAAAACAAGAGGTCGTATCAAAACCGGACCAACTGTTTCGATACACATGCTACGAAAAGTCAGATTTTAACTAGTTTATGGTTCAAGGCAGCCCCAAATTCTAACCAAAACCTCCCACATTCAACATACATCAATTCTAGATGCAAGGCACCCTATATAAACATGCTTAGCACACATCAACCATATAAAAACCACTCAAGTCAAGCATCACATCAAGGATTCATATATAGTTTTTAACATATCATGTCTTAGACAAACACACTTAACATTCATAGCAAGGGTATAGGACTTCAACCACAAGGCACATACGCATCAAGTAAAACAAGGTCTACAATCCACAATATAAAGACATACATATGGCCAACATAAATCAACGATTAACATGCTCATCTAAACACAAAATCAACTAAGGAGTTTCAAACCAACTCCAACAAGTCTACACCCCCATCGTCTAGGCATTATTACAAATACGTAAATCATACTTTAGCTAATTTGAGAACTCCAAAAGCTTCTCCCTTGCCCACTTGCCTCCCGAACTCTAACGATCTGCAAGTTGGAAACAAAAGAGAGCGTAAGCTAACTAGCTTAGTGAGAGAAGCTCTATAATTCAACAAGCATGCAGTTTTCAAAACACTTTTCATAATTGACAATAAGCCAATGGATGCACGAATGATTTTCACAATAAGACTACACATGGTTTGCACATGCACAACCAACATACGCACGGTGGGACCACACATCACCGTTCGACTAGTAGTTTTCTGATGGGACCACTCATCATCTTACTCTACTACTAGTCACTACCGGTGGGACCACTCATCACCGTAGTTAAGACAACCATCACATGAGGCGCGACATCAATACGACTACACAACAACAACGATGTAAACAACTCGAGATGCACATGATACCACAACATATAACCATTCATCAACACATAACAAAGATGTATGAGTAGTAACTTACTGTTGAAAAATATTTTGATATAACAATTATGTAAAAAATGTTTTGGACTTATTTAAAGATTTCAAAAATAATTCAAAAGTCCTTAAAACTTGAAAAATATGTTTAAAATGTTTTGACTTTGCACCTATATCGAATATGCATTTAAAAGTTAAAAATTAGCCAAAATTGGATTTTTAAGTGAAAGTTTCGAAACTTTTCTAGGCAGAATGCTACTATTTTTGAAACCTTAACAAAGGTTTCGAAACCTCTATGAAGGTTTCGAAACCTTGGCCTTGTAACGGCTAGTTTTTACAAATTCCTCCTTAAGGTTTTGAAACCTCTGGTAAAGGTTTCGAAACCTCTATGCAAGTGAGAATTTAAAGCTCGACTTTATGACTTCTCAACGGCTCCAAAACATCTCCAACGACCATAAACGGCTAGAATATCATTCCACACTATAAAAGCAACCTTGGGACACTTGAAGATGGTTAGAGAACACATCCAGGCAAGATGATCAAGAGAATTTGAGTCCAATTCTTATTTCTTCATTTCTCTTGTATATAGTGTTTAAGTGAGTGCTTAAATTGTAAATCTTTCACTCTTTCTAGTAAGCTTAATTTGTGTAAACACCCACCTTGTGAGGTACTTAGTTTACCAAACAAATCCCTTGTAAAAGGAGAGGTTCTAGTTTAGCCTTAGTGAAAAACTAGAGTGGTTCTATCTTAGCCATTGAAAAGATAGGGTTGTAAGGTTATCCCTTTGGCCTCAAAAGGAAGAATTCATAGTAGTGAATTGAGAAATCCTTAGTGGTGTGCTAAGGTAGTGGATGTAGGCTTTGGTTAGAAAGTCGAACCACTCTAAAACCCTTGTGCAAATTGTCTATCTTTCTTTCGATTTTTAGCCAATTCATCCAAGGACCAAATACAACCCACTTGACGGTTTCGGAAGATCGATTCGAGCGTGCTACAAGCCCAACAATTGGTATCAGAGCCTCGTCTCCATCGAAGGACTAACATCCGGGAGTAAAGATCCAATGCTCGAAGTCCACCGTTCAAGAAAATGGCAAGATTTGAAGAAAGCCATTCTATCTCGTGTCCTCCACTCTTCAAAGGAGAATCATACTTCCAATGGGCAAATATCATGAAATACTTCATCAAGTCTCAAGAATATGAGGTTTGGGGCATCATCGAAGATGAGTATTTGGAAGCTCCAAAGAAGAAGAAAAAACAAAGGAGTGCCAACGACACAAAGGCAAAGCTAAACACTAAGGCGATGCACATTCTCTATTGTGGCCTTAACGAAGAAGTTTCTAAGAAGATCTCCACATGCAAAAGTGCCAAAGAATTATGGTTGAAACTTGAGAAGCTTTATGGCAACAAGAAGGGAGAAAAGAAAAATGATGATCAATTATGTGCAAACCTTCTTTCCAATCCAAAGGTGGATGGTGTTTTGGCTCTCGATGAGCCTGAGGTATCTTCTAACTCAAATGAATTAAATTATTATACATTTGATGAGTTGCAAGATGCTTTCGATGAATTATTTTTAGAATTTGAGACCATGAATTTCAAATTTAAAAAAATTATTTCAAAACTCGAAATTGAAAATGATTTTCTTTTAAAAACAAAAGTGGATTTTGAAAACCAAAATGAAATTTTGAAAAATGATTTAGAATTTTCAAAAACAAGCAAATATGTTTTAGAAAAAGAAAATCTTGATTTAAAAGTTAAGCTCGAAAGCTTAACAAAAGAAAATGAAATTATTTTCAATAATTCATCTTGTCACATAATGGCAAAATGCTCACATTGCCATTATCATGGTCATTCCTTACATACTTGTCCTATTAGGAAGAGAAAATCTTATAGGATTAGACAAGTATGGGTTCCCAAGGGAACTAAAGACATTGTGACTAATGTAAATGGATCCAAAGAAATTTGGATACCAAAATCCAAGTAATTGTCTTTTGTAGGTGTGTTGGAGCAATAGCAAGAAAAGTAAAGATATAAAAATGCTCTAGTCACACAAGTGAAGAAGATGGATAACCTCTAATCTTATTGCATTGGATTATAAATCATTTGGTTACTTATTTTGATGATATATGTCCATGCATCATTGATTCTTTATATTTATAAGCGCATGACATTTTATGATGCTTTATGCATATGAATCATATTGTTTCATTCATTTGTTTGCATAAAGTTTTAAAGTCTTGGATAAATTAAATTTCATGTGTTTTAAATTAATTTGATTCAATGGTGAAATTCAATCTCTTAAGTGTCAAGATTTGTGCTAAAAATTTAATGGAATGCTTTAGTAAGGGGGAGTTTTATTTTTCAAATGTTTTGTACTTAAACTTTTTTTTAACTTACTCTTCATTGTTATTATGTACTATAAAGATTTGAATTATTTTTGATATAGCAAAAAGGGGAGAAGTAAGTGAAAAATTAAACGAGAGCTTTTGTCAAAAATAATTTTTCAAAGAAGTTTTGTTATATCAAAAATGGGGAGATTGTTGAAAAGTATTTTGATATAACAATTATGTGAAAAATGTTTTGGACTTATTTAAAGATTTCAAAAATAATTCAAAAGTCCTTAAAACTTGAAAAATATGTTTAAAATGTTTTGACTTTGCACCTATATCGAATATGCATTTAAAAGTTAAAAATTAGCCAAAATTAGATTTTTAAGTGAAAGTTTTGAAACCTTAATAAAGGTTTTGAAACCTCTATGAAGGTTTCGAAACCTTGGCCTTGTAACGACTAGTTTTTACAAATTCCTCCTTAAGGTTTTGAAACCTCTGGTAAAGGTTTCGAAACCTCTGTGCAGGTGAGAATTTAAAGCTCGACTTTATGACTTCCCAACGGCTCCAAAACATCTCCAACGGCCATAAACGGCTAGAATATCATTCCACACTATAAAAGCAACCTTGGGACACTTGAAGATAGTTAGAGAACACATCCAAGCAAGATGATCAAGAGAATTTGAGTCCAATTCTTATTTCTTCATTTCTCTTGTATATAGTGTTTAAGTGAGTGCTTAAATTGTAAATCTTTCACTCTTTCTAGTGAGCTTAATTTCTGTAAACACCCACCTTGTGAGGTACTTAGTTTACCAAACAAATCCCTTGTAAAAGGAGAGGTTCTAGTTTAGCCTTAGTGAAAAACTAGAGTGGTTCTATCTTAGCCATTGAAAAGATAGGGTTGTAAGGTTATCCCTTTGGCCTCAAAAGGAAGAATTCATAGTAGTGAATTGAGAAATCCTTAGTGGTGTGCTAAGGTAGCGGATGTAGGCTTTGGTTAGAAAGTCGAACCACTCTAAAACCCTTGTGCAAATTGTCTACCTTTCTTTCGGTTTTTAGTCAATTCATCCAAGGACCAAATACAACCCACTTGATGGTTTCGGAAGATCGATTCGAGCGTGTTTCAAGCTCAACACTTACACTCGGGTTTAGGTGAACCCTCTAGGTCCCACCCAAACCCCCAAGAGTTCCATTTCGAAAACAAATCAAAGGTTGACATTTCTACTCACCGTTGATACCCAAATGAGAGCCGAAAGCCAAGCTCAAGTCACCAAATCCTTCGGATTCGTCCCCGAAACTTCACCAACTAAATTCATTGCTTCTAATCATCCCAACGAAATTAAAACAACCTCAAATCAGTTCACGAATCAAAGTAGCAAACCCGGAACACAATTCAAACACAAAACACAAGATTCAAGCTAAGAACAACCCCCAAAATCCTCATTCCCGAGCAGCCATGAAACACAGCCCAAAACCCTTAATTTCAACACTTAAATTACTCCCAAGAGCTTCCAAAACAACCCTTATACATAGCCTAACCATCAGCCAACAATTTCCAACATAAAGCACTCCCAAAACTCAACATTTCAACACTCTAAAACCTCCCAAAAACTCATTTTTGGGAAACAACCTAAAATCTTGTAAAAATCAAGTATGTTGGACCCTTTAGGTTGTAAATAACTCATATTACCTCAACAAATCAAAAGCCTAAGTTATAAACATTAAAGATGACATTTTTAATCTAAAAACTCAAAACTTTCAATTTCAAAACCATGGACATTAATGAAAACTAAAGGTATGAGCTTGAAGAGAATAACTAGGACATGTCAAAAATGATTTTACCTTTGCAAAAGCTCCAACAACAAGCAAGATATGGGATGAAATAGTAACCTTGGGGAAGAGGGATTTTTGACGTTGAACCAAATGAAAGAGGAGAGAAGAAGAAGATGAATAGTAGAATGTTTGAAATAAGAGAGTGTTTATTTTAAAAGTTCCAAATAATTATCACTTTGCCATTAATGAATGGCTATCACCAAAAATCCTAAAATTCGAGATTTTGGGTTCTAATTTAATTTCAAAATTGATCCAACGTATAAAATGAATTTTTAAGACGAAAAGGAAAACTCGAAACATTATTTAAATATTATTTTCACCCGACCTCCGAACTCAGGTGTTACATTGGCAACATTTCTTATTTAAAAACAAACCCGACAAAGTAATTGGACGTGTTCTTCCTTGCACACAGTTAGGGCACTCTTAAATTTTAATGATTAGCAGATAAGTCAAATTGGCATACACTGCAAGATTATTAGCATTATGAGAAGCACATAAGCCAGCTTTTTATTTTCCTTTTCCGTAATATGATATTGTTTCATGCAACAATGGGAAGTTGGAATGCTCAAAATTTTCTCCAATACTCAGTTAATTTATAACGTGAATTAAGATACATCAGGTGCTTTACCAGTGAACATTTCAATAATCGTACAATCCAAACAATTCAAGCTAAATCAGAAAAATAACAATTAACGGTTCATGATTACGATGATGACGACATCTGCCACACCGAGCTAATCTACTCTAGTTTTCATACAAAGATTTAAATTGTCAACTTACATCATTTGTGCTTATGTCCATTTATATCCGCCACTTCTTTTATGCTTAACTAACTGTCCAATAAACGATTGCAGTTATGGGGATGAATTGCAGTAAATGAACCTATGGTTAACAAGAGAGGGGAGAGATATAGAACTTACATGTTTGGAATTGGACATCCCAAAGTCAGCAAGCTTGACAGCTCCAGATGCATCAACAAACAAATTAGCTCCTTTAATATCCCTGAATATAAAAGGAAAACAGCATACTAAGCCACCAATATTTCATTATAGAATATTGAAATAGGTTTTTCCTCTTCTCAAACTACTAATCTTTTCCTGCTTAAATTTTGAATTGGAAAGAAAGTAGATGTCATCCACTTATATACTCTAATAGGCTATTTTTAACCCCCCATATAAGGGTAGAGCTTTGTACTTTAGATTGTCTTTGTGCTGTGCAAATAAGCCAACTCAAAAAAGATATGGTGAGTAAAATTGCGAACGGATTCTGTTATGGCACCACAGTGATCGCGAATATATTTATTAATCGAATCAGGATGAACATACTCCAGATGTATATAGAACTTGTCTTCCACTTGCATACGATAATTTGTATTTCTTAATAGATATCAAGTGAAACAAAAGGAGAGGTGAAACCCATAATATGCAATCAGCACTTACTATTTCACTACTATAATACTGCACTAGATTCGGATGCTTGAGATGGCTAAGAATCTTGATCTCCTACAATAAAGAATTTAGTTAGGGATTTATAGAAGAAACAAATAGTTATAGGTAACCATCACTTATATCTTCCTAAAATGAAGAAATGTAGTAATATTTTTGGCAGAAAAAAAGTTAATTTTTGGGAAGATAAAATTTTGAAAGTTTGGAGGTTAAATTAAAAATTAATTTTTTTAAGTAACGAAGACTAACGGCCAAGGGACCAAAATAGACACGATTCTAAACGTAAATGACCAAAATAATTTTTTTAAATTTTGGTGACTAAAATAGAACAAACCACAAACGAAAGGGACTACGGGTGAAGATTACTCTAGTAAAAATTATATTATGCACCCATAAATGATAAATTTTAATTTTTTTTTTCAAAAATATAAAGTTATAAGTTAAAAAGGAAATGTTCTTAATTTTAGGATATCAGAGTTTGAGCAATTTGTGTAAGATATGTGCGCGTTATTAAAGTATTAATAAATAAAATATACTATTATGAAATCACAATAGATGCTAATAATAATAATAATAAATTACACAATAATAATTTTTTTCTATTATCAATTGGTAAACTATACCCAATTCTCTTGAAAGGAATAATTTATCAATGTACAGAATAATAGGTTGCAGCAACATAGTTTTGCATTATTACCACAATAAATAGGTATCTGTAAATACAGTTGTTCTATCTTTTACCAATCTGTACCCAATTCTCTTGAAAGGAAGAGTCTGTCAATGTACATAATGACAGGAGCAGAAGCTGCAACATAGTTTTGCATTTGAATTCTCGCCGACGCCTCGTCCTCCTTTAGTTTCTTCATTAGCTGTGCCTTTGTAGGGAGGGCATACATCCCGGCAGCTACTGCTTTCCTGATCGCCCAACCATGGTGGGGTGCAAATACCTGAGCATAGGCCTTGGAAGCTGGATCTTTTAAGGAACCACCCTTTGTGGCTAGAATTTGTTCGAATAGTACCCTGACCATGTCGAGACCACGTTTCACTCTCAAAAGGTTTCTTGTATGACTCCCGGCTTTCCTCACGCAATTCCCTTCTATGTCCCTATCGAGCATTGCATTTAGCGTTGCGATCGACTTTGACGCCTCTGCAAGATCACCAACCTTTGCAACATAATCCATTTCTGCAAACTTGAAGGCGATGCCTAAACAACCAAAGAGAGGAGAAACAAAAGAACATGCGCGTGAAAAGGGGGCCACCTCCATATCAGTCGTTTGCGAGTTCACCGAGGCCGCAAGTTCCTTGAAGGCATCAGCGATTTTTCTCAATGTCTTATCGCTCTCCGCGTTTGCCATTTCTGTCTTTCTAATCTGTCTCTGGTCCTTCATATTTCAAAATATTTTAATCTTATAACCACTTTAAAAAAACACCAACGAAATCTAACAAGTGAGTCTTTAACATTAACAAACCCTACATTAACAGATATTCCAAAGCTATAGAAGATGAATTAAGAAGCAGAACACCAAAAACCGAATACGGCAAGTGAGTCTTTCTTCTTCTTTTTTCCATTAATTCAGTTGACGGCACACTAAAAATAGAATTAAAAGGCTTTATTTAGACAAAAAGAAAGAAAAACAGCCGATTTAACCTACAATTCCGGGTCCTGTAGAAACAATAGCAGATAGTTTGATTCAGTTAGCCTGTTAGTAGGCACTTAGTTGAATCTGTAAGTAGGAAGTTAACAGGTCCTACAGTGCTGCACTACGACTTTTCATTTCAAAATTTCAGGCGCTTTCCATTTTTTTACAATTTATTCTCTCAAAACAAGAAAAATCTAAAACAAAATTAGAGCTACAGATCTACAACATGAAGAGAAAAAAACGCAGTCAAACAACAATAAGATTTACCAAACAAAATTCCTGGAGGATCCTAACTAGGCAAATCGAAAAGTGAAACAAGAGGGCGAAAGCAGTTAAATTAAAAGATTATAGAACCCTAAATTTCCTTCCCTATCACATATTTTCACGGAAAACTAATCAAAGAAATATGAAAAAACAACATTAAGTGAAAATAAAACGAAAAAATCTGTTGATTAGAGTACGGATTTACCTTCTAAAACTGCGATTACTTGATTCTGGGAAAGTCGGAACCAAAATGAAAAGCTCGCGAGTACGAGTATAATGACTCTGGTGTATTCTCAAGTCCTTCACGTTAGAGATCATTTGTGGAAGTGGCAATCGTAGATTCTAAAGAGGAAATGGTTTAATTACTACTTTGACCCTACTTCTATTCCATATACCATTTTTTTAATTTTTATTTTTGAATATGTTAGGTGTGATAACAATGTAGTATTTAATTTTTTTAGCTCTTTAATACGACGCACATCGTGTACATATAGTGCTCGAACTCGGATCACTTTGATAAAATACATCATTGTTTATCATCGGGACCATTTTACGGGTAGGAGCAAAATTTTTCTTAACTTCCGTTAAGTAGAAATTATTCAAAAAAAAAAATAATATTGAGACGTGTCTATATTCAAATGCATTATTTTTATCATATGATAACGAAAAATAACTGTTGATAAACAATAATATAATAGAAATTTTAAGCTGTTTTATTTTTGTTGTTATTAAAACATTTTTTGAATTATAATTTTGTAAATAAAATGATAACACGTAATATAATATTTTTTAATTTATATAGTTGATGTAATTATTCATTTTTTATTTAAATAACTATGTACATTAATCTATGTGTATAGATTCTTGTTTTGAAAGTATAATTTTAAAAGGAGAAAATTGTTTTAAAAGAGAAACAAAATATATGAATGTAAATTATTTTGTAAGGACATCTAAGTACTAAATTCAGTTGCAGCTTATGGATCAAAAAAAAATCAGTTGCAGCAACTGGAATTGAAACCCTGCAGTGGACAATCTAAGTAATACAATTTTTACCTTTAGCCCCTCTTAAATATAAATAATGCAATTAAGCCCTCTTAGTCTTTAGTTAGATTTCAAAATTGCATTTTTAGCTCCTCCAAGAAAACAATAATGCAATTAGTTTTATTAAAAAAAAACACCCTGACCTCAAGATTTTATAATTTTAACTCGCCCCCTAACACAAATTTTCTAACTTCATTATCAACCTCGCCCATCTCGAAGAGAAAATCCTTGACAAAAGAAACAAGGGCCAAGGAAAATGAAATGCTTTCGTAGTATTTAACTGTCCATATCAGATTCCCCTTGTTTTCTAAACAATATACCAATTATGAAACTGGTTTCAGCTAAAATAAGCAATACCAACATATTTTCTTGCCTGCTTTTAACATGTGCAGAAAGGATCTCATAAGTAATACCGCAGAATTCGATCCTCGTATCGCCTACGATTATTGCAGGTGGTAATGGTATCTTCTTGTTTACAAGCAACCACCGACATTTACCAAAAGAACCATCTTTTCCCGGTAGGAGTTTTGCTTGGTTCATCCATTTTTCTGTTATCCACGCCCAGTTTTAACGATTCCAGTCTTTTCCTGCACAAACTAAATGTAAGATACACAGGAGGAAATGTGAAAGGAAATACGAAAAAGGTGCAGGGTTTCATTCACAACATTCTTTCGGACTTAAATGCTAGATAGAACTCATATTTTATGGGTTAAAAGGAGAAACAGCTTATTGTTTACGAGATCAATGGACATTTTGTATAAAAGAAAGATAGGGAAAACAGAAGAATAAGTATTTGATTTATGGGATGGTACTAATAAACATACATTATCTGGAAAAAGAAGATTCTTCGTAAATCAGAAACATTACTTGGTATCTGTAAGTCGACCATGCAGGCTCCATCTTTGGCGAAATCCTTCAATGCCTTCCATTCCACTTGCTAGAATCAAGCGCCTATAGAATAGACGTAACATACGATTCAGTTCCAATGATGATCAAATAATTCTATATCACACTGCTATATCAATTAATAGAATAGGCGTACGTAACAAAACTTGAATTACACCCATCTCTTCCTTTTTCTTTAAGTATCTGTACCCAACATTTAGTTCAGGTATACTCTTGTCATTCACATATCCATATTTGATACTTGCTCTCGAAACCAAGTAACACAGGACAAAACGGTTTCTCTAAAAGAACATGTTATTTTCCGTCTGTCTCTATTGCTTTAAGTTTATTTCCATCCAAGATGCTTCATTAGCAAAGAGTGGCTATGAGGGAAGAAACATCGGCGAGATACTAATTTGGATCTTTAATTTTCGTAGAGAAGACATCAGAGAGGCTGATATTTGCAACTTCTGCTCGAAGTTTTATGGATACTGAGAAAGCTATTTATTTTTAAGATAGTGCTAAATAATCTTGATTTGGAACCAGAAAGTAAGTGTTGAAAGGGAAATACTTTAGGACTATAAAGATTCATGGATTCTTGCAGAAGGCATAATAATATCCTAACCATTTACCTCTCCAATGATGTGACTTCTGATTCAAGCTGCCCAACTCTTTCCTTTGCTTGATCAAAAGGCATTGACAGCCCCAACTTTCTCTCACTATCCTGAAGCCGTTCCCTTATTTCCTTGTCCTAAAACTCAGATTTCCAAACAAACTTGAGGAAGCTAATTCAATGTACTGATTCGTGTGTCCGAAATAACCACTAGAAATCTTACCCTCTTTTCAGCACACTGTCGATATAATGCAAGCTCATCTTGACAGAATGGCTCGATATCATTAATCTGCAGACCTACAGCATACGGCAACCATAATGAATGTGACTGTACACGAAATGCATGAGAAAGAATTCGGTCAATAATTTGGCAAAATTAAGAAAATACTCAATAATGTCGCCAAAAGGAATGCAGATGTAACATCAGCCAATCAATATTACACATAGCTAACCTTTTACATAAGATTGTCAATGAGAAATAAGACTTACACAAAAATAGATTCCGTAAGATCCCATCACATAACTCGACGCCTTCAAGCACATGAGATGCAATTTCTTGCGGGACGACGGGAGAAGGTGGCCCCATCATTAGATCATCGCCGACTAATATCGTTTCCTCCATTGTTGGCTGTGAATCAACTGAAAACCCACAGCAGGTAAAAAGAAAAAATCACTCGTGAGCATTGACCATCCATACTTTTAAACAATAACTAGAATTGACAGAAAGAAAAATTCATATGTCTAGGCAAAGGCACAAGCAATGTTTATATACCAGTAAACAATTATTAGGTACAATTTCAACTCGAAAAACGAGAACTATGTTCAGCCATACTTCATGTAACAAAAAATGAGAAATCTTTCACAGTTCAAGTAAATTTACAAGAAAAAGCAAATTCCTTTGAATTTAGAAAACATAAAGCAATAATAGACATCTAAACTAAGATAGCAAGACCTTCACATACCATCCATGGCTGCTTTCCAGTTAGGTTTTCACCCGGAATGAACTTGGAATAGAGTTCTGGTTGAGATTCAGTTAAAACCTGTGAAATAAAAAGAAGAGAATAGAATCAACAGAGTTTCTAAATCATTCTGGAAAAATTTGAAACACAAAGAGTAGGAGCAGATAGAACATAGAAATCATGATACCGAGGAGCGGACAAAGCTAGATTGAAGAACATAACAGAATGATGAAAAAAATGAAGTTAGAAAGGACCTGTAAATGCCACTTCCTTGTAAGCAGCGACGTCCAATTTTGGGGGAAATGAGAACCGAAAGGAAGAGGGGCCAGCAGCGGATTTTGGCAAAAAAGAAGGTTACAATCAAATTTTAGGGGTTAAAATGAATTTTTTAAAAGTTTTAAAGGTTTAAATTTTTAAAAACTTTAGAATCTAACTAAATTTTTTATTGATTATTAAGGTCTTAGTTTAGGGTATATAGGGTTTAGGGGTATGGGTTTAGAATTCAGGAATTGTAGTTAGAATTTAGCATTTAGGGTTAGATTTTAGGGTTTAGAGGCTAAAGTTTAGTTTTTAGGGTATTATGTTGAGGATTTAGGTTTTAACTTATAAAGCCTAAATTCTAACCTTAAACCTTAAGCTTTTACCAATAGATTCTAAATACTTAAACACCTAAACCCCACACCAGAAATTAAATCCCTAAACATCATAACTAATATGCTTGTAGAAATTTTTAGTCTTCACCGTATGTGTACGAAATAATTATTTTTTTAATAGTCTTAAGATGAGTACAAAATTACATATGTTCATAATTTTTCTATCTAAATTTTATTACAGATATTACAATTTTTAAAATTTGATTGAAATTTTGAAAAAGGTTCTGAGTGGTAAAATTAATCTTTTAAAATTTTCAAAGGATTGAATTTTATTTTAAAAATTTGTGGGGGCAAGGTCCATCTGACCCATTACCGTCCATCATTGGGGTGAGGCCGGGTTTGGATTGGATTTACTAATCCTATTAATACATTTCATTTGATTAAGTTCAATTCGTTTCGAAATATAAACTTTAAATTTTACATAAATTGTCTGTATTCATAAATAATTAATTCAAGTTTGTTTCTTCGACCCATCTATTTTAATTTTTTTCAAAATATTTATGATATTTTAATATAATATTTATTGATTTATATATTTATTCTTTTAAAAATTATGATTTAATATATTTTAAAATATTTATATTATATTATAATTGTTATTATAAATTTATTTTTAGATAAAAACTTCAATACACAGGCCGTGTAAACTTAGTTTACACAAGCTTTTTAGTTTTAAGGGTTAGGGATTTAGTTTAGGGTTTAAAGTTTAGGGGTTTGAGTTGTAGTGTTTAGAATTTAAGGTTAGTATTTAGAATTTAAGGTTTAAGGTTTAGAGTTTGGGGTTTAGTTTTTTAGGGTTTAGATTTAGTAATTTAAGATTTAGGATTATAGTATAAATATGCAAACTTGTGTAAAATAAATTTTACACAGCCTATATATCAAAATTAAACCCTTAATTTTATGTGGAATAAATTACAAATATAAAAATGAATCAAGCTTGCACCTTAAGTATTGAAGCTTAAGTCCAACTCATATTTAAACATTTATATTTTTAATAAAAAAGCATGTCACTCGATTAAAATTTTAAAAAACAAGTTCCTATGTCATTAAAAATTAAAACGATGATTTGGTATAATAATAAGTTTAGTCTCTGAAACTTATACATTGTATTAATCAGATCTTGTTGAGATATGAGACATGTAGAATGAGATACACAAGCAAAAATAAGACAAAGATAAGGCGAAGATATGAAACTTTATTTTCAAGTTACATTGGCTGGTTATTTATACATATTAAAAGCAAACCCTAACGGTATAACCACTCAACGTTGACTCATGCAAACCCTAACAGATTAACCGTCATTGTTAACGACTTGCTACTTAATATTTTTTCTGCTTCTTCTGCTCTTTACTGTTCAAAACTCCCATCAGGTGTCGAAAGTTTGAAAAATAAGCTTTGGATAACGGTTTGGTCAACCCGTCATCTACCTGATGAACAACTGATACATAGTTTACCTTTAACAGTCATGCAGCAATTTTTTCGCGTACAAAATGAATATCAAACTCGACATGTTTGGTACGAGCATGATAGACAGGATTAGCACTTATAGCTACTGCACTACTATTGTCATTCCAGACACCATGAATTTGATGTTGAGCAAACCCCATTTCATGAAACAATGGTTTGATCCAAATAATTTCAGTAGTGACATCTGCTATACTCTTGTACTCGACCTCAGTTGTCGATCTCGACACTGTCTTTTGCTTCCTTGAACTCCATGAAACCATATTACCTCTTAAATAGACTGCATAACCAGACACAAACCTTCGGTCGTCTAGATTTTCTCCTCAATCTGCATCAGCAAAAGCCTCAATATTAAGATGATCAGTTAATGGCGCTGGGAAGAACACAAGTCCATAGTCCAATGTACCATTGAGATATCGCAGGAACCTCTTCACTGCTCCTAAATGTTGTTCTCGTGGTTCATGCATATACTGAGCCAATTTATTAACATTGTATGCTATGCCTGGTCTGGTATGACATGCATACAACAAGGCACCCACCAAACTCCTATAGTCTCTAGCAACCGGGATAGGACTATCCGCATCCTTGGTCAACGTAAACGAGTTAACCATGGGCGTGGGTGTTGGGTTTGCATTGGACATGTGCGCCTTGTCCAGTAATTCTAGCAAGTACTTCCTTTGATTCAAAACCAAGGAATCCTTAATCTTCTAACTTGTATGCCAAGAAAAAAATTGAGGCTCCCTAAATCTTTTAGAGCAAAATGCTCACCAAGTTGACCAACTACAAAATCGATTGCCTCGTCAGATTTGTAACCCCCTCGTCCCGGTCTGGCCGGATGACCGGTCCGAGTGAGCTACACGGGGAAAACCGAGTGAAAACTCCCTAAGGAACTCTCCCTCGGTTAGCAACCCTATATTTTTTTCATTTTAATCTTTCCTAGATGAGAATTACATCTTATGTGATCATACAGCGGAACAATATTTACGAAGCAATCAAACGAACCCAAACTAACATTTAAAAGCCCATTTATAAAGTTATCCTGTAGGCGGTATCGATACCCTTAAGGGGGGTATCGATACCCCTTTGACTAGGTCAACAGGGTTTGGTCAACCTGAGGAGACAGTATCGATACCCCAAATGAGGGTATCGATACCCTCCCCTAAAGTTGACTTCCCACGGTCAAAGCCAAGACACCGGTATCGATACCCTAGAGGCCAGTATCGATACCGAAATCGACAGTGGCTCTAGTGGCCAAAAAGGTATCGATACTCCCCTCGAGTATCGATACACGAGGCCTGAAACCACAGGGTAGTATCGATACCAGATCAACGATATCGATACCCCAGCTACGAAACTGCAGGTTTGAGCTGATTTAGAGCACAAGGAGGCCCCTAAATCCCTCTAACACTTCAACCAACACACTATCATCAATCCCTAAGGCAAGCCAACCATAAAAGCATACATATTTAAGCCAAGGGAGTCAATCAAACATGGATTAAAGCATTCATACATAGCATTCTAGTTAAAGAGCAATTCATGCAATATTGGCATACTCAAAACACAAAGGACCTTAAAAGGAACAAGACTTCTTGAAAGGTTTGCACTCATACACTATGCAACCTAAACATTCTAAAGCATACCATCAACATCAAACATTCATCATAGTATAGCATGCTTACAACCCATGATCAATCCAAAAACATCATCAAACAAATGAGTCACTCACGCTCATACAAAGACCCTTGCCACATTGCTAACTATTACAAAATCGATAACCATACTTGAGCTACAAGCTTGGAAGCCCTTCTTGCCTTGCCTCGAGCTAACACCACGCTAATGATCTGCATTGTTGAACATTGAGAGCGTAAGCTATAAGCTTAGTGAGGGTGCTCTAAAACGAAAAACAACAACAATGCAGGGTTCAAGCATGTTAATCCTAGTCTCACACATATCAAGCATTGCATACAATCAAGTAGACCTAGCTAGTCTTTCAAGTGGCAAATATGGTCTCTCAATCCTAGCAAGACTAAACATCAATATAGATCATCATGCAACCACACCATATGCCACAATCACATATCACCATCATATATCACAATACATGAACAAGTTAATTGGCCACTTTAATTACCCCGATTGCGCGGATTTAAACCTTGACAACACTTTACCTCGGTGGGATTCCACTCATCACCGGACCTTGCATGTGCGGGATTCCACTCATCGCCACATGCCCTACGGATGGGATTCCACTCATCATCCCGTAGAAATATATGAATAGCTTCCGGTGGAATGTTACATCACCGTACTCCTCCTTGATGACTTAACGCCATCAAGGCCACGTACGTTTTGACTCAATTTGTGTGCACACTATCCTAATGATCGATCATTTACAACCGGTAATTATCTTAGTGCCAATTATCATACCCACATCATATTTAACCATCATCAACCACAATACATGCTCATCACATATCTACTCATCATGATATATATACATGTATCAATCAACCACAAATCAAGAGCATAACTAGTAAGCACAAAGCATTTGAGGATATCAAAGCTAAACTATCAACTTGAATTAAATGGAAGTGGCCTACCAAGCACACTACACACACACACACTACACATGCTCGAGCCGAACTTAAAAACAAGTTGAAACCACTCACCGCCCTTCCTTAGCAAATCGAACAATCCTCCTACGCACCCGGATTCGGTCCCAAAGCTCCTTCAACGTTTCCCCTTGCTTCTAGCCAAGCAAAACACACTTATTACACCACAATTCGATGCTAAAGCTCAACTATCAATTCACTTCACAACTATAAACCAAATTTCACAAATTCCCCAAATCACAAAATCTCCCAAAACTCAATTTTCGTGCTTCCCAAAACCCTTGCTGAAAAACCCACTTCCAAACACCCAAATGGTTTCCAAAGCATCCCAAAACACCCTCCTAACCTAGGTAGACCATCAGCCTCTCATTTACAACACAAAACCCACCAAAAACTCAAGTTTTACAACCTTAAATCTAGCCCTAAGACCTTACTACGAATTTCTATCAAAATTCAACCAAATTAAAGTATATGGTGTATTTCATCATGCTTAAACAAACCCCCAACATAATTTAACAAAACAAATTAAAAAGCCCCATCAAAACCCCAAATTCCTTATGAACCCTAATTTTCAAAACACTATCTTTTTGAAATCTACAACAAGGGATAGATAGAGAATAAAGAGGAGGTTTAGAAAACATAATTACCTCTTAAAATGGTGTTGGAAATGAGTGGAAAAATTGATAGAATAGTAACTTGATATTTTTGAGAGGGTTTGGGGAGGGGAGATGGTTTCCACGTGAAAAGGGGGAGGGGAAAGGGAGGAAGACACTTTTTTTTTGATAAAGTGGTCTTGTTTTTGAAAGCTTTGGGTCAAATCGTGATATAGGTCCCTCCCTTCTTATTTAAGCTCAATTAGGTCATTACTAGAAGTTGAATTATTTTAATTAAGTTTTATTTAACTCGAATTAATACCCGGCTAACTCCTAGGCCCAAAACACGGGTGTTACAAGATTCTCCTATAATAATGTTATCGTCCACATATATTAACATGAACGTTCTTACCCCACTCTTATCTTGAATGAACAATGAGGCATCGGCTCGAGTTTCTTTGAAACCAATCTCCAACAGATAAATTTTTTAATTTCATGTGCTAGTTTCGAGGTACCTGTCTTAAGCCATAAAGGGCCTTCTGAAGCTTGCATACCAATCTTGCGCCATCAGATGCTACCTCTTTAGACCTTGGTGGTTGATGCATGTAAACGTCTTCCACCAAATCACCATTTAAAAAGGTGTTGTTCACAACAACTTGGCTTAATCTCCACTTCTTGGACACAGCAACAGAAAGCACAACATTCAATGTGGCAATTTTGACCACTAGACTGAAAGTATCTTGGAAATTCTGGCCAGAAATTTGAGAAAAACCTTTGGCCACCAACCGTGCCTTATGTCTGTGCACAGAGCCATCTGGGTTTCGCTTAAGTTTGAAAATCCACTTGCATTCTATTACAGTGCGACCTTCAGGTAGACTGACTAAAGTCCAGGTTCTATTGTTCTTAGGAGCGTCAAACTCAGCAAATGCAACTTCCTTCCACTTGGAAGACATGAAGGCTTCTTGAATCGTAACATGTTCTATCTCATCAGACACATTAGTTGCCATATACACCTTTGATTTAAAGATTCCATTCCTGCTACGTGTAACCATAGAATGTGTTTGTAGAACTGAACTTTGATTAATTACCTCAGTATCACTTTGTTGACCTTCTTGGTCACCATTTTCAAACAAACGACGCTCATCTGTTGCTGGCACATCACCTCCAAAAAAACGGCCATCTATCCCAGAAGCATCATCATGTACTTCAGGAGGAACATCTGCTGGATAATACTCACCTGACTCATTCACAGACTGATGCATAACTACTGGTTCAACCACTGGATGCACAGTGATAGCAGTTTCTTGAGTATTTACATGATCAACTTCTTGAGTATTTGCATAATCAACTTCTTGAGTGTTTGTACGATCTGCTACTGGAGGATTTGCAGGACTTGTACCGAAAGGAATCTCACAAATTGTTGTTTGTGAAACACCACATTGATTTTGAAGCCTGGTTACATCCACCAAAACTGGAAGCTTGTTAGACTTTTGCACCACGACACCACTCTTTCCTTAACACACCTTATCTGTAAAAGGAAAAAACTATTCACCAAACACCACATGTCGTGAGATAAAAACCTTTTCATTGGGTGTTAAGCACTAAAATCCTCAATGTTGGTGACTGTATCCGAGAAATGTACAAGGCTGAGATCGAAATTTCAGTTTATATTGTTGAAAAACTTGCAAGTGAGGAAAACATTTACAACCAAATACTTTCTACTTGAGTAGTTTGGTTTCTTCTTAAACAACACCTCAAAGGGTAATTTTCCCATTAGCACTTTAGTTGGCAGTCTATTGATCAAATGAACTGTTGTACAAATTGCATATGCCGAAAATTTAATTGGTAAGTAAGCTTGTGCAAGAAGTACCAACACTATCTCAATTACATGGCGGGTCTTCCTTTTCACCACTCCATTTTGTTCCGATGTATGAAGACATATAATTCGATGAATGATTCCTTTATTAGCTAACGTTTTTGGCAGGCCACAAAACTCACCTCCCTAATCACTCTGTAGCTCTTTGATTGAGGCATCAAACTGAGTCTTAACCATCTGTTTGAACAGCTGAAATACACCAGCTGCTTGAGACTTGTCTTTCAACAAATACAACCACGTGTGCCTTGTACAAGAATCAACAAACGTGATATAATATTTATAACCATTCGACATTTCATGTGAGAGACCCCAAAGATTTGTATACACAAGTTGAAAAAAATTGTCATAATAGGTACTGGATGGAACAAATGAAAGTTTATGGCTTTTACCCATACAACATGCTACACAAGTTGGAAAAGAAATTTTATTAATAGCCTTTGGTAATTTTACATCAAAGCTACTACAAATTTACACTAGACTGTCATGTGCAGGATGGCCAAGGTGTCTATGCCACAATTCATACGTATCACTCGACATATTTACAAGATTAACCTCAAAACTGTTTGCTCCTTGAGCAATTTCCACAACAAATTTGTACAAGCTGGCTGATTCTTGTCCTTGAAGCAAAACCTCACCAGTGACCTCATCACGATTAAGTAACAGAATAACACTTTGTTGATTGGAAAAGACTAGAAAATATGAGAAATAACTCAAGATCAGCGGAACAAAGAAGATAAGATTTCAGGATTCAAGCGAAAGATACCATGTTGAAATATGGGATATGTAGAATGGGATACATAAGAAAAGGTAAGACAAAGATAAAGAAAATAGATGGAACTTTATTTTCAATCGTATCCTTTTCAAGTTACATTAGCCAGTTATTTATACATATCAAAAGCAAACCCTAACGACATAACCACTCAACGCTGACTCATGCAAACCCTAACAGGCTAACCGTCATTGTTAACGGCTTGATACTCAACATGTCTTAATTTGAAATAATTTAATAAATTTTTTTAAAAGATAATTAAGAGCCTCATTAAAAACTCATTTCATCCAATACAAGATGAATTACGGTATCGAACAACAAAAAGAAAAAGAAAAAGTACCTAAGATATTATAAATTAAAAAATAACCAAAAGTACAAAGGGACAACCCTACATTGGTCAACACCATGGATACATTCCTTACACTAGGACGTAATGAATATGATGCCACTCCAAAATACAAAGGAGGAAATGCGCTAGTTAAGAATAAGCCTAAAACCTGCAGTAAAAATAGTTCTACATGCACATATTTTGAATTGAATGAGGGTAAATAAATGAATATGATTATATATATATATTGTGACAATCATTTTATTTTCTACTATTAATTTCAGTCATCCATTTACCTTCATATAATGGTAAAAAAATATAAAATTTTTAAGTTTTACTTGGTGTAAGAGGATCATAATTCGAGTTTCTATTTTACAAGTCGAATTTTTCACATCATACATTGTAATACTTAATTTATATTAATCGGTTAACAAATTAGATACAATACTTATAAAAAAATAATTTGAAATAAATCACAATTCTTTTTGCACCTCCTTAAGAATTTTATTTCGATAATCATTTCATATTGGCTTAACTGTCAAATAAGTGCTCAAACTATACTTTTTTTTTTCATTTAAGTGCTCAAAGTTTTTTTGGAGCAAGTAGGTGCCTAACGTTTTAAAAGTTATCTGTTTAAGTGCCCGCCGTTAACTTACTTTAAAAATCCCTATATTTATCAAAATTCACAAATTAACCCTAAAATTCCTAGATCCCTAAATTCGACCACTGTTGTTGTCGTTCATCACGCTGCCGGCGACAGAATGAAGCTTTCTTCTCTTGTCGCAAGACTCGAATGTCATTTGCCGGCTAATCCACCGCCATTTGTCATCGATCATTTTCTTTTTCTTTCACGAGTTCGACTTTATTTCGAGGATAGGCACGCCATCCGTCGACAATTTGCGACTAAAGAATGAGAGAAATGATTGTGGAGGTCCGGTGACAAAAGTGGTGGGTACGCCGTCGACAATTGACGACGACAACGACTGGAATTGAGATTTGGGACTTAAGAATTTAGGGGTTTGACGACTATTTTGAGGATGTTTGAGAGTTTTAGGATATTTTTGAAAATAAAACATGCCATGTGTCATATTCTTATTGACTAACGGATTTTTTAACAGTTGTTAACGACAAGACACCTAAATAAAAAATTTAAAAACGTTAGGCACCTATTTGGCCCAAAAATACTTTGGGCAGCTATCTGGAAAAAAAAAGTTATAACTTAACCACTCATTTGACACTTAAACCTTTTATATTTTAGTAAGGGTAAACAACATTGGTGACTACTAAAACTATGGGGTCGGTTATATTTTGACCATCCACCTAGTAATTTTGTCAATCACACCATTGAGCTTTTAAAGCGCACTCAACTAAGTCACTTTGCCGTGCACTTTTGCAAAAATAATGATGCAGTAGTTAACGAAAATTTGTGTAATTACACATTTGGTCATTCATATTTATGCATACAATCAATTTATTTTTAATTTTAATATAAAAATTAAATTTAATCATTCAATCAAATGATGATACATGTATAATCCTTTCTCTAAATTTAGATAGGTAGTTAAAATATGACCGACTCTATAGTTTAGTGGTCATCAGTGTAATTTAATTTTTTTAGTAATTAATTATCGGTCTTTCCTGAGACTGAGACTCGTTACAATTTTGAACTCACGTGTGATCCAGTAGCCATCCTACAATGCGACAGTGAATTGATTTAAGAATCTTCCTTCCTTGGCTTTCCTTCACTTAAATCTCCAGAATCCAACCAACCTTGACGAACCTTCTTACCAGAAAAAACGAGAAAAAAAACCCAGTCCCCAATCCAAAGATTGAATCTTTAAGCTTTTTTTCACCCGGAAATGAGCGCTAAGAAAGTGTTGGTAGTGGGCGGCACAGGCTACTTGGGGCAACATCTCTTGCAAGGATTTTCAGAGATCCAAGGAATCATCTCATATCACTTAGCATTCACCTACAACTCCTTCCCTCCTCAGCCTCTGCTCGACGCCTTCCCCGGCTCTCTCGCTTTCCACGTTGATCTGAAGACCGGAGCTGGTTTCCATCCCATTTCTCAGCAATTCGGCCAGGTTATTTATTTCCCTTCCTTTCAATCTCTTTCGTACCCAATAATTCTTACCAGTGTTAAAGCTTGTGGTTGTTTGTTGTAATGGCAGCCTGATGTGGTTGTGAACTGCGCTGCTCTGTCGGTTCCACGCGCTTGCGAGAAAGACCCTGATGCCGCTGCATCGATCAATGTGCCTACTTCTCTTGTAAACTGGTTGTCAAGCTTTACCCAAAATGATAATAATACTCTTCTTATTCATCTCTCAACGGATCAAGGTCTGTGAATTATTGGGGTTTTTGTTTTATGAATTCTAATTGTTTGATATAATGTCTGAATTGGAAATGCTTGTCTTTTTGGATGTTGGTTTTACTCGTTAGTGTATGAAGGAGTGAAGTCGTTTTACAAGGAAGAAGATGAAGCTCTTCCTGTTAATGTTTACGGGAAATCGAAAGTTGCGGCGGAGCGGTTCATTGCTGAGAAATGGACAAATTTTGCTATTCTAAGAAGTAGTATTATATTTGGGCCACAGACTGTATCACCTGTTCCTAAATCTCTTCCTATTCAGGTGTGAGTTGATTCACTATTTAGTAAATGCTGCTAATTGAAAATGCTTGTAGAGAATAGCACTTGAGTCTTCCATTTTCCATAAGGGTTGAGTAGACATTGCTTGGAAGAAAAAAATTACACTTTAGTTCATTTTGCTTCTTGTATGATGGTAATTCTTGTTAGTAAAGCACACAAGTTGTCGTTGCCGTATTATGTAAGTTTCCATTCAAGATTATTTTATTATCAACCGATGATTTAAATCCGAACATGTTTGCAGTGGATTGATGGTGTCCTTTCCAAAGGAGATAAAGTGGAGTTCTTTTATGATGAGTACCGCTGCCCAGTGTATGTCAAGGATGTTGTGGCTGTCATCCGGGCCTTGATTGAGAAATGGTTATTAGGTATGAAGCAAAAAAAGATTCTGAGATTCTCTTTTAGTTTTTTTTTTTGTGTGTGTCTCCTGTTTTTTATAGTGTATGATGGCATTAATCATGCTTAAGCTTAACTTGCTTATTTGCCATTGCTTTGTTTTCTTTTTGGTGCCTCTATTGTCCATTTTCTCATTTTTTTTCACATCCCTTTTGCAAGTTGTGTTTATACTCTGCAAAGAAGATTTCATCTGGATTTTATTTTTCCTATACACACACACATGTTCGACATAACGTTTATGATCTTATGTTGCTTATCCAAGAGGGTAAGAAAATGCAGTTGCTGCTAAATGTTGGTGGACCAGACAGGGTTTCCCGTGTTCAAATGGCGGAGGCTGTGGCACAGATTAGAGGACATGATTCTTCATTAATTAAACCAGTATCTGCATCATCAGTAAGTATACCTTACAAAAGCCATTGAAAAGAAAGAATCGTATTCATTCCACTGAACTTTGTCGTATGCATATGATCCTTCCTTCCTGCAAGGCTCTTTGATTCTAGAGAGATTTTCTGTGTACTCAATAGCATACACTGCATGGTTCTTAAATTCCCACCACGCTCTTCATATTCCTTTAGAATGTCAATCTGATAAAAAAAAAATACGCTCTTTATTTTCTCCCGATTAACTTGGATTGTTTGCGGTAACTGAAGTGCTGGTTTATCAGGTTGACCGTGGTGTCATGTCCCCTGCTGATATATCCATGGATATCTCCAAGCTGGTTCAGACACATAATATTTCTCCTACTCCGTTTAAAGATGGCGTTAAACTGACACTTGCAGCTGAAGCGAGTTTGCGTGTCTAGTAAGATTGATGGTTTCCCCTTTTTGAGCTACTTTAGCATCGAAAAGGAGTATAAATTTGTGTTATGCTGTTATTTGTTGTGGATTATTAAAGAACATCCGTATAGGTTATCGAACACGTTTAAGTATAAAATTCCGGGTATTGAAGTATAGAACTTGTACCCAGAATGTCGTACCGATGGTAAGATAAGGTGGCAGTTGCACCTCAATTTCTCTCTTTCTCAGTTCTAAAGCCAAAGAGCTATTCATTTGTTCAGATACCTTCAGAGCTGTAATAAAAATTGAGAATGTTTACGTTGTTTATACCATTGTTGTTATTTCCCCTTCCCTTGATAGTTTTCTTACAACATTGTTGTTTATCAAAGAACCTACAACCAAATAACCAATTTAATCAAAATGAAAATTTTGTTATATTAATTTTCAAATAAAAAACATTAACTTGAATGATAAAATATGATTCGAATAACTATAATATCCATATAACTTCAATTACATTTTTTAAAACAAATTTCCTCTTGCAAGTTAGTCTCTTAACTTAGTAATATGACTGCTACTAATACTGAAACCAATTAGTATCATAATATTATAAATATTTATAATTAATTTGAACAAAATTTCGAATAACTCAACTCGAAAAAAAATCAAAGAAATTTTGAATATAAAATAATACTAATTAACTTGATTTTTTTTTGACTCAACTCATCTAACACTCACTCCTAGGTTAAACTACTTAAATGGTCATTCAACTTTTAGGACTCTAACGTTTTGATCACCCAAAAAAGACTTTAAATTTAGTCACTCAATCTTTAGGTGTTAACATTTTAGTCATGTAAACGTTAAATCACTATGGGCGGTTAAAGTTTTGATCACTTTTTTTTTTAGATTTTAGTCACTAAATCGTCAAATTCCTTAATAAATCTTTAAAAATTGGGCTAAAATGGCCTTCATCCAGTTATGGACTCGAAGAAATTTCAAAGCCTTTTTCTCTCGGGTAATCCAATCCTTGCCCGTTTCGCTCTACTCCTCGCAACTCCAATTTATTTCATAAGCTCCAAACCGGGTTCCTCTTTTCATAGATTTCCGGTTCTCGTTTGATTTAAGCAGTTTGGTGGTCAACGGCGTTAGAGATTCAATTGATCGGTAGAGTGAACTGAGGAAAAAATGGGAGGAGGAGAGCATGGAGCTGAGGATTTCAGGACGAAAGTGTGGAGCATGTCGGGAGGCCCAAACTGCCGCCCCAAGCACTGGCGTCGCAACACTGCCATTGCCATGTTCGGCGCTTTCCTCATCTGCATCCCCATCGCCATGAAATCAGCCGAGCTCGAGGTTCCTGTTCTTTCACTTTATTACTGTTTTCAATTGCTATTTGGAACGCCTGTTAACCTAATTGTATGAATTGTTGGGTCTAGGTTTAACCCTTTCACCATTTGGAATTAGATCGGTAAGGTGGGACTTGAAATTGTATGTTTTTAGGTTTAGCTGTGAAGGTTTTGAATTTTGACCATCCAGACATTTAGTATAATGTTATTTTTGCGTTTAGCATTGCCTTTTTCTTTTTTTAGAATTCTATAGGTTCCTAACATAAAGTTCTGCATCAGTCCCGGGCCCCGGCTAGCTGTACATTTATTCCCGATTGCGTACCGACCGGCCTAATGTTTCCCGGTTGACATAATAATGTAAGATTGAAGCTTCTTACTTTCTCTTCAAGTTATGTCAATGGCATTTGCAAAAATCTAGTTTTTCTAGAACCTATAGCGGCACACTTGTTCTTGATTGGATACTGAGAGGCCTAATGTTTCCCGGTTCCGAAAGAATATAACATTGTATCTTCTTACTTCCTCTTCTGTTGGACTCGAAGTTAAGTTCGTCATTGGTGTTTACTCTTATCTTGTACTCGTATTCAGTGGTGTTAGATGGCTGGCTATGACTTCTGAGTATGCCTTCCAAAATGTTACAGTGGTCAATACCCACTTTTCTTTTATTGCTTCATATGCACTTCTTGTCTCCATAGGCAGCTGCTGTCTCGAACTTTTCGACCTGACATAGCCGAGACAAATCGCTGCATTTCTAATTCCTAGTAACTCAATAGCAAAAACTAGACATGAGATGTTTCGAAACTTTGTGACTCGTTCAAAACTTGTTTTTATCAGGTAGCCTATATCACCATGATATTTTCAGCTAAAAGATGAGCTTTTTCTTGCAGCAACGGCCTCATCAACCTGTTCGTCCGATTCCTTCACAGCTCTGGTGCAAGAACTTTGGAAACAAAGATTATTAAAGACGGTCATCGGCTGCTGATGGAACGCTAATGATTGCGGTTCAAATCTAGCCTGTTTAAGGCAGTTTAGCCAACTTGAAATGGTTTATCCCAGTGGGTTTGGAATTTCTGTATGATCAATAAGTTGTGAGTGTTTCTTTCACCGTAAGGTTGAAAACCTTGGAAACTGGCTTTGCAAGTTTCGTATTTTTGCTACTTGTATTGTATGTCTAAAGCTGAAGTCATAGATTAATTAATGGTTGAATGAAAGCTAAAGCTAAATCTTTTTCATCCAATGAAGTATGGAACCAAAAATAAAAATGAATGCTATTTTTAATGTTTGATTATTTATTTTTGGCTTAAGGGCTACTTTTGCCAATGTAATCATTATGATATTTTCGTATCAATTTGACCCCTTACGATATTCTCGCATCAATTTGACCTCTGAAGTAGTTGAATTGCATTATTGTTTGCCCCTTGGCTGACACTCTAACTTTAATTTTTAAATCTCAAACACTAAATTCTAAACTCTAAATTCTAAATTTCAAACCTTAATTGAACTTTTTATCAATCTAAAGTGATTATGAAACATAAAAGTATTCTTAAACTTTAAATAGTGATGCAATTTGACTACTTTAAGAGGGCAAAATTGATACGAAAATATCATAAGGAAAATTGATAAATTGGGACTATTATAGGAACAAAAGTAGCCCTTAAGCCTTTATTTTTGGTATAATTGTATGTATATGATCTATTGACTGATTAATTTTAATCGGGTCCATTATAAGAATAATTGATGTTTCATCTCCCTAACTGATAGTTGATTTGATTATTTATTAAGTTATGTTATACAAAATTATAGTTATGGGTGAATAGTAACTAAAAATAAATGTGGCTAATTTTTCAGCAATGACATCCGAATTTTACTAATCACCATAGAAAATAATACAATCCAATGCATCAACAAGAGAAAAAAAAAGACAAATTTACTAAATGTCTCTTACAATGGTGTAAAAAAAAAAGCAGACACTTCTATCGAGATTAACATACCAAAATTCAGAAACCTTCCTAAATCTTCTTATCTCTATCCAAACGAGACGCTTTAAAATGGTGTAAAATGAGTGGAGAGCGAACCAAGCTATCAGACAGATTTTGCTCCACTGCTCAGGTCCGATTACAACGACAATCAACCATTAGCTGAGTGGGGATCCATCTTTCTAAGACCACCGACAAAATTAAAATCAGAGATTAGCGCTGTGAAAATCTTTGTACGAGTACTAACCGACCGCCAAGGTATGCCAAAATTATGCCACATAGACAGATGAAACGAACCACAAAACAATAAAAAAAACGTGTCACAAGGACAGAGAAAACACATGTCACAAAAGCAATTTTTTATTAAAAAAAAAAACATAAAACATAATAAATTCGATGGTCGACAACCAATACTGAAATTAATAATCGAACACCGGGTAAGAGAGCAAGCAAAATTGGTTTCCGCGCTGCACTTAGTTAGAAGAGAAAAGTAGGGCTATTCTGTAATGGGGCTAATTTTTGACATTGCAAAGAACGATCTGAACCCTCCCCCCCCCCCCCCCCCCCCCCAAATTTTAGTACAACCGTCCGAACTTTGGTTCCTCACAAGCCCAAATTAAGATTACAAATCAATGATTAAATTTATCTTGATTTATATTTAATGCATTGAGAGAATATTTGGATTTATTTATTAATTTTTAGCTATTTTTTATTTAAATTCATTTTATTTTTTTGGTAAAGATATTCATTTTCATTTTGATTTGGATAGTGTCATACATTACAAGGTTTAAAAAATCGAGAATTTGAAAATTGATTCAAATCATAGTTAAGACAAACGGATGATTCACTAGTTAAAAATAGTAAGTATCTATCAACGTGGTTGGTTCAAGTGGTAAGCAGTTTGATATCGCTTAAGGTTTTGTTTAGCATTGCTTTTCAAACCAGCTTTTGGTTCCAAAAAGCTGGTTTGAGGCCAAAAGCTGTGCTAAACAGTTAGTTTTTGGAGGAAAAACTGCTTTTGAAAAGTGATTTTCAACCCAAACACAAAAGCTAAATTTTTTAGCTTTTGCGGTTGTAAAAGTGATTTTGAGAGGTAAATTACAATTTTAACCTCCATTTGCTATTGTGTTTATTTATAATTTATAAATTTATAATTCTTTACGAAGATATAATTATATAATTAATAATTATTTTTTAATTTTAAATGATATATATTTATTTATGTCAAGTTTTTAAAATAAAATATGTCAATTTTGTTATATTTTCATAGAACACGTATAATTGTTAAAAAATATATTTATTAATAAAAATATTTTTATAATAATTTAAGCTGATATATTTCATATATTATAACATTAAAAAATTTGAATATCATTTTTATATATCTATACATACAAATATATATAACTAACAATATCATGTCCAAAATGGTCATTTATCTTCTTAAAAGCACTTTTTGACAGCAATGATAAACACTAAAATCTTACAACAAACTTTTTAAAATCCCTTTTCAAAATCGCTTTCTAACAGCACTTTTAAAAATCACTTTTTAAAAGCAATGCTAAACTAGCCCTAAGTATGTTACGAGTTTGAGGCTTTGTGTATGTAGAAATCTGCGCTGGGAGACTCATCCACCAAAGTCAGGTGTGTGACGCGAGTCAGTCCGGTTTAGTCAGGGTAAAACCTTGTAATCGGGAGGTCAACCAAAAAATAGTAGGTACTTGAAATGAATTAAATTTTATTATTTTTAATCTATAATTAATTTTAAGAAAAGACTTTAATACACAAGCTTGTTAAATTTAAGGTTTATGGGATTGATTTACGGTATATAATTTAGAATTTAGGATTTAAGCTTTAAGGAATGTTGTGTAATATTTTTTACACGTTGTTTTTTATACTAAAATAGTGAAAAAACATAACCCTTAATTTTTATACTAAATAGTGAAAAAAAATCACAGGGTAAGTTTCGACACCACAATGTAATTACTACCTATTAATTATATGATAAGTTACTAGAAATTTTAATTACCTAGACATATTTGACAAACACGATGTAATTACATTGTAATTCTTCATGTCATGTTTGGTTGTACAAATTGTAATTATAAAGTTATATAAATTTAAATTATAAACAATATTAGTTAAAAATTAACCTTAAACCTTAAAATATTTTGTAAACATTTAATTATTCGGCAAGAGAATTACTAATAAAAAATATTTTAATCCACAAAAGTTATACATTTTATTAATTTTATCTCAATTCAATAAATTTAATCATTCATATTTTGAAAACCCACAATTTAATCTTTTTTGTGATACTATTAAAGCAAGCGAATCCATCAGGTCGAATTAATAGTTTGATAATTGCATTTTATCATAAAAACAACAATAAATTATTGTTAAATTTTTATTATACTAGGAAAATAACAAGAAAGTAATACTCCCTTCGTCCCATTAATTTTGTCCCTTATTTATTTTTTTGGGTCAAAATTTTTAAACTTTGACCTATTTTTATATAAAATTTATTATTGAAAAAATATATTTTATAAACTTAAAAAATATATTTTATAAACTTTCAATCAAGTAGTTTTAAAATATATATTTTATAAAATTTAATTATTTAAAATATTTAAAATAATCATGGTCAAAGTTTAAAATTTTTTTACTTTTAAAAAGTCAACGAGGGACAAAATTAATGGGACGGTGGGAGTATAAAATTTTTGGGATAAAAATAAGCAATTTAGAAGAAAAATAAAGATTAAAACGATGAAATCTTAAAATGCTAAGAGTTAAATTTATTGAATTATTCCGAAATAGGATCAAATTGATAGACTATATAAGTTTTTAGACTAAAAATGTTATTATACCATGTCATATTAAAATATAAATGATTTGTTTGTAACAATATGTTAATTGAGTGACTTTTATATAAACAGTTTTTATAATTGAATGGCTTTTTTGTAAGCAGAAAGACATGTTTGTAACAATTATGTAATTAACTTTTATAAATTTAAAGAAAAAAGTGATATATTTATTACTGAACTCATAATTAAATGTTTGGTTGAATGCGAACAAACAATATTAACACAAATACAAGAAAAATAATACAAATGAATAAATAAATATTTCAAAATTGGCCTAATGATATTTTTTATCCTTAATTTTTTAAAATATTTTAATCCTTACACCTTTTTATAATTCAATTTTATAATCTTGTCAAATTAAATCTACGGACGAAAAAAGTAATAAACTATCAATACTTATGTCAACTTTTTGTCCTTTTATAGACGGTTGATATAAACTATTTTAGCCTTTAGTTTAAAAAACTTAAAAAAAACTTTAATTAAAAATATTACAAAAGATTAAATACTAAAATATAAAATTTATAAAAAACATATTTAAAATGGAAAAATGAAAAAAAAACATATTCATCAGCTTAAAATGTTTATTAATTAGGAAAAACTACATATTTAGTACCTCAACTATGCATGTGTTACTATTTTGGTACCCCAACTACTATTTTTGGCAAAATCGTATCTAACATTACGTTTTCGTTCTATTTTGGTACCCGACCGTTAAAATTTAATGGAGATGATGACATGGCTTGGTATAATCATAGTTTTAGTCCAAAACACTTATATATGTTATAAATTTAGTCCAAAATTCATCAATTTAAAACATTATCTTAATTTTGGGTAAAACGCCATCTTAATTTTGATAGAATTTTGTCTTATTCCTTTTCACCCCCTCGTATTCTCGCCGACATCTCGATCGTGGAGTTTGGGTCCTCCAATGGACCTCGCATTAGCCCCTCATTGATCCTCAAATCCTAAAATTTTGATTGTCCCTAGCATGTTTTTTAAACTCCAAAACCCAAAAAAGTGTTCGACTGGAAGAAGAAAAATGAGGAATTTACAATTATAATCTAAAAATTAAAATAATGTTTAAATTGATAGAATTTTAGACTAAATTGATAGATTGTATAAGTTTTTGGATTAAAATTGTTGTTAACCCAAGCCACGTCATTATTTTCGTTAATTTTAAACGGCATAGGTACCAAAACAGAACAAAAACGTAATGTTAAGTACTATTTTGCCAAAAAAATAGCTGGGTACCAAAATAGTAAATTTGGCATAGTTAAGGTATTAAATATGTAGTTTCCCCTTTTTAAAAAAATTAAAGTCCTATGTAATTGAAAAATCATTTAAAATGGGTAAATTATAAATTTTATCACTCAACTTTTTTCTCACTCCTATTTTGGTCACTGAACTTTAAAATATTTTAATTTACTCACTTAACTTTTGAGTTGCTCTTATTTTGGGCACTCGACCGTTAAATAGTTAACGGCGTTATGACATGGCAGACAACACATAAACAACGTCATTTTGAAAATTTTAAATCGACACAAAAACTACGTAGTTTTGAATCCTTTAAAAACCTAATTTCCCCTATTCTCCTTATTTTCCTCTTTGAGCTAACCCAACCAGTGGGAGTTTTGGACATATTGCGAGATGAGCGATCGCACAAGGTCCCCAAGAAAAGAGGGGCCCCAAATGAGTTGAATTAAATGTTTATAAGGGTAACAAAAGACTTTAGGTTAGTAAATTATAAGAAAGAATAAAAATAAATGACTTTAAAGAGGACCTCATAATATATTTTTTATTAAGATAAAAATATTTTAAAAAACCTTATATATATCTTTAAAATTATAAATTAAAGGCCACGTTTTAATAAATTACACACAACCCCGCAAATCTTTAAATCGCCCCTGAACCCAATCAACCCCTTAACCAAAATCCACAGCCACCATTCACCACTCTCGCATCACCCTCACCAACCTGTGAACCAGTTGGCATCTCCCCTCAATATCCTACATCGAAACCAAAAAGCTCACCTTTACTCGATATTATTCATTTTCGCCAATCAAGACCACATCTACAAATTCTCAAATCGACCCAATACCCCTAAACCGAGCCTCATCTAAACCTCATCATCCTAAACTCCCACTGCCAGGGGCGGATGTAACTGGAGGGTGGGAGAAATTACATTTTAAGTCATTGATAGTTTTGAAATCATTTTTTCAATTAAGTTTTTGTTCTTCCTAAAATTCTCTGGTATAATTTATTTTTAGTACTTTATCAATTTTAAAATTAATTAATTTAAGCATTGATCTCAATTTTTTGATTTAATTACTTTTTAAGACCTTTTAATTTTAAAATTAGTGAAATTAAATCCCAACTCCTTTAAATTTTATGGTGTAATCACTTTTTAAAATTTTGATCGTTCCAAAGTTAAACAACTTACTCCCTCACAATTCAATCCTGGTTCTGTCCCTGCCCAATGCCATTGTTGCTCACTCTCTGCGAGCACCACACTCGCCATCACCCACCTCAATTCAACCATCAGGTTTCACCCTCGCCCTTGCCTCACGTACAAAGTAGTGTTGCTAGAGGACATACTGATTGACAACAGTGGTGGAGCCATAATTTTTATATAGTGGGGTCAAAGTGAATTATAGGATACGAAAAATTATCGTAGTACTATAATAATTATTGTTGACCTTACACCCGAACAAATTAAGTGAGGTCAATTTTAATATTTCTTATGAAAACTTTGATATAATTCTAATATTTTCCTATAGTAATTATATTTTAGTGGGGTCAATTGAACCCTAATCTTTCTAGATAGGTCCGCCATGCTGACAACAGATGTTAGATTGAAATGAGCGACTCGGTTTGATGAGTCAATGGGTTATGGTTTTGGCTTTGTGGATATAAAAACATTTGATGTTTAGCTTTTTGTTTTGTGAAATAATATTAATAAAATATTGTTTGGAGTGTAACCCCCTCGTCCCGGTCTGGTCGGATGACCGGTCCGAGTGGGCCACACGGGGAAAACCGAAGCGAAACCCGTTAAGGCTTCCCCTCGGTTAACAACCCGGAAAATTTCTTTTAACATTAATCTTATCTAGATGCAATTATAATCCTATGTGAAGCACAGCAGCGGAAGAACCAAACAACGCATCACTCACCGACCAAACAAACATAAAACAGTCCATTTTACTTCATTCTAGCAGGCCGTTTCGAAACACCTATAGGGTGTTCCGAAACGCCCTGACTTGGTCAACGGGCCTGGGTCAACCGCAAGGTGACCGTTCCGAAACAGGGGTGACCCGTATCGGAACGACCTTGACGGTCAATATCTCGTGGTCAACGAGATTTGACCGTTTCGGAACTTCAAAGGCCCGTTTCGGAACGTCTTCATCTCGCCAATTTCTCAAAATTCCAGTGGCGAAAACGTTCCGGAACGACCCTCATCCGTTTCGAAACGGCAGGCCATTTACGCAGGGCCGTTTCGAAACACGGGGACCCGTTCTGAAACGCCCCCTGTCTGCAAACTTTTCTGGGCTGTTTTGAGGCACAAGGATGCCCCAAAACATCCCCAAGACACCAAGCAACTTCAATGCAAGACATCCTAAGGTATAACAATCATGCAAGCATGCTTCAACAATATTTAGACATATCTAATACCAAGGCAATAATCCAAAACATGTATTCATTCAACAACATTCAAACACATGTAGAAACTCTTAAGGCATATGCTAACATTCAAGCAAGTAAATAGGCATGAGTCAACATTCAACATGGCAACACAACCATACAAAAGCAATGTATATAAAGGAGTCTACACATGCTCCTATCAACCAACAACAACCACAAAACATTACACATCCCATTGCTCAACCATTACATGTCTAGTATTTTAAACCCATACTTGGTGAATTCAATCCAAACCACACTTGGAGGCCCTCCTCTTGCCCGAGCAACCCACGAACTAAGGATCTGCAATGTCGAACAAAGAGAGCGTAAGCAATGATGCTTAGTGAGGGTAAGCTCTAAAAACAAACCTCAACATTGCAGGGTCCGGGCACGATCTAGCCAAAGCCATATACACTTACCAAGGGTCCACAAGGTATAAATGCATGAGCAATGTATCACATGTATGCCTTAATTATGAGCTCATTACTACCATACAAGCAATCACATATAAACATCCAAACAGCTCGTATATCTCAACACGTTGTTGCATATATCAATCAACATTGGCACCTAGATATCGCTCAAATACGCGGATAGACACGTTGGAAACTCATATCCAACAACCACATTACCTCGGTGGGATTCCACTCATCACCGGTCTCGCGGAGGGGATTCCACTCATCCTCACGCCCCGTCGATGGGATTCCACTCATCACCGACTATATTTAAATACCATTTCCGGGCGTACCTGTACTCCTCCTTGGTGACTCAACGCCACCAAGGCCACGCGCGACTTTTGACTCATGTGTACACACTAACATCCTAATGATCGATCATTTGTATTTAAGTATACTAGTGCCAATATTTTACTCATTCCACAACACACATTTCAATCATTTCCGTGCTTAGCACGTACTCACCATGGACACAACCATAAACCTTCACCATGCATGCTTTAAGCAATACAACCCATGCCTCAATTCACATGTATAGAACAATATACATAAGCATTCATATCACAAGACATACGAGGCATATGCATTCATACATTCAAGTTCATCCAAAGGCTTAGATCAAGTTTAGGATTAGGCTACCACCCTAATCCTAACTCTAGGTGGGTCTACCAAGCCCAACCTAGTCCATATACTCGAACCAACTAATTTAAAACCTTTAAAAGCTAACAACCACTCACCTAAGCTCCCAAGCTCCTAGACCAAGGAAGCGACCGTTCTTCAAATTCCCGGATTCGATCCCGAAGCTTCTTCCACGTTTCCCCTTGCTTCTAGCCAAACAAAACGCATTCATCACTTCCCAAATCAATGCTAATTCAATCATCAATCCACATTGTAAAACACGACTCAATTTCCACAAATTCCAAATCACATAGCATCCCAAAAACCCAATTTTCGGACTCCCACAACCAAGGGCTGAAATACCCAATTCCAAGCATCCAAATGACTTCCAAAATGTCCAAAATCACCCTCCTAACATAGATAGACCATCAGCCCTTCAATTCCCACACAAATCCTCTCAAAAACCCAATTTTCCAAACCCTAAAATTGGCCCTAAAGACCCCCTACGAAAAATTCATCCAAAATTGACCAAATTCATGTATGTTGTATACTTTAACATGATTAACAAAAACCCCAACACAATTTCTTAAGACCAATTGAAAAACCCCATTAAAACCCAATTTTCATCATAAACCCTAATTTCTCAAAGCCCATATTTTTGAAATTTAAGACAATAAGCAAGTAGAGGATGGAGAGGAGGTTAAGAAAATACAATTACCTCTTAAAATGGTGTGGAAATCGGGTGCTAAAATTGATGGAATAGTAACTCCAAGCTTGGGAGGTTTTAGAAATGGTGGGGGTTTTCAAATGTGAAAAGGAGGAAGAATGAGGGAGGAAGACAACTTTACAATAAAGTGGTCTTCCTTTATTTAAAACTTGGGTAAATAGCAACATAGGTCCTTCCCAACATAATAAAACTCATTTAGACCATTATTTGAAATTGAATTGTTTTAATTAAGTTTTATTTAACTCGAACTAATACCCGACTAACTCCTAGGCCCAAAACACGGGTGTTACAACTCTCCCCCACTTAAGGAAATTTCGTCCCCGAAATTACCTGGTGGAAACAAATACGGAAACTGCTCAACCATATCCGCTTTCCTCTCCCACGTGGCCTCTTCCACACCTCTATGTCTCCACAACACCTTGACCAACTCTATGGTCTTGCCACGCAACACCTTGCTGTCAGAAGCAAGTATCTCAATGGGCTCTTCATTATAGGACAAATCCGGATTCAACTCTATCTCCTCAACGGGCATCACATGAGAAGGATCTGATCTATATCTCTAAGCATAGACACATGAAAGACATCATGAATCTTTTCTAACTCAGAAGGTAACCTCAAACGATAAGCTACGGGCCCAATCCGCTCAACTATCTCATACGGACCAATGAACCTCGGACTCAACTTGCCCTTTCGGCCAAATCTCATTACCTTCTTCCACGGAGATACTTTCAGAAACACTTTCTCACCCACTGAGTACTCAATCTCTTTCCTCTTCAAATCTGCATAGGACTTCTGACGATCCGAAGCCGCTTTCAAACGGTCACAAATCAACTTCACCTTTTCTGTGGTTCCCTTAAGCAAGTCTGGCATAGGTAACAACCTCTGACCTGTCTCAGCCCAACAAATCGGAGTTCTACACCGTCTACCATACAAAGCCTCATAAGGAGCCATCTGAATACTAGACTGATAACTGTTGTTGTAAGCAAACTCAACCAACGGTAAGTGCTTCTCCCAAGAACCCTGAAAATCAATCACACAACAACGAAGCATATCCTCTAGAATCTGTATCACTCGCTCTGACTGCCCATCGGACTGCGGATGATAGGATGTGCTGAAATGCAGACGACTACCCAAAGCACTATGCAAACAACTCCAGAACCTCGAAGTAAATCTAGGATCCCTATCTGAAACTATAGACTTCGGAACTCCATGAAGTCTCACAATCTCACGAATGTACAAGTTTGCCAACTTGTCTAAGGAATCCGTAGTGTTCACTGCTAAGAAGTGAGCACACTTAGTGAATCTATCAACAATCACCCAAACTGAATTCTTCTTCGAAGGAGACAAAGGCAACCCCGATACAAAATCCATGGTGATTCTCTCCCATTTCCATTCCGGAATCTTCAAGGGCTGTAGCAAACCTGAAGGAACCTGATGTTCTGCCTTCACTCTCTGACAAACCATGCAACGGCTCACATACTCGGCTACATCTCTCTTCAACCCAACCAGAAGTAATCATTCTTCAAATCTCGGTACATCTTGGTACTACCCGAATGCATAGAAAAGGGGCTCGAATACGCTTCGCTCAAAATCTGACGCCTCAGCTCAACATCTTCCGGTACCACAATTCTATCTCTAAAGCACAACAAGCTCTCACCACTGAAACTATACTCAGTCGGACTTTCTTCGGCTATGTCTTGAACATGAGGAACTAAGCTCGCATCTTGCAACTGTTTCTCTCTAATCAAATGAATCAAAGAAGGCTTCACTTGCAACTCGGTGATCAAACCACCATCATCGGACACACTCAATCTAGCAAACATAGCTCTCAGCTCAACGGCCACTTTTCTACTCAAAGCATCGGCCACTACGTTTGCTTTACCCGGATGGTACTCAATAGTCAAATCATAATCTTTTAACAACTCTAGCCATCTCCTCTGTCTCAAGTTCAACTCTTTCTGTGTCATCAAGTACCTCAAGCTCTTGTGATCGGTGTAAACAACACACTTCTCACCATACAAGTAGTGACGCCAAATCTTCAATGCAAACACAACTGCGGCTAGCTCTATGTCATGAGTAGGATAGTTCTTCTCATGGATCTTCAACTGTCTAGAAGCATAAGCAACAACTCTCCTATCTTGCATCAAAACACATCCTAAGCCTACGTAGGAAGCATCACTGTAAATCACAAACTCCTTACCTGAAACAGGTTGTACTAGCACTGGAGCATTTGTCAAAGCTTCCTTCAACTTCTCAAAGGCCTTTTGTCTTGCATCTGACCATTCAAACTTGACTCCCTTTTGCAACAACTTAGTCAAGGGAGCGGCTACTCTAGAGAAGCCATCCACGAACCTCCTATAGTAACCGGCTAATCCTAGGAAACTCCTAATCTCGGTCACGGACTTAGGTTGTTTCCACTCAACAATAGCCTCAATCTTCGATGGATGAACTCGGATGCCTTCGGCCGAAACAACATGGCCAAGAAATACAACCTCTCGAATCCAGAACTCACACTTACTGAGCTTCGCATACAACTGATTGCTCAACAATCTCTGCAAAACAAATCTCAAGTTCTCATCATGCTCTTCTTCTGTCTTCGAGTACACAAGTATATCATCAATGAAGACAACCACAAACCGGTCTAGATAGTCTCTAAAAATTCTGTTCATCATGTCCATGAATGCTGCTGGTGCATTCGTGAGCCCAAATGGCATCACAAGAAACTCATAGTGTCCATATCTAGTCCTAAAAGCTGTCTTCGGAACATCACACTCTTTCACCTTCAACTGATAGTATCCGGATCTCAAATCTATCTTCGAGAATACTGAAGCACCTCTCAACTGATCAAACAAATCATCTATACGAGGCAACGGATACTTGTTCTTCACGGTCAACTGGTTCAGCTGTCTATAGTCAATACACATGCGCATGCTACCATCCTTCTTTTTCACAAACAACACTAGAGCACCCCACGGAGAACTACTAGGCCTAATGAAACCACGGTCTAATAATTCTTGCAACTGACTCTTCAATTCTTTCAACTCTTTCGGAGCCATACGATACGGAGCTATCGAAACTGGATTAGACCCTGAAACTGTCTCAATCACAAACTCAACATCTCTGTCAGGAGGCAAACCCGACAACTCTTCAGGAAACACATCTGGAAAGTCACACACTGTTCTGATATCTTTCGGTCTAGCTTCACTCATATCCGGATTCATAACGTAAGCTAAATAGGCCCCACATCCAGAGTCCATCAACCTATGAGCCTCTAAAGCTGACACTACGTTAGACAAGAACTTAATGTTTTCGCCCACTACCACTACCTCGTAGTCATCAGAAAACTTCAAGGAAATTCTCTTTGTCTCAAAATCCACACTAGCCCGATGCTCAACCAACCAATCCATACCCAAAATAATATCAAAACCGTAGAAAGGAAGTTCCATCATATCAACTGAGAACACATGACCCTGAATCTTCAGTGGACACCTCCTATACATACGTCTAACTACAACTGTCTCACCAAAAGAGCTAGTAACATGCATACCTACATCTAAGATTTCAACAGGAACATCTAACTTCTGTGCATGCTCACTCAGAATGTAGGAATGTGTAGAACCCGAATCAACCAAAGAAAGCAAAGACATAGACTGTAACTCAAAATTACCTACTATCACATCGGTGTCGTTCCCGACCTCTCTCTGAGCATAGACCCTCGCTGGTCCTCCCGCCTCTGGCTGCACAGCCACAACATGAGCAAGGTTCCTCTGAGCATCTACCCTAGGTGCCTCAGCCCTCGGCTGGAAGTAGCCACGACCGCGCCCACGGCCTTTCTGAAAATCATTACCCCTCGCAGGAGCCTGAGCTATGTTCGGTACCTGAGCTGCCTGACGTGGACAGTCCCTCATAAAGTGGTCCCTCGAACCACAGTTCCAACAAGCATGAAAGTTACCCCAGCACTCTCCAGTGTGCTGTCTCCCACACTGTGCACACTCGGGCAAGCGCCCTCCTCCTCTAAGGCCCTGATGGCCCCTACCATGGTGGCCACCGCCACGTCTCTGATCAAACTGATGTCCGCCACCCTTGTGTCTCTTAGCATCTCTACTATCAAAGTGGTTATGCCTCTTTCCAGAACCAGAACCACCAGCTCGTTTGGCTGAACCCAAACTATGCTCCAAATCCTTGGCCCTCGCGACCAACACATCAAAGTCTGAGTAGTCAGAAGCCAACGTGTACCTCTTAACCTCTTCATCCAATCCGTATCGGAATCGGTTGCAGCGTTCCACTTCGGTAGGAATCAACTCTGGGGCATACTGACTCAAGCGAACAAAGCGGATCTCAAAATCAGTCACAGAAGCATCCCCCTGAGTAAGAGCCATAAACTCTCGCTTCTTCTCATCCAAATACCTCGGCCCCAAGTACCTCTTTCTGAAAGCGAACTCAAAGAAATCCCAATCTATCTCGGCCTCTGGAACCCCGGTAGTGATGGTGACCCACCAGGTGTAGGCATCACCTTGAAGCAGTGAGATCACACAACCCAATCTACGTGCGCCCGCACAACCCATCTGAGCCAAGATACGAACTGTCTTCTCCAGCCATAACTCCGACCTCTCCGGAGTAGATCCTCTAAACTCCTCGGCTCCCAAGCTACGGAGCCTCTCCAAAGGTAAACTAGCATCATCACACCTAGGCTGAACTGCAGCCTGAGCTCCCGCAACTGCTGCCTGGAACGCTCCCGCTATCGCTTGCACTAGCGGAGTCATGTCAATTCCAGCTGGACCTTGGCCACCTTGGCCACCTTGTGGTCCCTCTCCTCCAGCTCCATCCTCGCCCCCAACTCCAGGTGGAGGAGGTGGTGGTGGTGGAGGTGGTGGAGGAGCGCCAACTCCCGCTGCCCCCGGTCCCTCTATGTGAGCCCCCGCACCAACTACCGGCTCAACAGGAGCTACAACTCGTGGTTCCTGACGAACCAGCCTCGGTCTACCTCTCGGCCTAGACATTGCTCTCTTAGATATTAACTACAACCACAACAACAACACACAAAATGGGTTAGCAAGGTGAGGCTCCCAAGTGTCCAAGTATGTTTCCTCACTTACAAATCATTTTCCAATGTAATAGTAGCAATGGGACCCACACACACATGCTTAAAAGTAAAACAATCAGCATACTTGTCACATAAGCAACCATTCTTGCAGAACAAGTAAACACTGTGCAATTCAACTTAAAACTTAGACTTACCTCACTTACCTGCCCAAGGTCTCGGTAACCTTAGGCTCTGATACCAACAAGTGTAACCCCCTCGTCCCGGTCTGGTCGGATGACCGGTCCGAGTGGGCCACACGGGGAAAACCGAAGCGAAACCCGTTAAGGCTTCCCCTCGGTTAACGACCCGGAAAATTTCTTTTAACATTAATCTTATCTAGATGCAATTATAATCCTATGTGAAGCACAGCAGCGGAAGAACCAAACAACGCATCACTCACCGACCAAACAAACATAAAACAGTCCATTTTACTTCATTCTAGCAGGCCGTTTCGAAACACCTATAGGGTGTTCCGAAACGCCCTGACTTGGTCAACGGGCCTGGGTCAACCGCAAGGTGACCGTTCCGAAACAGGGGTGACCCGTATCGGAACGACCTTGACGGTCAATATCTCGTGGTCAACGAGATTTGACCGTTTCGGAACTTCAAAGGCCCGTTTCGGAACGTCTTCATCTCGCCAATTTCTCAAAATTCCAGTGGCGAAAACGTTCCGGAACGACCCTCATCCGTTTCAAAACGGCAGGCCATTTACGCAGGGCCGTTTCGAAACACGGGGACCCGTTCCGAAACGCCCCCTGTCTGCAAACTTTTCTGGGCTGTTTTGAGGCACAAGGATGCCCCAAAACATCCCCAAGACACCAAGCAACTTCAATGCAAGACATCCTAAGGTATAACAATCATGCAAGCATGCTTCAACAATATTTAGACATATCTAATACCAAGGCAATAATCTAAAACATGTATTCATTCAACAACATTCAAACACATGTAGAAACTCTTAAGGCATAGGCTAACATTCAAGCAAGTAAATAGGCATGAGTCAACATTCAACATGGCAACACAACCATACAAAAGCAATGTATATAAAGGAGTCTACACATGCTCCTATCAACCAACAACAACCACAAAACATTACACATCCCATTGCTCAACCATTACATGTCTAGTATTTTAAACCCATACTTGGTGAATTCAATCCAAACCACACTTGGAGGCCCTCCTCTTGCCCGAGCAACCCACGAACTAAGGATCTGCAATGTCGAACAAAGAGAGCGTAAGCAATGATGCTTAGTGAGGGTAAGCTCTAAAAACAAACCTCAACATTGCAGGGTCCGGGCACGATCTAGCCAAAGCCATATACACTTACCAAGGGTCCACAAGGTATAAATGCATGAGCAATGTATCACATGTATGCCTTAATTATGAGCTCATTACTACCATACAAGCAATCACATATAAACATCCAAACAGCTCGTATATCTCAACACGTTGTTGCATATATCAATCAACATTGGCACCTAGATATCGCTCAAATACGCGGATAGACACGTTGGAAACTCATATCCAACAACCACATTACCTCGGTGGGATTCCACTCATCACCGATCTCGCGGAGGGGATTCCACTCATCCTCACGCCCCGTCGATGGGATTCCACTCATCACCGACTATATTTAAATACCATTTCCGGGCGTACCCGTACTCCTCCTTGGTGACTCAACGCCACCAAGGCCACGCGCGACTTTTGACTCATGTGTACACACTAACATCCTAATGATCGATCATTTGTATTTAAGTATACTAGTGCCAATATTTTACTCATTCCACAACACACATTTCAATCATTTCCGTGCTTAGCACGTACTCACCATGGACACAACCATAAACCTTCACCATGCATGCTTTAAGCAATACAACCCATGCCTCAATTCACATGTATAGAACAATATACATAAGCATTCATATCACAAGACATACGAGGCATATGCATTCATACATTCAAGTTCATCCAAAGGCTTAGATCAAGTTTAGGATTAGGCTACCACCCTAATCCTAACTCTAGGTGGGTCTACCAAGCCCAACCTAGTCCATATACTCGAACCAACTAATTTAAAACCTTTAAAAGCTAACAACCACTCACCTAAGCTCCCAAGCTCCTAGACCAAGGAAGCGACCGTTCTTCAAATTCCCGGATTCGATCCCGAAGCTTCTTCCACGTTTCCCCTTGCTTCTAGCCAAACAAAACACATTCATCACTTCCCAAATCAATGCTAATTCAATCATCAATCCACATTGTAAAACACGACTCAATTTCCACAAATTCCAAATCACATAGCATCCCAAAAACCCAATTTTCGGACTCCCACAACCAAGGGCTGAAATACCCAATTCCAAGCATCCAAATGACTTCCAAAATGTCCAAAATCACCCTCCTAACATAGATAGACCATCAGCCCTTCAATTCCCACACAAATCCTCTCAAAAACCCAATTTTCCAAACCCTAAAATTGGCCCTAAAGACCCCCTACGAAAAATTCATCCAAAATTGACCAAATTCATGTATGTTGTATACTTTAGCATGATTAACAAAAACCCCAACACAATTTCTTAAGACCAATTGAAAAACCCCATTAAAACCCAATTTTCATCATAAACCCTAATTTCTCAAAGCCTATATTTTTGAAATTTAAGACAATAAGCAAGTAGAGGATGGAGAGGAGGTTAAGAAAATACAATTACCTCTTAAAATGGTGTGGAAATCGGGTGCTAAAATTGATGGAATAGTAACTCCAAGCTTGGGAGGTTTTAGAAATGGTGGGGGTTTTCAAATGTGAAAAGGAGGAAGAATGAGGGAGGAAGACAACTTTACAATAAAGTGGTCTTCCTTTATTTAAAACTTGGGTAAATAGCAACATAGGTCCTTCCCAACATAATAAAACTCATTTAGACCATTATTTGAAATTGAATTGTTTTAATTAAGTTTTATTTAACTCGAACTAATACCCGACTAACTCCTAGGCCCAAAACACGGGTGTTACATGGAGCTTATGTTGCAGCTCAAAATTAATAAAAAAATGTCATGTCACTACAGAGTTAGAGCAATAACGATAGAGTGACAAAAAAAAACTTAAATTTTAAGGTTGAGTGAGTAAATTAAAAAATTTTAAAGTTCAGTGACTAAAATAAGAATAAGAAGAAAGTTGAATGATGAAATATATAATTTACCCTTAAAAAGTTATGTCATCCTAAAGTAATTAAGTTAACGGTTGAGTGACTAAAATAGGTCAATGTATAAAGCTTAGTGAATAATTTGATATTTTAAAAATTTAGTGACCAAAATAAATTAGAAAGTAAAATTAAGTGATGAATTTTGTAATTGGGAGAGAGAGCCAGAGAGGTGCATGCTTCTTTCTCATTAAACTCTTTAATGCGCTGATATGGGGCATGACCTTTATATGGAAATGGAACAGCTGGTTGAGACGAGGAGGAATCTTCGTCATCTTTTCGACAGTTATCTTCAAGCTTCCAAAGTGGTGCCTCGGAGTCGAACCTTGCCTCCGTGTCGTCGCCGCCGTTCAGAGGAAATAATGACGACGAGGTCGAGTTGCAGTGGCCAGTGGGCTGCGATTCAGAGGTTGCCGACTTTTACGCGTCTAAGAACGTCATTGTTCGATCACAGTCTTTTGATTAGCGATACCGACAAAGAATGAGGAGATGATGTGAAAACCGACGGGAAGAGGAAGGCGATCGATGTGACGGAGCTCGGAGCATTTGAACGCGATGTTTTCATGGAGAAACTGAAGTCTTGAATGATGAAATGAATTGAGTATTTACTCCATTATCGTATTTATTCATTAGGGTTTATATTCACTACTTAACATGGTATCTTTCGCCATGTTGATCCCGGTACCCTTTGCTTCCGTTTCAATTCTCTAAACCTCACTTTCCTTTGACCATTACTGCTTCATCATGCCTTCTGGTACTGAATCAGCTGCACCCACATCTTCATCCATGGATGACTCCTCATGCCAAGGGTTTTTCAACAAACATATTAGTGTTTGTTTAGATGACACTAACTTCCTCCTCTGGCGGCAACAGGTTCTCCTAATGGTTCGTGGGCAAGGTCTGGAACATTACCTCGATGTTGACTACACTCCACCGGCGAAGTTTTTGACTGAGGTAGATGGCACCAAGGTTCCCAACCCTGTTTATCAAAAGTACTTTAAGCAAGATAGCTCCCTTGCTTCATGGTTACTCTCCACCATCAGTAACTCCATTCTCCCTCATCTTGTTGGACCAGAAACCTCTGCTTCGATCTGGAAAACTGTTGTTCTCCGTTACTCCAATCTTTCCACTACCCGTGTCATGCACTTACACTGCCGTCTTCAATCTCTCAAGAAAGGATATCTTTTGATCAGTGACTATACAACTCAGGTTAAGGAGATATGTGATCTCCTTGCAATCTGTGGAAGTCCTATTTCAGAAATGGAACAAGTTGCTACGATTCTGAATGGTCTCTCTTCGGATTTTGAATCTGTTGTTGCTATCATCATAGCCAGCAAAGATCCATATTCATTTGACAGTGTTGTATCTTTACTCACTGATGTTGAAACGCGTTTGGAAGATCCCATGCATCTCTTAGTTGGGGTGAACAATACCATGTTGAATCCTGACTCCACTAGCTCCACTCATCGTCCGAGTTATTCCTCTAATCGTGGTGCGCGTGGTGGGAGATCTGGACCAGGGGGTCGTTTCAAAGGTCAAACCAGGCTTCAATGCCAAATCTGTGGCAAACTAGGTCATCTAGCTAACCGTTGTTGGCACAGATTTGACCAAGGTTATCAAAGCTCCCCTAAGCCTTCGGTTGAAACTCATGCCTGTTGCTGCACCCATGATGCCCCTGAGGGTGCGTATGATCCCTTCGTTGCTTCGGATTCTCCTGCTCCACCTTCTACCGAGACACCTCAAGTCAACACCGTAATTGGTCCCTCGACAGTATGGTACCCAGATTCTGGTGCCACACACCATGTTACAAAGGATGATACTCGATTGTATGATGGTCACAAGTACACAGGCCAGGGAAAGATTCATATCGGTGATGGCTCCTCTCTTCCTATTTCTCATATTGGGCATTCTACTATTCAATCTAAGTCCCAAACATTGCTTATTGATCAGCTGATGCACGTTCCTGATATTACTCGTAATTTGATGTCTGTGTCTAAATTTACTCGTGACAATCGTGTATATTTCGAGTTTCACTCTTCTTATTGTTGTATTAAGGATGCTCAGACAGGTGAGGAGTTGTTGAGAGGATCACAAAATAATGGCCTGTACGTGTTGCCTACTACTTCTTCTTTTCAACCTTCTGCTCTTTCTTGCACTGTTGTGAGTATTTGATGTGGCACAATCGATTGGGGAACCCTTCCTCTTCTGTTGTGAGTATCGTGCTTCGAAAGCCAGTTCACGTGGACAAGAACAACCTGTGCCATGCATGTCAACTTGGCAAGAGTCACAACTTACCGTTTACTACTTCTTCTACTATTTATTCCAAACCCTTTCAGCTTGTTGAATTAGATATTTGGGGACCAACTTCTGTTACCTCTGCTGGCTATAGATACTACATGTCATGTGTGGATTTGTACTCTCGACACACTTGGATTTATTTACTGAAAAACAAATCCGATGCATGTACTGCTTTTCAGCTACTTTACTCTTTAATTGAAACTCAATTTGATTCCAAGTTGTTAGCAGTTCAGGTTGATGGGGGAGGAGAGTTTAAATTTCTTGAGCAATAATTGTCTCGACTTGGGGTTCAATTACGTATTACTTGTCCTCATACATCCCAACAAAATGGGGCCATCGAGCGTAAGCACAGACACATACTTGAAACGACTCTTTCTCTGCTAGCACAGGTTGAATTACCCCCTGTATACTGGTCATATGCAGTTATCAGTGCTACGTTCCTGATAAATCGAATGCCCTCCAAGACACTGAGTGACAAGTCCCTTCACCAAATTCTATACAACAAGTTCCCAGACTACCATTTCCTTAAGGTCTTTGGATGCCTTTGTTACCCACACTTGTGACCCTACAATAAACACAAATTAGAGTTTAGATCCAAACCATGCATTTTTCTTGGTTATACAACACGTCATCATGGATACCTTTGCCTTGACCCTACTACTGGCAGAATATACACCTCTCGACATGTCCTCTTCAATGAAACAATGTTTCCTTACACCAATATGAGTACACCTTCTTCTCAAGATTCATTCAAATCACCTCCTCTCCATGTTCATGATACACCTTCAGTCTCCCCCACTAGACCAAATCAAGCTACTCCAGCTGCCACCACCACTACTTCTGTTGGACATTTCATTCCTTCAACACATACCTCTCCCAGTCACATTACACCTGCCAACTCTCCTAAACTTGAAGCCAGCTCCCCTCCAAGTCCTACACCTTTCTCTCCCACTCCAATGCCACCTGTGAATGTACCATGTGATACACCTGGTGCTCACTCGAATCCTGACACTACTCATCCCACTTCTACTAATATTCATGGTGATATTATTGTACCTGGCTTGGATCAAGCTCCAACATCTACTAATACTCACTCAATGGTCACCAAGGGCAAAGCAGGAATCTTCAAATCCAAGGCATATCATGCTCAGTTTGATGAAGTCCCTTCTAACATTCATGATGCTTTACAAGATGCTGAATGGTGCATGGCAGTTCAAGCTGACTACAATGCACTTATTGAAAACAATACTTGGGATCTGGTACCTCTCCCTCCAATCGAAAGGTCATTGGTTGCAAATGGCTATTCAAAATCAAACGCTATGCAGACGGCACTGTTGAGAGATTCAAAGCCCGTCTCATAGCCAAGGGTTACTCCCAGTTTGCTGGAGCTGATTTCAGAGAAACATTCAGTCCCGTTGTCAAATTCTTCACAGTGAATCTTGTGTTGTCAGTAGCAGTCACTAATGGATGGCCAATTCATCAAGTTGATGTGAATGACGCTTTCTTAAAGGGTGACTTACTCGAAGATATCTATATGGAGCAACCAGCAAGCTTCACACAACATGCAGCTGATGGTACATTGCTTGTGTGCAAATTGAAGAAGGCCCTTTATGGCTTAAAACAGGCACCTCGTAATTGGTTTGAAAAGTTAAAGGCCTTTCTTGAAGAATTAGGATTCAAATCTTCTTCTACCGATGCCTCTCTATTTGTCTATAACAGTGATGGTGATACTACCTACATGGTGATCTATGTCGACGACATATTAATTACTGGGGCCTCTCAATCACATGTACAATTTGTTATCAACAAGCTGAATCAAAAATTCTCTCTAAAGGATCTTGGGGCTCTGAGCTTCTTTCTGGGCATCGAAGTGCAACATGTTCATGGTGGATTGTTCCTTTCTCAACGAAAATACATAACAGAACTCCTTGTTACAACTGACTTGAGGGATGTTAATGAAGCTAGCTCACCGATGGTCACCACTCCTAAATAATGCAAAGAAGATGGCAGCCCATTGCATGATCCACATGAGTATCGACGTGTTGTAGGATCCCTGCAATATGTTTGTCATACCAGGCCAGACATTGCTGTGTCTGTTAACAAGGTAGCCCAATTCATGCATCAGCCCACTGATCTTCATTGGATGGCAGTAAAACGAATCCTCAGATACTTGAAAGGGACAACTGACTTCGGTCTCTAGTTCTCTCCTCAGCAAACATCCCTTATAGAACTTCATTCCTTCTCAGATGTTGACTGGGGCAGTGACCCCGATGACCGACGATCTATATCTGGTTACTGTTCTTACCTTGGCATGCACTTAATCACCTGGTGCTCACGCAAACAACGGGTCGTTCCAGATCCACTGCTGAATTTGAGTTTCACAGCATAGCTGATGCTGCCTCTGATATTCTATGGCTACAAGCTTTGCTTCACGACATGCACATTACCCTTGACACTATTCCAATTATTTGGAGTGACAACACAAGTGCTGTGGCAATGACAGCAAACCCTGTTATGCATGCCAAAACCAAACATGTGGACCTTGATTTGTTCTTTGTTCGAGAAAAGGTCTCCTCCCAGCAACTGCAAGTTCGTTACGTACCAGCTGCAAGTCAAGTGGCAGATGCCCTAACCAAGCCTATCTCCATTGCTCACTTTCAGTCCTTCCGTCATCAACTATGTGTTCAAAAATTCTCCGAAATTGAAGAAGCGTGAGAAATATTAGAAGAGCAAACAGCCAACAACAAATATGTTGCAACTTCTCCAACAAACTAGCTGAATCCAGCTGTAAAACCCTGACTGCCTAACTGCTCTCCTAGCAGTTATGAATCGAGAAAATGCCACCTATGAATGCAGGCTTGCTCACCTTCAATCACCTATAAATTCCTTGTATTATCAAGTGTAAAGGCAGTCTTAAATGATGAAATGAATTGAGTATTTACTCCATTATCGTATTTATTCATTAGGGTTTATACTCACTACTTAATACTGATTACCAAAGTCGAGGATGATAATCTCCGGCTTCTTCTGAAGAAACTGAAAGAAAGAATCGACATGCAAGAAACCTCTCGTCTCTTTTTTTTTAGTTAACCTTTATTATTTGTGTTTCTATGGAAGTATACTAGTATTTTTTACAATTATTAATCAAATAAATTCAAATGTTGTGCCCTTTTGGCGTTTCTGTTTATGTCTCCACATATAAAAGAGAATTATTTTGTAGAATCATAACTTGCAGCTGACAGTGACATTTGTTCTTAGGGTGGGGCTGGAATTGGCTACTATTGAAGTGAGATTCCAGAAATTGTCAGGGGAAGCAGATTGTGAAGTAGTTCTTTGGAATACCATCACCGGTATATTCTCTACAAATTCTTAGTCCCAAATCTGTGCATTATGCCCCGTTAACGTTACGGCATATCAAATAATATTATGGATGGATTAGAAACAAGTTCTACTGCAATGGTTAGCCGTTTATGCTGTTCTGGTGATATTCCACTTACACGAGGGACGTCAACTAAAGAATCTTTGATTTCATCCAACTCAATCATTTGAAGAATCTCTACTACAAATTCTCCCTAGGACTTGAATATATGCTTGGAACTTACTTACCTCTCTAATTTCCCCTATTCTCCTTATTTTCCTCTTTGAGCTAACCCAACCAGTGGGAGTTTTGGACATATTGCGAGATGAGCGATCGCACAGGGTCCCAAGAAAAGAGGGCCCCAAATGAGTTAAATTAAATGTTTATAAGGGTAACAAAAGACTTTAGTTTAGTAAATTACAAGAAAAAAATAAAAATAAATAACTTTAAAGAGGGCATCATAATATATTTTTTATTAAGATAAAAATATTTTAAAAAATATTATATATATCTTTAAAATTATAAATTAAAGGTCATGTTTTAATCAATTACACACAACCCCGTAAACTTTTGAACCGCCCCTGAACCCAATCAACCCCTAAACCAAAATCCACAGCCACCATTCATCACTCTCGCATCACCCTCACAACCTGTGAACCAGTTGGCATCTCCCCCTCAACATCCTACATCGAAACCAATAAGCTCACCTTTACTCGATATAATCCATTTTCGCCAATCAAGACCACATCTACAAATTCTCAAATCGACCCAATACCCCTAAACCGAGCCTCATCTAAACCTCATCGTCCTAAACTCCCACGGCCAGGGACGGATGTAAGTGGAGGGTGAGGGAAATTACATTTTAAGTCATTGATAGTTTTGAAATCATTTTTTTAATTAAGTCCTTACCCCTCCCAAAATTGTCTGGTATAATTTATTTTTAGTACTTTATCAATTTTAAAATAAATCAATTTAAGCATTGACCTCAATTTTTTTGATTTAATTATTTTTTAAGACCTTTTAACTTTAAAATTAGTGAAATTAAATCTCAACTCCTTTAAATTTAATTATGTAATCACTTTTTAAGATCTTGATCGTTTCAAAATTAAACAACTTATATCCCTCACAATTCAATCCTGGCTTTGTTCTTGCCCACTGCAATTGTTGCCCACTCTCAACGAGCACCACACTTGCCATCACCCACCTCAATTCAACCATCGGGTTTCACCCTCGCCCTTGCCTCACGTACAAAGTAGTGTTGCCAGAGGAGATACTGGTTGATAACAGTGGTGGAGCCATGATTTTATATAGTGGGGTCATAGTGGGTTATAAGATACGAGAAATTATCATACTACTATAATAATTATTGTTGATCCTACACCTGAACAAATTAAATGAGACAAAATTTAATATTTCTTATGAAAACATTGATACAATTTTAATATTTTCTTATAGTAAGTACATTTTAGTGGGATCAATTGAACCCTAATCTTTCTATATAAGTCCGCCATGCTAACAGCAAATGTTAGATTGAAATGAGTCGACTCGGTTTGATGAGTCAATTGGTTATGGTTTTGGCTTTGTAGATATAAAAGCATTTGATGCTAAGCTTTTTGTTTTCTGAAATAATATTAATAAAATATTGTTTGGAGCTTATGTGGCAGCTTAAAATTAATAAAAAATATCATGTCATTACAGAGTTAGAAAAATAACGGTAGTGTGACAAAAAAATATTATTTTTAAAAGTTGAATGAATAAATTAAAAAAATTTAAAGTTCAGTGACCAAAATAAGAGTGAAAAGAAAGTTGAGTGATGAAATTTGTAATTTACCTTTAAAAAAATTATGTCATCCTAAAATAATTAGGTTTATGGTGTAGTGACTAAAATAGATTAATGTATAAAATTTAGTAAGTAAATTGATTATTTTAAAACTTCAGTAATCAAAATAAATAGAACAAAATTGATGCTTTTTTGTAATTTACCGTATATATACAAAGAGAGCCAGAGAGGTGCATGCTTCTTTCTCATTAAACTCTTTAATGCGCTGATATGGGGCATGGCCTTTATATGGAAATGAAACAACTGGCTGAGACGAGGAGGAATCTCCGTCATCTTTAAGCTTCCGGAGTGGTGCCTCGGAGTCGGACCTTGCCGCTGTGTCGTCGCCGTCGTTCAGAGGTAATAATGACGACGAGATCGAGTTGCAGTGTGTGATAAAGTTTTTTGTTTTTGTTTTTGGAAGCAACAATGGTGTTGGAAAATATATTGAAAATGGGGGAAGTAGAAAAATGGAGAAATAGGTGTGTTGGAGTCGCCACCGGCCACTATGGTAGGCCAGACACCGTTAAAAATCAACCAGAGATTCAAAAATATTTGGGTTCGGGAGTCGGTTACGCGTGGGGAAGGATTAGCACCCCACAGCGCCCAAAATTGGTACCGCGTTGATTAAGTGTTGTCTTGCAAGAAGATGAAAATTCAAATTTAATTTAAAATTTAATCCAAAAAATATTAAAATCTAAAGAGAACATTTACTCATTTACAACAACCGAAGAAGATGACACCTGAATAAATTAGAATGTCACTTCCTAACCGTTTCCTGAAAATGAAGTGAAAATATCTCTTAAACGACTAAATATCATAATATGAATATATGATATATGCAAGTATGTACAAAACATATAAAAAAACAGAAATACAGAATAAACGAATAAATATAGCATGCTAATAGAATTTATATATAAAATATGTTAACCTCGTGCTAATAATACTATACACGATATTATAATATATGTATAAGATAATACAATACAATATAAGTTATAGTATAATAATATGATATATATAATTTACAGTACTTATAATACGGTATGATCATAATGAATTTAACTATAACATATAATCAATAATATAATAGTTACATATAATAATAGAAATAACAATGATAATAATAATAATAATGGTATGATATAATATAATATAATATAAGTGGTAATAATAATATAGTTTAGTATAAGTATAATATAGAAATACAAATATACATATATGGAAAACGTAAAAAATAGTAGAAATAAATAACAATATAATATATGTGTATATATACATGTAATCCGAGGATTTAATATAACAAATAATAATAGTATCATCCATACATATAGGTAGATATAGTCAACATAATAATAATTAACATAATAATACTATATAATAATAATACTATAATGTAATAATATAAATTAAATTAAATATATATGTATATATACATACAACGTGAGAAACAAAAAAGAATAATAATAATAATAATAATAATAATAATAATAATAATAATAATAAGTTAGGAATTAGAAAAACAATTAGGAGAACAAAATTAAAAAAGGACCGAATTGAAATAAAAACAACACTTACAAATCACATTGAAAGAAAATAAGGATGTGATTGAAAACTAAGTAAACTTTGGAGAGACCATTAAAGTGATTAGACCATGCGGCAGGAACAAAATGAAAATTGGCTAGGGAAGGAAGGACTCATAACGTGATTTTCCCATTTTTACTAACCTAAAACCTAAATCAGTTTCATTCTTTCATTTGTTGCAGCCGTCTAATTCCCCTCTCTAATTCCCCTTTCTTTTATTCTTTCAAACCCTAAAAACCACATAACCCCAGGTTAAGGGTTAAACTCTACTAGATCCGATCAAAATACGGCGATTTGGGGTCGGTCGCGGGTCATGGACGACGGCGGTGTGAGATGGGTTCGAAGCAAGGTAGGATTCGAAATCCTTCTCCTTTTTTGTTTATTCGAATGAAAGATAAGAGAAAATATTATACCTTCTTTTTCGCACTCTTAGAGTTGGATCTGAAAATTTCCTTGTTTACTCCTTTGGTCCGAATGAATAATCTTATATGATTTTTTTTTGCGTTCGAAACAAACTTTGGATCTGGAAATCTTCCCTTTTTTATTCCATTCAAAAAATGCTCACTTTTCATCCCCTTTTTCGATTACATACACTGGGTTTTTATACCCGAATTTTACAGCATAACAAAATAAAGCAAGTTGTTCTGACAATTTCTTTTGCTTTTCTGATTTGGACGGTGCGTGTGACGTAGCAGCTACTGGTTGGTTGCCGGGACGGTGGTGGCTCGATTCAGCGGCGGCGGCTCGAACAGTTGGCGGCAGCGTGGCTTGGCAGATGAGGGGTTGGCGGCGGCTAGTTTTTGGGTGTTTAGGATTAGATTTTTTTTTAGGTTTAGGTTTGATTGTGTTTTGGGTATTGGGCTTGTATAAGTATTGGGTTATATGGGTTATTGATTGGGTTGTAGATAATAATAATAATAAAGGCTTATTTATTATTTAATTTGAATGTTGGGTTGGGCTGGTTTGGGTTTAGGCCCGGACAAAAAATGTAAATGGGTATTATACAGTGGCCAGTGGGCTGCGATTCAGAGGTTGCTGACTTTTACGCGTCTAAGAACGCCATTGGTCTGATAACCGTCTTTTGATTAGTGATGCTGGCAAAGAAGGAGGAGATGATGTGAAAACCGACGGGAAGAGGAAGACGATCAATGTGACGGAGCTCGGAGCATTGGAGCGCCATGTTTTCATGGAGAAACTAATTACCAAAGTCGAGAACGATAATCTCCAGCTTCTAAAGAAACTGAAAGAAAGAATCGACAGGCAAGAAACCTCTGGTCTCTCTCTCTTTTAATTAACCTTTATTATTTGTTTTTCTATGGGAGTATACTAGTATTTTTTACAATTATTAGTCAAATGAATTAAAATCTTCTGCCCTTTTTGTGTTTCTGTTTACGTCTCCACATATAAAAGAGAATTATTTTGTAGAATCATAACTTGCAGCTGACAGTGACATTTGTTCTTAGGATGGGGCTGAAATTGTCTACTATTGAAGTGAGATTCCAGAAATTGTCAGGGGAAGCAGATTGTGAAGTAGTTCTTTAGAATACCATCACCGATATATTCTCTGCAAATTCTTAGTCCCAAATCTGCGCATTATGAACTGTTAACGTTACTTCATATCAAATAATATTATGGATGGATTAGAAACAAGTTCTACTGCAATGGTTAGCCGTTTACGCTGTTCTGGTGATATTCCACTTACACGAGAGACGCCAACTAAAGAATCTTTGATTTCATCCAACTCAATCATTTGAAGAACTTCTACTACAAATTCTCCTTAGGACTTGAATACATGCTTGGAACTTACTTACCTCTCTAACAGGAATTTGTAGTGGAGGTTCTTCAAATGATTGAGTTTGATGAAATCAAAGATTCTTTAGTTGGCATCCTCGTGTAAGTGTAATATCACTAGAATGGAGTAAACGGCTAATCGTTGCAGTAGAACTTGTTTCTAATCCATCCATAATATTATTTGATATGTCGTAACGTTAACAGTTCATAATGCGCAGATTTGGGACTAAGAATTTGCAGAGAATATACCGGTGATGATATTCTAAAGAACTACTTCACAATCTGCTTCCCCTGACAATTTCTGGAATCTTACTTCAATAGTAGACAATTCCAGCCCCATCGTAAGAACAAATGTCACTGTCAGCTGCAAGTTATGATTCTACAAAATAATTCTCTTTTATTATGTTGCCTGATTATTAAGTCACATCTAATAACATATGGTTACAAAAATTAATTACCATGCATTTGAATCTGCCAGGTAATTACTTCATCAAATGCTTCAAAGATGTCGATACTTGGCTGGTGGATGGTGCATACAATTGTCCTCTTTGTGTCAAAATATTCTTCACAACTCACATGACAATTGCAGCTGCTCTGGCATCTAAATCCAAAGTAGGCTCATCCATAAATATTATGGATGGATTAAAAAGAGAATTATTTTGTAGAATCATAACTTGCAGCTGACAGTGACATTTGTTCTTAGGATGAGGCTGGAATTGTCTACTATTGAAGTGAGATTCTAGAAATTGTCAGGTGAAGCAGATTGTGAAGTAGTTCTTTAGAATACCATCACCGGTATATTCTCTGCAAATTCTTAGTCCCAAATCTGCGCATTATGAACTGTTAACGTTACGTCATATCAAATAATATTATGGATGGATTAGAAACAAGTTCTACTACAATGGTTAGCCGTTTACGCTGTTCTGGTGATATTCCATTTATACGAGAGACACCAACTAAAGAATCTTTGATTTCATCCAACTCAATCATTTGAAGAACTTCTACTACAAATTCTCCTTAGGACTTGAATACATGCTTGGAACTTACTTACCTCTCTAACAGGAATTTGTAGTGGAGGTTCTTCAAATGATTGAGTTTGATGAAATCAAAGATTCTTTAGTTGGCATCCCCATGTAAGTGTAATATCACCAGAATGGAGTAAACGGCTAATCGTTGCAGTAGAACTTGTTTCTAATCCATCCATAATATTATTTGATATGCCGTAACGTTAACAGTTCATAATGCGCAGATTTGGGACTAAGAATTTGCAAAGAATATACCGGTGATGGTATTCTAAAGAACTACTTCACAATCTGCTTCACCTGACAATTTCTGGAATCTCACTTCAATAGTAGACAATTTCAGCCCCATCCTAAGAACAAATGTCACTGTCAGCTGCAAGTTATGATTCTACAAAATAATTCCCTGCCATGAAGTATGGTTTTCCTTATAAAACTAGGCATTTTTTCCTGATATCTGTTTGCATTTCCACTGAACAGCTGAATGCATTGCTGCTGAAGCTTTTAAGCATGCTGGGGAGAACATAGTCTTTGCCTTGGTATTAAAAAGCGCGCCTGAGGCGTGAGGCGAGCGAGGCGAAGCAAAAAACGCCTCGGAGGGTTGAGGCGAGGCGAAGCACAAGATGCGCACGCCTCCGGTCGCTTCAGCCCGAGGCTTGAGGCGTGCGAGGCGACGCCTTGAGGACAGAGGCGTGTTTTAAAAAAAAACACGTGCTTTTATGTTTTAATTAAAATATACCATATATTTTAATTAAAAAATAGCTTTAATTTTAACCTAAAACCCAAATTAACCCAAATTCATGACAAAACTTACAAAACTCAGCCCCTCTCTACTTTCCAAAATTGCTCTGCCTCTCCTTAATTTCCACCATCGCCGGCAAGCCCAGCCACCTTCGCCGTCAAGCCCAGCGGCCCCAGCCACCGTCGCCGCCAAGCCCAGCCACCGTCGCGACTTGCGGGTAAGAGCAGCCACCACCAACGCCTGCTTTTCTTTTCTAATTTCTTCTACTTTGAGAGTTAACTGTTACTATTGTAACTTAATTTGTAAATTGTAAAAATATTATTGTATTTCTATTTACTTCTTCAATTAAAAAAAAATGTTTGAAAATTGGAATTTGGATTGTTCATTTGTTTGCCGACTGTGGACTGCCCACTGCCAGTGGCAGTGATATTTTTTTTTAATCTTTTGATTTCAATAAAAATATTATTGTATTTCTAATTCTATTTACTTCTTCAATTAAAATAAATGTTTGGAAATTAGAATTTGGATTGTTCATTTGTTTGCACTTTGCCGACTGCGGACTGCCCACTGCCAGTGGCAGTGATATTTTTTTTAATCTTTTGATTTCAATAAAAATACTATTGTATATGTGTTTCCCGACTGCCCACTGCTAGTGTTGTCTATATTCTTTATTTTTTGTGTTGCTTGCTTTGCTTGATTACAATTTCCACATTAATTTAAACACTAAATAAAACAATCATATTAATTAACATAAAAATTAATATATTGTACATTTGATTTCCAGGTGTTTAAATCATGAATGTGGGATCAAATTCAACTGGGGGATCATCGGCCTCTTTAAATCCAGCAAGAAAATATGGAACGCCGGACCCTTTGAATAGAAACAATTATCTTTGTAAATTTTGTGGTAAAATTACAAAGGGAGGAGCATATCGGATGAAACAACACTTGCTTGGAGGATTTTCAAGTGTGCTCAAGTGTCTTCAATGTCCCGAACATGTTAGAGAAGAAGTGAAAGCTTTTATGTTGAAAAAGCAAGAGGCAAAAGCTACAACTTTAATGTCATCTCGAGATTTTTTCTACAATGTTGGTGATCATGATGATGAGGAGGAAGAAGAACTTGAATTAATAATCTCGAGCGGGGATAAGGGCAACTCAAGTCAAAAGAGCGGGATACCCTTACCTAAAAAACCAAGAGTCAAGGGTCCAATGGACTTGTTTATCAATCCTAGAAAAGCTAATCCACACAAAGATGGGAGTGTGCAAGAAGCTTGTGATAAGCAATTGAGGGAGAACACTTGTAGAAAAATTGCTAAATTTTTTTATGATGCCGGGATAGCTTTTAATGCGGCAAGTTACCCTAGCTTCAAAGAAATGTGCGAAGCTATTGGGCAATATGGTCCTGGTTTAAAAGTGCCTACCGTCCATGAGCTTAGAGTTTCTCTCCTTAAGAAAGAAGTAGAGGATACTCAAAAAATAATGGAGGATCACAAAAAAGAATGGGCACAAAAGGGTTGCTCAATTTTATCGGATGGGTGGCGTGATTCGGTCACACAAAAAGATATTGTGAATTTTCTTGTCAACTCTCTAAAAAGATCCGTGTTCATTAAATCTATGGATGTTTCTGAAATTGTTAAGGATGCCGACGCGTTATGTCAGATGCTTGATGAAATGGTAGAATTTGTGGGAGAGAAAAATGTGATCCAAGTAGTGACGGATAATGCTTCTAATTATGTCAAAGTCGGTACGAAATATTTTTTTTAATTCTTTATTTTTCTTGTTAAATTATTAAAATATTTTAATTTGATGTGTTATTTTATTATTTGTAAAAAAATTGCTACAAGTGAAGAGGCCACAACTTTATTAGACTCCGTGTGCGGCACATTGTATTGATTTGATGTTGGAGGATATCGGAAAACTTCCGAAAGTCAAGAATGTTCTGAAGAAGTGCATATTCATGAATGGTTATATATATAACCATGTCTCTCTTGTGAACATGATGAGGAGATTTACAAATCAAAAGAATTTGCATAGACCGGCGATCACAAGGTTTGCAACATCTTTTATCACTCTTGCACAATTTCATAAACAAAAGAATAATTTGAGGAAGATGATTACTTCTCAAGAGTGGAATGAATCTAAATGGCCCAAAGAAGCGGGAGGAAAGAAAATGGCAGCTTATCTTTTGCAAGATACCTTTTGGAGGAATGTGCTTTACACTCTCAAGTTAACGGGACCTCTTGTTAAAGTTCTTAGACTAGTTGATGGTGAGAGTAAGCCACCTATGGGATACATTTATGAAGCCATTGATAGGGCTAAAGAAGCTATTGCTAAGAGTTTTTCAATGAAAGAAGAGGAGTACATGAAAGCTTTTGAGTATATTGATAGACGATGGAATTGTCAACTTCACCAACCTTTGCATGCTGCCGGTTATTTTTTGAATCCGGCATTCTTTTATGATGATCCCGAGAGAGCATGTTGTGGAGAAATTATGAATGGTTTACATGAGTGCATTGCAAAGTTCAATCCGGATGTTGTAATTGAAGACAAGATCATTGCTGAAATAGAGATGTACCGAGGTGCTAATGATCTTTTCGGCAGGCCATCCGCCATTAGGCAAAGGAAGACAAGACATCCATGTATTAAAAGTTACAATACATGAATACAATATTGTAAATTATAATATTTCATATTTAAAATTAAATCTTTAAAAATCTATAACTTAAATTTTACACTACTTTGCTTTTGTTTTTTGATATTATAGCGGAGTGGTGGTCTTCATTTGGAGCTTCAACTCCTAACCTCCAAAAGTTTGTTATACGAGTTCTTAGCCTAACTTGTAGTGCTACTAGTTGCGAGAGAAATTGGGGTGTTTTTCAACTTGTAAGAAACTTTCTTCCTATATTCTTTCTTTCGTATCATAATAAATTATTAATCTTTAATTGCTTAATAATTTATATAATTTGTAATTTTGTGCTTCTTGTAGCTTCATACGAAGAGGAGAAATAGATTGACACAAGATCGATTGAATGATTTGATATTTGTCAAATATAATCGTGCATTGAGACGTCGATTTCAACTAAAAGACAAAGATCCTATTCTTTTGGAAGATATTGATGAAAGCAATGAATGGTTAGTTGGGAGAATGGAGAATAATTCCGATAATGAAGATGAATTTGTGTTCGATGGTGATGATCTGACATGGAGTCAAATTGGTAGAGCTGCTGGAGCCCATGATCCTATCTATTTGACTAGAGCTTCAAAGAATTCTTCTTCTACATTTGTTAGAGGAAAAAATATAGCTACTAGTTCTGCAACCTCTACTCCTAAAACAACTCATCAAGTCCTAGATGATGATGATGAGATGGAAGAGAATATTGGTGAAGATGGAGATTATAGACTCGATGAAGATGAATATTGCGAGGAGGATGGTGGTGATTTGGAGTAATGAAGTGTTAGTCTTTTATGTTTAAGTGATAACTGTTAATGTGCAACTTTGTGCATGTTGCTTATTTATATTTGAAGTTTGAACTTTGAATTATGTTTGACACTTTGATTGTTTTTTATTTCTTTTATTTGAACTATGCTTGATATGGTTGTTTTCTTATATCTCTTTATTTAATTTGAGACTTAAGTACAAATTTAAGTAGAAAATATTTTTATCTTTAAGCATTTATAATAAAAGTATCATATTTTAAGTACAAAATATGTTATATAGTTAATATATAAATTTTTAGAAAAAAAGGGCGCCTCTCCTACAAAATGCGCTCGCTTTCGCTTTTCGCCTCGCGCCTCGGCTTTAGGGACCTTTGTCGCCTCGGAGCGCATCGCGCTTTTTAAAACCAAGGTCTTTGCCAGTGGAAGCCCTTTTGAAAATGTCAAGCTCGGTATCTTCCATGTCTTGTCTGAAAGATATAGCATCATTCATACATTTACAAGCCTTTGTTGGCTATGTTGTGGCACATGTTTTATTTTCTTCAGGTGTATTATTACATTCTAATGAATCATTTGACCGTGACAGGTAAAGGGAAAGTGGGTCATGTAATTCAAGCAAATAACATGTACATGTTCCCAGGGTAGGTGTTATTTTCTGGTTCATTGGCCTTTTGTTAACCCTTACTAGGATTGGTAATATTTCCTTTTGTTTTTTAAATGATCAAGGCGTATGGTTTTTGGGGTCCCTGATTTGCAAAACAAACCATTACTGTTTTCTTTCTAATATATTGCCCCACTGTTGTGTGTGCCATGGCAGTATTCGAGGTCGGAGCAGCTGTTGCAGAGGAACTGGCTGGAGGGTATTTAGATGTGTGTCAAAAACATCTGGCCAACATGTCACAAGTATGCAGTTTCTTTCTCTTTTTTACTTGTATGCCCATCAAAGATTTAAATTGCGGTCGCATTTTTTATTAGTGTTACGCTCATCACAGTTACGGGTGTAAAGATGTTATTACGGCCATTGCGGGTATTAAAGTTGTAAATTAAAAAAAATAGATATTATTACATGCATAACGGTTATAACTATCACGATTTCGAACTTGATTTTTGAGGTAAAATTCTTTTAATATATTTACATTCTTTTTTCGTTTGATATATTTACGTTGTTTATTGACAGTTTGAGGGGAAAATCAAATCTTTATTTTGAGAAAACTATTCTCATAATCTTCCTTTTTTTAACAAGAAATCAGATTTATTAATATAATGATAAATATAATAAAATACATCTCAAAATATGAAGAAAATTTTTACTATTATGTTTACCAAAAAATCTCATACAGAACGAAAAATATGAAAACTCAAAAGTGTAAAAAAAAATCAAAATCTACCCTTGATTATATGCTTCATCATCCATAGTATTACCGTAAACAAATCTCATTGTCTCTATCAAACTAGCGCTTAAGTGTGATGTGGGGAAAATGATTAACAAAATCAAATTGTTTTGCTAATAGTTTTTGAAATATTGGCAAACTATTATAAAAGAGATTTAATCATATGAGATCGTCAACTTTCTCTAAATAAAAATATGCATCGTGAAAAATTTACAACAAAGGTTAATGAAACAAAAAATAGTAAGAGAAAATAAAAAAATATCATCGATTAACAACCAACACATATCTTGTGCGATCGCGATACAAAAAAGTTAAAGTAAATTATAGTCATGGTACTTCAACAAAAAAAAAAAACTTAATAAGTGCGTAGTAATTTAATTCTTTCACATTCTTGTGTGAAAGAATTCAAAGTAAATTATGGAATAAGTTAACAATATTATTTCAAAAAGATAAAACGAACGCAAATTAAACATATTTTATCAAAAATGGTAACATAAAATTTTTTATTTTTCAAAAATCATTTAAACTTTTAACGTCTTTACACGTAGATGTGGCAATCGGGTCATTCGGTTCGCGTCGTTTCGGTTCGGGTCATTTTGAGTCTATCTAGAATCGGTTTAGATTCGGTTCGGGTCTAATTCAGGTCTGTGATGAGTCGGATTCGGTTCGGGTATTGGATCGGGTCAAAATTGGATCGGTTGTTTTTGGGTCGGGTCAATATCGGATCGGTCGCTTTCGGTTCGGGTCAAAATCGGGTCGTTCGGGTCGCTTTCGGTTCGGGTTAAAATCGAGTCAATTTCGGGTTAATTTCGGGTCGGGTCAACATTTAAATTTTCGGGTCAATTCGATTTGAGTTGGGTTAAAGGTTTGAGGTTTAGTATTTATGCTTTAGTTTAGAGTTATTGGTGTATGAGATTAATTCTGATTCAATTTGTTAATCTATGCATTTGAATTTGATTAAATATTTAAATCAAAGCTTCATGTATCCATATAAATTTTTTTGTATAATTATATTAAATCGAAGTTTATAATAATAATAATAATAATAATAATAATAATGTCTGAAATGAATTAATTTATTAAACTTATGATCTAATTGAACTGACTAAAATCTAAAAGCATAAATCACGGACATAATTAAAATAATTTTAAAACTAAATGTGAAATTTCAATTAAATTAATCTAAATTTAAACTCAATTAAATTAAGAAAAAGAGAAAGACAATTGGTAAAAATAGAGAGGGAAAAAACAAAATTTTGGAGGGAAATAAGCCACCAATTTTTTAACCTAGATTGAAAAAAAAGAAAAAGACAATTGGAAAAAATAGAGAGAGAAAAGACAGAATTTTGGAGGGAAATAAGCCACCAATTTTTTAAGCTAGAGATTAATTACTTTTTAGATCATGTTGCATTTAAAATGTTACATTTTAGTCAACTTTAAGTTTTAATTTAGTTTAATTTAGTCACAAGTATTCCCACGGTTTAGACTTCGGATATAGAAATCCCCTCCCCGTAGTGATATTTAGTCTCTAAAAATTTACTTTTAGTTGAAATTAACTAATCTTTGTAATTTAGTCTATTAATTTAATATATTGATATTTTCGTTCATTTTAATTTCAAAGATTTAATTTTTAGCCAAAATTGACCCTATTTATTTATATGGTATAATTACAAAATTGATCATTGGACTCTCAAATTTCTCCACTTCCAAATTGTCAATTTAGTCTACAATTTCAATTTTATGCTATATTTTATGATGAAATTATAAAATTGGTCACCAAGATCTCAAATTTTTATACTTCATTTTATTATTTATTATATTGTTAAAAATAGATATTCGGGTTAAAATCGGGTCGATATTCGGTTCAACTTTCGGTTCGGGTAGCATTCGGTTCGGGTCCATTTCGGTTCGGGTCCATTTCGGTTCAACAAAAAATTTCGTTTCAGTTCGGTTCAGGTTTCGGGTCAACTTCGAATCATCATGTTCGGGTCAAAATCGAGTTTCGGTTCGGGTAATTCTGTTCGAATTTCGGGTCTCGGGTCAAGTTTGCCAGGTATATTTACACGTGAAAAAATAACGAGAACATGACAAAAAAATCACTATGTAAAACATATTATAAATGAGGACATGATATGAAATAAAAAAATTTCCCTAAGTTAACACATTAATTAGTTTTTTTAATAGTCTAAAAGTGATTAGAAGGTAATCTATATTTATACATATTAGTTAGTTTTTTTTTTTGCACGAACTAACTTGCCTCAGTAGTTAAGGGAACGATTGTTGTTCTTAGAGGTCACTTGCCTCAGTGGTTAAGCGATTGAACCTGAACCCCCTAGAATGAAAATCATCCATTTTTTTACTGAGACCACTTGTTGAGTTTAACAAAATAATTATTTTTTTTACAATGACAACTGGATTTTATTAATAACCATGAAAGATATCATGAATACAAAGCATCTATAAGGGAGAATAATGAGGACTAGTCCACCAAAATCTTATACAAAACTTAAGGGTGCAAAGAAAAGTAAATACTTCCATAGAGATTAGCATACTGACAAAAATCCAGAAGCCTTCCAGAATTTCCTTGTCTCTATCCAAACGAGACGTTTTACGGGGTGAAAAAGGAGTGGTGAGCGAACCAAACTATCAGACAGATTGTTCCGCTACCCAGGTCTGATTACATCTGTAAACAACCATCAACCGAATTGGGAACTATCTTTCTATGACCACCGACAGAATCCAAATCAGAAACTAACGCCGTGAAGATATCTGTACGAGCATCAAACGGCCGCTAAGGTATGCCGAAATCATGCCAAAACGACAGATGAACGAACCACAAAAATAAAGAAAAAGCGTGCCACAAAGGCAAAGATAACACGTACCACAAGGATAGAGATTCTTATTAAAAAATAAAAAATAAAAATATAAAGAAAAAACGTGACACATATGATTTTGTGGGAAATGTCTCAATTAGTTATAGGATTTATATCCAATACACTGGTGGTGGAAAGTTTTAGTTTTCACAAGTGTCTTAGTTTTAGGGACTTAGTTTAGGGTGTAGGGTTTAGGGGTTTGGGTTTAGGGGTTTAGAATTTAGGGACAATGGTTAGAATTTACGGGTTAGGGTTAAGATTTAGGGTTTAAAGGTTAAGATTTAGGTTTTAGTGTAATATGTTGAGGGTTTAGTTTCCACTGCCAGTGTATCAAATAATTATTCTTAGTTATATGGTAATTATTCCATGCACAAGCGCTTATGGAAACTTTGTTTACACAAGCGCTTTAGTTTTAGAGGTTATGAAGTCTGTTTAGAGTTTTAAGTGTAGTAATTTTGAATTTAATAGTTGTTGATAGAATTTTGAATTTATGGTTAAAATTTAGTGTTTATAGGTTAATACATAAATCCCTAACTATATCATCTTAAACCCTAAATCATAAGTCATAAACTTTAAATTCCAACCCCAAACTCTAAATTCTAACCATAAACCTTAAATTCTAAACTCCTACACTAAAACACCTAAACCCCAAACCCCAAATTGAAATCTTAAACCTTAGCTTCCCACTAAGGATTTCCAAACAAATTCACTAAGAATTTCGTCCCCTTTTCTCGGATTAGGAGGAAATCCTTACAATGATCAAGCTTTCTACCCAAAGCTTAATCAAACACTCTCTTACACAAGAAAGACTTAGCAAACTAGAAATCCCTCTAGAAGGTAATTGTTTGCACTATGAAGCTCTCACCCAAAACCTAAACACTTGAGCAAATTTAACAATATTTAGCTCACTAGTGTTGTCTAAGCAAAGAATGTACAATTAAAGCTCTAGACACAATTTGTCATCATAATGTTGTTACAATTGAAGCATTAACCATCTTTTGATGCTTGGAGGTTCCTTTTATACTCCTAATTGAGTTTGTAGCAGTTGAGGACCGTTGGAGATGGATTAGAGCCGTTGGAGCCTTTATTTCCCACTATAAATGCAGTTCTGCAACTTGGCGTATCGATACCCTTCAAACCGTATCGATACGGTCCTGATAAGGAAGTAGCCATTGTGCACTTTAGCTGATGCGTATCGATACACTTACCTAGCGTATCGGTATGGTCATGCAAATTAAAAGACCGTTGGGAAATATGACCGCTGGGGTAGTTAGGCGTATCGGTACGCGATACAACCGTATCAGTACGCGAACTAGCCGTTGGGTATTTTAAAGCACACCGTATCGATACGGCAAAGCGTATCGGTATGAGTTTTGGCTACTGGAAAATCACTGTAGTTGAAACCCTAAGGCGTATCGGTACGGGCACTTGAAATGCTTGGTTTTGACTACTTTAAATGTACTTTAAATCATTCCAAAGCCTTGTAAAACCATTAAACATATTTTCAAGTTGTTTTTGACTAAAAACATATTTTAAATTCTTTTCAATTTAATCCAAAACATTTTTCAAATATTATATCAAAACACTTAGTTCTACAATATTAAAAATCGTATTATTGTCATCATACTCAACAAAAAAAAACTTAATAAGTGCATAGTAATTTAATTCTTTCACATTCTTGTGCGAAAGAATTCAAAGTAAATTATGGAATAAGTTAACAATATTATTTCAAAAAGATAAAACGAACGCAAATTAAACATATCAATTTTATCAAAAATGGTAACATAAAATTTTTCATTTTTCAAAAATCATTTAAACTTTTAACGTCTTTACACGTGAAAAAATAACGAGAACATGACAAAAAAAATTCACTATGTAACACATATAATAATGAGGACATGATATGAAATAAAAAAGTTTCCTAAGTTAACATATTAATTAGTTTTTTTAATAGTCTAAAAGTGATTAGAAGATAATCTATGTTTATACATATTATTAATCATTTAACAAAGTATATTTATCTTGCAGACAAAATGATTGAACTCGAACCCTTTAGAATTAAAATCATCCGTTTTTTTACTGAGACCACTTTTTGAGTTTAACAAAATGATTATTATTTTTACAATGACAACCGGATTTTATTAATAACCATGAAAGTTATCATAAATACAAAGCATCCATAAGAGAGAATAATGAGGACTAGTCCACCAAAATCTCATACAAAACTTAAGGGTGCAAAGAAAAGTAAATACTTCCATAGAGATTAGCATACTGCCAAAAATCTAGAAGCCTTCTAGAATTTTCTTGTCTCTATCCAAACGAGACGTTTTACGGGGTGAAAAAGGAGTGGTGAGCGAACCGTACTATCATACAGATTGCTCTGCTACCCAAGTCTGATTACATCTGCAAACAACCATCAACTGGGTTGCGATCTATCTTTCTATGACCACCGACAGAATCAAAATCAGAAACTAACGTCGTGAAGATATCTGTACGAGCATCAAACGACCGCTAAAGTATGCCGAAATCATGTCAAAACGACAGATGAACGAACCACAAAAAAAGCGCGCCACAAAGGCAGAGGGAACACGTACCACAAGGATAGAGATTCTTATTAAAAAATAAAAAACAAAAATATAAAGAAAAAGCGTGACACATATGATTTTAGGGGAAATGTCACAATTAGTTATAGGATTTATATCCAATACACTGGCGGTGGAAACTTTTAGTTTCCACAAGTGCCTTAGTTTTAGGGTTTGAGGTGCAGGGTTTAGGGGTTTGGGTGTAGGGGTTTAGAATTTATGGGCAATGGTTAGAATTTAGGGGTTAAGGTTTAAAGGTTAAGGTTAAGGTTTTAGTGTAATATGTTGAGGGTTTAGGTTTTAACATATAAACCCTAAATTCTAACCCTAAACCCTAAATTCTATTCACAATCCTTAAATTCTAAACTACTAAACTTAAACCCTACACCCTAAATTGAGTCCCTAAACACTAAAATTAAGGCGCTTGTGGAAACTTTTAGTTTCCACCGCCAGTGTATCAAATAATTATCCTTAGTTATATGATAATTATTCCATGCACAAGCGTTTGTGGAAACTTTGTTTGCACAAGCGCCTTAGTTTTAGGGGTTATGAAGTCTGTTTAGTGTTTAGGGTTTTAAGTGTAGTAATTTTGAATTTAATGGTTATTGATAGAATTTTGAATTTATGGTTAAAATTTAATGTTTATAGGTTTAGACCTAAATCCCTAACTATATCATCCTAAACCTTGAATCATAAACCATGAACCCTACATTTCAACCTCAAACCCTAAATTCTAACTATGAACCTTAAATTTTAAATTAATATACTAAAAACCATAAATTCTAAACCCTAAATTAAAACCTTAAACCCTAAAATTAAGACGATTGTGGAAACAAAAAAAATTCACCGTCAATTCTTAGTTAAACTAACATTTATTGTTTATACTTTTAAAATGTAAAATTATTAAAAATTCGTTACTTTTTCAATTTGATTAAACAAAATAAAAATTCAAAGACCAAAAGAAGAAAAAAAATCCCAAAATTTTCGATGAACAAAAATACCAATGGACCTATTTAGATATCGGATCGCCATGATTTATACATGCTAGATAATAAAAAAGAATGAGCACCAATAACTTCAATAACCAATTACCATGAAAAAGGAAATTGGAATGGGTCAGAAGCTAGATTTAACCTTTCAAAAAATCCAGGAACTCCGACCACTTGTGTCCGAATTTAGCTATAAGTTGAGCATTCAGGCCTCTTTTATAAAAACAGAGCTCAGGGATTTGTTTCCAGCATCAGCTCTCATTTGTCAGACATACCAAGTTGCCTCTTCTGTTCTTGTCCAACAGTTCCTTTGTCTGATCCACAAACCCTAAAACCACAGAGGCGATGGCATTCACTGGAACTTTGGACAAGTGCAAGGCTTGCGACAAGACTGTCTATGTGGTCGACATGATGACCCTTGAAGGTGTGCCTTATCATAAAACCTGCTTCAAATGCACCCACTGCAAGGGCAAACTTGAGGTATCATATCATATCATCTTTGTTTTTATTTTTTTCGATCGATGTCCCGGTTCTGTGAACTCGAACAACGAACTTATTACGCCTCTCGATCGAGGATAATACTCGATTCGTGTGATGTATCTCTTGACATGTGAATCTTTTGTGTTTCATAGATGACCACCTACTCCTCCATGGATGGAGTTCTGTATTGCAAGCCTCATTTTGAGCAACTATTTAAGGAATCTGGCAATTTCAGCAAGAATTTCCAATCAGGTTGAATTTATATTTACGTATATTTAAATTTGAGTGTCATAAAATAAGACTAACAACATCAATTTCTTTGATTATAACTTTTGCAGCGAAGAACGACAGGCAAAATGAACAGGTGTGTTTATTTTTCAAACACGTCAGAATAATTACAATCAAAATCAATCATTACGGGTCGCAGACTAATCTAAATTTAAATTTGAAATAAATTTGGAATAATGTTACAGCCGAGGACTCCCAACAAACTTTCATCCATGTTCTCTGGGACCCAAGACAAATGTGCTGCTTGCGAGAAAACAGTGTACCCATTGGAAAAGGTTACTATGGAAGGGGAATGTTATCACAAGACATGTTTCAGGTGCGCCCACGGCGGGTGTCCGTTGACGCACTCGTCGTACGCAGCGCTCGAAGGCGTGTTGTATTGCAAGCACCATTTCTCTCAGTTGTTCATGGTGAAAGGGAATTACAGCCATGTCCTCCAGGCCGCTACGCATAGGAGGAACAGCTCCACCTCATCGTCCACGGACCTTGCTGAAAACAACCGAGCTGATCAAGACACTGCGGAGGCTGATCAAGATGACTCCGAAGAAAACTCATAATTTTAAAAATAGAATATAAGAGGAGAGGAAGAAGAAATTGGCATGACCAATTTATTCTTTTATAAAAAAAATCCTCACACATGATCTTTTCTTGAAGCTTTGGAAAAATTGTGTACTAGTTTGATTGATTGTTTGACGATATAAAAAGTATAAACGTTAAAATTGTTTTCTTGTTGTTTTTGTCTTTAGATTTTTTTTTGGCAACCTGCTAGGTTATTTTTTTTTTTGAAAAGTATTGTAGGCCTCATTAAAAACCCTCTTCCTAGTGAAGAGGGAAAAGAGTGCCCCGCTACAATTTTATTCCAACTCAAAACCGATTACAGCGCTTAAGTCCGAAATTTTACAAGCAATTCTCCTACATGTTCTAAGTAGGCTACATCGATCCAACCTAACCCACAGTCTTCGGCCATTATCCAACCCCCTGTTTCGCAAGGGTATCGGCTTCAACATTTAAGTATCTAGGAATATGATATATTATCATTCCAAATCGATCCATCGCCATTGACAATTCTTTGACCTGGTTGCTCACAATCGGAGGAGGCAATCTTTTTCCTTTGATCCAATCCACCAAAATCATACAATCCATTTCAACGACGAGTCTTGTTGTCTTTGCCCATGACGAATCTAAAAAGAGCTGCACCCCTTTTATCGCTGCCAACAATTCCGTAATGGTAGGGGGGTTATTCCCAGAAGATTCTGAAAATTACATAAGTACCTTCTTCTTCGAGTCACGGATAACTCCACCGATTCCGCCTCTTCCCAACACCCTCGAATATGCCCCATCAATATTAAGTCTTAGAAAACCTTCTGGAATTGAGCGCTCCTTTCTACTGCTCTTCGAAAGCTTCCCTGTCTTTGTGACTAATGAACCCAGACGAGGATCCGCTACAAGAGCATCAATCCCCATACTGCTGCCTGGAAACTTTGCTAACAGCCAAAAAGCCAACCTAAGTTTGATGATCAACTCCAACTATTTTATATCCACCACTTTGTTGTTAAAGAGAATATCATTACGGAAAAGCCATAGTGACCAAATGACAACGCTCGAAATAAAGGACCACCACACTGCGTCCCGTCTTGCAACCAATCCGTTCCAATCATCCAAGAAAAACTCGGGAACCTCCTGCAAAATAGCAGAAACCCCAATCCAACCGCACACAACATTCCACAATCTCCATGCTATCAAACAAGAAAAAAAATAAATGATTGATCGTTTCTGTTGCATTCAAGCAAAAGGGACAGAGCATATTGTTATTTGTCTGCACCCCTCTCTTCGCAAGTTCTACCTTCACCGGAATTCTTCCCTTCACGAGTTTCCACAAAAATATTTCAACTTTCGGTGGCGCGAAACCCACCCAAACCACCTCTTTCCACAGCTTCTTCTTGACTGAAGACACGCCTGTTAACTCCCTCACGGACTTAACCGAGAACCTTCTATCGCTTGTCCCTAACCAACCAATCCAGTCACCCTCCACCCCACTGGCTTTAAAATTATCTAATATTGCTGATAGTTCATTCCACTGGGATTTTTCCCAGTCGAAACAACCCCTTCTCAACGGTATATCCCACGACCAAACCCCATTCTCCTCCCTCCCTACATCTCCCACCAACGTTGTTTTAACCAAACATAAAACAAATATTCGAGGGAAGTGAATGCGCAAAGGACCTATTCCCAACCAATCATCGTCCCAAAATTTAATATTCGCTCCATTACCAACCTCAATTTTCATGTTCTTCCTTACTAACTCCCCTAATTGATCATTATAATAAAAGGAATTAGAGATATCGTACCAAATCCAAGATGTATCCTTTCTTGCTGACTTGATCGACAGTAGCGCGTTATTGCTTCCTGGAATTCTAGAAGCAACCACCTTCCTCCACAGACTATGCATCTCATTCCCATATCTCCAATTCCACTTACATAGTAGCGACCGATTTAGTAGTTTAAAGTCTACCACACCTAGGCCACCTACGTTTTTAGGAGCGCAAACCTCCTCCCATCTAACCAGTGTATCCTGCGATGTGTACCATCTCCACCCCACAGAAAATTCGCCACAAGACTATTCAATTTTTTGACCACCGCTTCAGGTATTTTGAAAATAGAAAAATAGTATATAGGTAGACTTGATAAAACGGATTTTATCAACGTTAATCTACCCCCTATTGACAAAAATTTGGGTTTCCAACCTGACAAACGATCCCCAACTTTTTTCAACACGGGATCCCACAGCTTAATTGAGTTCTTAGTTGCGCCAAGTGGGTAACCCCAAATACTGAGTTGATAAAGTGCCCACCTTACATCCAACTGCATCTGCCCAACGTTTTGTCTCCTCCTCCACCACATTTATCCCATAAACTTTGCTTTTCTTCATATTTAATTTGAGTCCCGCCGCCAATTCAAAAACTCTTAACACTCTTTTTACATTTCTGACTTGTAATTCTGAACCACCACAAAATATCAGCAAACTGTAAATGTGACACCGACATACCTTGGGACTGATAACCCATATTGAATCCCTCAAACAAGTTCTTGTTAACCACCTTCTTTAGCATTAAGTTCAGTGCCTCACCGATCAAATTGAACAGTAGTGGGGAGAGTGAGCACCCCTGTCTCAAGCCTCTCAAAATGCTAAAAGCTTCTGTCGGGGTTCCGTTAACCAAAACTGAAATCGAAGCCGTTGAAATGCATCCATGTATCCATTTACACCATCTCTTCGGGAAGCCGCATTTCCTAAGAATAATCATCAGGAAATCCCAGCTTACCGTGTCGTAAGCTTTTTGAAAATCAATCTTAAATGCTATTCCTCCCTCCCCCGATTTCCTTCTTGCGTCGATGGCCTCATTTGCCACAAGGGAACAATCCAAAATTTGCCTTCCTTGAATGAAGGCAAATTGAGATTCTCCCACAATCGAATCCATCACTAAACGTATTCTTCTCGCAAGGACTTTCGATACAATCTTATACATACTGCTCACCAAGCTAATGGGGCGAAAATCATCAAGTGCTGTAGGATTCAATACCTTCGGAATTAGAGTCAAGAACGAATGATTGCAACCGTTTTCCATCTTGCCTTCTTCGAAGAAATCATCAAAAAAGCTAAAATTTCGCTTTCCAGAGAACTCCAAAATTTCTTGAAAAAATTTAAATTGAAGCCATCCGGCCCCGGGGCCTTGTTGCCATCCGAGCTGTCCAGAGCCTCCCAAATCTCGTTCTCGGAAAATTTGCCTTCCAAGAAAGCTGCCTGATCTTCATCGAGTTTTTTAAATTCCAGTTTTATCTCTTCTACCATTAGCGCACTCGAAACATTATATTGCTTTGAAAAGTAGGAGTTTACTTCCCTTTTTATTTCATTTCTATCCGAGACCAAACTTCCATCCACCTCTAATTGCTGAATGGCATTGGTTCTTCTCCTCACCGACGCAGTAAGATGAAAAAATCGAGTATTCCTATCGCCTTGGAGATGCCACTTAAACTGGGATTTTTGCAACCACTGAGCTTCCTTCTTTCTATATTGTTCCCACAGCCTAGACTTCAACTCACAAAGTTTCTGACAGTCGCCCACATCACCTTCCCCTATCTGCAACCTCCCCTCAATTTCCGCGATTTGATTTTCCAGAGAAGGGATTAACGCTTCGAATGAGCGCCCCTTCTTTTTGCTCCAACTCTTAACTTTTTCTTTAGTTCCTCTTAGCAACCACCCAATCTTCCCGTCCCTCTTCTTCCTCTTGAGTTTCTTAACTGTAGTATCCACCAACTCCTCAAAGCCCTCATCGTTAAACCAAGAGTTGAAACACTTGAACGGCAACGGACCCCAATTCATCTTTTTCTGAACTCAACAAAACTGCATTGTGATCTGAAATGGATTTGTTGCACAACTTCTGGCTTACTGTTTGAAATTCAGAAACTAAGCTAGCGTTCACAAGGAATCGATCAAGTCGGATGAAGGTAGGCGGATCTCTATTATTGCTCCACGTGTATTTCCCTCCAACCAACGGCAAATCAATTAACTCAGTGTTTCTCACGAACTGATTAAAGACCTCCATCGCTGCTCTATTGATCGAGAATCTCTTCTTCTCCTCTTCGCACAAGAATGCATTGTAGTCACCCCCCACACACCATGGGATTTGCCAACTATGAATCACGCTCGCCAACTCCACAAAGAAGCTTTCTTTTTCTCCATCGCAGCAAGGCCCATATAAATTAATAAAACCGCACCTGAATTTTGACCTCACCCACACCCCTACGATCACAATGAACCGCTGCCTGACCACAATGTCAGTAGCTTCAAACACAGTATTGTCCCACACACTCACTACACCCCCAGCCGACCCCAAAGCAGGTGAAACCGCGAAATCAAAGATGTCGTTACCCCAGAAATTTTTCACATCCGATCTCTCTAGCTTTTCAATTTTCGTTTCCTGTAACATTACCAACATGCCATTAACCCGTCTTCTTAAATCTCTCACTGCTTTCTTTTTTTCCCTCCTTCTAATGCCCCTAACATTTCATGATATTACAGATAAATCCATTCAAAATGCTTAAAGACCCGATATGTTAACCCTCAAACCTACATTACCTCATTCAACTCCTTCTCCATATCGCAAATTCTATTGATGACCGCTCTTTTGCCCCCTTTGAAAGAAATTTCCAAAATATTGCTGATTTCCCACACCGACTCTGCCTCCAATCCAATAGTCGATAATTCCTCCCCCACAAATGAACCACTGTTGAAATTGTCTGAATTCCCAATTCCACTCTCGAGTGCCTCCCTAACCACTTGCCGGAATTTTCTCCTACTCCCCGCTCGAAATAACCCGTTTGAGAAAGCCATAGGGGATTTAAACTGATTAGAGCGATAGATTCCTAACGAAGGAGGGGAGTAGCAATTTCTTTCCTCACCCCCTTCTAAACTGTCTGGAACCCATTCAGATGATTCTCCCCTTGGGATACGCTTTTCAACCGGTAAAACTTTATTAATGGAAACATTATTATCTGATTCAGGCACGGGCCTGACCCCCTCCAGCCCATTACATGACCCTTCAATATCAATATCATTGGCGCTAAGGCCCGCATCCTCTCCAATCTTCTCATTGATCGACCGTTCCAAAACATTTTTCTCTATTTGGGCTTGCTCGCCCGCCCCAACTCTCTCACCATCACCTGACTCTGATGATAACATCCCTTCCTTATTATTAACGTTTTGACATTCCTCCATAACTAACACATGTGAATTCCCAGGAACTTTTTGGGAAGTCTGCGCCGTTACACCATTACCAAAAACCGACACTTCGGTTCTCACAAGGCATTGTTGGTTCAATCTAACATTCCCCCCCGCTGACTCTTGGCCTGCCTCCTCCATTCTACCACCATCGCCTCTCCCTGCGGCGACGGTTCCTCCGTCTCCGATTCCACCCATACATCCGCAAACCTCACCCCTTCCCCATCATCTTCCGGCTCTATAACATCAGGCTTTTCTCTTCCTCTTTTAATTTTTATGACAAACGGATAGCCCAGGGATGACACTTTGATGCTAGATGGTATAGTCTCCAGACTAGCTGTTCTTATCATGAAGCTTGCCATGTCCAACCTTTCCTTTGCTACGGTGCCCTCATTTGTGCCGACGAAAACACCCCATCTACTCCCTAGAGATTCAAAGAACTTCTCATGCCAACACACCAGCGAAATCCCGTACAATCTTATGTTACAAAAATAGTGAGGCACTCCATCGATCATTAGTTTGTCGATAAAATCGAACCAATAACAAAGTGCTTCCCTTTTGAGATTCCAAGTCTCCAGTAGCTCTTCAGGAGAGTTGAAAATGACTATGCATGAATCGCAATCAATCCCCCACTTAACCACTTTTACATTAATGTCGTCGTTCAAAAGAGCTCTCTGCACAAAATCGACATCGAATTGCTCCTTCAACACCCCTGCCATGCAATGGTTTAGCCATAATGTGTCTTTCGCTGGTACCTTGAAATCTAGTATCGTCGGCTCCTCTTTCCCCTCCGCCTCGACTCTGTTGTTCAACAAGACATCTTTGTATGACTTCTTTTGAAACGTTCCCCCTGAACCGTCTGTTCTATATGGTTGTTGGTTTACATTGCCCTCCTTTCTCTTCCATACCTCTCTCCTCCTTCTAGTAACCCCCATCTTAGTCGGAGGATCATTCAACCTTCTGGGAAATCTAGCCTTTGAAACATTTATCCTTACCCCTTCAATCGACGTTTTGTCAAGCCTCGAGATCACCTTCTCCATGTCAACCCTCGACGCCAAAGTAACAAAAGCAAACGTGACGTTCCTATACCTTGTTTTGTTGTTGGACACCGATATGAATAATCTAGTGACTTTACCATGGAAATTGAAAATCTCCTTCAACTCAAATCTTGACACCTTTTTGCTCAGATTATCCACAAATACTGTCCACTCAGCACTCCTGTTAACGTCGTCTTTCCAGCCCCCCACTCTGCCCGACGGCCGCTGCACTCCTCTAAACTCTTCGCCTCCTCTCCCCATCCTCACTATAAGTTACTTGAATTATATATATATATATATATATATATATATATATATATATGAAAATTTTGGGCGGTGGCCGCTTTTACTATCGTGATAATAATAACTTTGGACCGTCTCTTGTATGTCACGTACCATGTGCACACTTGTGATCCTACCTGTTAGGTTATTTAATTGGGTAAATTGCGTAAATCATCACTGAATTTTACTCTCAAATTTATTTTAGTCATTAAAGTGTTATTGAGGTTTAGGCGTAAAACGTTTTTTGTCACTGAATTTTAGACATAAAATATTTTTGTATCACTCCATTGTTTATCATCGTAATCGTTCAGTACCAAATTTCGCCAGTCGCTTCATCTCGCTACTTGGGTTCGAATTCAACCTCCATTACATTGGAAAGTGCCCCGAAGTCCACGAATCGAGCAAGAATCTTTCGGTTTCTCTCTCGCCGATTTCTCTCTTTCGTCGTCGGATGGAGCCTATTTTTCAGTATATTGCTCCCTCGTGCCGATGAAGCTTTCCACCATTCTTATCTTGGACAAGTTCATTCGTTTGTCGATAAATGAATGTCATCAAAAAGTTAACGAAATAGTGACAAAAAACATTCAATGTCTAAACTTCAGTGAATAAATTGAACGTTTTGAAACTTTGGTGACCAAAATAGGTTTGAAAGTAAAATTCAGTGATAATTTACGTAATTTACCCTATTTAATTTGTGTTGTATTATAAGAATCTCATATAGTCTATCTTCACTCATCCGACCATTTTATAATCTCAATATTTATTTTGGATTAACTAATTAATGGATATATTAAAACTTTTAAATTAACGCTAATTTACTTTTTTTTCATGTAAGAATTTCTTCATTACTAACTTTTTAATCTCAACCATCAATTTTCATTAATCCAACGACTCAAAAAAATGTGTAAAAACTCTCAAGTTTTACATTGTGTCATAAATCAATGTAAAAATAAAGGAGTTTTGCATTGTTAATCTCCTTACGTCTCGTTTAGTACAACGAATGTAAAAGAGGTGTTGTATTAAATAATACTTGTATATTAAAAAGATGGATGGAAGACTGTGGTTATTAACATCAAAGTGTTTGGTTGATGAAATTAGGATAAAGTAAAAGATAAGTGTTATGTACGAATGTACCCTTTTACCCTTAAAGTTCTAGCTCCATATTTTTTTCTTGTTTTGACATTGATTATTATATTATTATTTGGGCTTACGGTTAGAGGTTTATGGAATGGTTTGGGGTTTAGGATTTTAGGTGTTTGATGTTTATGTTTTATGGTTTAGAGTTTATGGTATATGTTTCAAAGTTTAGGGTTTATATAGTTTATGATTTAGGGTTTGAAGTTTGAAGTTCAAGATTTAATATTTATAGTTTATGGTTTTAAGGTTTATAGTTCACGGTTTCGTGTTTTGCGGCTCTAAGTTTGTAGTTTATGATTTAGGGTTAAAGTGTCATATTTTAGATTTTTAGGGTTTAAGATTAAAATATTTACATTGATGTAAGTACTAGAAAATAGTATCCAACGACAGGAGAAGCTGCAATTGGTGTCATCGCTCGGGACCATGAGGGGATTGTTCTTGCGGGATTAGCTCAAATGCTTGATTAATAAATCAATTATATACATTAAAAAGAAAGGGATACACTTCCCTCAAACATATTTTCATAAAATTCTAAGAAACTGGAAATTGAATTTAGCAATATAATTTTATTTCATATACAAAGTTTACAACCATCATATATCTTTGGATTTTGTTTTCCAAAATGTATATTTGTCGATGGGAATTTTTTACATTAAATAAATAGTTTTTTAATGATCTAAAGGAGATATTAGTCATTAATTTATTTTAGTTGATTCATATAACTTTCTTTTAGTACGATTCTAGGTCAAATTAGACTTGACAAGCTTGATCCGAGGCACGGAACTTAAACCGATTTATTTGACCCGATACTCGATATAGACTTGAATATTGTGGTTTAAACTTGACCCGAACATGAATTAAAACTGAACCAAATCAAAACCGACTCAAAATTTATTGAACCGAAAATCAATCTAAACCGAAAGTAACCGAAACTAAAAACAACTCGAACCGAAAACAACCCGAATTTAATTTGCCCAAATCCAATCCAAACCAAATATCAACCTGATTATGTATAGATAATTGAGCCGAAATGAACGAATAAGTTATTTTAATTTTTTAATAGCATGATAAATATTAAATATGTATATTTTTTTTATTATATTACTGATTAACAACCAACTGTAGTAAAAGTTTAATGATTCAATATATATTTTCTCCTTTAAATGAAAATCACCATATCTTATTCGATAATTTTTCATTTAAAAAATATTTGATACGAAGGATTGCAAAATAAAATTACTCTATTTCACGCCAACTATCATATATATATAATTTTATTTTTTTACTTTTAATTATTTATTTGTTTGTCTTTTATTTAATTTATAATATTAATTTAATATCCAAGTCAAAAATTTAACTATCCAATTAAATCTCAAACAATCAAAACATACCTAAATTGATTTTAATCTATAAATAAATAAATATGATAAAATTATATCTTATTAAATAATTTTCAAATAGTCTAATTCTAATTTTGTAAAGTCAAAATTTTCCATCTTAGAAATTATGCAAAACTTTATTTTAAAAAATAGAAAACAATCAATTGAAACTTAATAATGAACACAATACTAAATTTAAATTTTAAACTTTAATAACCCTTATATGTTGAGTTTGTGTCAGATTATTATTTCTTAAGTAGGTTAAGTAGGTTTCGGGTTCAAGACGTTGTGTATACAAAAAATTTTCGTTGAGAAACTCACCCACTAAAATTAGGTGTGCGACGCAAGTCGGTTCGAATTAGTCAAGGCTATGCTCCGGAGACCGGGAGGGCAACCAAAAAAAATATTTTAAAAAATAAACATCGCAATTTAATTTAAATATTAATTTTGTCAAAACAGTTCTTGAGTTTTTTTCATTCTAAAGACTCAATTTCAAGTCTCAGTCAAGGGCGGAAGACAATGGAGACCGGTGGGCCACGGCCTCTTTAAAATTTGGAAAACTATAATTTAAACCCTCACTTAAAAAAAATAATTTAACCTCTAAAATTTTAAAAAAATCAAAATAAATTTTAAAATTTTTAATATTCTTAATTAAAGCCCTCCTATAATTTCTAATTTTTTTATTAAGCCTCTCAAAATTTTAAAATATTTTAGTTAGACCCCAGATGTTTTTGAAAAATGTAAATTGAACCCTTCAAAAATTTAAATTTTTTTAATTCAAGCTTCTACTTTTTAAAAGTTTTAAGTTGGCCCCTCTAAACTCTATCCCCAAATTCCGCCACTGATGTCAGTAATTGCAATACAACAATCAGTTAATCTAGTTGTATAAAATGTTAAATCGTTTAAGAAAAATAAAATAGTTAAAATTATAATGTTGTAAATTAAATAAATTGAGTTGAAAGAATAACTTAGTGTACCCAACTAATGAATTGTATAACGGTTATTTATTATACGGAAAAAAAATGCCTACTCTCAAAATTTCAAATTTACACATACTATAACCGAGAGCTTATTATAAAAATAACAATGGAACATGCCACGTCACCCTAGTAATAAAAATAGTCGTATATATTATTACTCCATCTCAAATCAATGGCTGAATGTAATTAAACCCAAATTAAAACAATTTAAATTTTGGTGCTAAAAACGTATTTACCCTATAATTTATAAGAATTTAAAAATACAAGAGGACAAAAATAATAATCTATCTGGATGCCCTAATTTAATTTTCCTGGAAAGTTCAGAGATTATTATGAATCAATCCATTTCTGTTATCAACTATTTTCGTTCGAAAATCTGACATCTTTTTTTCCTTTGCCACCGAAAATCAAACAATTGAGAAACCAAAACCCAAATCATGCGATTTCTTCTCCGGAAATCATTTCATTTTTGTTTTGTTTTGTTTTGTTTTCAATAGATCTGTGCAAAAGGATCCTCAGTTTTCACTCAAATTTGTGATCTAACCTTTTTTTATTTGATTCAGCTAACAAATCCTAGCTGCTTTCTTTTGATTTAGGACGACCTCGGTTTTGCCACTATTTACGGCGTTACCCCTTTGTTAGAAGCCCTAGCTTTCCGTTTTTTTGGGTAGTCGTGTATAGATTTCGGTTTATCTAGGTTTTCGAATCTGGTTTTTCGGAGATTAGGATTGTGATATGAATAGTAGAGGGAGGTATCCACCGGGGATCGGGGTTGGCCGAGGCGGCGGAGTGAACGCGAACCCTAGTTTTCAGTCGAGGCCTTCGCAACAGCAGTACGTGCAGAGGAATTTGGTGCAGAATCACCAGCACTTTCAACAACAACAGCAACAGCTGTGGCTCAGACGAAACCAGTTGCCCGGCGGCAATGACTCTAATATCGCCGATGAGGTCGAGAAGACCGTACAATCCGGAGCCGTCGACTCAAGGTCCCTTTTCATTTCTTCTCCTTTTTTGTTGTTATTTGGATATATACGAAGAATCAGTTTTTTTTTAATTGTAATTTGTGGCATTATCTTTCAATAGAAGACGACTTTACAGGTTTTTGAGTATTCTAATCATCTCAAGCAATAGTTCTAGGGTTTGATTTAGACTATGCAGAGAAAGGACATGACGAGAGATGCACAACTTATGTTTTGCTTTTGTGGTTTTAGACTGTTAATATTTTATTTAATTATGAGTTGTAATTTTCTCTTGTACATGCCGTGGATTGGAACTTAATCTTTAGGTGATTTTTCACAAATTTATCACTCTTACTGTGTATGGTTTCACAGTTATTTACCTCTTTTCTTACATCCTCTTTCAGTTCACAAGATTGGAAGGCAAGGCTAAATGTACCACCGCCAGATACACGCCACAGAACAGAGGTATACATGTAAATGGTATTTGTTCATGTGTTGAATATTTACTTCCTTGTTACTGATATTATACATTGCAGAATTATGGTTTTAAAATTTCTTGAGTGATTTTATATATTTCACTTTGATAATCTTCACGCCGTCATGAAATATTTAAAATTCTTCTCAGCTCTTTACAATAATGGGCAAATTGCTTTCTTATGTTATTTTGGTGATGCAAGTGGATTAATAGTTTTTAATTCCAATTATCTTATTATATAAAATAATAAATGTAAAACTTTAGAAGTTTTTAGATAGGGGAACTAATACCTAGGGTTTTGATGTTGAGCCTTTTGTTAGTGCTATATCCAATCACAAGGCATGATGGTAGTATGTTGGTATTTATTGTTGTTTCAAATCGTCTAGTTACTTGTTTCTGAGGTGATCTGCCTATTAAATTGCTGCCAGGACGTGACAGCTACCAAAGGAAATGAATTTGAGGACTATTTTCTTAAACGTGAACTACTTATGGGAATATATGAGAAGGGTTTTGAAAGACCTTCTCCTATTCAAGAAGAGAGCATTCCTATTGCTTTAACTGGAAGCGATATTCTTGCTAGAGCCAAAAATGGAACTGGGAAGACAGCAGCATTTTGCATTCCGGCCTTGGAAAAAATTGACCAAGATAACAATGTTATTCAAGGTTAGATCTCCATCTACATTTTCCCTCTCTTTGTGTATATCAGTTATAGGTCCAGTTACTTGGTAATGGGTACTTCATAGCTTTGCCATTTCTATTGTATATTGTTCTTCTAGTTGCCTGGTTTGCTTGTCAATCATATATCAGAGAAGATGCATGCATGAGTGTTGTTTGCTGCATATATGTTAATTTTTAACTTAAATTTGAATTACGGGCATTGGTATGTATGGACATAGTGAAGTGATGGTCAAACTTCTGTACCAGTTCCTGAAATGAGCGCGTCAAGTCATCTTGCAAATGGGTGCAACTTTTTGCGCCATTCCAGGCTTAAGCTTTCACTATTCTTTCTGAAACCTGTCCAAATGAAGTTCTTTATTTGAACCCTTTCGGTTAGTATGTGATACAAGTCAATTCCCCATCTCTATCTCATGATGTTACTTTTGGCATAAGAAAGTTATTAATGCCACTCTTGAATTCTGATTTTTCATTATTTGTTCAGTTACTTGTTTTTACTGATTATCTGTTTTTTTCCTTTTGTACAGTTGTCATACTTGTTCCAACAAGAGAATTGGCTCTTCAGACATCACAAGTCTGCAAGGAGCTTGGGAAGCATTTGCAAATTCAAGTCATGGTCACAACTGGAGGTACCAGTCTCAAGGATGATATCATGCGACTGTATCAACCAGTCCATTTGCTGGTTGGAACTCCTGGGAGAATTCTTGACCTTGCTAGAAAGGGTATTTGCATTTTGAAAGATTGTTCTATGCTTATCATGGACGAGGTAATACTTTGGTACTTTCTCTATAATTTTTCTTTCAGTTCGGTTTTCTTTTTGCCTTTCAAGTTTAATTTGATAAATTTGTTTAAGTTAGAAGTCTTTTGGATAGCTTTGGAGGAAAGAGATTTTTTTTTTGGAATCTTAGCAAATGATGTTTTATGAGTTTATGCCTTTTTTGGTTGGGTGGAATGAGGGATAGGTTTTGGTTACCTCATGTTCACAGTTCAGAAATATTTGCCACAATGGATCTGGCAAGGAAATTATTAATTCTGTTTAGTTTTTTCTTACAGCTTTCTGGTCTCTTGTCAAAGGTCCAGATTGTAGAAACTGTTTTGGCTTCATAATTTGTTGGTTTTTTGCTTAAAGACTTTAAACATAATTACAAATACTTATTTTTGTTGTAAGTTGAGGCTGTATCTGCATTCTGAAAGAAAGGTTTTTCTTGGAATCTTGGAAAATGATGTTTTTTTTTTGTTTTTTTCTTACCGCTTACTGGTCTCTTGTCAAAGGTCCAGATTCTAGAAACTGTTTTGGCTGCATTATATGTTGGGTTTTTGCTTAAAGAATTTAAATGTAATTACAAACACATTTTTATTGTACGTTGAGGCCTTAATGTATCTGCATTCTCTTTGTGCATACTCAGTTAGGTCCATGAGTCTAGATTTTAGAAGTGCGAGTCAATAGAAAAATTACAAGTTTCTGTAAAAAGAAGCAAGGCAATTGTGGGATTGAGAAAATATTTGATTGTTTTCCTTACTTTTTTTATGGTTGATTTTAAATTTGTATTTACAAAATCTTAATATCTGTGTTTTGGTTTCTTTCAGGCAGATAAACTTCTGTCTCCAGAGTTTCAACCATCTATAGAGCAGTTGATACGTTTTCTTCCAGCAAGTCGACAAATTTTGATGTTTTCAGCCACATTTCCTGTTACTGTCAAGGACTTTAAAGACAGATACCTTAAAAAGCCTTATATTATTAATCTAATGGATGAACTTACTCTGAAGGGTATTACACAATATTATGCATTTGTGGAAGAAAGACAGAAAGTCCACTGCCTAAATACTCTTTTCTCTAAGGTTTGATGTTATAAAATACTTTATCTAGTTTTCTGTCTTTACCTTTGGCTGGATGAGTGGTGATATTTATTTATCTACAGCTGCAAATAAACCAATCAATCATTTTCTGCAACTCGGTGAATCGGGTGGAACTGTTGGCCAAGAAAATTACAGAACTCGGTTACTCTTGCTTCTATATCCATGCGAAAATGCTTCAGGACCATCGTAACCGAGTGTTTCATGATTTCCGCAATGGTGCATGCAGGAACCTTGTTTGTACTGGTATGTTATGCCATGCTGTGTATTTTTGGGATGTGAGCTAATCTTTTTCTGTTGTTTGATTCTTTAACAAGTAAATCATTGTTGTATTGTTGAGAGTTTGAAGTGCTTTCTTTTTACTGTGTTTTCTGTACTAGGCATTAATTTTCCTTTTGTTTGCTAGAAAACAACTAATTTGAACCCAGCGTAGCTAGCTTTAATTTTTTATAAGCAACATACTTCACATGCTTTATAATTGATTCCTGATGCATGTGCAGGAAATGGTTTTACTCTTCGTAAGCATTCTGTGATAGTCATCTTGAAGAATTATGTCCTAATGATGTATTTGTACTTTTTGCAGATCTTTTTACGAGAGGTATAGATATCCAAGCTGTTAACGTCGTTATTAACTTTGACTTCCCGAAGAACTCAGAAACATACCTTCATAGAGTATGTTGGTTAAGATATTTTCTCTTGCAAGCTGCAACATTCATATAATTCTTTTTTTTGGCAATCCTCATGGATATTCTTTTAATGGGCAGGTTGGTCGATCAGGAAGGTTTGGTCATCTTGGATTGGCTGTGAATTTGATCACTTATGAGGATCGCTTTAACTTGTATGTTACCACGTCCACCTTATGTAAACTATTGTATTATATACATCGAGGTTCTCCTGATTCATTGAAATTCTATCTGGTCCTTTATAACAGGTATAGGATTGAACAAGAACTTGGAACTGAAATTAAGCAAATTCCTCCGCACATTGATCAGGCAATTTACTGTCGATGATTTATGGTTGGATGTTTCCTGTTCAGCCTATGGTGGTAAACAATGGTGAGCAACCATCCGGTTTTAGATTTAGATGCATGAAAAGATTTATTTGTTCTTTGTACTCACTGATGACATACAACGGTTTGCATGTTTATTAGGGTTAATGAAGGTGTTTGCCCTGGCCGAGGGATGCGTGTTACAGAAATGAAGTGGTGTTGCGGCTGTATGCATGTAATCCCCTGAACTCTTGTATCGATTTCTGAAATTCGAGATAGTAGGAGAGAATATAGAAGAGTCCTGCTTTCGATTTAGTTTATAACATATATATGGTTTGGCAATTGGTACTTTGCTACTTTGATGGTGGAATGGGTTAGAAAGGTTGTAGGTTTGTGCAAGAAACTTATGTGTTGTTTATGTTGGTGCAGTTGCTCATCGTTGTCATATGGATAATAAATAAAAAGCATCTGACATTTAAAAAAAAAGCTTTTCCTTGTTGCTTGCTATTTTTCGATTTTTGTTATCGATTTACTATGTTCTTAGAAAATCTCATTATGCCTAACTTGTTGAAGATGCTTCTCAGATAATCCATAACCGTGGTTTGGTTTGGAAATGAACTGTATATTTCAATGGTTTAGTCAAGTTTAGTAAAGATTAAGAACTTTGTTATAAGATTTAATTATTGATTAGGGTGTAGTGCCCATATTTAATAGTACTAAACTGCTAGTACTAAGACTCATTTGACTTGTTTTTAAAAAGTATTTTTATATTGTTTGGTTTAAAATTTGATTGTTTAGAGATATTCTCAAAAAGTGATTTTATATAATAAAAAATCTAATTAAATAATGTTTAAAAATATAAAAGAATGAGTAATATAAATCAGAATAAATGAATAATTTTACTCTAAGTATTTTTTAAAATGGTAAAAAGTTCAAATTTTCATTCTTTAAGACTTTTTATGAATAATACAGAACATGATTTAAGTACATGACCTGTAAGTGAAGAGATAAATGGACGGTGCAAATAAGATAGGCTTAAGGACATTTGTAGGGCCAATAGGTCTTATTTTGACTAAAGTAAGACTCAAAATCCTATATTTTTTGAACTAGCACCTTTACAATGAACTTAGTGTAGAAGCATATGGCGAGTTTGAATAAGAAACTATTTATTTATTCTTTTGAAACTTGACGTAGAACCATAGTGAGTTTCAAAAATTAAAAAAAAATTTGTGTTTTAACTTAATTAATCGCATTAACGAATGATCAACAAATTTTAATTAGATGAAAAAAATTAAACTCACCTAGCATGCACGACGAGTTTCAATTAAGATTTGTTAATCACCTGTTAATGCGATTAATTAAGTTAAAATACAAATTTTTCTTTTGAAAAAATTTAAAACTCATCAAATTTTTTTTTAAATAATATTTTATTCGAACTCGCCATTCTCTTATAGCGAATTCAGTATAAGAGTGCTAGTCAAAGAAATATAAAATTTGATATCATACTTTAATCAAAATAGGATCTAGTCCTACTAATGTCCTTATCCCAATAAAGATATGTAATAATCAACTGAAATTACAACATCAATATCATCTGTCTTGTCTAGTTATCATTTTCCATGTAAATGTCACGTTTCCATAGTGAAAGGGTCTAAAGATTCAAGTCCATCAACTTCAAACACCAAACCACGCGTCTTTTTCCATTGTATCACTATTGGACTATTTATTTTACTCCATCAATTGAATGGAGACACTTGCCTTTTCCATAACTTCCACGTTAACCGGAAAATAATTAAATCGGAGTAAGTATATTTGATCAATTAGTTAAGCTGTTCATTTTAATTAACTACTAAGAACACTCCCATTAGATAGTATTAAAATTGAGATTTGTAAAAAAAAAACCAAACCCAGGGTTTTCTTACAAGGTAAAACGTATCCAAATAAACTAAGAGAATGAACAAATTGCATAAAACCTCCAAGTTGTTTCTAAACAAACAGAAAATCTTATACCAATCGACCAATTCTATCGTGCATTAAATATTTGTGATATCACTACAACTGGTTAAACACAACCAACAAACAAATATACAGATGAAAACGGGAAGGCACAATTACAAACAAGAAAAGTGGGAAACCAAAACACCTAAAAATTACATTTGCTTCAACATCAGACTTTAGAAGCACCCGAGGAGCTTTTTCGGAGATTGTCCGGTTGCACGGTATTTTGCGGCCATTTCCTCCGCCTTGAGAACTTCTTCTCCACGTCTGGCCTCAACCATTGCCCTCTTTTCTTCCGCTTCCTTGTGAAGTAATGCTACCTTGTTTTTCATTTTCTCTGCGTACTCTGCTTTCTTCTTTTCCAATTGTTCCTATCAACATTTGCACATCCTTAGAATTAACCCCAACCATATCCAAAAAGAGTTGTTCTTAACCTAAAACTTCTTTTTGAACATCTGGTGTGATCTAACTATAGTATCTATTTAATTTTTAACCCTTCGTAACGCATATACCTTGCAGACAAACTGCTTAAATATGAATGAAAAAATAAGCAATAGAGGGCCTAGTAGCTACCTCAATTCCTTTCAGTTCTGCTTCCAGAGCTGCTTTCTTGCTGTTCTCCCATGCTACTATAGCAGAGAGCTTTTTCTGGGACCTGCTCACCAGTTTTAGGTTGATAGATTAATGAACAAGCTAACTAAACTCCTTTAGAAGATCATCAAGATTGAGAACAATAAAGATAAACTTGTTTTACAAATTGCTTTGGGCCTTACTTGTTCTCTGCTTTGGTCTTTTCACTATCTTCCCATGCCTTGATGAATGACAACCTTTTTGCCTTTTCAACCTCTGCAAGGGCAATATCTGAAAAACATAACAAGTTATAGATAAGCATCCTCCTTTTATATGTCTACATACACAAATAAATAAGGTCATCGAATTACCAAGCTCATGGACGGAGTGCGATTTTTTATACTTAGTAAATCTATATGAGAATTTAAAAATTCAGGGCGCGCGAGATTATATTATCAATATAAAATACAAAAACGGTCGAAAAGTTCTAATATATATGGGAATTTGAACTCTTCAGTGGGTGCAACCGCTCTTTTTTATTCCCTCGGTCCATCCTTGACCAAGTAGTATATGATGATAATAAAACGATGGTATCGAAGAACTATTCCGAACGCTTACCTCTATCATGTGATCCTCCTGAGATTTTCTTTGGTTCAGGCTCTGGAGCTTCTGTCAAAATGAAAATAAAAACCACCAGAAGAGTAACGAGCAACGATTAATGATAACAGTATGCAAAGTTGTGACACAAGAAACTTCAATATAGAGCATGTTGGAATTTGGATTGATCCTTACTACATAAACAAATAAAAGTATGAAAATTGGTTCTTTAAGTACATTTAGAAAATTCAGGTATTGTAAAAATTTGCTCAAAAACTATCACCAACTTGAGGTTTACCTTGAATTTCTATCAATACAGAAAGAGTATAAAACCATAATTGAAGTTTCTTTTTCAATCTTAAAAGCTAGTTAATAAGACAAGTTATAGCAACAGTAGAATTCACTTTCTCAAAGCAACTTTAACCTTTCACCTAAAATAATGAAAAATGCCCCCATAATCAAATTATTAGATGCACATGATAATATTTGAGGGACCATGTTTACAAAAAAGCATAGTGCTAAACTTATCAGAATAGCACTTTACCAGCATACATTCTACTAGAAAGAAAAGAAAAGAAAAATCCATCTTCATTGGAAAGAAAACAAGAACATGTTTAGCAAAGTGGATTGCCGAAAAATATAACAAAATTTCACCGACTGGTGTTAAATGTTAATTTCCAGTATAATTACGCAGCCAAACGGAGCTTTAAAAAAAGCATATGAATTCTATGATTCGAATGTTGAAAGTTGAAATTATACATATATAAAAACAAACACGATGAGGTGAAAGCCAATCTTACTCTCAATTACTGCAAGAGCTTTCGATTCTTCAGGTTTCTCGACTACTGCAAGAGCTTTCGGTTCTTCAGGTTTCTCCTCCGCTGGCGGTGGAGAAACAGTTTTCTCTTCAGATTCAGATTTTGGAGCCTCCACTGCCGGCGGTTGAGCCGCCGTGGTTTCAGCTTCAGCCGGCTTCTTCACTTCTTCCGCCATAATTTAGATTGTTCGGTGTTTGTGGAAAACAAACGAAAATATCGTTAGGAAATAAGTGATGAGCTCTCAAAACTATCAAATAATAGTATTTATATTTAGCAACGTTCGCTTAAATCAAATTTTTTATATATATTTATATAGCAACGTGTAAATCCACTCTGGACTTTTATCTCCAACGCTGTGTTTACGCGTAAACACTGTTGATTCAGGAGCCACTAAAAGAAGAAGAGAGTACAAGTTCAAGGGTCAAACACAGAATTAAACCTTTATTATTTGCTCCAACGGCTGTTACGACGATTGAGAGAAGGGTGTCGGGTTTTTTATGCCGACAGGTAAAACGGTTAAAATCTGTGCCACGTATATAATGGCTAGCAACAAAACGACCACGTAGAGTAGTTAGAAAAATCAGATTTCACTAGTTTAAAATTCTTTGCCTCTTTTCGTGTCTCTTTCTATGCCCCAACGCTAAAAAATTAAATTCTAAGCCTTAACCTTAAATTCTAAATCATAAAATCTATATCCTACCCTAAAATTTCTAAACTCTAATCTTAAACCCTAAATCTAATTTTTAATGTGGGGCATAAATAAGAGCACCGGAAAGAATAAAAGATTTCTTTTCAGAAGCAGTTGATTCTTTTGACTTATTGATATCCTCTCGTAAACTTTTTGTAATTTTACAAGTAATCTTTACATTTTTTTATTATTTTATTATATTAATTTATGCCGATTGAGTTATAGTTTTAGTTGATATTGTTGTTACAATAACTTAAATTATAGATTCGAATATGTATTAATATTCGATATTTTCTAATTTAATTAATGGAGGGTTAATGACATGTGCTTATTTTTAATTTTTTTAAAAAAATCTTTAATATTTTTTTGTTGCTCTCCTGGTTTTCCAGGGCTTTGTTTATGACTAATTCTGACCGATCCGCGTCGTACACCTGATTTTGGTGGGTGAACTTCCCAGCGGAAGTTTTCTGCATAAACAAGTCCTCAAACTCGAGACCTGCTTAAACGATACCAAACTATTTACCGCTTGGAACAATCCCATTACTTTAATATTTTACTAATAAGTAGTCTTAAAAATATTAAAAAGATGAATAGAAAGACCGGTGGATGACATCCGAAAGGAAAATTGCAAAAGCAACAGAGATGTGATAGACAAGTAAGAGCAGTGTGGTAGGGCTAGGCTGGTGGCCAACTAAGCTCAGAAATTAGGGATTTGGTAGTGATGTGCTGTGCCGCGCTGGTGTTCTTCGTTGTGGTTGGCCATGTTGCCAACGATGCACACGAATTGCCTTTTGAGTTTAATCTATCTATTAATGGTTTGTTTTTGTTTTTGTTTTTTTTTTATGTGATTTTCAAGATAATGAAATACATATTCATTAATTTTAGTCTTTTAATAGACGCATATCTTGTAAGCATGTTGTTAGAACACGAGTCATCTAGATATAACAATATTTTTTTTTCACTAAGATCAATTGACAAGTTTACTAATGGTTTGTATGAAGGAATGAACTTTAAATATTACCAGGGGTGGTTCTGGACATGTGTAATAGGTATGATCGCACATTGTTTCCGATATATATATATATATATATATATATATATATGAGATAAGATCTAGTTACACAGTGTAAAACTGTCTAAGTTTTACACATTTTTTGGATCGTTGGATGGGTGAAACGGATGGATGAGATTAACAGTAGAATATGTGAAGATTATCACTTGAAAAAAAAATTAAGGAATTAATCTCAGCCATCCATTTCCCTCATCCAACGATCCAAAAAAACATGTAAAACCTAAAAAGTTTTACACTATTTACCCTCATCAAACTATAATATATACAACAATGAGTGTGATCTTTTAGATTGATATTGACAACGTTACTGATGAATCTGCTCCAAAACATATAATATGAACAACAATTTCAAAGTGAAATGTTAGAATTTTAAAGATTTGTAAGTCATTTTTATGTTGATCAAGGGAGTATTCTAATATTTTTTTTATTAAGAAAATTTATTTGGAAAAAAACCTTATACAACTTTATCTTTGAATTACCCTTGTATATTACAAGTTTAGTTTTCTTTTACCATCAATCGAATTTTTTATTGTTATTATTGATTTATTTGGTATGAGGAGATGAGATGTTAAATTTTTTTAAAATAATATTCAGAATTCAAATTATAATGTATGAATAAAACAATTTAAAACTATGGGTGTTTATAAAAATTCAAACCGATATACCGTACTGAAAAATCCAAAAATCCGAGCTAAATGGTAGGTAACCGAACCGAAAAATCAGTCAAAATAGTATGGTAATCGTACTGATAAAATTAACGGTTAAATGGTGTGGTATGTAATAACCTATACCCGGATGTCACGTTTGGGCCTCAAGCCCAACCTATTACCATAAAATTTCTCAATTCGGTTTAGTCCAATAAAGTATTTTCAAAAAAAAAAAAGATTTAAATGAAATAGTTGAAAATATTAATAAGTAATCAAAACGTTACAATGGAGCTCCAATTTAATTTAAAACATTTGAACATCCGATTTGATTAATACAATTTCAAAAATATGAATTACAGACTCCACTACGTAAGGTCCTGTGAATACATAACCCATTATTTACAAGTATCGTACTCTGGAAATCATCACATGCTGAAATCTCAAACGGATAGTGATTCCCGATCCAATGATCCAACGATCAACCTACGCACGGAAACAACGATTCTGAGCACCGAGCTTACAAAGCTCAATGGTACACATCTACTCTAGTATACTTCATGCTAATAAATAAACATAAGCATGCAAGCTAGTACAAGCAATAATAATAGATAAATAAACACGTGGCGCTACCACTAGTCGCCTAAACACATCATCTCAACATGAAAAACATCATACATGGCACATAAGGTCCATTCATACTCGGGAACTCACCAGATCATCCGAGCAAAAACACACAAAGTCATAACCACAAACCTAGAGTGAGGCCCGATGTCACACAACCTCGGGAACGTACACTTTGAGTGAGGCTCAGTGTCACACAGCCTCAGAAACATACATTCTCTCACTGGGTGGGGTCTGGTGTCACACAACCTCGGGAACATACACTCATACTCGGCATCTCTCCTCGAGTATCTTCGAATGAGGCCCGATGTCACACAGCCTTGAGAACGTACATTTAGCATTTGTAATCATGGTGTTGCAACACGCTCTCTGGATATCCGAATCCCATTGACCAAAAGTGACTCAACCAACTAAGTGTCCAAAAACCACACAACATTGACACGCTTACCATACAACACACAATATTGGAACGATTACTATAACTCTATGGTTTCTATCAATTATCAAGTCACCCAATTAAGTTTACCAACTTGTAATACATTATGGAAGTGTACGTTAAACATCTTCATTAATTATCTCTATTAATCCACATTACCTCATTAATATTTCACGCCAATTTCCATCTTTTTATTAGCATTATAGATGATTCTGTTCAATGGGTACTGATACTTGAACACGAGTATCGGTACGATACCCCTGGGTACCGATACTCACACGCGTACCGATACTAACATTGCTTACTAGAAATTCTAGAATCTTACAAGTACTGATACGGGTCGATCCGTACAGATACAACCCCCAATCGCGTAACGGTACGACTGAAGCCCATACCGATACCGTGATCACGAGTTCGTACCATTTCCTTGAGTTACAGTCTTATAACGCTTTATTCGATGCCTAAAGCTTATAAAGTTATTAAGTTTTGTTTACTAACGCATCCAATCAATTAATATTAATTATCGGCTTCATAGTCATTTAATCAAGTATTTATCGGTAATATCTCTTAAGCATAATTCACATCAAATCACATCAATCTATTCGAACAAACATACAAGTCATCACAATTTATCAATCAATCAAACAATCATCAAATAATTACACGAGCATCTCAAACGATCCTAAACAGTCTCTAAAGTCTCCATGAGTCTCATCATATTCGAAGCATCATCATGCATCTCATAGATATCAAGTTTTATACTATCGGTCTCTAAACATGCTTATTAATCGGCTACTTATTTTGCAGATACTAACACGCAAAGAAATCATATTTATGATGATCATGAAGTATTCAGAGTTCGGAGTGTATTAACCGGATACCAAAGTGATAAATCTTTATCCAAGTTCCTCCATTCATCTCTTTAAACCAAATACTCGAGTCCAAAAAACCCTCAGATAAAACAAATATGACTTCGTAAGCGAATTTGCACCATCAGATTACTTTAGGGAATAAAACACGTAAAAACAACTTACGGGTTCGAATTTGAAGAAACGAACTGTGACAACAGACTCAGAACGTCAAAAAACCCTAAGGTAAGGTCCATCAAAAAAGCCAACGCCGGTCAACGGCAGCGGCGACGGCTGATCATGCCGACTTGGGCTCGGCTTAGTAGACCGGCTTGCTGGGCACAACTGGTCCAACAACCCAGCTTGTTATACAGTTGCCTCACCTTTGGCCGGAGCTCACCCATGCGCAAGGGCGGTGTGTGCGACGACTTTCAGTGGCCAGATGGTGACGGCAAGCTCCAGATCAATGTTTCTGGTGACGAGAAGTCCAACGGTGGCCTCAGTTTTGGGTTTTAAGCACTCGAACCTCTTCATTTGAACAACCAAAAACTTCACCCCGTTCACCCCTCTCCATGGCGGTTTCGACGATGATGCCACAACCATTGGCCGACTTGACTCGGCGAGATGAACACGATGACTGTGTTGAGAACGGACACTCCGATGGCGGTAGATCGGACATGATAGCTTGTGGAAGAAAAGGAAAATGAGAGAGAGAGAGAGAGAGAGAGAGACTTTCAATATCTTATTCCTTTAATTCAATACTTGAATTAAATATTCGACCCAAATCTAAATTTTGGATGATCAACCCTAAAATTGAGTCGTTACACGATAACAATTACAATTTTTTAGGATTAACCGGAAAACTTCCAAAATTAAAAATTTTAATTTATAAGATTTTAGACTTCTATCTCATCCAATTAGCCCAAAAAGACTTTGTTCTTTCTATTAAAATTTTGTCCCCCTTAAATTAGCTCAAAGAAAAAGTTGAAAAACTCATTAGTAATTTTAGGGTTTATTTAATTTAGGGTAAAATACTGAAATCATCACTCAACTTTGGTCATTTGACCTATTTTAGTCACTCAACTTTAAAAACGCTCAATTTACTCATTAAACTTTACTTTTTGACCTATTTTGGTCACTTTAGATTGTTTTATTAATATTTTGGTATGACATGACATATTTTATTATTATTATATATAAAAATAATTTAAAATAAAAATAAGGGTAAAATACTGAAATCATCACTCAACTTTGGTCATTAGACCTATTTTCATCACTCAACTTTAAAAACGCTCATTTTCATCACTCAACTTTCAACATTGTGATGTTTTCATCATTCCACCGTTAACTCAGTTAACACCACAATGACATGGCTTATTTTAATAATTTTTTATGCCATGTTGGATTAATAAAATAATTTCTTATGCTATGTGGATAAATACTATAAATTTATTGACTTTTTCACTTTTGTCGGCGTTGGACCCTCCCTCGCTGCTCTTCACCCTCCTTTTGCAAATTGCAATTGCATGTAACCTTCGCTTTACACAGTAACATTCCTCTTTATTCAAACCAAAATCTCTTCAATCCCTTCTCTTTAGGTAAATATCATTTCTTCCTTTTTCCCTGTTTTCTTTTTCCCAGTCTTGTTCTTGATATATTTGAGGTTTCGAATCTCTGGATTTCTTTGAGAGATCAATTGCGTAATCCATGCTTCTTCCTTTACTTGAAGCCACCCCTTTGATTAAATTTTTGTTTTTTATTCATGTTCTTGGTGGGGGTTTCCGTATTCAATTTGGGAAAGTAGTTGTTATATTTTAGGGTTTTGGGTAGGATTGAAACTGTGGAAACTAGGTGGATTTGGGATCATTGTGGAAAAAGGGTTTTTATTGATTGATGTCCCCACCATTAAACAACATTGCAAGATTTGTCTTCCGTTTTTTGTCATTCTATCAGAGACTTGGGATCATTGTGCAAGATTTATCTGAAGCAAGAAAAGAGGAGCAGCACCAAGACTTTCTGTAATTAACTCCGATTTGCTGCCACGTTGTTGAATCAGTAGTTCCCTCAACTTCGATTTTCAAATTACCACTCGCACCCAAATGTTCCCCAAATCTCTAACACAATATCAAGCCCATTTTCTTAACGTTCAGAAAAAAAATCGCAAAGAACAACTCAGATTTTCAAAAGTTCAGTCTAATGGGGGAATAGGAACGGTTTAATTTTGGTTAATCGATAAAATTAACCCTACTCTCAAAACACTGTCGTTTTGTTTATTTTCTTTTAACTGACGTGTAATTTTATATGACACTTCATAACGGTGTTAGCTGAGTTAACGGTGAAATGATGAAAACATCACAATGTTGAAAGTTGAGTGATGAAAATGAGCGTTTTTAAAGTTGAGTGATGAAAATAGGTCTAATGACCAAAGTTGAGTGATGATTTCAGTATTTTACCCTAAAAATAAATAATATTTTTTTATTAATAAATAAAAAAGTAATTTAAAATAAAAACCCTAATCCCAAATATCCCAAATCCCAAACACCCAAATTCTCAAAACCCCCTTACCAGTGTCACTCTCACCGGTGTCCACCACTCCCTCTACCACCGACGACAACATCATCTGCCGCCGTCCAACGATTAAATGAACATCTGAACCATACTTTCGGTTTTCCATTAAGTACGATATTAGCAGGATTATAAAAAACTGTCGCCGTCCTTCCTGCTTGAACATCAAGAGGTTCAGTATAAACTACATTCTTCTGAGAAAGAAAAAATCTCTTCAAAGTTCTTTCCTTCATGTCAGCTTTCATGTGTGCTACTTTTTCGGCCTATGACAAGTAAAGAATAAGAAATTCAAATCAGTAAAGTGGGATGAATTAATGATTATTTTTCTATCTTCTATTCTACCGGAAGTCTGGAACACGAGAACATAAGTCAATGCAATGCAGAAAATGCATTTTCAGTAGCAATCTTTACCATTCTAAAAGTGGTTCAAACTTCACATTATTGTCATAAGAAGAAAATGCATTGAAGAGAAGCCAACAGTAAACAATAAAATGCCCTTATTGCACGCACATCGTAAAAATTACATCATTAATAGATCAAAAATGAGACGATAGAATGATATTTGAATCTTCACCTCTATTTTGCAGAAATTGACTGTAGTTATTCATTTCCTCAAAAAAAATGTAGTTTTTCAGAATGTAGTTTCATGGAAACTGACCTTGGCTCGAATGGCCTCCTCCCTATGTTTCCTCTCCTTTTGAAGCTTCCTGACTATTTGTTGTTCTTCCTCATCCCAGGTGATGTTGTCGCCGACGGTAGAGGGAGTGGTGGCCGCCGGTGAGAGTGACACCGGTAAGGGGGTTTGAGAATTTGGGTGTTTGGGATTTGGGATATTTGGGGTGTTTGGGATTAGGGTTTTTATTTTAAATTACTTTTTTATTTATTAATAAAAAAATATTATTTATTTTTATTTTAAATTATTTTTTATATATAATAATAATAAAATATGTCATGTCATACCTAAATATTAATAAAATAATTCAAAGTGACCAAAATGGGTCAAAAAGTAAAGTTTAATGAGTAAATTGAGCGTTTTTAAAGTTGAGTGACTAAAATAAGTCAAATGACCAAAGTTGAGTGATGATTTCAATATTTTACCCTTTAATTTAATAATTCACGTATCCTTTCAATCTCTCGATAACACAATAACCCTTTCTCCATCTCTAGAAGCTCCAAGATTCAAAAACTGAAGGAAGAACAAAGTTGGATATAGGTTTTTCTTTCCTAAAGTGTTTTTAGCTCCAATTTGTCATGATTCATTGATACTAAAAAATTAAACCTTTAAGATTGAAGATCTTAATTTATATTATTGGGTACAATACAATTTCACATTGTTTCACTTAATTACATGATCAAGCCAGGTGATAATGAAGCACGAGTAAATTCCATCTACAATTATTAGGGGAATTTCGATTTATCATTTGGGCTGCACGAATATTTTGAGAAGTCCCATTGTAATTTTAAACCATGTATCTAGTTTTAGAGAGTTTAGTAAGCAGGCTTTCATTCCATAGTTGCATCTTAAAATTTGATTATCATGTTTGCAATGTTGGTATGCAACAAATATGCACTAAATTAATGTTTGAAATTCCTTTTTAAATAGAATTTTAATTATAGGGTAAAACCGACACTTTTATAAAATTTAGATGTGAGTAACCGCACTAAATAAACCGGCTTAAACAGTTTAAACGAGACGGTACAAATTCATCAAAATGTCGAACCAATTTTCTTGGTAACTGTACAGATAAGCTGTGCCGGTACGGTTAACTGTACATGAACGCCCCTACTTAAAACAAAAATATGTTAGTAAAGATGTTAATCCAAGAATAAAATAATAAAGAATAAGAAAACAAATATTGATATTATTATTAATCGAACATAATATAATATATAGATACAACATATCTAAAACCAAACCGTTTGGGAACGAGTTGAGGCCTGTAGCTACACAGTTTCCTTAAGACATATTTTCGGCCACTGCTTGGTGCTTGAAATTATACAAATTATTTTTATTTCGGTGGTCAAAATAGAAGTGAAGTAATAGTTTATGGACTATTTAGGTAATTTATCATTTTTTGTTATGCCAGATCAACCTCCCAATTAAGTTTAACGACAACAAACGTCTCAGTACCCAAAAGTTTACGGATCGAAAACGTAAGTGACCTTACTGGTCGTTTTTAAAAATCGGTAATCAACTTTATACTGTGGAAACATAAGTGATCATCCCAATAGTTAACCTTTATTTTTATATGCAACATTTTTAAACTTTAACTCTTTTTACTTTAAATTAATTATTTTTAATTTAAAAACTTAATGAATTTTTATATGCATGCATGCTTTTTTTTAATCCACCTTTTTATCCTAGAATCATACTCCCTGGGTATAAATGCATGCATGCTTTTTTCTTTTAATTTCCACAATTTTTTATATGGTTAATCATTTATATCATACAACAAGATTGCACGTCTGTTCATCCATGTTTAGTCGACGGTCTATTCTTATTGGTTTTATAGATTGTTGTCTTGTCTGACTTTTATTCATGTGAAAGATGATATGTGTTGCGACTAAAAAAATAAAAATACCTCGGTGTCACTTAGAAGAACCAGATTTTAATGGTTTTTGAAAAATTTAGTCGGATTTAAAAAATAGAGGAGTCACCACCGGTCATTTAAAAATGGTAGACCGGACACCGAAATAAAAAACCAGAGATTCTTTTTGAAAACGGGTTCGGGAGTCGGTTACACGCGAGGAAGGATGAGCACCCCCGTCGTGCCCGAAATCGGTACCAAAAACATTACCGCTTAATTAATATTAAATTTTACGAATTAAAGTGACGAATCGTATCTTAATTTGGTTATACGAGCGAGTAAATTTTAAAGGTCTTAATATTCGAGAAAGAACGTCCGAACCACCACCACTACGACTGGTACTGGCCTCGTTCGTTCCCGAATATAGAGACACTCGCATTGCAATTTAAAAAAAACGGATGCAACTTAGTGTAACACATGACCACATATATATATCGAAAATAGATAAACATAAATGTAACATGAAATAAATGTGGCATAAAAAAAACAAACACATAAACAAAGGTATCTAAATGCATGAACAAATATACAAAATAAATGCACGAAATAGATATTGCATAAATAAAAAAACATATGAACCAAAAGCATTTAAATGCATGAACAAAAAATGAAAGTAAATCTGAAAGGGGCTAAAAATTAATTTGGGACTGTTTCCAGGGACTGATTGAGGGAATAAACCATAAAAAAAAGCATTGAGTCACTAAAATGGTGACCAAAACGAAAAAACACCATAACTTGGAGGGACTGAAAGGGATAATAAACCACTCGGCAAAGGCTGAAAATGCGTTTAGGGACGAAATTAAAAAAAAGGTTTGAAACAACAGGGACTGGGGAAGAGATTTTAAAAGACGGAAGCCCTTCCCGCGATATTACAACGACGCGGAGGGACCCATAAGGCGATTAAACCATTTTTTAAAAAAGAAAGGCAGTATAAATATCGTTTTATAAAGTCATTCTGTCCCTTTTGGAATATTTCAGAAAACCCTAGATAAAAAAAAACTCCTTCTTTTTTATATGTTTACCTGATTAGGGTTTTAAAAAGAAAAACCCGGCGCCGTCGGCCGTAAACCGGCGCCGTTGACTTCAAAAAAACCAAAAAAAACAAACCTTTCTCCCCACTTTATCCTTTTTTAAAGAAAAGACAAAGACCGAGCCCACAACCTTCCTTCATTCGAATCTTGAGAAAAGAAAAAGAGTCGAATGATGACTCTGGTGGCTCACCCGTCGGTTTCCGAGACGGAGACCAGAGGTTTATTGCCGGAAACGCCAAGATCCGAAGAGGTAATGTGACGGCTCCGGTGGCTCACCCGATGGTTTCCGAGACGGAAACCTAGGGCTTATTGCCGGCGGCACCAGAAAAAGTCAGAGGGAGGAAAAGAGAAAGCATTTCGAAAGGTAAAAAACAAAAAAAAAACCTCTTTATTACTCATGCATGCATTGGATTGAAAGTTGAAGATGCTTGTGTACCTCTGGAAATTTTGTTTTTTTCTATTGCTTTGAAAAATTCTCTTCTTTTCTGCTTAGAAGAAGATTACAAAGTGTTGTTCGGGCTCCTTTATACCCGAATTACATAGGAAATAACCAGACAATCTGAATCCTCTCTCTCTCCCTCTTTTCTTTTTGTCGGTTTACATTTCTATTCTTGGGTCTCTGATTGATTTTTTTCTTTTCTGTTACATGACGAAACCGCCCCAAAACGGTGTTAGCATAGGGGCGGCCGAGGGTGCGCGGCGGGGCAGAAAGGCTGAGGCATGCAGTCGAGGGGTCACGGGCATGGCTACTCGCGCGTGGTGGGAGCCGGATCGTCTCAGGCGCGCGCGTGGAACACGAACGGGCGTCGGGTATGTTGCACGCGCAGATCTGGTCCGTTAGATCAGATCTGGATCTAACGGTGGGGGAGGCGTGCGGCGCGGATCCATACCCTATTAGGGTTTCCTTCAGATCTGATCTGGGCCGTTGATCTCGCCCAGATCGGACGATTGGGGCTTGGCGGCGCGAAGGATAAGAGGGCCTCCCTAGGGTTTTCTTTGAGATTCGATCTGGGCCGTCAGATCTTAGCAGATTTGACGGCTGTGGATGATGACGGCGGCTGCACCAACAAGGATAAGGGGTGTTAGGGTTTCTAACAGATTAGGGCTTAGGGCTTAATCGGGCCAAATGGGCTTTGTAAATGTTTTTTGGTTTTTATATTATGTAATGGACATTAATTTAACAAACTGGGCTCTTATTTAATTAAAGTTGGGCTTTTATTATTTAATCTTTTTGTGTTTTTCAAATTTAATTAATAATAATAATAATAGTAAATATAATAATAGATGATAATAAAGTTAATGACAAGAACAGATAATGAGGTAAGTAATTAACTAATCTTTTTTCCTTTTTCCTTATTTCTAGCCACGACATATAAAGCCCATTAAAGAACAAAATGGGTTTTGACTCCCCGGACAAAATAGGTGATTACAGCTGCCCCTCTTTGCTTATGCTTGTGTAACAAGAATAAAGCAAAGACCATAATCACTAATTTTGTCCCACTTCCCTGTTGGTGGGCTTATTGTCGACTACCACGCGTTAGACTAAGCAACTTTTTCTCTGAAGCCTTCAAGAATTCTCTTTCTGCAGAACTCCTTTTTTTGGCCTATTCCTCGAGCGATAGTTCTTTCTAGGGAAAACTACACCGATGGTACCCTAACTATGCCTGTATTCCTACTTTGGTCCCAAAACTATGTTTTTCGGCAAAAGAGTCCCTTCCGTTACATAGTTTTCCTGTTTTGGTCCCTACCGTTAAATAACTAACGGTTTTGCTGATGTGGCAGTTTTTAATATTTTTAAGGCTGACGTGGCATTTTTAAATATTTTTTTAATCATTTCTCTCTCTTCTTATATATTATTTTTATTTAATTTTATTCACCCAATCATATTGTGACACGTGTCACTACACTATTAGGTGAACCCCCCCCCCCCAATATCCTAAAAATCAAAAGTGGTGCTGCTGGGATTCGAACCCAAAACCAACAGCACACTAAACATGCACTTGAACCAACTAGGCTAGGCTGGATAATTAATTCAAATCTACTAACACTTATATTTAAACTGTATAATTGATTCAAATCTACTAGCATTTATTCCAGTAGATTTTTCGGTAAAATCAAATTTTTCTAGCGGTGGAGAGGATTTAGGGTCTCACAGAGGGGAAGAATTGAAGGAATTAAGCTGTTCATTTTGTTATTCATCGAGTAAATTCGGTGGTTCTTTGAAAACCAATCAGAGCCCCGTATCGGTGTTTCAGGGCTATGTTCTGTGTAGTAGCAGTAGTCCTCCTATGAGAGCCGCGCGGGGAAAGGGTGGAGATGGGAATTTTCAGGGCTCCTTCCGTTGTGGGACTAATGGATTGTTAAATGGATTCATTAGGAGTGCGTTAGGGTCGTGCATTGATTATGATTCGCCGAGTTTTGAGGCGCAAAGTGGTGGTTGTGTTGATGAATTGCCGTTTTCTATGGAGGATAATTTCATAGAGGAAGTGGATTCGGATCCTTGTGCTAAAGAGCTGCTTTTAGGTGCACAAATGAGGCACAAAATCTTTTGTGAAGATTTTGTAGTCAAGGCATTTCATGAAGCCGAGAAGGCGCATAGAGGGCAGGTACAAACAGCAAAATCGAAGTTTATTTTTTTTTATCTCAACTTCCTGTTGTTTGAGATATTGAAAGGTGATGTGAAGTTCTTTGTCTCGTAGATGCGTGCAACCGGCGATCCTTATTTGCAACATTGTGTGGAAACTGCTGTGTTGTTGGCCTCCATTGGTGCAAACTCCACTATAGTTGCTGCAGGGCTTTTACATGACCCCATTGATGACTCGTTTTTGAGCTATGACTATATATCTAGGACATTTGGTGCCGGAGTTGCTGATTTAGTTTTAGGGGTAAGAAATTTGACTCTCCAATGTGTAATGTGCTACTCATGTTTATACTGACCGGAAATGATTTTACTGTTAGGATTGTTTTGTCTGGCTTTGAAAATTTTGGTATATTAAATTAATTTGTCATATCTTAGGATGTGCATGCTATTAATTAGTCTATTATCATGTCTGAATGAGCAAATAGCTTTAACTTTATGGCTCCCTTCTATGAATGATTGTGTTGGATGTGGTTGTACTGACAGGTCTATAGGTCATATCTTAGGATGTTGTTCTTATTCCTTCTTGGTAATTCAGTTAGCCATTGGACTCTGCTGTTTTGGTTTTGCTTAATTTCCTAGTTAAAATAAAAGCTTTCTAGGTCTAAGCATAAGCTTTCCCATCTAGAGCATCATAGGCAGCATATTAATCTCTGCAGCTTGGTTAGTTTTAAGTTCCTTGTAATTTTCTTGCATATATCAGTCGACATCTTTTCGAGTAAAGATTTGATAGTATAAACTTTTAATTGCCCTATTATGACTTTCACATAGGTCTCCAAGCTTAGTTAACTGAGTAAGCTAGCACGAGAAAATAATACTGCAAGCAAAACTGCTGAAGCAGATAGGATGAACACCATTTTCCTTGCCATGGCAGATGCAAGAGCTGTCCTCATTAAATTGGCTGATTGGTTGCACTTGAACCTAAAAACATAGTTGGTTTTTTTGGGTCTTGGGTTCGATTCCCAGCGGCACCAATTATGTTTTTAGGTTTTTTTGGGTTAATTTGTACAGCTTAAATATAAGTGTTAGTAGATTTGAATTAAGTATCCAACTTAGCCTAGTTGGTTTAAGTGCATGCTTTGTGTGCTGCTGGTCCTGGGTTCGAATCCCAGCAGCACCACTTCTGATTTTTAGGATATTTGGGGGGTTTTTTCACCTAATAGTGTAGTGACACGTGTCACAATATGATTGGGTGAATAAAATTAAATAAAAATAATATATAAGAGGAGAGAGAAATGATTAAAAAAATATTTAAAAATGCCACGTCAGCCTTAAAAATATTAAAAAATGCCACATCAGCAAAACCGTTAGTTATTTAACGTCGGGGGACCAAAACAGGAAAACTATGTAACGGAAGGGACTCTTTTGCCGAAAAACATAATTTTAGGACCAAAGTAGGAATACAGGCATAGTTAAGGTACCACCGGTGTAGTTTTCCCTTCTTTCTATATAGAACTTCCGTCCTCGTGTTTCAATGGTCTCCAAGTCCTCTCTCTATAGGACCCTCCGCTTTTTTAGACTTAAGGCTTTAGGATTCTGAGTTCTTTCTCCACAGAACTCCTCTTCCCTTGCATTCTCTTCGAGTAGTCATTCATTCTCTATTGAATTCTTCTCCGAAATCAAGGATCTACGAGTCCCCTCTCCGTGGGATCTTCCGCTTACGAGATCCTGAAGCCATACGTTCCCCCTATACGGAACCTCTTCAGATCCTTTCTCTGTAGGGTCCTTCATTCTGGAATCTGAGAGTAAGCTTGAAAGCTTTGATCTGACATCCTTGGGTGGCGAACGTGAAAGCTTCACCTGACATTCTGGAGCGGCGGCCTAAAAAGCTGAGCCTGAAGTTTTCTTTTTTTAGTTCTCGCTTCATCGTTTTCTCCTTATCCCAAGAGGTAAAAATCTGTGAAGAGATAAAAATGCTATGATGGTATGAGTTAGCATGCTCATAATCTAGAGATACCTAATTACTTGTGATGCATGGTTGGGGTTTGAAGTCATTTAATCATATTAATTCTATTGACATCGTGTTCTCTGGTGCTGCTCCTTGCTTTGATTGCCTCTTTTCTCGGTTCTCCCGGACCGTTGTTCTTGATCCTTTTTCACTTTGGAACTTTCTCTCCCCTTTTTTTGTGGTCTGGATGGATAGGCGGATCTTAGTTCTCCGGGTACCCGAACGGATAGGTGGATTCTATTCTCTAAACGCTCGAATAAATGAGCAGATGTCATATGTCTTTGTCTCGAGCTTTGAGCATCTTCCTCTTTGGCTCTAAAGTCTCTTGGCTTTGAGTTCCTACCTCCTTTGCCGTGGTCTTGAAGTGTCCTTCTCATCTTTGCTTCACTTGCAAAGTGCCTTTCGGGTTTCCATTGCGTCCCCTCTTTTCTTTGCCTCTCCCCTTTCTTCTGTCTTCGTTAGGGATTTTTGTTTTGACTAGGTTTGACTTTTCGTGGTGCCCCTATCCCTTCGGAGATGTTTTACTGACTTTTGCTAGGGCTCTCTTGATTACTCGTTCTGCCTTGGATGTAATTGACGTTGGTGCTTGCCCTCGGACAATCTACTCTTTAAAATGGTTAGATCATAGTAATGCTAGGAAATCTTTTGCATGTTATAATCCCTACCTTAGTATACTCATGGAACACTTGGGTGAAAGATAAGAAAAAGACATAATTTTATTGATGACTCCTGGATGATTTAAAAGTCATGGCAAACGAAAAAAAGCGAAAAACAAAACAAAAGGGAATGAAAACAAAATAAGACTTCAAGTATTAGTTGCGTGAATGGTCGAGAACCCGTTGACCAAGTTGGATCTTGAAATTCCTCGCACTATACCGAAAGTTCTAGCTTAAGGGCATCGGTGTCCGTGATTTGCCTTGAACATGATCTTCTCCCACCTCCTTCTCCTCTTGTTTGCTCGTGAGACTCTTTTTTTTAGGCGCCCTTTTAAGGGTTTTCGCCTTGGGTATTCTCTTCTCTAAGGAGTGTTTCTTCTTATACGTAGTACTTCTTCACCGCGTCCGAATTCACTGGGTATTTTAGCTCGTTTCCATCCATTTCTATTAAAATTAATGCCCCTCCAGAGAAGGCTTTCTTGACAACAAATGGGCCTTCCCAATTAGGCATCCATTTTCCTCGGGAGTCCTTCTGATTAAGTAGGATTCTTCGAAGTACTAGGTCCCCTTCCCGAAATTCTCTCAGGCGAACTTTTTTATCATGGGCCCGTATCATTCTCCTCTGGTACATCTGACCGTGGCAGATGGCCTTCAACCTTTTTTCTTCAATGAGGTTCAAATGGTCGAACCGTGTTTGCACCCACTCGGCATCCTCTAACTTTACTTCATTCAAGATTCGAAACGACGGGATTTCTACCTCGATGGGCAGAACCGCTTCAAAGCCATATACCAAGGAATTAGGCGTAGCCCCCGTGGACGTTCGTATTGATGTCCGATAAGCGAAGAGAGTGAACGGTAACTTCTCATGCCAATCCTTGAAGGTATCCGTTGTTTTTGAAATGATCTTCTTGATGTTCTTATTTGCCGCTTCCACTGCTCCATTCATCTTGGGACGGTAAGTGGTGGAATTGTGGTGGGTGATCTTGAATTGTTTACACACTTCATCCATCATTTTGTTGTTTAGGTTAGTAGCGTTGTCAGTGATGATCCTTTCCGGCAAACCGTATCGACAGATGATTTCTTTCTTCAAGAATTTGCACACTGTTGCTTTTGTGATATTGGCGTAGGAGGCTGCCTCTACCCACTTAGTGAAGTAGTCGATGGCCACAAGGATAAAACGATGCCCGTTAGAGGCTTTTGGGTGAATTTGCCCGATGACGTCCATGCCCCAGACAGCAAAAGGCCATGGTGAATTCATGGTGTGCAGTGGTAATGGTGGAGAATGGACCTTGTCGGCGTACACCTGACATTTGTGGCATTTCTTCGCATAGTCGATACAATCCCCTTCCATGGTCGACCAAAAATACCCGTATCTCATAATCTTGCGAGCCATAGAGAAACCGTTGGCATGGGTTCCACACAATCTGTCATGTACTTCGGCTAGAATATTCTTGGCCTCCTGAGCATTGACGCATCTTAGCAATACTTGGTCTTTGCTCTTTTTGTAGAGAACCTCCCCGTCTAACACGTATCCCGTTGCCATTCTCCTGATGGTTCTTTTGTCATTTTCATTGGCTCCTTTGGGATAAACTTGTAGCTTGATGAATTGGAGGATATCGAAAAACCAAGGATTTCCGTCTGCCTCCTCTTCTAAGGCGCAACAATGGGCTGGTGAGTCGAAAGTCTGTATTTCGATTGGTCTCATTTCCGCTTCGGTGCTTGCCTTGAACATGGCGACCAAAGTGGCTAACGCATCCGCCATCTGGTTGTCCTCTCTAGGGAGGTATGCGAAGCTGATTTTCTCGAAATTCTGGATTAATCTTTGGATCAGGTCGTAATACTTGATCAACTTTGAATCCCTGGTTTCCCATTCTTTCCTAAGCTGAAAGATTACTAAAGACGAATCCCCAAAAACTTGAAGGACCTTGACCCTCATTTCGATGGCTGCACGAAGCCCCATGACACATGCTTCGTACTCGGCTACATTGTTGGTACAAAAGAACTCTAATCGACTCGTGAAAGGATAGTAGACGTTCTCGGGCGAGATCAGCACTGCCCCTATTCCATGCCCTAAGGCGTTTGAGGTGCCATCGAAATAAAGCTTCCATGATCCCTCCTCTGTGACATCCTCTTCTATCGTGGAGGTATGCATTATGTCTTCATCAGGGAATGTAAAATCCAAAGGTTCGTAGTTCTCGGAGGCTCGGCTGGCTAGGAAATCAGCTACTGCACTTCCCTTTATCGCCTTTTGACTCACATACACAATATCATATTCAGATAAGAGCATTTGCCATCGTGCCATCTTCCCGGTTAAAGCTGGCGCCTCCATCATAAATTTTAAAGGGTCCAACTTCGATATTAACCACGTGGTGTGGTATAACATATATTGTCGTAGCCTTTTGGTAGCCCATACCAAAGCGCAACACAATTTCTGGATGGGTGGATATCGGGCCTCACAATCCGTGAATTTCTTGCTCAGATAATAAATGGCCCTCTCTTTTCTTCCGGATTCATCATGTTGTCCCAATACACAACCCATTGAGTTATCGAACACCGTTAGGTATAGAATCAGAGGCCTTCCTGGCGCTGGGGCCACTAGGATTGGTGCCTTAGTCAAGTACTCATTGATCTTTTCTAGAGCTTCTTGGCACTGCTCGTCCCATACTCCAGGATTGTTTTTTCGGAGTAATCTAAAAACGGGGTCACACTTGTCGGTTAATTGTGAAATAAACCGAGATATATAATTTAATCTCCCCAAGAACCCTCGAACTTCCTTTTGTGTTTGGGGTGGAGGAAGGTCTTGAATCGCCTTGACTTTGTCCGGGTCAATCTCGATCCCCTTTCGGCTGACCACAAAACCTAGTAGTTTCCCGAACGTGACGGCGAAAGTGCACTTGGCCGGGTTGAGCTTTAATTGATACTTCCTTAACCTTTGAAAGAGCTTCCTTAGGTTTTCGATGTACTCCTCCTCGGTTTGTGATTTGGCTATCATGTCGTCTACATACACCTCGATTTCCTTGTGCATCATGTCATGGAAGAGGGTTACCATAGCTCTTTGATACGTGGCCCCGGCGTTTTTTAATCCGAAAGGCATCACCTTGTAACAAAAGGTTCCCCACATAGTGACAAAAGTGGTCCTTTCCATATCTTCGGGGTGCATCTTTATTTGATTGTACCCTGAGAAACCGTCCATGAATGAGAACCACGAGTGCCCCGCGATATTGTCCACTAGAGTGTCAATGTGGGGTAACGGGAAGTTGTCTTTAGGGCTTGCTCTATTGAGATCTCTATAATCGACGCACATACGAACCTTCCCATCCTTCTTCGGAACCGGGACTATATTAGCTACCCATTCGGGGTACTTGGCGACTTGGAGAAAGCCTGCCTCGTATTGCTTCTTCACCTCTTCTCTGATCTTTAATAACATATCCGCTCTCATTCGTCGCAATTTCTGCTGAACCGGCCTACACTCGGGCTTTATTGGTAACTTGTGCACCACAATATCCGTGTTTAACCCTGGCATGTCTTGGTAAGTCCAAGCGAAAACATCCTTGAATTCTACGAGTAACTTGATCAGTTCATGTTTATTCTGGGATGAGAACACGGTGCCAATCTTCACTTCTCTTCTCTCTTTGTCAGTCCCTAGGTTGATAAGCTCTAGGTCCTCTTGATGGGGTAGAATTTGCTTTTCTTCACTTTTCATTAATCTAAGCAATTCATCTGGGACCTCACAATCTTCATCCTCCTCCCCTTCATTGAACTCGACGGCGTACAAGGGCTGATCAAAATCTACCTTGGCCACGGGTTCAAGGTCATTCACGTGACTGATCATAGGAGTCCTGAAACAGAATTTAAGAAAAACATATATAGGGAATTGAAAGAATAAAGTGATTTCAAGATAAATAATGAAAGAATGTAATGAATGAGATGTTTGCCATTTGTGAAAACATTGGGAAGCGTCCCTTTCATTGAATAAGCTAAGATAGGAGCCCTTTACAAAAGATCCCTATCGCTCGCGGGCAAAAGCAGATAGGGTTGATTCCAAGCATTACTTTGATGCTGACCTAGAAACTAAAGGTAGGTCCATGCTAGTCCAATTATTCAGTGTCTCTCCTGGGCGGCATGGGCGAATTCTGGCTAGCAGTTGGCCATCGTGCTTGTCACTGGTTATGACGTTAATGTCCATTTCTTCAAAAGCCTCATTGAGTCTTTCTTCCTTGAGGAGCTGGGCGACTTCTTGGTCATTCTCATTTATCTTCTGCTCCACGTTGACTATCCCTCCGGATAAAAAGATCTTTTTCAAATCAACATAAGTCATGGGCTCCCACGGGATGTCTGTGCCCCTGAGCCTAGCCTTTCTGCGCTCCTCTCTCTTCTTCCATTCTTGCTTCCTTTGTTGAAAATTGGGCTTGAAGCCCAGCCCGAACTTATCTTGCTTGTTAATCACACTTCTTGCACGCAGGCATCCTTGGAGATTTCTTCCGAGACCTTTTCCCTTCTTGGCCCCTCGTCCCAACGTCTCCTGAACCGTCATCTTGGTGCAGTTGGATAATCGATAGCGCGGAATTTGACTTCCTTCCGCCACAAAGGTGGCATTGATAAATTCTAAGGCTCTGAATGAACACTCCACGGCCTTCTCGTCTGCTTGCACATAAGGTGCGTCAGTGGTCACAGATGCAATGATGTCTTGCTCAGCTCCCACGCTTACCAGCTTTCCGTCGATGACGAACTTGACTTTCTGATGCAATGATGAGGGTACAGCGCCTGCCGAGTGAATCCAGGGCCTACCCAATAGACAGTTATAAGTTGGCCGGATGTCTATCACTACAAAGTCAATAACATATTCGGTCGGTCCAATCACTAGTGGTACTTCAATCTTCCCAATCACTTCTCGTTGACTTCCATCAAAAGCCCTAACGGAACTATGACAAGGCTTCATGTGTGAACTGTCTATTGGCAACCTTTACAAGGTGGCCATAGGCAATACATTCAAAGCCGATCCGTTATCGATGAGTACGCCGGGTAAGATATGCCCCTTGCAGTGGGTAGTGATGTTTAAAGCTTTAGTTGATCCCATACCTCCATCAGGGATCTCTTCATCACTGAAAGTAATATAATTGTCGGCAGCGATGTGCCCCACTATTCGGTCCAGCTTTCCCACTGATATGTTATCTGGGACAAAGGTTTGATTTAACACTTTCAATAGCGCATCTCGGTGCTTATCTGAGCTTAATAGTAACTCGAGTATCAAAATTCTAGCTTGTTGTTTCCGGAGCTGTTCCACGATACTATATTCACTATGCTTTAGGAACTTCAAGAATTCCTGAGCCTGCGTCTCCGTGACGGGCTGATGGATCTTGGGTGGTGGATCCTCTCCGAAAATCTTATCGGGTTTACCTCCTTCTTTCTCGTCCTTTTGCTTCGGCTCTTCGGCCGCCTTAGCCATCTCCGGGGAATAGCACCTACCACTCCTCGTGAAATGTCCTACTTCATTTACCGGTCCAGAGTCACACTCTGTTGACTCTTCTTGCATTGATTCCTTCCCTTTTGATGTCTCCTCGCCCTCTTGCAACTTGGGAGCTTCTGGTATAGAGATTTGGGCGGCGTAATTCCATGGGACACTCCGGGTGTCCTTAAAAGGGAACGACGCTGGTGCCGTTATTACAATCTTGGGAGTCTCCTTGGCACCTGTCTCTTGGGGTGATTCTCCCTTTGGTTTGACCAAAATTCTAAACGGTCTCTCGACTCCATATGAAATCTTGGGGTCGTCCGAGGCACAGATGTCCCATTCTTTCTTTCCTTCAATTCTCTCAAAGAAAACGATTTCCTTATTGTCCATCATTTTCTGGATTTGTTGTTTGAAATCCTCGCAGTCCTGGATGTCATGACCCTGATCTTGGTGATACTCGCAATAGGGGCCGCAGCCTTTCTGTACGATCACCATGCCCCGATCAATTTGTCGGGCCATGCATAGTTGCTGAAAAACCCATCTCAACGGGGATCTGATTTCGGACACGCTTTGTTTTTCCCTCCTAGCGCCATCCTCTTCAATAGCGTTAACACCTCGTCCCCCGTGGTTGGGCAGGGGGTTGTTAGTTGTGCTTGGTTCGTCTAACTGTAATACTCTTGTCTTGATCAGGTTTTGCACAAATTTTTTGAACGCAATACAATTCTCAATCGTGTGCCCGGGGACACCGGCATGATATTCACAATTCGCCTTCCCATCGTACCATGCGGGAAATGGGGGTTCAAATGGAGGGACATAATGAGGCCTAACCAAGTCGGCCTTGTGTAATTGCGAGTATAATTCGGCATACGAGACTGGTAGGGGAGTAAATGACATTTTCTCGTTTTCCTTCCTCGGGGGCCTCGAATCCTTGTTGTTTGAGCCTGACCCTCCTCCACTCACGTTTCTCGGCTGGGAGATAGTGAAGTTTTTCGAGGTATTGTAGGTCCCCACAATATTTACTTCGCTGTCTTTTTTCTTGTAGTTTCTCCGGGAATTCTCCCCGCTATCAATCCTGCCGCTCTTTATAGCTACTTCGATTGACTCACCGGTCCTTACCATATCAGCAAAGTTTTGAGTGGTGTTGTTTATTAGGCGGTCAAACAAAGTTCCTCTCAAGGTATTCACGAACATAGAAGTAATCTCGTATTCGGGAATCGGAGGCTGAATCTGGGCGGCCACATCACGCCATCTTTGTGCATATTGGCGTAAAGTTTCGTTCGACCTTTGCTCCATTCCTTCTAACATGATGCGATTAGGGGTCATATCCGTCACGTGCTTGTATTGCTCCACGAAGGCCTTCAAGAGATCCTTCCACGATTTTATGTTGGCTCGACTGAGCTGGGTGTACCAACGGGTTGCTGAACCTGTCAGGCTGTCTTGGAAGCAGTGGATGAGCAATTTTTAATCCTTAATGAAGGCTGCCATTTTCCGGCAGTACATGGTGATGTGGACAGAAGGACAAGTCGTCCCGTCGTACTTAGCGAAGTCGGGAACCTTGAATTTTGGCGGTATTACCAGATCCGTCACGAGGCTTAGATCGCTAGCGTCACCCCCTTGCTCATCCATTCCTTGCAAAGCTTTGAACCTTTCTTCAAAGAAACGAAACCTCTCCTCGTATTTTCTTTCCATCTCGGCTCTAATTCGTTCCTCCACCTCGTTCATCATGTTCAAGTCTGAAACCTCATGTTCGGGGCCCTCACCTACGTCCAATGGTTGGTGAGCTGTGGAGCCTATGTGGCGATTTTGAGGGCCAACAGGGTTGGAGGTCCCTCCGAGATTGATGTGGACTCTCTTTCCCGTAGCAGGCAGTTCCGGCGGAATGTGTGACGTGGTTTCCTCAACTCCTTCCCCTGAGCCTCCTTCCTTACCGAACTTCTTTGTGAGTAGTTCGGTTAATTGGGCGATGATGCTAGTTTGTGCCTGGGAAATTTGATCCTTGATGTTGCTTTCAATTTCGTCTAACCGAGATTCGAGGTCTCTTTGTCCTTGTTCGACCCTTGCCATTCTCTCTTCCATTGCTCTAGATTGTGAACGGGTATCGTACGAGCGCGGAATGATTGTAGATTGAGATTTTCTGAAAATATTTTTCGATTATCAACTTATTGAAGTTAATCGGTCAATGCATGTAATGCTGTGGAATGAGGGATGCAACGAATGTATGCAAACATGTATGTAAGCTAAGGTGTTGATCATAAGGGTGGCTCCTCAAAGGCCACATTTCATTAATCGGGAAGTCCCTTTGGAATAAAGGTCGTGACATCAAAGTTTTGCCAACGGGCCCCCCGCTTACTAACAAAAGACGTTATCCGATAGGCGGACCAACGTCGACAAAGGGGAGACCCTTTTTACAAAATAGCTAGAATAGTCATTTAAAGATAGGCTGCTGCCCTAACTCCTAACTCTCCCACTACTTGGAGTAGCTGGGTGAATCTCGAGGCTTCGGACATATCGGGAGTGACAAAAGGGCGTAATGCTTCGGCTTCTGCAGACAAGCTCTTCACGTGCCGGGCCACTTCTTGTACCTGCACCATCAGGGTAGTAAAGTAATCGTCTCTATCTTGGATCATCCGGGTCGCATCTCGGAGCCTCTGCCTCCAGTAATCATCTCCACCCGTTGCGGCTTCTTCGAGAACCAAAAGCTTAGCCTCGCAATCCTGTACCGTGGCTCTTAAGGTTTCGATTTGCTCTTGGAGAGTAGCGTTCTCTAGCCGGGCGTTCTAGAGCTCGAAGAAACCATTGCGTTCACGGTATTCGTGAAAGGCGACATCCAATTCCTCCACTCTTGTTTCTAGCTGAGTGATGTAATTTTGGCTATGCTCCAAGCTCTCAGTGGTTGACTCATACAAGCTTTGCAGCTCCTGCACCCGATTCTTGTGATCATGTGCCTTTCTCTTCCATGCAACTGAATTCTCCCTTTCCCTTTCCAATTCTTGTCTTGCCTTTCCCCTCTCCCGGCTAATCACGCTGTTCAGAGCTTTTCTTTCCTTCTCTAACACCAATTTACTTCCCTCTCTCTCTTCTTCAACTTCTCGCTTACCGTTTTTCTTTTCTTTTTCAACCAATCGCATACCATACCTTCTTTCCTTCTCGACCGCCATGAGCTTTCTCTGACTTGCTCTCTTTAAGGAGGTTTGCATTTTGATAGCGTCTCGCTGATAAAGGGTAATCTTTTCTTTTAACTCAGTATTTTCCTTCTTCAAATCCTTGATTGTACCTTCTTTAACGTCGATGTCCAAGCTCGACTGGAAAAGTTCGTCGGCATGCTTGGTTTGCAAAATTTCTAACTTTTTTCTCATTTCTTCGAGTTCTTGTCTTGCTATGTCCGCCTCAGAGGGGTATGTTCCTCCATTGTCATGATTGGCCCTTGATCGGGTCTCGAAATTTCATTGTTGGTCCTCCACTTCCTCCAAAAGTCGTAGTCTGGGGTAATCATACTGGTCGCATTTTCCTCAATCCGAATACGGTAGCAATGATCCCATGCCCGAGTGGCGTTCACAATTTTCGCCCTAAATTCACCTTTAAAGAGGAATTCGCTTTGACTCAAACCAGAAGTAAAAGGTACAAATTCCCGGGACCCAAACTGCCTTGATACTAAGAGAGGGGCACATCCAACTCCCCCGTAGAGCCCCAGAAGCATAAGCCAATCATAATCTCCACAACGATAAAGAAAGTAGGAAACCCGACCCAACCAAGGTGCCCTCCAAACTATATCACCTTCTTGGATATTCCTAAGGATCGTGACCCACTGCGTCTTTTCAATATCCTCCCGCCATTCCTTGCTCAAGTATGCTTGTAACGGAGAGAAGTTTTCGAACAACACACCTTGCAAAACCCTTTTCGGTGTTACCCAAAAATGGCTCTGAATCCAAACTTGAAGTAACTGAGCGCAACCTCTAAAGCGTCCTTCTTTGTGCCTCCGGATCGCATTTAATGAGATGAAAGTCTCGGCTAAGATTGCCGCAGAAGGATTTGCTTTTTTCTTCAGTCGTTCAAAAATATCTAAGACAGCCACGTCAATGCCGTTTAGGGCCCTCGGAAAGATAATCAAACCGTATACTCCTATGGCAAAAAGATCCATCTTCATTACTTCATCTGGGTGCGACGATATCAAGTCCCGAATACATTCCCATGAGAAGACCGTGATGTCCCCTCTTTGCCGAATCAGACCTTTAACCCAATCCGGGCTCATTCCGGCCGCCTCCCGGAGCTTAGCTGAATAGTTCTGAGACCTGGAAGGTTTTGAATAAATCCAATCCCGGTTTACTTTCTTGTGATGAAGGAGGGCCGTATATTCTTCGATCGTGGGCATCAGATCTTCTCCATTAAAAGTAAAGCAACAGAAAGCGGGATTCCAAAATTCAAACAAAGCACGGAACAAAGGTTCATTGATCCTTACATATATCAAGTCTGCCACATCACCATAATTACTTCGGAACAATCCTTGCAACCTCTCATCCCAACTTTCCCAAATTTCTCTTAACTCGTACAGATCGCTTTGTTGGAGACTTACATACGTGTATCCTGGTACAACGCGCTCGCTTGGTGGACTGTCCCCTTGAACCCTCTGATTCGTTTCTGACCACAGCCTGACTTGCGAGTTGACCTCTTCCTTTCTGAGTAACCTCCTGTCCATAATGAATGCCTTAAAACTGAGTAGAACCACCGTGATTCAACACCCCTAGAATATGCAATGCAAATGCCAAAGTAGTGCCAAAAAAAGGAAAAAAAAAAAGAGAAAGACAAAGAGAACATGTCAGTATCGAATAAACATAATTTTACATATTAAGAAGAAAGGAAACAAAGTACGCAATAAACAAACAACCTTATTAATCTACGAAACCTAGGTTATCCGCATGGCTCTAAAAGGGGTGGGCTTTCTAGTTCTCTACATGCAGTTTTGGTTCTAGGAGGTACTCGAATTGTCCTCGCTGTCCCCTACTAAGGGTAGCAAGGCCCCCGGTCATCACCCATTATAGGCTCCTCTCAACCGAGTTCAATTCAAGGGGACCCTTTCGCTATATCTGCACGGAGAAACAATATTCTCACGAAGATATAGGGTATTCGAGCCCCGAAGGTACTTACTAGGCCTACACGGAGGAACACTATCCACACGAAAGCGCTAGCGTTTTCCCCCACTTAAACGAACGAGTTTAAATGCCAATTTTAAATGCGTTTAAAATAAACTCGCACTTATAAACAAATATCGATCGATTTAGTCACTTTAATTCGCAACTTCTAATATTAATTGAGCGGTAAAGTTTTTTTTTGGCCTGACTCTCTTTTTGTTTTTGAAAACAAATTTTCGTCCCCAGCGGAGTCGCCATCTGTTGCGACTAAAAAAATAAAAATACCTCGGTGTCACTTAGAAGAACCGGGTTTTAATGGTTTTTGAAAAATTTAGTCGGATTTAAAAAATAGAGGAGTCGCCACCGGTCATTTAAAAATGGTAGACCGGACACCGAAATAAAAAACCAGAGATTCTTTTTGAAAACGGGTTCGGGAGTCGATTACATGCGAGGAAGGATGAGCACCCCCGTCGTGCCCGAAATCGGTACCAAAAACATTACCGCTTAATTAATATTAAATTTTGCGAATTAAAGTGACGAATCGTATCTTAATTTGGTTATACGAGCGAGTAAATTTTAAAGGCCTTAATATTCGAGAAAGAACGTCCGAACCACCACCACTACGACTGGTACTGGCCTCGTTCATTCCCGAATATAGAGACACTCGCATTGCAATTTAAAAAAAACGGATGCAACTTAGTGTAACACATGACCACATATATATATCGAAAATAGATAAACATAAATGTAACATGAAATAAATGTGGCATAAAAAAACAAACACATAAACAAAGGTATCTAAATGCATGAACAAATATACAAAATAAATGCACGAAATATATATTGCATAAATAAAAAAAACATATGAACCAAAAGCATTTAAATGCATGAACAAAAAATGAAAGTAAATCTGAAAGGGGCTAAAAATTAATTCGGGACTGTTTCCAGGGACTGATTGAGGGAATAAACCATAAAAAAAAGCATTGAGTCACTAAAATGGTGACCAAAACGAAAAAACACCATAACTTGGAGGGACTGAAAGGGATAATAAACCACTCGGCAAAGGCTGAAAATGCGTTTAGGGACGAAATTAAAAAAAAAGGTTTGAAACAATAGGGACTGGGGAAGAGATTTTAAAAGACGGAAGCCCTTCCCGCGATATTACAACGACGCGGAGGGACCCATAAGGCGATTAAACCATTTTTTAAAAAAGAAAGGCAGTATAAATATCGTTTTATAAAGTCATTCTGCCCCATTAGGAATATTTCAGAAAACCCTAGATAAAAAAAACTCCTTCTTTTTTATATGTTTACCCGATTAGGGTTTTAAAAAGAAAAACCCGGCGCCGTCGGCCGTAAACTGTCGCCGGTGACTTCAAAAAAACAAAAAAAAACAAACCTTTCTCCCCACTTTCTCCTTTTTTAAAGAAAAGACAAAGACCGAGCCCACAACCTTCCTTCATTCGAATCTTGAGAAAAGAAAAAGAGTCGAATGATGACTCCGGTGGCTCACCCGTCGGTTTCCGAGACGGAGACCAGAGGTTTATTGCCGGAAACGCCAAGAACCGAAGAGGTAATGTGATGGCTCCGGTGGCTCACCCGATGGTTTCCGAGACGGAAACCTAGGGCTTATTGCCGGCGGCACCAGAAAAAGTCAGAGGGAGGAAAAGAGAAAGGATCTCGAAAGGTAAAAAACAAAAAAAAACCTCTTTATTACTCATGCATGCATTGGATTGAAAGTTGAAGATGCTTGTGTACCTCTGGAAATTTTGTTTTTTTCTATTGCTTTGAAAAATTCTCTTCTTTTCTGCTTAGAAGAAGATTACAAAGTGTTGTTCGGGCTCCTTTATACCCGAATTACATAGGAAATAACCAGACAATCTGAATCCTCTCTCTCTCCCTCTTTTCTTTTTGTCGGTTTACATTTCTATTCTTGGGTCTCTGATTGATTTTTTTCTTTTCTGTTACATGACGAAACAGCCCCAAAACGGTGTTAGCATACGGGCGGCCGAGGGTGCGCGGCGGGGCAGAAAGGTTGTGGCATGCAGTCGAGGGGTCACGGGCATGGCTACGCGCGCGTGGTGGGAGTCGGATCGTCTCAGGCGCGCGCGTGGAACACGAACGGGCGTCGGGTATGTTGCACGCGCAGATCTGGTCCGTTAGATCAGATCTGGTCCGTTAGATCAGATCTGGATCTAACGGTGGGGGAGGCGTGCGGCGCGGATCCATACCCTAATAGGGTTTCTTTCAGATCTGATCTGGGCCGTTGATCTCGCCCAGATCCGACGGTTGGGGCTTGGCGGCGCGAAGGATAAGAGGGCCTCCCTAGGGTTTTCTTTGAGATTCGATCTGGGCCGTCAGATCTGCTAAGATCTAACGGCTGTTGATGAAGACGGCGGCTGCACCAACAAGGATAAGGGGTGTTAGGGTTTCTAACAAATTAGGGCTTAGTGCTTAATCGGGCCAAATGGGCTTTGTAAATGTTTTTTGGTTTTTATATTATGTAATGGACATTAATTTAACAAGCTGGGCTCTTATTTAATTAAAGTTGGGCTTTTATTATTTAATCTTTTTGTGTTTTTCAAATTTAATTAATAATAATAATAATAGTAAATATAATAATAGATGGTAATAAAGTTAATGACAAGAACAGATAATGAGGTAAGTAATTAACTAATCTTTTTTCCTTTTTTCTTATTTCTAGCCACGACATATAAAGCCCATTAAAGAACAAAATGGGTTTTGACACTCCGGACAAAATAGGTGATTACAATATGATGCCTAAATATGATATTCTTTCAGTGTCATGCATGATAAAAGTCTTCCCACGTTCCCAAACATAATTGTTTCGTAAAGTCTTCGAATAGCTTATTTTAAACGTAAAATATATTAAAACTAATAGTAGTATACCTAAATAATGGGACTAAATTGTTTGTTCCACCTCAATAGTAATTAGTCACTTATTCTCGTTCTTGTCTTAACCGCGGAGAAATTAGAAAATTTAGATTACGATATCGAAATTTAAATAGTGTTAACTTGTATTCTTTTCTGACTTAACTTTTTCGGATTTTTCTTCTCATTATTTCTAAATAATGGGACATAATTGTTTGGTTTTTTCATATTAAGTGGTTAAAGAAAATAAAAGTAAAACGAACTAAGTGGGGTCAAGTGAATTAAAATATATTTAATTTTGTTCCATACTTTCAGACTTTTCTATTTTTACAAGGATTCTTTAGAACCAAATTGACCCCACTAAACATAACTTAAATCCGCCCCTGAGTAAAGGATAGCTTGTCTCTCTGCATCTCCTTCAACGTTTCATGCTTCTGTGACCCCAAATTTGACATGCAGTCGACATGCTGGCTTGCTTCTTGTCTGGGACCTCAAGGTTGTTTTGTTGGCTTGGTCTCTTCTCATTCGTGTTTTTCTCATTGCTTCTTGTCACAGTTTTTCTGAGCTTTGTGTTGTGTTGTCCCTATAATTTCTCTATGATGTATGTTGTTGCACTGTTTTGTTCCTACGTTGTTTATTTTCTGAGTTCACTGTCGGAGATCATTTTCTCTATAATCTGTTTCTTGTGTTTTCTAACGAAGCCGGCTTTTTAGTTAAAAAAACTACACGTTTAGGTAATTAGTCCGCAACTAATTAATAGATAGTAAAATTGTACTAAAATAATTAAAAAGTTAGGAGTACTCTATGTAAAATGGTAGTACTAAAATAATTAAAAAGTTAGGCGTAATATGGAAAATGGTAGTACTAAAATAATTAAAAAGTTAGGAGTAATATGTATCGAATAAAAATCCTCTACCTCTTTTCGGTGCTATGCCCAACACTAGAAAACACTAAAAATTAAATTATAATCTCTAACCCTAAATTTTAAATCTTAAACACTACACCTTATACCCTAAAATATACTATACCTTAAATTCTCTAAACCCTAACTACAACTCTTAACATTAAACCCTAAACTCTAAATTCCAATCATAATTTTAGTGTATAAATATAAATAGAGGCACTAAAAAATGCATAAGATTTATATTCATATTTATAGGAGTCGAGTTATACATGCTGCCATCTTGTTAATTAGGCAGAACTCAACCATTTAAGGCATTCTTCAATATCTTACCTTTCATATCATATTTCCATATATGTTATTTCCATATATGTTTTTTATATACAAACGGTGTATAACTAATTTTTCACAAGTCTATATATGTATATTATAAAATTTAAATTTTAAATTCTTAATCCTAATCTTAAAAAACAAAACTTTAAATCCTATACCCTAAAGTATAAACACTAATTTTAAATTTTAACCCTAAAACATAAACCCCTAAACTTTAAACGCTAAACTACACCCTTAACACTTAAAACTAAAAGGCTCGTGTAAACTAATGTTTATCCATTCTATATATGTATATACATGAAAACGTTGACAGATTAGGTTAACCCCGGTTCTGTGTGAGCTTTTCAATATAGTTTCCATGGCGGAGAATGTCAAACAGTTTCTTTGTGTTTGGCCTTTCGTCCTTAAGGGATTGGTCTCCACGGCTGCGACCGTCGTCATCTTCTTCTTCCTCGTTGCTTGTTCATCTCTGCTTAATTGGGTGGATATTGTAAGTCTTCCCTTATATAAATATATATATATATATATGTGTGTGTGTGTATATATTTGATTCTGGTGTATTTGTTTCTCAGCCTATTATACGGGGGACAACATTCGGCCAGGCGTTTTTTACTCCACAGAGTTCTAATATTCATCGTGAGAGGACTGTGTATCATCTTAACTGCACTAATATAACACAAAAATGCCCGGACAATTATCCGTCGTCGTTTGAGCCCGGAGAATCGACGACGGAAGCTTGTCCGGATTACTTCCGGTGGATCCACCAAGATTTGAAGCAATGGGAAACTTCGGGGATTACGAAAGAGATGTTCGAGAGGGGAATTCCGGCTGCGGATAACCGGCTGGTGATTGTCAACGGAAGTCTTTATGTGGAGAAGTACAGACCGTCGTATCAAACCAGGGATGTGTTTACAATATGGGGAATTTTGCAGCTTCTAAGGTTGTACCCTGGAAAAGTACCGGACTTGGACCTTTTGTTCTTCACCGGAGACACCACCGTGGTTATGAAAAGAGACTACGAAGGACCCAACGCCACAGCGCCGCCACCGGTGTTTCATTACTGTGGACAGAAGGCGTCGCTGGACATTGTGTTCCCTGACTGGAGCTTCTGGGGATGGTAAATTCTGGTACATATTGCCTAAAGTTACACGCTTTTTATAATTCCCGAAAGGGATAAACAAAGACAATTGACAAATGTTACATTTTACTGCAATTAGGCTGATCATTAGGGATTCAAGATAGCGGTTCACTACCGTAATAGTGACTGTTATATAGTGGTAGCGGCACATTATTGAGAAAAATAGTGGTCTGTAATGACTTCAATAGCATTTATTATGTCTGCAAGACTGCAACCGCTGCAAAACGTTCGAAATTCGGTCGCAATTTAAATCTTTGATAGCAGTCCACTATGGTAATAGCAGCTGTTATATAACGTAGCGGCACCATACTAAGAAAAATAATGGTCTGCAATAACCGCAATAACACTTGTTATGTCTGTAACCGCGAAAAAACGTTCGAAAACACAATCACAATTTAATTATTCGGTTGCGGAAAATACCGATCCGCTACCATATTGCGGAAAATAGCACTTGTTATGATCAAGGATTCAAATAGCGATCCGCTACCATATTAGAAAAATAGCGGTTCGTAATGACCGCAATAGTATATGTTATGTCCACAACAGTAATAAAATACTACGACTGAAAATATAATACTACGACTGAAAATGTGGCCACAACCGCAATTTAAATCCTTGCTGCTGATTTTATTCACTTTGCTTTGTTGTGGCAGGCCAGAGGTTAACATAAGGCCATGGGAGCAGATATTGAGGGCAATAAAGGAAGGGAGGGAAAGGACCAAGTGGGGAGAGAGGGAGCCTTATGCCTTCTGGAGGGGTAACCCCTACGTTGCTGCAGATAGGGTAGACCTTTTGAAATGCGACCGTTCGGATGAAAATGAGTGGAATGTTCGGATTTACAAGCAGGTAATAAACTGATTGAAATCATAAGAAACTTGGGGCAATGCTGATGCCAAGCCAAACTTGTTCTTGATTCAGGATTGGTTTAAAGAAATTGGACAAGGTTTCAGGAATTCTAAATTGGAAGATCAATGCACCCATAGGTACATATGAAAACCCTTTTCTTCTCATTGTTATAGAACTAGATTCGAGTTCAAACAGCTTTTAGTCTGACGATATTTTGAACTTTTCTTGTGGTACAATTGGTGTCAAGATATAAAATTTATATTGAAGGAGCGACATGGTCTGTAAGTGAAAAATACATATTTGCATGCGATAGTATGACCCTGATGATAAAGCCTGTATACTATGATTTCTTCTCGAGAAGCATGGTTCCGATGCAGCATTACTGGCCGATCCGCAGCGAGAACAAATGCAGACATCTTAAGTTCGCGGTTGAATGGGGCAACAATCATACTCGCGAGGTACGTATTTGCAGCAAATGGAAACATGGTTCGCAATGAATTCGATCATTTATATATCTTGTGAAACATTCCATGAACTTACAGGCACAGGACATAGGGACTGCAGGAAGCAGATATATTGAAGAGATGCTGGCAATGCGAAATGTGTACGACTACATGTTTCATTTGTTGAACGAATATGCAAAACTCTTGAGGTTCAAGCCAACGATACCTCCGAAAGCCCAAAGGGTCTGTGCCGAAACCATGGCGTGTTCGAACAAAGATTTATGTAAGGATTTCATGGTGCAGTCGATGGTGAAGTCTCCTAGTGATAAACTTCCATGTACATTGCCTCCCCCATATGAACCCGAAGCCATTCGAGCTTCTCTCGACGAGAAAGAGAAGATAGCTAAGCAAGTGGAGACATGGGAGACTGAGTATTGGGAAAAGAAAAACTAAACAAGAAGAAGCAATAAATAGATAGATAGAAAACCAAACCAGACATTAAAGAACATTCTTGTGTATTACAGATCATTACACCAATCATATGGAAGAACATTGTAATTTGAAATACTAGACAGATTTTCGAGACAACATTCGAAAACAGGGGAATTCCTACCTTTATATCTGTTGGAATGAACTAAGCTGTGACTTAGAGGAAGTGAGGAACAAACAAATTAAGCAAGGAGAAAAAGAAAGATCTTCTTAATTGAATGAAAGCACAATGATTTTATTGAACTGAAATGCTGCTTAAATACATAAAAATATCAAGAAACTCATCTTAGAATCAAGCAATTAGAATATTTATCATAAAAAATTCCTAAAATTAACAATAAAATCAAATTTGAAAACAGAAAAATCAGCAAGGTTGTTTTGACTAAAACACTTCAGCAGCTGAGGCATGACTTCAATGCTCCTCCTTGCTTTGGTTGCTGCAAACTCCAAGTTTTTCTCCAAGAAACTCAAACTTGCTTCTTGGTAGAGACTTGGTAAATATATTAGCTAGTTGAAGTTCAGTTTTACAATACTTTAGACCAACTAACCCTTCCTTTTGCACTTCTCTAAGAGAGAATAATTTGATATTGAAATGCTTTGTTTTCCAATGAAAAACAGGATTGTTAGAGATAGAAATTGCAGCTTGATTATCAACGAACACTTATGTGCATCCTTCTTGCTTCATATTCAAATCCGCCAAAATTTTCCTTAACCACAAAGCATGATTGACAACAGCACTAGCAGTAATAAATTCTACTTTTGCTGCAGATTGTGCCACTGTATTCTATTTTTTACAGCACCATGAGAACACACACGAACCAACCTTGAAGCAGTAACTTGAAGTACTTTTCAAACCATTAATTGAACCTCCCCAATCACTGGCTGAATAGCCTTGCAAAGCATAATCTTGATCTGCACAAAATCTAATTCTGTAATCCATTGTCTCTCTCACATATCTAAGGACTCTTTTAGCAGCTGTAAGATGTGTTTCAGTTGCACAAAATCTGATTCTGTAATCCTACTAGTTTTCTGTAGAAAGTTTTATCAACTTTTTCAGCTACATCTTTTTTGCTCAGCCTTTCCTTTTGACACATTGGAGTATCTACACTCTTGCATTTGTCTATTCTGAATCTTATCAGAATTTCTTTACTATACTTTTTCTGATATATGAACACGTCTCAATTTTTCTGCTTTATTTCCATTCCCAAAATGTAAGTCATTTCTCCCAAATCCGTCATCTCAAAAGTTCGCTTCATATCTTCTTTGAACTTATTCACAAAATTTTCAGTGTTTCCTATGACTAGCAAATCATCAACATATAATGAAACAATAACAAAATTAATTTCATCACCTTTAATGTAGAGGGTAACTTCATTGAGACTTCTTTTAAAATCCAAATGTATCAAGTGTTCATCAATTCTGCTATACCAAGCTCTTGGTGCTTGTTTCATGCCATACAATGTCTTCTTAAGCAAGTACACATCATCTTCTTGCCCTTTCACAATAAAATTTTCAGGTTGCTCAACATAGATTTTTTCCTCCAAGAAACCATTCAAGAATGCTGATTAAAATCATACCAAGTTTCATATGGAGTTGTATTTGCAACAGCTTTTGTAGGGAGTCTGTTGAAAAGAACGACTGCAGTGTGCGCTGCCTCTGCCCAATATTTCTTTGGTAAATTTTTCCCAAACATCTAGCCATCTCCATTATGGTTCGATTCTTTCTCTCGCTGACTCCATTTTGTTGTGGAGTGTACGGAGTAGTCAGTTGATGCTCAATCCATGCTTCTTCACAGAAAAGATCAAATTGATTTGAGGTGTACTCCTTGCCATTATCCGATCTCAGGATTTGAATTTTGAGTCCACTTTGTGTTCCAATCCACTTCAGCAACTTCTAACTTGAATCTGAGAAAATAGATCCAACACATTCTGGAATAATCATCAATAAATATCAAGTAATACCTACTACCATTGAGACACAACGATGTGTATCAATTTCAACTTTTCAATAGCTCTTGAAGTTGATTACTTGAATGGAAGTCTCGACAGCTTTCTTTGTTGGCAAGCTCTACAATATGAAATTTTATATTCAAGGCAAGGGAGACCTTGAATCAGTTCCTTTCTTTGTAAATTAACAACAGTTGCGTGATTGAAGTGTCCAAGCCTTTTTGCCAAATTTCAGCATTGATTTTTGTTGCAGAGAATGCTACTTGTTCTTCCTCTAATGGATCAAGGGCAAAGCTCTTTCCTCTCGTGTTTACTTTGAATACATCATTTCCATTTGAAGATAAAAAATCAACTAGAATATTTATGATAAAACAAACTCCTAAAAAACAATAAAATCAAATTTGAAGATAAAAAAATCAGCAAGGTTGTTTTGAATAAAACACTTGCGGTAGTTGAAGCATAACTTCAACAATATCACACCATTCGGACAATAGAGGACTACTTGGGATATTATATTATATTATATAGTCTTTTCTGATTCATCTTAGATACAGAGAAAGAAGATAGTTAATTAGAAACTATAACTGTCTTTCTGGTTTACGTTTCAACAGCTTTTGTAATTAGTCTAGCCAAGTAAGAAAACAATAGTGTATTCCAGATCATTAGACTAATCATATGGAAAAATTGTTAATCAAATACAAGACATATTTTGAAGCAGCATTGAAAAGAGGGTGTTGGATGTTTGAGATGTTTCCTAGTACTGCGGCAGTTGGTCTCTTTTGAACAAAAAATGGGGAATTTGGTTGAATATTCCCTTTTGGGAAATTATTTGGACAAAAAACCCTCCAGAAATTATTTGAGAAAGTACCCCCATTTAGTACACGTAGGAATGACTCGCGTTCTACCGAGCCCGAATTCAGTACTCGCGTTACGTAGGACGTGTATTCCGTTTGATGTGGCTTGTCTTATCTGTTCGCGAATTTTAAATATTCAATTAAAAGAACTCGCGCTTCGCAGGACGTGATTTCTGCGAGATATTCAGATGATATGGTGTCAATTTATCGCGCGATACGAACAAAACTCGCGTTTGGTGCAACGCGAGTTTTGTACAATCTTCTTCTTAAAACAAGCTTCGATAAGCATGTTGTAGGTGAAATTATGGGGTGTTGGGGGATATTATTTTGTATTTTCAAACTTTCACGATGTAGTACTGAAACATCTCTTGAAAATGGTATAAATATCGATGCGTATAAGGCATCTTAGATTATGTATAAATCGCGTTAAAAACGCTATCTAACCATAGTTTTGTGCATGAAACACAAGCAAACATGTGTCCATAGGCATGTTTAAATGTATTTTGTGGTATGTTGGGAGATTTTTTGCTGTTGTTTAAATTTCACGTCGTAGTAATGAAACACATGTTTACAATGTTGCTAAAATTAACGCGTATAAGGCATCATAAATGGCGTAGAAATCGCGTTAAAATGCTATGTAGCCTTGTTTTTCCCCTTAAGAACAAGAAAATATAGGTCCATAGGCATGTTTAAGTTGATTTTGTGGTATGTTGGGGTATATTATTTGTTGTTGTTTGAGTTTCATGTCGTAGCAGTGAAGCATATGTTTGCAATGGTGTTAAAATTGGCGTGTATATTGCATCCTATAGTGTGTAGAAATCGCGTTAAAAATGCTATATAGCCATGTTTTTTTCCCACGAAGAACAAGCAAACATGGGGCGATAACCATGTTTAAGTTGATTTTGTTGAAAATAATGGTAAAACAGAAAATGAAGGTAAAATAGAAATCTAGAATAGTTAAAAGATCGTTAAAAATAATGGTAAAACATTACATAGAGAAGTAGAATTAGTTGATTTGAGGGTCGATCTTAAGAGGACATTTTCTTTGTCGTGCCCAGTCTTCCTACATCTATTGCAATGTTTAGGTTGTCTGGTCCGTTCTCGAAGAACCATATCCTCGGCACAATGAATCCTAGTTGGATGTGGGTGACCTTTTTCTTATGGCGCAGGGAAGGATCTGAGCATATCTTAAGTTCATTGTCAATGGTATGACGATCACGTTCATTTCTGATCGGAGGAAACTCGTATCAGTATACCTTAAATATGTTTTCAAGTCGGTATACCAGATCAACGAGTGTCAAGGCGTCAAAATGAACGGGACACACATACAACGAAGGCGTGCGCACACGGATACTTGAAGGTCTAGAAAACTTCACAATCACACGTTCTTCGGCGCACATCAACCACGTAATTAGTTTGCATTATGCCTTCAAGCGGTCTCGAATATTCCGAAACCTGAAAATGATGTTGGCGACGAGAGAAGCATAACGCACCCATCGTGTTTGCGTGTGCAGTGTATGTTTGAAATTTCTCTTGGAAGTCTGAATGGAACTTGTGGCCAGCTGCCATCCAGTCCATTGCTTGTTTTCCGAGGGTTGCAAAAAAGGTAGTCAGTCAGTAATATGTTGCCTTGACAATGGACGTGATAGGCAAATGATGTGTTCCCTTTAGATATGAATTGATAGACTTAGCCAAGTTCATTGTCATGTGACCATATCGATGACCCTCATCGTAACATCGTAGTCATTTCTCCCTCGAGATATCAACAAGATAGTCATATTCAGCTTTATTTCTTTCGCGCAACTTTTCCAACAGCTCCTCAAATTGATCTACCTGATGAGCATTGCCTATTCAATAAAAGAAGAAATGGTTAACAAAAAATAATAATAAAAGCAATGATAAATAGTCTCGCCAAATGAGAGTGGAATGTGAACTCATGAGAAGAACCATTATACGTTCATCATCATTCTTATATCAACAAGACAGTATCGGTGATGTATATATGGGGGTTCCCAAGACACGCGCCCATACGCGAGATTGCTCCTCATATCCCTGCCCTCTGTCTAAAATAATACATATATCATCTTCTCTTTCTTGTAGAACCCAGCGGAGGACATATTTGCGTAGGTTACTGAGAAAAAATTCCCAATAAGGGGTATCTTCTTTTTCAACGATTGCGAACGCTAGTGGAATGCATTTTCGGTTGTCATCTTGTGCAACTGCTAGTAGTAAGATCTATGTGTATCTACCGTACAAGAATTTGTCGTCGATCTGGAGCTACAGTATCCCTAAACATGCTTTCATGAAGTGGGCATATTCTTCCCACTGATCGGGTTCTACGACCTTGGTAGGGGCTTTCACTCCGGTTACATGCGGGGGTCTTAACCTAGCTTCGAAAACACATACGGAAAAATAAGTTTCCTGTGGCCTCGAACAAAAGGTCAAGACCTCTGCATACACTTCAAAAAGACCTTGATTTTCTGAATATTGTGATTTTTCGATGTCGTTCGTCGTGCGGAAAAACACCGAGCACGCATCTGACAATAGCTGGTAACACACCAACATATACTCATCATATAAATGCAACTACAAATACCGAAAAACCACAATATCCGGGAAATTTCTTTGCAATAGAATTTTCTAGATATGTGGTTTGTTGAAATTAGTAGATACAATACAATTAAATTGAAATCTTAAAGCACTACAACACACTTTATTTTTTTTCTTCGAATCTACGTAGCGTATGGTTCACTGGAGGTATTTATATCACACAACTCGCGTTTGGCCAAAAACGAATATGGGCCAGGATTCCTGACATGTTAGAGAACTCACGCTTGGCCAAACGCGAGTTATGACATGTCAACAAGTACATGTCAGATCTCTAAAGGAATTCGTGTTTGGAAGGATGCGAGTTCAGTCGAAACTGATTTAATAATGAACAATAAATTGCTTATCCGCTCGCATTTTTTATTGCTACAATTAATAAGAATGATTGTGTCAAAGTCTTTCAACTAAAGGGGGTATTTAAAATATGCCAACGGATTGAATATTTAAAATAATTGAATATAAACCCTTCATATTTATTGCGATTAAATTATATAAATATCGGTTAAATAGGTTTAACTTGTACCCCTAAACATGCTGATAAAGAAGCTTACATGAAATAATATAGACGAGTGAAATACAAGTATAGCAAACATGCTTTAAAACATCGGGTAAAGAGCCTCAACTTGTTTTCCTCTCTTGGTCTCATCCTCATTGAAGTTGTAGAATTGTACCCCTAAACAGCCCATTATCAGTGTGCCTTTTTTACGAAGTCTTTGGTAACATACTATCGACTTACTTCCAGGGCTGAGTAGTCCAGCAAGTTTAAAACCTTGATGTATGCATCTTATAAAGTGGGCAGATAAATAAGCTTAGTAAATTTCGTGTGCCCAGAAAGACGACCAATTCTACACATTCATCGTGTAGTACGACAATGATAGAAGCTTTGACTCCGGTTAAATTCACTTCAAAAGGGCCCATCATTTTCGGATATTGTGATTTGTCGTTCCTCATAAACAAAAACATCGAACACTCATCTCACCAGAAGTGGTAACTCACCAAGACTTGATTTTTGGTTAAATGCAGTTGATTTTTTTGTTTGAATATGTGCCCTGCTCGGATAGGGGATTCAGTCTAATATATAACATGGAACTCGTGTTTGGCCAAACGCGAATTTGGCCCAAAATTCCTGACACGTGTCATTGAAACTCGCATTCAGCAAAACGCGATTTTAGTCCAAGTAATTTTTTCCTTTATTCCAATATTAGATTAATTTCACAATAACTGTACATGCGTTAAAATATTTTGCGTTTGTTATCTCTACAATTAAGAACGGTTTTGTCGAAATAAAGGCAAAAATTTAATGTTAAATATTAAAAATTCAAAAAATAATTTATAAAGTTCGATAAATACTTAAATATACAAAGTACAACTAAAATTAGTATATACTAATTAAAAAGGGAAAAAATAAAACTAATTATGCATATGTCCATCGTACAACACCCTGGTGAACGACGAGGTCGCCTAGGATTGCGTCGACGACGAAAGGGGTTCAGTTGGCTGCTCATCATGGTCGGCATTACCGTCATCATTCCAGTTCCAACCCCAGCGGTATCATTCCTTCGAACTGGCCTACTTGTAAAGAACAAGGACTGCGGTGGTGTTTGCTGAACAAACATGGTCCCAAAGTCAGTTGCTACCGATTGAAACAGATAGAAAGGTGTGTAGGCTGGAGGAAAAATCGACGTCCCACTGATCATCGCCGAAAATGTATCGTATGGGTTGGCCACAACAGGCGTGAAAAAACCTTTCGTTGGACTCAACTGCAGATGAAATGATGACTGCATCGAGTGGGTAAAGGCCTGTGGTCGGATCGATGTGGTGGCCTGAGATGGTCCCAGTGCTGAGGAGGCGGAAGTATGTCGTCTCCTCGATGATGAAGCATCGCTAGAAGTCGTTCGTGCTCCCCTTGTACGTTGCGTCCGTGGGGTGGTTGCGTTGCACACACTAACTGACAACCTCTCGTTCCTCTGGAGTAAAAATGAAAGCAAAAATATTTGACTTGTACTAAAATTTTATCTAACTGCATCGACTCCAATGCAACTTTGTCAAGGAGGTATTAAGTCTGTGCTTCCCTTGTCGAGTGAGTCTGTGTAACTCGTCAAAATTTTGAGGGACCATCAGGATTCATTGGACACAACCAAACTGTCGTAAGACGCGATCGGTCGAATGTTACTCAACTGTAGCGTAAAAGATGAGTGGTACAGTGGCCGTCCAAGCAAGCTTCGTCCCGTCTAAAAATTTCGGCATGCATTCGTGGATACTCGGATCTGCGTACGGTCCCTACAAAAACTTTACAATATATAATTACAACAAAAATTAATAAAATTTATTTTAAATAAATATATCTAATTAAATATAAAATTTAAACTCCAAATATTTACCTAATTCCCGGATTCATTCTCAATATCATGTTTGAAATCCATCAGACATTTGGGTAGACAAACATGACTTAAATTATCGCTACACCTACATAACAACAAACATAACTTTAACATTAAAAATACGTATATTAAAAAATATTTTCTTTTTTTTGCTTACCTCCGGCATAGTGGAAAAACATGTGGACTATGCACGGTCAGTTCAGGGGCGTAAAAACGACATTCTGAACCACGCCCAAGATTGAAGCAAAATAAGACAACCTCCGATTTTGTGCTTCTCTGGATTTGTGGTCTTGCACAAGTCCCTAAAGAGAAATGCCAGTACATTCGATCCTCAACTCAATCTACTGGCATCATCGAAATCCACAAATGCCACAACCATAACATATGAAATTTATTGCGTGATTTGTCGGGCGCCAATATCTCGCCGATTATTTGAAAAATATAAGCGCGGGCATATGCCTACAATAAGAAAAAATATTGACATATTGAAATTTAATTATTTAATTAATATTCACAAAAAATATATTTTTTACCATCTTCAGTTCTTCGCTCGCGTCATCCGGTAAATGACTAAAATTTTTCCGCAGCCACCTCAGCAACACACAGCCGCCATTCATCATGTATGGCGCAGCCCCTAACAACTCAAAACATAGGCCACGCCACTCACCACTATTGTGATCGGTAATATCCTCTCTGTCAACCGGCAATCTTAGAATATGCGACACATCCTCCAAGGTTATTGTCGCCTCACCGCACGAAATGTGGAATGTATGTGTCTCCGGTCTCCACCTCTCTACAAGCGCATTGATCAAATCAACATTCAATTGCGCACCTCCAATGATTTTGGATACGTGCAGAAATTCGGCCCTCTAGATATATTCTTCTAGACGCGCAATGTGGTAAATCCGTCATCTGTATGTATAAAACTTCCAGACGCCGTTCCAACCCGCCCTAAAAAATTAAATAACCGCATATTAATTTCAATTTCAAACTAACATACTATTTTTTTAAATATAACAAAATAAATATTAAAAAAACAATTTTAATATAAATAAATAAAACGTACCTTTCTCCGCCAAAAATCGAAAACGTGACTCTGATCCAACCTTATAGAGAGAATATTTTTTAGGTGTGATTAAGGGTGGGGCTCTCTATTTATAGAAGAACGTGTGCTTCTTCATATGCGGATTTAATGGAACTCACGTCCTGTAGGACGCAGATTCAGGGAATTTGTGTTTCGCGTAACACGAATTCAGTGAATATTCGTGCGGTCGTTTATTTTTCAACCGTTCATATTTACTGCATAAACTTTCACCGTTTCGTGTCATTATCTTGCGAAATTCGCGTCCTGCAAAGCGCGAATTTCTTTAATTGAATATTTAAAATTCGCGAACGGATAAGACACGCCATATCAGACGAAATACGCGTCCTGCGTAACGCGAGTACTGAATTCGCGCTCCGTAAAATGTGAGTCGTTCCTACGTGTACCAAATGGGGTATATTTCCAAATGATTTCTGGAGGGATTTTTTTTATACAAATAATTTCCCAAAAGGGAATATTCAACCAAATTCCCCACAAAAAGTACTCTACCTTTCCAATGCCCATTTCTATACTTTAACACTACAAAATTAGATTCCAAGCCCTAATCCTATATTTTAAATCTTCAACCCTAGGCCTTAAAAAATATATCCTAACTATAATTCTCTAAATATTAAACCCTCACCCTAATCTTAATCTTAAACTCTAAACATATTTTTAATGTAGGGAATAAATAGGGACACAAAAAAGGTTGAGAATTTCTATTCGTCTTTTTTTAATCTTTTAAATATCTTTTTGTTTTTTAAAATTAGAGACGAGTATAGGTTTGTGGAGGATAGAGAATTTAATACTAATATTTTAAATTAAAGATTAAAAGAATACTACAAAATAAATAGATGAAAAGGGTTATTCAACTCAAAATCTAACTTTGTTTTGAAATATAGTTAATTATATGTTGAGTTTCTAAAAATTTTAATATTTATTTAAAAATTATTAAAAAAATAATTATGTGTAACATTGATGGTGTATAGTAGGAGAAATTATATTATAGGCTCGGCTCGCCACGTCATCTATGGTCCCAACCAATAAAAAATATCAATTTCATTAAAAAAATTGTGTCATCTTTTTACCAAGTGAATCTTCACTCAGATTTACTGTAAATTAAATTAAAAATCACTTTTTACCAATTATAGATTCACTTAGTAAAAAGATGACATGGAAAAATTTAATGAAATGAATGATTTTATTGGTTGAAACCATGATAACGTGGCGAGCCGGGCCTATGATATAATTTCTCGTATAGTAGTGTATCGCCAATTATCTCGTTTTTTCTCCAAATAGGCCTAAATAAAATTAATCTAGACAAAGACTGCATTATATATTTTTGGGTGAAATACAGTTCAAGTTATTTAATTATAGATTTACTCCTAATGTGTTAAAATAATAGTTTAATTAGTAAATTAAAATTTTGTAACAAACATGTTGCTCTTCTATTAAAATTGAAACACATGTTTTCATATAATAACAATTTTAGTCCTAAAACGTATATAATTTATTAATTTGTCAACAATCTTTAGAGCATGTGGTTAAAGCTCTCAGTTGACACCCTTCCCTTCCTCTAGATTGTGGGTTCAAGACTCAATATGAGCAAAATTCCTCTCCCCCTAAGTAGCTCTCAGTTGATCCCCTAAGTAGAAATTGTTACAAAATTTATTGAATTATTTTAAATTATAATCAAATATATATATATATATATATATATATATATATATATATTTGATTCTAATTTAAAAATAATTCAATAAATTTAACACTTCATATTTAAAAATTTCATTAGTGAAGTGATTATGTCTACTAGCAAGTGATGTTAAGATCATAATGAGTTTGTTCCATTAGTTTGTTAGTTGTTCAATAGAGAAGTGTTTGTATCTGCCAAGCTATCATATTTGTTGATAATCGAGTAGAGGGACAATAGCATGAAGTTCGACAAGTGATCGAAGAGTGTGTCAATAAGATGCAATGTTTGAAATTTTTAAATATGAAATGTTAAATTTATTGAATTATTTTTTTAATTAAGAACAGATTGATAAATTGAATAAGTTTTAGGACTAAAATTATATAAGTTTTAGGACTAAAATTATTATTATATCGAATCATATTTTAATTTTAACAGTAAAGTAACATATTTATTATAAAATTTTAATTAAATGACTAAATTGTTATTTAAAGAATAACTTATTCACTATTAGACCTATAATAGAAGAGTACGGCTACAAACCAAGGCTTTATTTTGCATTTTTTAAGAAAAGTAAAAGAGAAACATTTCTTGAAATTTTTTAAAAAGACTTTCAAAATTAAGAATGAATAGTTGGAAATAGAAAACAAAAGTAAAAATTTAAAAATAAACTCCTATATAGAACGAAATTATGTTCTATTATTTTAAAAAATTAATTTAATATTTTATTAATAAACCATAAAAATATGATTAAAATTTATCAAATAAATTATTTTCATTATTTTATTAAAAATTTCTTTAAATATTAGTAAAACAACAAAGTAACCGCTAACTTACTAGATTATAGTCACTGCCAATAGACATATACGCATGCTTGTTTATAGTCATTAGTCGATTCTTAATGATTTTACATATTGTTGTCTTGTCTCACTTTTATTCTTGTGAAATGTGTTATGATACCTGAAAAATTCTGTCGTGAAGCACCTTTAAGGTACAGTTAAAATGAGACGGTCCTATACAAATTTTTATTCAGTTGGTAAGAATTTGTGCTTTACACAAATTCTTACAATATACACAAATTCTTACCTAAATAATAATAATTTAGGTTATAATATAAGAATTTGTGTAGTTACAGAAATTTTTATCAAAGGCAAAATTTATACAAATTTTTACCTAGTTAATGAGAATTTATGTAAGTTACACAAATTCTTACCTAAATAGTAAGATTTTGGTTTTATTTAAATTATTACCCGATCATACATAAATTCTTTTCAAAATAATAAATATTTGTGTTGGGTCGTATTTTAACCACACTCTAAGATGTCGCACCTTAGCATGTCCCTATAATACCATATTCTTTCAGTGTCATGCATGATAAAAGTCTTCCCACGTGTTAACCATAATTGTTTCATAAAGTCTTTGAATAGCTTGTTTTAAACGTAAAATATATTAAAAACTAATAGTAGTATTCCTAAATAATGGGGCTAATTTGTTTATGGGTAATCTTCACCAGTTGTCCCTTTCGTTTAGGGTGTGTTTTATTTTGGTCACCAGAATTCAAAAAAGATTATTCTGGTCACTTACGTTTAAAATCGTTTCTATTTTGGTCCCTTAGCCGTTAGTCTCCGTTACTTTACAAATTTAGTTTCTAATTTAACCCCCAAACTTTCAAAATTTTATTTTTCACCATCTTCTCCAAAAATTATAAAACTAAAACCCCATAAAATTAAATCAATGGCTATAACCCACCACTACAACCCATTCCCACAAGATTAAAAGCATCCACTACAACCCATAATGGCCCCACATATATCTCTTCTCCATCTTCCCAAAAAATTATAAAACTAAAACCCCATAAAATTATATCTCTTCTCAAAGGCTACATATTTATTCGAAGAAGAAAAAAACAAAGGTAAAAATTAGCTCTGCTTAACAAAGAGGCGTAAGTTTTAGTAGGTAAGCAATACTCACGGTTTAGAAAGGTAAGAGATAGATTAAAGCAAAAGTTGAACATTAATACGAATACAATCAATGCCCCTATTGCAATCCAATACCAATTTGAATCTTGGCGGAAACTCCTCGACCGTAAAACTTGAATTCCCAGCGATTCGTTTGAGTTGGGAAGGACCTTCAATATGAAAGCAAACATGAAAGATGAGCATTTTTGTTAAGAGACAAAAGTAAAATTATAGACATTTCAACTTCAAAAGTCATTACTCGTCTCCACTGGTGTCCAAGGAACTCATTAACCATCAACCCATTTTGTCCATACATCAAAGGCGAGATCCAGTAACCCCATATCCACCAACCATTTATGTCATCTGTAGCATTAAACATAAAAAGTAGATTAGAACTGTCTAAAGTTTAATTTCCATTAAACTTTTTCTAAGACGTATTATACCTCGTGCTAGGACGAATCCACTTAATGCAAAAAGTACAAGTAAAGAAAATGTCCCAAAAGTGTTAGCAACAATCATGTTTCTAGTAGTTGCTGCAATACATCGGAATAATGACGAAGCCATCTGGTTAATGAGAACAAGGATGAGGTACTGTCTTAACAACCTATGCCAGAAAAATTACTTTCACGTCAATTTGAATCAAAGTCACTACTGTTAAAGTTCACAAGAAATTTGTGTTGTCATTTTTCACTACCTTTCAACATTTGGATCAAATCCAATGGCGTAGTAGGTAATAAATACCCATATGGAAACTTCTATAAATGTCATAGGGGTCTTCAGAATCCAAGATGGTAGACCATAGGTCCATGAAGGAAAGAAAAGGAGGTCTCTTTGCTTGTAAAAGACTGGGAGCTTAGTAATGGTCATCGAAAGCTCAGACATTTCATTGAACATGATAAATATCATACCAAAAAATAAAGCCCCCATATAAATTCCTCCTCCTTGAACAGAATCTTTATGCATCTCAGTTCTCAAAAAGAGTGTCATAACAATGATGGCCATTATTGTGAGCTAGTAGCACAAAGAAAAATTAGTGTTAGTCAACATCCTTAATGTGCTGAGAAAAAAATATCCTTAAAGCACAACAATTGCAGTACAGGGTTCAAAAATGATCTGTACACACTTGTATAGACTTGAAGATGTAGACGAAGGAGTTTCTCTTTATCAGCAGGAATTCCCTTTGCGATGCAAGCTCTCAACAACTCCCACTTCCCAACACCATATTTTCTGGTTGTCAAAGCAGCTGGGTGGCTCCTTGCTTTTTTAAATGGAGTTCCAAGTTCATCCCCAATTTTCATTCCCACGTGGAATGATTGGAATGCCTCAGCAAATTCATCGGTTGTGATAAACCTGTAAGGTTGATCTTTACGTACCCAATACTGCATTTGATCTTTCCTTGATGTAACCTGCAGTTAACAAAGCTAAATGAGAAGATGGTGGGTTATAGCCATTGATTTAATTTTATGGGTTTTAGTTTTATAATTTGTGGGGAAGATGGTGAAAAAATATAATTTGTGGAGACTAACGGCTAAGGGACCAAAATAGAAACGATTTTAAACGTAAGTGACCAGAATAATCGTTTTTAAATTATGATGACCAAAATAAAACACACCCTAAACGAAAGGGACCACCGGTGAAGATTACCCTTTGTTTATTCCACTCCAATAGAAAATTGTTACACATTCTCACTATCCTCGTTCTTTTCCTTCAATCGACAATAGACAAATAGTATTAGATCACGGTGTCAGAGTTTAAATACTATTAATTTACACTTTTTCTTATGTGTAAGATATTATGTTAAAAACTGTTATTTAACATTTGATTGAATAGTTACTGTGATTTATATTTTTTTTTTAAATATTTTAACCGTCAATGTTTTATTTTGAGCCAAAGTCTTACTAGTATAAAAATTGTTAGTCAACTAATGATCAACGTCTTGAGATAACTTAACAAAATGACATAGCAACCAAAAATAATTTTATATTTTATAAAACTATTTTTGGGTGATGCAAGTGGCGGAACTCAACATTATTTATTGAGGAGTCCATTTAATTTTTTTTAATTTAGGAGGGCCAATAATAAAATTGTATTTTTTTTGAAGGGTTAAAAGAACAATTTTTAATTTTATAATAAAATAGAACTAAAATAATTAAAAATTAGGATTACTATGTAACAAGGTACTAAAATCAAGGTAGTAGTTTGGTCCCAAAAAAATCAAGGTAGTTTGGCGGGAAACGCGGAGATTGGCAAAAATCGAGAATGATTTGATTTTGGGTGAGGGATTAACACTACATTCTTTTATTAGAAAGTGTTTTTTTCGAGTTGAAAGGCTATTGATTGCTTGATTCATTAGTGGACATTTTGTATGGTGCGGCGATACTTGTTAGTTTTAAGTGTTTCGTACTTCCGTGTGTTTTTTTTTTCAAAACGGAAAGATTTTTTTTAATGAGATATACGGTAATTATGTGTAATTTTTTATAAATAAAATTATATTTTGTCGAGCAAACAAAATTAAAAAGTTAGTAGTATGTATGGGAGTCGAGTTATACATAGAGGTGACAAATGGGTCATTCAGTTCGGATTTGGTTTGAGTCATTTTGGTTTTGATTATTTCGGGTCAGATTATTCGGTTCAAATTCAATTTCGGTTTCAATTCAGTTCGATTGTGATTCGGGTGATTTCGAGTCAGTTGATTTTCGATTCGGTTGAATTCGGTTCGGGTCAACGGGAGATCAGTCGATTTTAATCAAGTTTTTAGGCCGGTCATTTTTTTACACCATATATATGACTTTACAAAGCCAATATATTTGACTATTTGGTGAGTTGTGCGGTTGTTCATATCCCATCTTTTATTTATTTCATGTTGTCTTGGTTCGGGTCCATTTCGATTCAGCTAAAATTCTGTTCGGTTCGGTTTGTTTCGGGTTTAGGATCATTTTCGGGTCGATTTCGAGTCTCAGTTCGAATCTCGGTTCAAGTTTGTCGGTTCTAGTTATACATGCTGCATCATGTCAATTAGGCAGAATAAACCATTTAAGGCATGTTATAATATCTTACCTTTCATGTCATATTTCCATATATGTATAAATATACATGAAAACGTTGACATATTAGGTTAACCCTGGTTTTGTGTGAGCTTTTCAATATAGTTTCCATGGCGGAGAATGTTAAACAGTTCCTTTGTGTTTGGCCTTTCGTCCTTAAAGGATTGGTCTCCACGGCTGCGACCGTCGTCTTCTTCTTCTTCCTCGTTGCTTGTACAGCTCTGCTTAGTTGGGTGGACATTGTAAGTCTTCCCTTACTTGTATATGTATATGTACATGTATGTATTTATATTTGATTCTGGCGTATTTGTTTCTCAGCCTATTATACGGAGGACAGCATTCGGCCAGGCGATTTTTACTCCACGAAGCTCTAATATTCATCGTGAGAGGATTGTGTATCATCTGAACTGCACTGATATAACACAAAAATGTCCGGACAATTACCCGTCGGCGTTTGAGCCCGGAGAATCGACAACGGAAGCTTGTCCGGATTACTTCCGGTGGATCCACCAAGATTTGAAGCAATGGGAAACTTCAGGGATTACGAAAGAGATGATCGAGAGGGGAATTCCGGCTGCGGATAACCGGCTGGTGATTGTCAACGGAAGCCTTTATGTTGAGAAGTACAAACCTTCTTTTCAAACCAGGGATGTGTTTACAATATGGGGCATTTTGCAGCTACTAAGGTTGTACCCTGGAAAAGTACCGGACTTGGACCTTTTGTTCTTCACCGGAGACACCACCGTGGTTATGAAAAGAAACTATGAAGGACCCAACGCCACGGGGCCGCCGCCGCCGGTGTTTCATTACTGTGGACAGAATGCGTCGCTGGACATTGTGTTCCCTGACTGGAGCTTCTGGGGATGGTAAAAGTTACACGTAGTTAATGGTTTTGTCGTATCCTACAGAGACGAGAAACATTAATCAGAAACATTAATCACGCATCCTAAAGTAAATAAAACATCTTGAGATATAAATGTGATGACATTGTATATTCTATCAGAAATGTCTCTTGCGAGGAGTGTAATGAATTTGAAGGAGATAATACCAGCTTTTGATACCTGCAGAAAGTCATAAAAATGAAAAATGTTTAGATTTACTGCAATTAGGGTGCTAATTATATTCACTTTGCTTTGTTGTGGCAGGCCAGAGGTTAACATAAAGCCGTGGGAGCAGACATTGAGGGCAATAAAGGAAGGGAGGGAAAGGATCAAGTGGGAAGAGAGGGAACCTTATGCCTTCTGGAGGGGTAACCCCTACGTTTCTAAAGATAGGTTAAACCTTTTAAAATGCAAACGTTCGGATGAAAATGAGTGGAATGTTCGGCTCCATAGGCAGGTAATATTAAATTGCAGTTACGGTTGCGGATGCCGTTGCAACATTACGGTTTGCGGTTTGCGGCAACCTCCAAAATAGTTGCGTTGCGGTCGCAATTTAATACTTAAATTGATTGAAATCATAAGAAATTTGAGAAATGCTGAATGCTGATGCCAAGCCAAACTTGTTATTGATTCAGTATTGGCCTAAAGAAATTGGAGAAGGTTTCAGGAATTCTAAAATAGAAAATCAATGCACCCACAGGTACATATGAAAACCCTTTTCTTCTCATTGTTATGGAACTAGATTCGAGTTCGAACAGCTTTGAGTATGACGAAATTTTGATCTTTTCTTGTTGTACAATTGGTGTCTAGATATAAAATTTATATTGAAGGAGGGACATGGTCTGTAAGTGAGAAATACATATTTGCATGCGACAGTATGACCTTGATGATAAAGCCTGTATACTATGATTTCTTCTCGAGAAGCATGGTGCCCATGCAGCATTACTGGCCGATCCGCAGCGAGAACAAGTGCAGAAATCTTAAGTTCGCGGTTGAATGGGGCAACAATCATACTCGCGAGGTACGTATTTGCCGCAAATGGAAACATGGTTCGCAATGAATTCGATCATTTATATACCTTGTGAAACATTCCATGAACTTACAGGCACAGGACATGGGGACTGCAGGAAGCAGTTATATTGAAGAGATGCTGGCAATGCGAAATGTGTACGATTACATGTTTCATTTGTTGAACGAATACGCGAAACTCTTGAGGTTCAAGCCGACGATACCCCCGAAAGCCCAAAGGGTCTGCGCCGAAACCATGGCATGTTCGAACAAAGGCTTATGGAAGGATTTCATGGTGCAGTCGATGGTGAAGTCTCCAAGTGATAAACTTCCCTGTACATTGCCTCCCCCATATGAACCCGAAGCCATTCGAGCTTCTCTCGAGGCAAAAGAGAAAATAGCTAAGCAAGTGGAGACATGGGAGACTGAGTATTGGGAAAAACAAAACAAGAAGAAGCAATAGATAGAAAACCAAACCAGACATTAAAGAAAATTCTAGTGTATTACAGATCATTACACCAATGATATGGAAGAACATTGTAATTCGAATACTAGACAGATTTTCGAAACAGCATTCAAAAACAGGGGAATTCCTACCTTTATATCACACCAATTCGACTATAGGGATTACTTTGGGAAATTATAGTATATAGTCTTTTCTGATTCATCTTAGATACAGAGAAAGAAGATTATTGTAGCATGAAAACTCTTGAATGTAGTCTTGATTATTTGAAGGAATTAAAGAGCTCGAGATTTGATGATGTCTAAGCTCATCTCGCTCGGATCGGTCGCCTGCAACTCGGATTGAATCCCATCCAACTGTCTCTTGAATTTGTCCTTGGAGCTTGCATAAAGCATCTTGCTCCTCACCCTTGCGCCATCAGGTGCCCTATACACACACATACACACCATAAAAGAACAATGTTTATTGTAATCTTTGGTTTATAAGTTCCCGTACCATGCAACGAAGAAAATCTTGCTCTTCTGGCAATTCTCGTCGGTGATGAAGTCGTAATCGAAGACGGCGTAGCGGCATTCGTTGGGAGGCAAGGAGTTGGTGAAATCGTCGTAGGTTTCCTGGGGACCTCCCAGCTTCTCGACGACCACTTGCTGCGTCTGCTCGTCGATCTTGAACACGATGAACCGGTGGTTTCGCTTCGATTTTAGTTCCAAGAATTTCAATACACACTCATCCTTCACATACATTCCAGATGATGAATTTGCCTACATGCAGCACCATAGGAATTAACACCATTTAATTGATAATAACATACTATACTGAACACCAAGGTTATTATACGGTACGGATCGGTACAATACTAATGTTATACAATTTTAAAATTATTTTTTTGAACATATAATTGTGTTACAAATCCTATGCTATCTAAATCCCTCCACGCCCATAAAGATTTTAAAATTAATATGTATCTTATCGATGTCATTTATAAGGTACCGTACCATATTCTTAATTCACGTTACAAGATCATCAAAATAAGGTGTGTGCGTTATCAAATGTTAAGAAAAATAATGAACATATGTTACATCTAATTGACTTAAGATTATTAAAAAAAATATTCGAAAATCGGGTAATTTTAATATTCTGGAAACAAGTAATTTGAATGCTTAATTAATGGATTTTCACAGAAAAAATTACAGTATTAGATTGTAAAAATAACAGTATTATCAAATTCTGGAAACATTTTTCCTACAGTTTTTAATCATTAATTATATTACTAGGTTAATTAGCAATTAAATAATAATAATATTAAGAGAGATTTGGGAAGCATACCATTTTGTTCTTCAAATGAAGCTTTGATAAACGTTTTGGCAATTGTCAGAAAAGGGGGAAATCTGAGAAAATAATAAAGCGAAAAGAAATGGAATTAAATGTCTGGTTTTAGTAGGGATTGAGAATTGGATTTTCTTTTAATTAGGGAAATCTGAAAAAAGAAAAGAATTTCTAGGGAGGGGATGAGAGATATTTTAGGATGGGCTAATCAGAATTCAATTTCCTGAATTACCATTATTTGTGGTAGATCTGTTTTTTGGACATGCTTATTCTTTTAGGAATTATAAATACGGTTATAAGTGACTAAAATCTGAAAATTTAAAATTATTAAACAATTAATTTTAGTATAAAATATATTTTAAGTCATTAAATATGTGTTCGGCTATAAATCGTGCATTTAAAAAAAGTTTAAAATTTTTCACTTAATTAAATTTTGTTACAAACATGTCATTGGGTCGTTAAAATTAAAACATAACTTAATATAATAACAATTTTAATTCTCAAAACTTATAAATTCTATCAATTTAGTCTTAATTTTGAAATAATTTTATAAATTTATCCATTCATACTTAAAATTTTAACACTATACTCTCTTAACACACCCTTCGATCATTTATTAAGATTCTATGTAATTGTAAATCAACTAGATATCAAACGATGGGATAGATCGACATACGCATTCACTTCACTACTGGATAACTAACAAACTAATATAACAGACTCATTATGACCTTCGTGTCGCCTGGTAGTAGATATAGTTAATTTAGTAATAAAAATTTTAAATATGAAGAATTAAATTTATTAAATTATTTTAAACCAAGATTAAATTAATAAAAGTTACAAGTTTTATGGACTAAAATAATTATTATCCAAATCATGTTAGACATTCGTTTAAATTTTAACCGCGGAATAACTTATTTGCAATAAAATTTTAATTAACTAAATTATAATTTTTACAAGAAAAAATGGTTGTTTATCGTTTCTAACCAACGCATAATTAAATTATATTTTACCCTTAATTTTACTATTAACTCAAATAAAAACATTACATAATTATTGATTGATTATATCATTTGCTTCAAAATAATTGATGGCTTCAGTTAAAAGAAGGATAAAATTACAGTTTATAATTGCAAAAGGGAAATGATGTCTGGAACGACTTTTTATTGCTTTAAACAAGACAGATGTACGGTAAAAATTATAATATGGACGGACTTACCACGTTATTCAAACATTTTATTGCTTTAAACAAGACAGATGTACGGTAAAAATTAAAAGAAAATCATGCATCAGACCAGTAAATCTCCATTTCGCCACGATCATCTTCAGACACTCCTAGGGCCGCCCAGACAGCATCCGAGGCATCAACAATGTTGTTGGCACACGGCGGTTGGTAATCATGCTCGCCGTCACAACCCATCGTCGAGTCGCATTCGTCGACCACCTTAGCCCGAACACTTTTACCATTACCATGAATGTTAATGAACTTGAGACACCTTTTTTTCCTGTCGAACCATCCAGTCGAAAGTGCCACCACGAGTTCATCGTCCGAGTGGTACTTGTTGTCGCACTCGGATGGTCCACCACCATCCTCGCCGTCACCGAAGCCGTTGAGCGTCAAGGTTGCCTTGGTACGGTTCGAAACTTGGGGCGAACACTTGTAAACGTCATAAAGCTTGCCTTGTTCGCAACAGTCGGAATCATGGGCTCGGTTACATTTGTTAGGAGGAGGTTTTTGCCCTCGTATCTTCCCACTGGGCTCGCAGGTACCTGCTTCGACAACAAAGCAATCTGTAACAAAGAAAACAAAGCATGTAAGAAGAAAGACAATTGAAAAAGACTTCATGTTTAAACTTTTTTGTAATGATTTCAATTGCTCGGTGCGAACATGAAGCGGTGGAGGGGTTTATATAGGAAAAGAAGGCTCATGCTTCTCATGCAGCTTCCCTCTATAACGACAGAGTTTGAAGTTTCTTCGTCCAAAATTTCCGCGTAAGGAGTAAACAAGTCGAGTTTGAGTAGTGCTGAGTTTAATTTAATTTTAAGTTTCATAGTGTTAAACTCAATTCAGCTCAGTAAGAACTTGAGCCGAATTTAAGCTCGAGTCGAATATTGACCGAGATTTGACTGAGTCGAACTTGAGTAGATACGATTTGTAACGATCCGAAATTCGAGTTAGTTATTCGAATCTTGAATCCGGGTTTAGATATTTTAATATTAAGGATTAATTCATAGAAATTGTGTTTAAGGAAGATTAATGATAAAAATTCAAAGAAATGAAGTTTATAAGTCTAAAGTGAAAACAATGGAAGGGTTGGACTCTTTAGCGTTAAAGAAGCTTTTATAAACAAGTATTTTGGGCCATTGAATTTTGATGGATATTGCATCTTTAAAATGGACCATTTAACTCAATTAATGTGTGGATTTTTGAATTTATTTTAAATAAAAAAGTAGGTTTATATTTATATTGATAAAGGAAGCAAAGAAGAGAGAGCTTTAGGCCCCGTTTGTGGTTGCGTTTGGCAACTTAAACGGGTTTTTTTTAAGTGCTTTTACTTGTTTTTTTGTGTTTTTGGTTGCTTTTAAAACTAGCTTTTCCACTCAAACCAAAAGGCTAGATTTTATAACTTCTTGGGTGGAAAAGTTAGTTTGAAAATAAAATTATTTTTTACCCTTATTATTTAATTATAATTTGTTGTACATTATGCATACATAATTGTAAAATAATATATATTTTATAATATTTATATTGTGAATAAAATTATTTTGTTTGTAATTTATTTTACATTTATTATTAAATTATAAGTGATATGTTCGTATATAATCTAGAATGTAGTTTATATTTTCAAATTAAATTTTTTAAAAAATAAATTTTTATTTTAATTAAAATTGACTTATTTTGTATATCATAACATTAACTATTTGAACATCACCCAAGTTTACTTTTACTTTTCAATATCATGTCTAAAATAGACATTTTATCTCCTCAAAATCACTTTTTGACATCAATGACAAACACTAACCAACTTTTCAAAACTACTTTTCAATAGCTAGTTTGAAAATTACTTTTTCCACCACACTTTTTAAAAGCAACCGCAAACTAAGCCTTATTAATCATCTTCCTCCCTATTTCCAACATGAGTTAGAAGAAATAAGAGGTAAGATCTTCTTCTTTATTTTTCATCCATTTTAATTGGATTTTAGCTTCATGTCTGAAATATAAAGTTGTTTATTTCTTCATTCTCTATAAAATGAGTATAATATTGAAGGTTTTTATTTTAGTTATGAACCCCCAAATTTCATAGAAATCTTAGAGTGAGAAAGATTGAGTTTAGTTAGAGAAATATAAATTGAGGGTAAATGGTGAAAGAAAATAAGATTTTGAGTTTTGTTTTGGATTAAACCCTAAAATGATCTATAGAATTTTTTTAAAAATAGCTAATTGTGGGTTTTAAGACTATTGGTTTGATTTTAAAGAGGGGTTCTAGTTTAGTATGGGTAGTCAAATTATTTAGTTACCTTTATTAAATATTTGGGAGAAGAGTAACACATTATTGCACTCGAGTGATTTGTGGAAAAGACTTGGAGTGACTTCGCATTCATTAGAGTAAGATGAAAAGTTGAAGGAAGTTTATCTGAAGTGGCATTTTGTGATTTTTGCATAAGGTTAGTGTAAGTTATCCGATAAGTGTTAGAGTTTGAGGGAGAGTGTAAGTTATCTGAGAAATGGTAGAGTTTTATTTAATGTGTAATTGGAGTTTATTCACAAGTCATTAGTTTAGATTTACTAGAAGTCTTATTTAAAATATGGATAAATATTATTTAAATTAGAGATAAAAGTATAGTTTTAACTACACTCAAACTCTGTAATTGCCTATTTAAAGGCTCACCTTACACACTTTTGAAAAAATAAAGAATAATAAGAAAATACAGCGAAAAATATTATTCTTTCTAAAAAATATTGTGTTCATCTTCTTCAAACAACAAATCCTTAACCATCGATCACACACAAACCATCATTATTCATTGCATCTATGTCCACCATGGCCCATTTCTCACATGGTATCAGAGCCAACAACGATCTTGATGTCGTCACAAATGCTGCCATCTCTAATCTAAAACAAATCGAGGACGGTCTGATTTTTTAGATGCACGTCGTTTTTTTCCTGTTGATGTCATTAGGTCACACTCGTTTCTTGGCTTCTCCCTCGTCGAAATCTTACATCTCTGGTGAAATTTCTACTCGTTTAATTTTATTTTTTTGTTCTCTATTTAATGGTTCTATCTTAGCCAATTAAAAAGATAGATGAAAATGTTATAGTTTAACCTTAAAAACTATTTGGATCTATCTTAGCCATCCATCCTAAAAGATAGAAGAGGAGGTTTTAGTTTAACCTTAAAAACTAGATAATATTTTTTAAGGGATTATACATCAAAGATCCAAGCTGGAACTCTAGTCTGTGTAACTACTAGTAGTGTAGATTTCTGTGATCGTTATTGAATGGAAGCAGCTACTTAGTCCGTGAATGGCAGAAAAAGCTGAAAGATATCTCAAAAGAAGATGCAAAAACCAGAAAAAGATCGTCACTAACAGAAGAAAGCTGGAAGACATCTAAAGAAGGTGCAGAACCAACAACTACAGCAAAGTTGGTAGTCATATCAAGAAGGATGCTGAAACCAGCAACATCAGCTGCAAATTTTCAACAATGGTCGTGCAAAGAACTACATGATTATATCCTAGTTGTTCAACTCAATGGCTTCCGGAAAAGAGAGATTTTCTTTTTTCTAAGAAACAACAGAAGAAATATGAGTAGGGCATCACATCCAAGATCCAAGATGGTGCTCTACTACGTTTGCTCACCAGCTTGATGGGGAGTGTAAGTTATCCGAGAAGTGGTAGAGTTTTATTTAATGTGTAATTAGAGTTTATTCCCAAGTCAGTAGTTTATATTTACTAGAAGTCTTATTTAAATTAGGGATAAATATTATTTAAATTAAAGATAAAAGTATAGTTTTAACTATACTGAAACTTTGTAATTGCCTATTTGAAGGCTCACCTTCCACACATTTGAAAAAATAATAAGAAGAAAATACAGAGAAATATATTGTTCTTTCTTGAAAATATCTTATTCATCTTCTTCAAACAACAAATCTCTAACCACCGATCACACACAAACCACCATTATTCATTGCATCTCCGACCACCATGGCCCCTTTCTCACGGTTAGTACACCTCGAACTCCTATCACTTCATGAGCATCATAAATGTGATTGCCTTGCATGCTACTGTCTGCAAAATAGGTTGTTGATAAATACGCATGTCGTGTACCGATAGTATGAGACTTGTATGTATGAAATGCATGATGGTGCCATTAATATGATGTGACTTGTAAATTCTTTAGAGATTGTGTAGGGTCAATCGAGATGCTTGTATGATTATTCAATGATTGTTTGATTGATTGAAATAATTGTGATGTCTTGTAGCAAGACTGATAGGCCGGTTGTTTGAGTGCTTGAGTCCTTGAGTTTTAATCCAATAAGGAAAGATATGATAATGAGAAATCTAAATAAATAAAGTCCTAATTAATAAAAGAGATTGATTTTTGGTCAAATACTTCCAAAATAATGAAAATATCCATAAAAGTAGGCTTTATATCAGATTTGATTCAAAAAGTCAGGTTCATCATGTAAGAAACCATATTCGCATCAGTCACAAGGCGTGGTCACGCCTTATCTAAGACGAGCTTCTGCCCAGTTCTATTTTCTTCCAAACGACTTGATTTTTCATATGGGAAGCTAAAAACATGTTTTTGAGTTGATTTTTATCATTTTATCCCTATCTCACCTCCATAATCAAAACAAGCATAATTTCCCCAATTAAGAATATATTATAACTAAAATATGGAGGGTTTAATCACACCAAAATATATACTTATAACTTATCAGTCTTCATTTATGGCAAATCTTAATTTGGTGTTAATAAAGTTTAAAAATAGTAGGAAACCATTTAAACTACCTTCTATAAATTGTAGGTTTGATTTGGGATCTTGCCTTTGAGTTTTGTGTGACTTGTTTGTAATAGCAACTATAAGGGTCCTTGGTGGATCATATGTGGTTATGTGCCAAGTAAGGGCACTTGTGCGGTTGGGTCTTGTTGATTGATGGGATTCGAATACCCAGAGAAAGAGTGTTGCAACACCATGGTTAGAGATGTCGAATGTACGTTTCTGAAGTTGTGTGGCACCAGGTCTCATTCGGAAATGCTCGACGAGAGATTTCGAGCATGAGTGTACGTTCTCAAAGTTGTGTGGCATCGGGTCTCGCCCAAAGAGTTTACGTTCCTGAAGCTGTGTGGCATTGGGCGTCACTTAGAGTGTACGTTCCCAAAGCTGTGTGGCACCAAGTCTCACTCCAGGTTTGTGGTTATGGCTTTGTGTGTTTTAGCTCGGATGATCTAGTGAGATCCTGAGTATGGTTGGGCCTTGTTGGCCATGTGTGATGATTTTTATGATGAGAGCATGTGTTTAGGCGACTAGAAGTAGCGCCACATATTTATTTATCTCTCCTTATTGCTCGTACTAGCTTGCACGCTTATGTTTATGATTAGCATAAAGTATAGTAGAATAGATGTGTACCACTGAGCTTTGCAAGCTCAGTGCTCGGAATTGTTGTTTTCGTGTGTAGGTTGATCGTCGGATGGTGGGCTCGAGGAGTACTATTAGTACGAAATTTCAACATGTGGAGGTTTTATAGTACAATACATGTGTTTAATGGGCTATGTATCCATAAAACCTTACGTGGTGGAGTCTGTAACTCTTATTATTTTGAATTGTATTAATCAAACTGAATGTTCAAATGTTTTAAATCTAAATTGGAGCTCCTTTGTATCGTTTTAATTATTTATCTATATTTTCAACTGTTGGCTTTAAATGTTTTTGAAAATTGTTTTCTTTGGGCTAAACCCAGTTTGAGAATTTTATGGTTTTTAGGTTGGACTTGAGGCCCAATTGTGACATCCGGGTCGAGGGTGTTACACGATTTGTCTCATCTCTTTTACAACAACAACAACAACAACAACAATAATAATAATTGTTAAGTAGGTTTATTCAACAACAACAATAATAATATCCAACAACATAAATTTTAGTTCACTTTAATTATAAAAAAAACTAAAAAATTCAGTATATTATATTTATGAGTAACTCGCGAACTTTTCGAGTCGAATTTTGAGTAGCTTAGCTCGACTTATTAAGAACTCAAGCCGAATTCGAGTCTAGTCCAATCAAGTCCAATCAAATTGAAATTTGATCAAACTCTTACCAAATCGAATTTGAATAACTCACGATCTATATCGTGTAAGTCCTAATTCCACCATTTTATGTATGGTATGAACGAAAAGCACCTTTGTAAACTAAATGTTTGGTATTTGTTTTAGTCATTTTAAGTAGGGATAATTACATATTTAGTATCTCACTTATGTACGCGTTCTTATTTTGGTACCTTAACTAGACGTGATATTTTTTATTTTTTTTCTTTCTTCTCTCTTAATCAGTGGTCAACGTGGTATTATTTTTTTGACGTGTCACTACGTCAACAAAATAAATAAATCTCATTTGAGGGAAAGAAAGGATTCAAACCCGCACTCATTAAGAAATAAGCGGGTGAGTTAGCTATTGTGCTAAACCCAATATATAGTCATATATTACCACAAATTAGTTTAAGTCAAAAAACAAACCTCAAAAACAAAAAAGAAAAACTAGATGTTGGGATTTGAATCCGCATCCCCAAAAGAATAAATTGGATAAATTAACCGCTGGGTTAGACCCTATACAATGTTGAATTTTGTCACAATTTATTTTAAATTAAAAAAAACAAACCAAAAAAATACATATCTGTATCAAATTATCAACAAATTAAAAAAATTAATCAAATTCACGGAGTGAAAATGTTTTTAATTATAAACTATTTTAATTTTACTTCATTAACTTATTTTTATAATAAATATAATTTTTATTATTATCTAACATAAATATAGTTTCAATCTATATTCCAATTACATTGTTCCTATTAAGTTTTACATAAAAATTGTATAATTTGTTCATTGTCTCTATAATCTTTGTACATTCAAAATTTAATCTCTTTTCATTTAATCCTAATAATTTCAACCTTTTTTATTTTATAATTGAAGCTATGTTGATAACATTGCTGTAAATATGTATTTTTCTTTGTTTTGTGGGTTTATTTTTTTAATTTAAAATAAATTATGGTAAAATACAACTATATATGGGGTGTAGTTTAGCGGTTAACTCAATCACTTATTTCCTTGGGGACGTGGGTTTGAATCCTTGCATCTAATTTTTCTTTGGTGTTTAGGGTTATAAAATATGACTATATATTAGGTTTAGCCCAGTGGTTAACTTACCCGCTTATCCCTTAATGGGCGTGGGTTCGAATTCCTTCTTTCCTTCAAATGAGATTTTTTTTTATTGAGCTGGTGACACGTAGAGAAAAAATAATAAAAATGTCACGTCAATTTTATCGTTAGTTTTAAATGACGAAAGTACCAATTTGATAATAAAATATAACAATAAGAGTATTATTTTATCAAAAAATAGACGGAGTACTAAAACAAAAACGTAGGATCCCTTTTTTTTTGAACCGGTAAAGCTGCTTTTATTGGGATTTATTGGGAAGCTAAAAGCCAGCTGTCCCATTATTACAACACACTTAAACCAAAAGTAATTGAAGAGAGAGACAAGTAAAAGAAAAAGTGCAGCTTCTGGAACACAAAACCCCACCGCCAAGCATCGGCTTGGGCATATGAATCGGTTAGCAAAACTGAGGGGTAAACAATGGCAACAGCCATGCCGGAGAGAATGAGAGAAACTTCGAAGTTCAATAAAACCACCGCGGCATCAAGAGGGTGGATTAAGGCCTGACTGGTCTCGCCGGACCAGGTGGAGCACCGACCGGGGCGCCTCTTCGACCCAGATCAACGGTTCGTCCGACGTCACAACCAGGCGAGTGAGGGCGTGTGCGACTCCATTCCTTTCCCGGCAAACATGCATGAAACGGAGGTAATCGAAACTATCCCCCCTCCGGTGAATATTCCTGTAAAGGGTACTGAGAAAACCCCGTTGTGAGTTCTTACTTTTCAGCTTTGTGATAACTCCTAGGGCATCTCCTTCAACCTCGATTCGCCGGAAACCCAACTCCTGTGCAAAAATAACCGCCTGTTCGCAAGCTAATGCTTCTGCATGTTCTGGGTTTACAACCGGCGATTTGAGATAAGTAGCCGCTGCCATAATTTCTCCTTTGTCATTGCGGATTATAATCCCAGATTTGGAAGTTCTCTCTATTTCGGAAAAACTGGCATCGAAATTTACTTTTACTTTATCTGTCATAGGGGGAATCCAAGCTGCAGAACGGGGAATAAACGGAGAACTCAGACGTGGAGATATTCGAGACGCCTCTAGATGGGTCTTGCGGCAGAGGTTTACAATCTGGGTAAAATGGTAAGGGGTATTCTCATGAATTATTTTGTTCCGCGCAAACCAACATGCCCAAAGTGCTATGATTATTTGTTCTTGTTGTTCTCAATTCAAATTTTCGAATAGATAAGCAAACCATCTGGTAATTCCCTCTTCAGTAGGAAAAACTCCTAGTCTGATCCCAACTTCATTCAAAATTTGCTTGATAAAGTTACACTCTAGAACCATATGCTTAATTGTTTCACAACCAGTACCACATAAAACACAAAGAGATTGAATGTTGACCTTTCTAGCAAGAAGATTAGATTGTACTGGTAGATAGTTGTGAACTAGCCGCCAAAAGAAGATCCTGATTTTGGCTTGTAACTTTAGAGACCACAAGGAGTTACAGAATTCCGTATACCAATCCGTTACCGCTATCGGGGGAGAACCTAGAAACCCAAGGTTTGCATTTACAAGCCATTTGTAGCCGCTCTTTACGCTATACACCCCAGAACTATCCCCCCTCCAACTTTTAACATCAGGATCGTCATAGTTAGAGATAGGGATACTTAGAATTCTCACTGCCGTAGGGGGATTGAAAATTGAACTGATGATATCAATTTTCCAAGAGTGGGAGGAGTGATCAATGAGATCAGCAACCTTTGTAAACTGTAGATCAGGAGCCTGATCACTGATGCGGCCATTAGGCAAACCGTCAACTCAAGCATCCTGCCAAATATCAATAGATCTCCCATTACCAACAGTCCACCCCATCCCTTTCTCTAGAAGACCCCGTGAACACCAGATGCTCTTCCACGTGTAGAAGGGAGAAGAGCCTAATTCTGCCGAAAGAAAATCACCATTGCGGAAGTACTTAGCTTTTAGGACTTTTGTAAAGAGACTATTAGCATTTGTTTGTAGTTTCCAACCCTGTTTTGCAAGTAGCGCAATATTAAACTGACCCATATTGCGAAACCCCATACCTCCAAAGAGTTTCGAAACAACAATATCCTCCCATTTAGACCAGTGGATGCCTTTCCCCGAACCACTATTGCGCCACCAAAACTTGTTCATGATACCCTCCAGCCTAGAGCACAAAGCTTTGGGAAAGAGAAAGCATTGCATAGGAAAAATGGGGATTGCCTGGAGTACTGCCTTCACAAAAACCTCCTTTCCCCCCATCGAAAGGAATCGCACGCTCCAGCCTTCAATGCGTCTAATCAGCTTGTCACACAAAGAGGCAAAAGCCTCCTTCTTGTTTCTACCAACCATGTTCGGCAAGCCCAAATATTTCTCCGGGTTACTAGAGATACGAACCCCAAAGAAACGGCCGATAGACACTTTCACCCGGGGAGGGACATTTCCACTGAAGTAAATCGATGACTTGCGGAAATTAACTCTTTGCCCCGAAATAGACTCATACTTCGTGATTAATTCCTTTATTGCAGCAACCTCCTCGAAATTACTAGCACCAAAAAGAATGCAGTCGTCAGCGAAAAAAAGATGAGAAATGGGATAGCCATACCTTCCAGCTTTTGCACCCCGTATATCTCTCAAATTCCTCGCATGATTAATGATTGCCGAAAACGCCTCAGCACACATTAAGAAGAGGTAGGGACTCAACGGGTCCCTTTGCCGGATACCTCTCGAAGGAATAAAAGGATCACTCATAATGCCATTAAAGTTGATTCTATAAGACACCGAGTTAATGCATCGGATGATCATATCCACCCAGGCCTTATCGAACCCCATAACCAACATAACCTTCTCCAAAAAACTCCAACTCACCCTGTCATATGCCTTTGCCATATCAAGCTTTAGAGCAAAAGATCCAGCCTTACCCTGCTTCTTAGTCTTCATAGAGTGCATTAACTAATAAGCAATCAATATATTATCCGTGATCGCCCTTCCTGGTACAAACGCACTCTGCGTTGGATCAATGCACTTGTCTAGAAGAGGCCGAATCCGGTTGGCTAAAGCCTTAGCCATGATTTTGTAGAGGACCAAGCACAAGCTTATTGGGCGGAACTGATCAATAGTAACAGGTTGATCGATTTTAGGGACCAGAACTATGCTCATCAGATTAACATCACCCAATACCATATCCCCACGTAACACCAGATTGCAAAATGATGAGACATCGTCACCCACAATGTGCCAATATCGTTGATAAAAGAGAGCCGGGAAACCATCTAAACCGGCAGCCTTTAGAGGAGCCATCTGCTTCACAGCCAGGAAAAAGTCGTCCTTAGTAAAAGGGGCCAAAAGGCAAGCATTGTTTGTACTAAAAATAGAGCGGGGGATGAGCTCAAGAATGCTATCAGGATTCTCCACAGCTTCACTAGTAGGATCCCTTTTAAGTATGAATGTCTTAGTTAACGAAACTACGGGTGAAATGTCAAATGGTTTGTATTAAGCCTAAAAGCTTTCAAATAACTTAGTGGTAGTTAGCGTGAGAAATTATTACACGTATCCTTCTCATCACATCAGTATTTTAACCATTAAAAATCACTCGCATCATTTTTTTTCATCAATTCACTCAAATTAAAACTTTCAAATAAATACACAATTTTTATCAAACACGTAATTTTTCTAGGGGTTTCCTTAAACTTTTCTCTTTATAGCCGTCATTTTTTTTCGTTCTTGTTTATTGAGTAGCCGGCGGCGACACCAGTCCTAATACTGGTTGTCAATCTCCGGTTATCTTTTTTAATTTATTTATTTTGTTTTATTTTAGTTTTTATTTTAATAAAGTTGCTTATTACCACGTTCTTCTATTTTAATCAGTCTTTTGACTTATTTTTCTTTTGTTTTTATCTTTTTATCAGGGTTGGATCTGTCGCCGCCACGATTGACCAAGATGGCGCTACTTCGGTTATCATGTTGATCTGGATTTGGATTTAGATGCAAGATTAATCACCGTTATTGTTCGCGATCGAGTTTTGGTAATAAACGTGTTGTCAACGTACCACAATTCCGCAATATTCATTTTTTTAATGTTGTTGTTGATATTTTTACCTTCATCGTTGAGCTTTGATGATTTTTTGTATCTAGTTTGTTTTGAATTTTTGAATTAGATTTTTTACCTTCTTCTTGTCTGGTCTTGTTTGATTTAGGGTAGTTAGTTTTATTTTTATGGATTTGTCTGGATCAAGTTGTAAATTTTCTTCCTAATTTCTCTTTTATGAATAAATCTGACGTACTCATTCTCAAAAAAAACTTTCAAATAAACATTTGGTTTAAATAAAAAAATAAGTGCTCAAAGTATACATTTTTTGAACTTTAAGTGCCTGAAGTATTTTTTTGTTAAAAATAAGTGCCTAAAGTTACCTCATTGTAATTTAACCTAAAATTACACGATTGTAGTTTTAGGTGTCTGGCCGTTAAGGGGTGTTAAAAAAATTATTAACCAATTAATGCTTGACATGTGACATGTTTATTTTATTTTTTTCCAAAATTAAAAACTTAAAACATTTTTTTAAAAAAGAATATTTTTTCAAAAAATCTTGAAAATTTACAATTTTTATAAAACAGTCCCCAAACCTCTAAAATTTTCCAAACCCAAACCCTCAAATTGTCGATGTTTCCGCCGTCGATCGCCGCCCTTGAGCACACCCTTTTGGTCGCCGGACCTAGGTGGTTATTTTCCCAACACGGCGTCGCCAGAAACGTCAAGCGACGTGCCAGTCGAACGTTAATTTTACGTTCGACGTTTTTGAGGACGTCGCTTTGGGGGAAATGACCGTCTAGGTCTTGCAAGCAAAGTGGTGTGCTCAGGGGCGGTGATCGGCGGCGATTAGAAGTTTGAGTTTGGGAAATTTTAAGGCTTTGAGGTCTATTTTGTAAAAAAAATATTTTCTAAAAGAATGAAATTTTTGGGTTTATAAAAAAATTAATTAGTGTCATGTGTTAAACATTGATTGGTTAACATTTTTTAACACCATTTAATAGTCGAACACCTAAAATTACAATAGTATAAATTTTAAGCACCTATTTTTGATAAAAGAAATATTTTAAGCACCTAAAATTCAATAGAATATACTTAGACACCTATTTTTTATCTAAGCCTAAATATTTTTAGATGATATAGAAAAATGAGTGTATATTCATATAAAAATGGCATAAAAAATGATGATGTGATTTTTAGCGGTGGAGATCATTGTTAATGTGGCGCCGAGCGTTTTTATGAAATGTTTTTTCATATGGCGGATTCTTTATTAGTTCTTTACCCGTACTACAATCGAGTGTACATTTTCGGATATTATGATCCAAAAAAATAAATATTTAAAATTTTAGATCAGTAAAACAATGATTCGTATCTGGTATAAAAAATTAAGTATCTGAATATATGATTTGGTTTAAGTATTTTTTTGGATTTAGCGGTCGTATTTATAAAGAATTTAAGTTTTCGAATATAGTAAGCAAGAAATTATTAAATATAACAAAATTCAGATCTATGGAAATTTCGAGTTTTCAAATTTTTCAGATCTAATAAAAATTAAATTCTTAATATAACAAGATTTATATCCAAAATATTTCGAAGTTTTTGATGATCTAAAACTTAAAATATTACAATCATATTAATTTTAAAAAAATGAATATTTAAATTTTTAGATCAAATCAATAAATAAACGAGTCAAAACAGTCTGATTAAATATTTTTACTCACTTCTAAACTGTACATGCTAAAAAGAATTGGACAGCCCGGGGAGAAATTATCAGTCATCTTAAGAATTTATAACTAAAAAATAATCGATGCGGGATCGACATGATATAAAAATCTAACCCCGACGTCTTAGGTCTTACCAAACTCTTCGTATATCCTTATAAAAATCACATCTCAAAGAAATATCTTATAAGGATTACATTTCTCGTAATATTTATTTATATTTTTTCTTAATTTTTTAATAATATACATCATACAAATAAATATATCTATACTTATCTACTAAAATAAATATTATTATTTTTTCACTAGAATCACACTATGTATTCTAATATTAATATGATAATTTTAAATATGAGTACGCTAATTTTATTTAAAGAGGAATCCAAAAGTACAATGAAAATTTACAATACAGGTAAACAAATTTGATCCAAATATATTCCTAAAACACTAACGTCTCTAGATCATAAACATAACCATAAAAAGGTAAAAACCCTAACTCAAAGGCTTGAAACAAAATAGATACAAACATCATCAAAGCTCGATGATGAAAGGTAAAAACCAATAACAAAGAACATTAAAAAATGCATATTACAATAATAAGACACGTTGACAACACAATCATTACCGCAACTCAACCGCGAACAAGAGCGATCAGGGTCGTCTCGAAGATTATCGGGGCCCTGAGCGAATACTAAAAATGAATCTTATATAACGAAAACACATCTCATTACAAATAGAAATCATTTGTCGTTATTTATGCCCCAACAACAAAAGTTAAGTTTAAAGTTTAGGGTTATGGTTTAAGGTTGTAATTTAAGACTAGAGTTTAAGGTATTGGGTCTAGAGTTTAGGATTTAGTATTTAAAAGTTAGGGTTATGACTTAGAATTTAATTTTTTTAGTGTTGAGCATAGAAATGAGCACCGAAAAGGGGGAGAGAATTTTATTCATTTCATTACTTTAAACAATTAATTTAATATTTCAAACACATTATTTTTATTGTTAGATTAATTTATTTATTTAGAAAAAAGAATTATTTTTTACCATCAAATTAATTTATTTATTTGATAAACTAAAAAATAAGAATCGTAAAATATGAATAATTAAATTTTAGAGATCCAGGCTAATTGGGAGCCCTAGGTTGATTGGGGGCCCTGAGCGGTCGCTCAGATTGCTCCCTCTTATAGCCGACCCTGAGAGCGATAAATGTGAGCTCGTATCTAAATTCAGTTCGATGGTCCAAAATAGAAAGATCATCAAGATAATCAAAAGAGCGTCATCTTATCAGTCATACGACGTCAAATCTAACCTTGATAAAAAAATAAAAAAAAGACAATCAAACGATTGATTAATAAAAAAAAGAATGTCCCAAAAAACAGAAGATACTTACTAAAAGGTAAAAAAGTGTCATAAGTATAGAGTTGTTGAATTTAAAAATTAAAAATCAAAATAAAAAAAAGAAACAAGAAAAAAATTCCAGCGGTCAAGCACCAGCATCAAAGCTAGTGACGCCGCCAGCCACATTAGAATTAAGAAGAAAAAGTGAAATTCCAGTGTCATTTGTATATGAATTATTATCCCTTATATAGTAGATGGTAATTCTTTGTTTCCACGGACCATATTCCCAAAAAAAAAACAGATTAACAAGAAACGGTAATTTTTTAATCTTCAAGCTTCTCTCCAAGTTTAGGTTCTCCCTCTCTCCCTCTCTGTCACATCTCTCCTTTTAGGTTAGATGAGTCTGGTTCGAGAGTGTGTGAGATCAGTGTTTCTTGGTGGTGGCTCAAGCCTCTGAAGAACACGTTGTTGCACTGTTTTTTAGCCTTTCTTTTGCTTAGTTGATTCCTTTTACCTTTTGTTTTCCCCTGCTAAACCTTGCTACCGTTTTTCTTTTTCGACTGGTTGTAGCGTGCATTAACTATTTCCCCTTTCCCATGGATCCTACGTTCATTAATTCCTCCTTGAGTGTTGGAGTGGTCAATAATGGGTATCCCAACCACCCGACAAACCCAAACTTCTATAACCAAGAGTATCTTGATCAGCTGAGCTTAAATGAAGATAGTGCGGTAAATTTCACGCTCAAAAACCATGCCCTTATCGGAAAACTCCTGGCCCCAAACCCCTTCAAGGGTCTCACCATGGCTGCAATACTACGAAAAGTTTGGAAACTGGACAGTTTGGAGTGTCATGAGCTAGGACGCAATTTCTTCCTTTTTCTCTTCAAGTCTGTCGAGGAGCGTCATAAGGTGCTGGGGGCCAAACCGTGGGCGGTCCAAGACTCCTTGATGGTGCTCAAGGAGTGGCAACCTGACAAAGCCCTTGAAGAGCTAGACTTCTCCATCGAAGAGTTTTGGGTCCAGATTGACAATCTTCCTATTGGGTTGAAGACACCGAAGAATGTGCAGCGAATCGGGAATCTGTTCCCTCTGTACTACGGTTCAACTCTCGATGATAACACAATCTCAAAATGGCATGGCTCAGTGAGTATCAGGGTGGGCTTAAGAGTCGAAGATCCCTTGAAAACGGGGTTCATCCTCAACCGCAAGAAAGATAAGCCCCTCGAGATCTCTTTCAAGTATGAAAATTTACCGAAGTTTTGTTTCCGATGCGGTAGAATAGGTCACACGGAAGGAAGTTGTACAAGCGATATCACTAGGTTCAAACTCACGGGCAAGTTCGGACCCTGACTGAGAGCGTTCACCGGCGGTAAGCACAGACCTCATTGCCCTGGTAGCCCTCATCGTACTGAAGCTTCAAACTCAGGCCTTTGCATAAAGGACAAAAGGGTGCGTAGCTCAACACTGGACCAGTACGAGGAAGATCCTAGGCAAAAGATCGCATCGAACAATGAAAATTGTGGTGTCCACTCACAGACAAAGGAAGTCAACTCCTCTTTTCCATTTGTGGAAACTTTGTCTATGAGTAAGGCTGGCACATCGGGTAGGGCTTCCTAGTCTTAACAAAGCCTCTGATAATAAATCAAATGAAATCTCTGCCAACATCCAACCTTTGGAAGGTCTTGTCCAAAATGCCGAGAATAGTGACACTAGACAGATGGCAACCTGGGGTACCCTCCTCGCCATGGGTCTTGACAAAATGGAAGTCTTTGTATGCAAAAAGAGGAAAAGAAATGAAGATGAAGCTGTGTCGTTTAGCCAGGCAAAGAAAAGAGAAATATGGAACCAAATTTCCAAGGAAATTGTGCAGGTGGCACCAAATAATTGGTGTATTTCCGAAAGGGGTTGGGCTGCAAATGAAGACGTTTTGAAAGCTGCTCTTTTCCCTACGTCGTTTCTAAACACATCCACCATCATCAAGGACATCGAGAGCAAGAAGAAGGGGAAGACGTTCGGATCACAGAGACTAACTCTCATCCGAAAGGCAGCTCGTCGCAAATATTCCATGGAATGCTCGAGAATTGTGGTTGACGAGGTAGGATTGATTGAGCTAGGTATCGACCCCTACGGAAAACAGATCACTAAAACACCTTCGATGTGCATCGATGACAACTTCTTTTTAAATGAAGAAATACAGGTTAGTGATGACGAGGACAAAACCAAGGATATCAAGTCGGATCCACGAAATATGGAGATGGGCCAGGATTCGGATAACCCCTCGGAGGGTTATCCGAAAAATCTATGAATCCCAAGGAGCACCTGGTCTGTGATGGGAAGGGTTGCAGATCTCTCAAGGCTTTATCACCTTCCCCTTGGATCTTAAGGCTATTAGTTAGGGCATGTGATCCAAGGTTTTTAACGTGGCTTGGTCTGGGTTTAGTGTTTTGTCAGTTGTTTCGTTTAAACCCTAGCAAGACGGTGCGAGGATCCTCTGATCGTTTGTCCTTCCCGCTGATGTTGTCCGCTGATGCTTACCGTGATAAGGACCATCCATTCCTGGAAGGAAGCCTGCCTCTGGACAGAGCTCTCCGGTATCGACAGTGGGCGGTGATCAACAGTTGGTGGCGGCGATCTGGTTTTGGTTCTTGCCGGAGGAGTCTTGCGTGGTGAGTTTTCAAAAAACTTCTCGATGTTTCATGGTGGGTTGTTATGTCTTTTTCGGTATCTTGCTGAGACGTTATTCCCGCTAACCGAGGTCGTTGGTTGCCGGTTGCGTTGTCGTTATGTTTTTTCTTTTGTTGGTCTGTTGTGCCTTGTCCGTTGTGTGGGGCCTGCGTGCCACATGTTTCCTAGGGATGGCAAAAATACCCGGCCCCGACCCGACCCGAGGTGCCCCGACCCGACCCGACCGGGTATTTTTTCTAAAATTTCGGGGATCGGGGCGGGGCGGGGCGGGGCGTGAAAGGCATGAAGTCGGGGCGGGGCGGGTTCGGGTATTTGCTAGAAATTCCCCGCCCCGCCCCGCCCCGGTACAATTTTTATATTTTTATATATATTTTTATTATATTTATAAAAAAATATTATTTTATTTAAACACTTTTATGAGTTTTAAGCTATTTTCTTTTTATTTTGGTTCGTACTTATTGTAAAATTTTGTTAGATGTTGTTCAAGTTTTAATATATTCGATTCTAACGGTTAATGATTCAAGTTTATTTTTTTGAATATGTAGTTTAACATGTGGATAATTTAAAATTAATTTTATTTTATTTTTTTATATAAGTTTGAAGTCCTTTGAAACTATAATTTGTGATTGTGGTGAAAGATTGTTCGAATCTAATATTTACCGTCGGCGAAAATTAATTTTTTTTTTAACTTTTCGGGGCGGGTCGGGGCGGGGTCGGTTTTAAGGATTATTGTATCGGGGCGGGTAAAATAATATTTTAATTCGGGGCGGGGCGGGGTCGGGTATAATATATTATAGTTCGGGGCGGCCAAAAACCCGCCCCGCCCCGTTGCCATCCCTAAATTGTTTCCCCGTTTGGGCGTAGAAGGAAGGAAAAAGCTGGCAGTTGCTTCAGCAGTTTCCTTTTTTAGGATTTCGGTTGTTTCCTCGTCGGATGCTTTGTATGGGCTTTTGGCCCTTTTATTTTAATCTAATGAAAGTCACCTTTGAACAAAAAAAATAGAATTAAGAAGAAAGGAGAAGTTGCAGCGGCTAGATTTTTTTACGAATTAACCAAATTGAATTATTTAATATAATGACATAAATAATTTTATTAAGTTGTATGTAAATATATTCAATTTAATATTGGAAATTAAATCGTTAAAAAAAATATATTTCAAGGACAATTTGATAAATTTACGTGTTGAAAATCAAATATAACACAAGCTTGATTCAAACTGGAGAAATGAAATGCAAGTGTAGGGATCAGTTGAAATCATGAGTTCTAAAATTTCGAACTAACTGTCGTCAAAGCTACAAATATCAGACCAAATTCCGTTTTGTCATTGCCATAGAAGTGAGAATCATCAAAGCCAAAAATCAGGCTGTCCCTCCATCCCGAACAAATCCCATACGACTCGACAAGTTACAACCCGATGGCCTTCGACAGCAAACTATATACATTGCTCGCGAAACCATTAGGGGAAAGAGTGTCATTATCCGCGCATTAGATCAATGTCGATGTGGCTATTATTACGCATATCCATCGATCGTGACCCGGGCCACACACCTGCGGTCGAACTTGGAGTCAGATTTTGATTTGGTGAAATGCCGGGAGGAGCTACTAGGTTGTCGACAATCCGATCATCCGTGTCGTTTAGACCGTCTTGAACTTCCGCTTTGTTGTTCTTTGTCTTTGAACCACCCCAGATAAAACTCCCCATGATCACCTAAGCAGAGGTAAATCACCAATTAGAAACTAAAAACTGCAAATAACAACATAGATACCGGTCACAGCGATTGAAGAGTTACCTGAACAGGGCTTGCTGCGATAAGCATCCCTCCAACACCTCCACCGATGACACGGCCATCAGGACTGGCAAGAGAAACACTAAGACCACCAGTTCGATTGCGAGAGCTACTATTGCTTGTCAACAGGTAAGAGCCTGACAGACATAGTATCTCGAATCGTCCCTAAGGAAATCGAAATGGACAGGAAAATATATATGCTTCAACAATATCCGACGACAGAAATATGTGATTTATATGAAATCATTCAATATCACTCCGCAAAAAAGTCCTAGGTTGTCCCAACATATTTGTTGGAAAACAATGCAAGGGTTGGGTTACCGACTGCCAAACCTCGTATGTAACAGTGCAACCCGACGATGATGGCTGGCGAAGAGTAACTGTTGAGACGGCACCATTGGCTGACAAAACGCATACTTCTCTTGGCCCTTGCTGTGAAAATGACATTAGTTTTGTCGCAATGTCCTGCAGGGAAAGTTAAGAGTAATTCTCAAGGAAAAGAAACAACTTTCTTCCATTATAAGATAACCTACTGAAAGATATAGTAGCACATTTAAACAATCCATACCTCGAAAAGCAACGTTTCAAGACAGTTTTTGTAAGAGAAACAACGAAAAAACGAAACAAAACTTAATGCCCTCATGCATAGTATGACTCAAAGAAGTAAAACGAGAATTGAATCGACAACGATGTTCTATTACACAGAAAGCCTAGAGAATCCTAATTTCTTGTGTTTTTAATTAGGAGGGAAGAGTTTGAGGCCTAATTAATAAAAGAAAATCGCATACTTCTCCAATCGCAATGGTGATGACATGTGGAGTAAAACCCATCCCAGCTGAACCAGACAGCAATTCACCTAGAAAAACAATCAGACAATTGCAACATCATTCACATAGCAAGAATAGAATATGTTGGAATTAAGTACTAAGAAACAGAGATAAACTGCAAGCACCGATACCATATTACGTGTTCGTTCACCAAGGAAAATGGAACTTTAGCTCATAGGAATTCATGAATTGTTAGTTATGCAATTTTATAGTCTGAAACTTTTATCACATATTCATATAAGGCTGAGCATGCAATTTTATAATATTAGTGAAACATAAACATAATCAAGCTGTAAACACTACAAACGGACGGGGAGAATAATATACCGAGGGAAGACAAATGTTGCTTCCTTCCGGTACCCGGCGGCCGTCCTCTTCCCCGTTTTTGGATTGGAGTTATTGTTCCGGGATGAGTAGCCGATGCAGGAGTGAGTGCTAACGAAACAGCTCCATCTGGTCCATACTTTCGAGGTCTTCCTCTTTTTCCCTTCACAGTCTCACCAGTCGGCACTGCAGGAGGCGTGCCTACATTGACACTATGAGGAGTCATTCCCGACAAAGGCTCTGCGAGTAAGGTTGTTCCCATAGTAGTGGCATTAATACTTGATTTGTATTGAACATTCTGGCTCGATAACGGATGAATGCCCTGTGATCCATGTACCCCAGTCTGTGTTCCGGACCCTGACCCAGTTATTCCTCTTTGTTGAATATAGTAAGACGCAGAGCCCGATAAGGCCATAGCATCCCTTCGATCCATGCATTTACCTCCAATAACCTATACTTGAATTTGCCTTCAAATCAACACTCCATGCAAATTGCAAAGGCTAGAATAACAGAAAAACGCCTACGAAGCTCCAATTTGTGACCACCAAACAGTTAAAAAACATACAGATCTTGGAAAATGGAAACAACATGAAGTGGGACAGACAGAACAATCCACATGAAAGATTAGAACATGTTAATGAAGAACTTATTTCCCGGTCCATGTTCCTAGAAAATCGAATTTCAGACATGCACGGCTCTGGAAATGGAGCAACAACAATAAGTAAAGATATACATTTAGCGTTACAGAGAAAGCTCTTCAAATCCAGACCATGAGCGGAAAATGAAGAACCAATCAGCTATAAGCAGCCAACAGGAGAAACCAATGGGGGAGAAAGAAAAAAGGGTTGGAATATCAAGCTCATAACTTGAAAGGAAAAAGACAAAATGCAAGCTATTTTAGTATTTTTTTCAGCTTACCAAACAGTAGGATACAAAGCAAAAAAAAAAAGCTTCATGTTCAAAAAAATAGAGAAGCAGAATGGGAACTGAAAATCACAACCCCAAGAAACCATTTACTCACATAATTAAGAATATAAAGAAAGAAACAGACAAAAGCTAAAGCTAAAGCCAAAGCCATAAAAAAACGAAAGTTAAACCAAGCTGAAAGAAGAACTACAACTTGCTTCAAAAACTAACCACACATGACAAAAGAATTTTGCTCCTTTTTCATGGGGGGAAACCCCAGAAAGAGAGAGTAACTTACATTAGTGAACAGTGGTTAAACTGTTTAAAGGTCCGCCCTTTTGAAAGTAAGAAGCTTTGAAGAAGATGGGTTTTCTGCTGTTTTTTTGCTATTAGTTGCTACAGAAAGCTCCTTTGCACACACACCAGTCCTTATCGGGATTCAGGTTTTCTAGGGCAGAGCTTTCTCTCTCTTTCTCTCCTATAGTAAAAGCTGTTTATCTTCTCTCTCTCTTGTTATCTAAAAAGGAATTGTTGTGTTTATCTTTAGCCTCTCTCTTCGTCGTCTCAAGTCTGTGGGAGCATGAGTGATGATGCTTTGCTTCCACTGCGAGTAGGGGTGGGAATTGAGCGGTAATATTCGAAAATTGTGGGATTCGAACCGACGAAACGAGGAATAATCGAAATTTTCACCCACGTGAATGGGAGTTTTATCACTAAAGTTCAAATGGGATGAAGACGGAATTGCCATATCCGTACCGTGAGGATAAATGAACCATAACCGTATAAATAACCGTGGTGATTCTCCAAAAATATCCATAAGGATCTCAATATTTTAGAAGATTTTTAAATATATATATATATATATATATATAATTAACTATATATATATATCTTTCTATCTTATGATCAATATTTCAATCCATCCATATATTTGTACATTTTGTTTAAACTTTATTAAGTTTGGGTGACCTCTCTATAATTTACCTATTTTTGCTAATTAAGAGTATATAATCTATTTATCTCCTAATTTATCTTATTCTCCTTTGATCATATTTTTTTTAAAGTGTATTGAATATATGACTTGTAAATTAAAATTGACAATATATTTGGTTAGTAAAACAGTAAATTTTGTTTGATTTAGTTAGGACGGGAATTCTCCGAAAACCGTAAGGATTCGATGGGTATGGAGACGGAAAAAAAAAATCCCCGAAGCATGTAATGGGGATTCTCTAAAACCACCCTTAAGAGTTTGGAACGGAGTAGGTAATACAAAATCGTCTCTGCACCGCGCCTGATTCCCACCCCTAACTGGGAGTGGCTGGTTTAAAACATTTACATAAATATCTATGATTTGAACAAAGAAAAGTAAATTTAATTTCTTTTATGATTAAAATAACAGTAATTTCAGCAACAATCAGTTGATCTAAAGAGGTGTTGTATTAAATTTTTTAAGTAAAATTGAGTTTGAATCTTGACGTTAAAAATAGAGTAAATTATACTGAAAGAATCATCTCATAACATACTTTTACTAGGGGTGCTTGTTCCTACATGAAATTTTCAAGTACTAAAGCATCATCCCGTTATCCGGCCCATAAAAATTGAATACCCGCATATAAGGTATCGGTTAATTCATGTACTCGTTTTTTCTTTATTTATTTCTTATTTTTAAAAGTAAATTAAAAATAAAACCAAATCTAATTTGAAGAAACATGCATTCATTACAAACCTAATTTGAAAAACATGTACAGCTTCATCACCGTATGAAAATAATAATATTACTTGTGTAGGAACATAATTCAAACAAAATGAAAATATAAAACACACAGTTCATATAAACAATATTGTGTAGGAACAAACAGATTCTAGAAGAAACAACAAACGGTGAGTTTTAGATTTTAAGTAAAATAATAATAATGAAATTTGAATGAAAAATAATAACCAAACCAAGTATCGGGTAGTCAGGTATCCGACTAAAAATTATTTAGTGATTTGGGCCCAACTCAGATACCCGAAAAATAGCGTGTCGGGTACCCAACCCAAAAATTTAAGTATTTTTTTTAAATACATAGTAAATATAAAGTGGGTCGGCGGGCCGGGTCGATCAGGCCGTGTACTTTTGAACATCCCTGACTTTTACAGTACTCGGTCATAATTAGTCAGCTAATAAATTGAGAATCGGTAGGGGTGTACAAAAAAATATGATCTGGCCAATCTGTTTATCTGGTCCGAAATTTTAGATATCTGATCCATTTTTTATTTTTTAGATAATTCCGATCAGATATCCGAAAATTTAGGATCGTAAAAGGATAGTTATTTTACATTCAGATCGGATATCTAATTATTTGAAATTCGAAAATTCAATTTTTTAATCTTGTTATATTCCATATTTATACTTGTTATATCTGAAAATTTAAAATTTCTTTTTTTAAAAGGAAAAATACTATGATGTTATTACATTTAGGGTAAACTATCTGGTTGACCACCAATCTATTGGGAAAGTTTTAAAATGACCACCATAAAAAAAACACGTCATTTGACTACCCAAACTATTAAAATGGGATCAAAGTGACCACCAGCCGTTAATGGGCTAACAGAAGGTGACGTGGCAGTTAAAAAATTAAAGGTATAATCACACATTTGGTCCTTACTATTTATACTTTTTTCAATTTAGTCCTAATTTTAAACTAATAAAATAAATAAATTAGGTGGTGACACGTGTCAACACCTTATTGGAGGAATTTAATTATTTATATTTGATTAATAAATTATTTTCCTTCTCCAATCAGGCGGTGACACGTGTCACCACCTATTTAGAGGAGAAAAACAAAGTTAAGCACAAATGCCATCCAAGGGAATCGAACCTGGGTGGTGTAGGTGCAAAAGCAGTGGCTAAGTCACTGCACCAAGCACAATTTTATGTTTTAAAACACCAAATTCAATATATATCTTTTTTCAATCAGTGTTCTCCGCCCTTCCCTGGGTTCTCATTGTCTTCATCTTCATCATCTATAAAATGCTTTGCAACCTGCAGAATTGAAATTTGATTTGTAATGAAGAAAAATTGTAATAAAAAAAAGGAGTGAGTTGTAATGAAAATCAAATTTTAATTCTGCAGGTTGCAGAGCATTTTATAGATGATGAAGATGAAGACAATGAGAACTTAGGGAAGGGCGGAGAACACTGATTAGAAAAAGATATGTATTGAATTTGGTGTTTTAAAGCACAAAATTGTGCTTGGTGTAGTGGCTTAACCATTGCTGTTGCACCTACACCACCCAGGTTCGATTCCCCTAGATGGTATTTGTGCTTAAATTAAATTTCTCCAATAAGGTGTTGACATGTGTCACCACCTAATTAATTTATTTTATTAGTTTAAAATTAGGACTAAATTGAAAAAATGTGTAAATCGTAAGGACCAAATGTGTGATTATACCTTTAATTTTTTAACTGCCACGTCACATTCCGTTAGCCCATTAACAGCTGGTGATCACTTTGATCCCATTTTAATAGTTTGGGTAGTCAAATGACGCGTTTTTTTATGGTGGTCATTTTAAAACTTTCCCAATAGATTGGTGGTCAACCAGATAGTTTACCCTTACATTTATTATACAAATACAAATTATTGTTATGAGCATCATTAAAAATATCTCCCTAAACTTAGGTGGAGAAAAAAATCATCCATACATCCAAAAGCATAACAATGATGCTGGCTAAGATTGTCATCGGTTAGATGTTCGGTTGCGAATCCAAAAAAAAATCATCGGTTAAGCTAATATAAATAAATCAAAAAACTTATTTAATCAACAATCAGTTTATTTAGTAATATGAGATATTAGATTTTTTAAATAAGATCAAAGATTTAAATTATGGCGTTGTGAATAAAAAAATTAGGTAAATAACATAAGTATATGGTTTTTTATATGTTTACGAACATAAGTGATTAAGTAATGTAACTAAATAGTAGTCAACAATTTCTAGAGTAGGTGATTAAAGCTCTCAGTTGACATCTTCTCCTCCCTTTAGGTTGTGGATTCATGACTCAATAGGAACAAAATTCCCCTTTCTCCTCCCCTAAGTAAAAATTATTAAAAAAATACAAGTTTTTAGTACTATTTACAACGATATAAATAAGTGATCAATGCTTATTTACAATAATATAAATAAACACAAATATATTTAAATTTTATATTTTTACTATTATTTACAACAATATATTTTTATTAATATTTAACTTTTTTTACCAAAATATTGAATATTAATTTCACTTACTAGTTCTTTGCTTATTTTACTCTTGATAAATAATTACTTGTTCAACAATTTAAGCCTTGATTTATTCAATCTAATTTTATTCAAAGCTTATAATTACTATGAGTTTGTCTCTTTTTCTTAAAAATAATATTTAAAATTTGATTGTAACTCTTTATTTCATTTTATTTATTTAAGAAATAAAATATAGTATAGTTAAAACTAAAATTAATGTCACTAATATAATAAATTTATCATAATTCCCATTTCCATTTATTACTATAAATTATTTAGATTTTGAAGGTAGGATAATACATTCATACATAACATTTATCTTATAACATTTATCAAACACAAGGTAAGAAGAGTAATATATATATATATATATATATATATATATATATATATATATATATATATATATATATATATTACAATTTACTTTGATGTAGTAACAAATATTTAGGGATGGCAATATTACACACGAACCAACTTGCCTCAGTGGTTAAGGGAACAGTTATTGTTCTTAGAGGTCACGAGTTCGAGCACCAGCAGCAGGGTGATTAAGCGTTCATTGTCAAATGGTTGAGAGTATATTTAAAACAGATATTACTTGTATTCACTTTAGCTTTCATTAAAAAAATTACCTTACACTGACTCGTGTGCCCGAACCCGACCATCAAGTTTTTCCTTCTTGAATTCCAGGTTCGGGACGAGTTTAAGTATATGATAGAAATTCTCCGTCCCGATATATCTTTAATTATATATATTAAGAAAATTCTACAACGTGCGAAGAACACCGCTGAACACCACTAATGTTGAACACCGTTAAACACCATTAAATTAATTAATAAAGATTTTTTTTTGTAAAGTGATATTCTTATTAGAATTATTGGGGTAAGCCCCGAAACATTGGCCTCATTAAAAAACCTCCCTAAAACCTATGGAGGAAAAAGAGTGTGCAATGTTTAGGGATACAAAATCGAATAAACTAAGGCTCAAAACAAATAACACTGCTCAGATTGGCAGAAACATGCGCGACAGGAAATTCCTAAGGCAAGCACACCACCCAGAACAAACACCTTCGCACCAGAACAGGCCCTACAACCACCACACGACACAGCTGATCAAGCAGAAATCAAGAGAGGCTCAAGCGGAGTAACCATCTTTCGCTAGCCTGTCGGCTTCAACGTTGCAGCAACGGGGAATCCAACGAACAATCAGCCCCACCTTGTCGATCAACTCCCGGATCATGCTAACTTTCGGACGGACCATAGGGGGAGCCGCTGCTAACAGATTTCACCAATCCACAAGTAATTTACAATCCGACTCGGCGATCAGCTTGTTGTTCTTGGCCCTCTCCGAAGCATAGAATTGTGTGATACCATGAAGCATAGCTTCTAACTCGAGGAAAGCTGGCGGGTCAGGGCTTGTTTTTAAAGCAAATTTATGCAGGACGAAACCCATATCATCACAGAGGATACCACCTATGCCACCAACTTCGCCGCCACGAATGGCACCATCATTATTTAATTTCAGTAAACCTTTAGGAGGGGGGTCCAATGTAGCTTGATTGCACTGCTCCGGGAAAGCTTCTTCGACGAGGTAACAATGGAGAAATCTGATATAAGTGCTTCAAGGGAGATGTTGCACTCGGGGAATTTTGCCTTATACCAAAAAGCTAGACGCCATCGAATGATTTGTTCCAGTTGTAACCTGTCAAAGACTTTCCCTTTGAAAATGATTTCATTCCGGAGAATCCAAATAGACCAGCATATCGCAAAAGGGATGCATGTTGTCCAATGCCTCTGGTTAAGCTCGCTGATGGAAGCCCAAGTTTCTAGGAAAGACCTTGGATCCGAAGGAAAAACCACATCGACGCTAGCCATTGAGCAATATCTCGACCATACTAACCAAGCCTCCCGACAGTCGAACATTAGATGCGAAACAGATTCAGGAAAAGAATTACAAAAAGGACACATTAAGTTATCAAAGCTATTAACACCCCTCTTAATAAGTTCCAACTTCACAGGGATTCGACCCCACATCACCCTCCACAGGAATATTTCAACTTTTGGTGGGGCAAAACCCAACCAAACGCTCCTATTCCAACTGCCGCTACTGTCAAGACGATCCGAAATTGATAATCGAAAGGTTTTAACCGAGAACGTACCGTCGCAAGAGGACTTCCAGCTGACCCAATCTGTATCCCAAGAATTCGATTTGAAGGTTGCAAGTAAGGACATGAGAGAGTTCCATTGCAGAATTTCCCAATCGAAAATCACCCGTCTAAGCTTTATCGACCATGTCCATTCAGAATTCCTCCTGGAACCGAAAGCATTGATGCAGCCTTCCTTATTTAGTGATAATGCGAATATCCGGGGATATTGATCTTTCAAGGAAAAGTTCCCCAACCAGTGATCCTGCCAAAATCTAATCCGAGAACCATCACCAACTTGTAAGATAAGATTATTTCTGAAATTTTGGCCGATAGGATCCTTTGTGAAGTAATTCTTCAGCACCCCTTGCCAAATCCAAGAGGGTTTTCTTGCGCCTGAGGGGATCAACAGTAGGCTCGAGGAGGATCCGGGAATTCTTGCTCTAATAACCCTACTCCATACGGCCTCTGCTTCATTACCATATCGCAAACCCCATTTAAAAAGCAAAGCTCTATTCATCAAATTCAGATTATTAATTCCGAGACCGCCTTTAGCTTTAGGAGAACATACTTTGTTCCAACTGACCCAGTGCAACTTCTTAGAAGTCCCATTCCCGCCCCAAAGGAAAGAGGCCATCGGTCGGTAAAGTTTTCCACATACCTCAGCCGGCATTTTGAAGATCGAGAGGAAATACGTTGGTAAGGTACACAACACTGACTTTATCAAAGTGAGCCTCCCGCCAATCGATAGGAGTTTAGCTGACCAGCCGCCTAGATGGTTGTAGAATTTGCTGACCACAGGATCTCATAATTTGGCGTTATTTTTTTTGGCCCCCAAAGGGAGGCCCAAGTACTCCGTTGGAAATGACCCATGAATGCATCCAATATCACGAGCCCACTGTTCAACAGTGCTGACATGAATGTTTATACCATATACGCAGCTCTTCTTCAGATTCAGTCTGAGGCCGGATGCCAGTTCATAAACTCTGATGACTCTTTTGATGGTCTGAAGTTGATTTGCCTCTCCATCGCAGAAAATGAGCAGATCATCTACGAATTGTAGATGCGAAACTGCCACCTCCGAATCCTTATTCTTGACCACCAAACCCGAGAACAAATTAACGGATACTGCTTTCTTCAACATCAGACTAAGTGCCTCTCCCACAAGATTAAACAGCAAGGGAGAGAGCGAGCACCCTTGTCTGAGACCTTTTGATATACTGAAGGCCTCAGTGGGGGAGCCATTTACCATGACCGAGATGGAGGCAGTGGAAATACACTGGGTTATCCAATTGCACCACATAATGCCGAAGCCGCATTCTTCAAGGACCAACTTTAAGAAAGACCGGCTAACGGTATCATATGCTTTTTGAAAATCAATTTTAAAAGCGATACCTTGCTTACCAGATTTTGCTACGGAATCAATGACTTCATTCGCCACGAGAGAACAGTCTAGAATCTGTCGGCCCTTGATGAAAGCATATTGATTTTCCCCAACCAGAAAATCCATCACCTGACTCAACCGTTTTGCAAGCACTTTCGATAGGAGCTTATACATAGCACCAACTAAACTAATGGGCCTGAATTCATTTAGAGTTGTCGGATTCTTGCCTTTTGGGATTAATGTGATAAAAGTATGATTGATTCCGTCGGCCCATTCTTTTCCTTTGTGAAAGTCCTCGAAAAACCGCATAATCGGAATTTTGAGCTGTTGCCAATACTTCTTAAAAAATTTCAAATTAAATCCATCCGGCCCCGGAGCCTTATTGCCATCACATGAGAATAAGGTATCGCGGACTTCCTCCAGACTAAATTCCCTCTGTAGGCATTCGGCTTGTTCTGTTGATATTCTTCGAAAGCCCGAAATCATTTTTTCCACTTCAATGGCATGACAAGAATTATACAATTCCTGGAAATGGCTCTTGACCGCAGCTTTCAAAGCACTTGGATCACTTATAGTTTCATTGCCGTAGATTAAGCTTGTAATAGAATTAAACTTACGTCTTGCTTGAACGGACATATGAAAAAATCTTGAGTTCCGATCTCCTTCGGAAAACCAACGAAGCCTCGATTTCTGAAGTGTCTCGCTCTCCTCACTGCGATATTGACACCACAGTTCCTTTCGCAAATTAAAAAGGTCTACATGGATGTTGTCACGACTTGACCCAATTTGGATTTCAGTTTCAAGACTTGAGATTTTCTTTTCAATCTCTGCGGCTGAACCAAAACATTTCCTCTTGAACTCCACTGCCCACGATTTCACAGCCAACTTGGTCTTTTTGAGAAGAAGCCCCATATTAACATTTGTGTGTGAACCGCATGAATCTTCAATCACCTTACAAACAGTTGAATTAAAGCCATCCTCATCCAACCAGTAATTGAAACACTTAAAGGGTTTATGCCCCCAATTCTTGGCCACTGTAGCAAGAGAAATGGGATTATGATCGGAAATAGACTTATCTAGGACAGTCTGAGTAATGTCGGGGAAAGCCAGCTCAATTTCGGGAGATAGTAGGAAGCGATCCAAACACACGAAAGTGGGTGGATCCCGATGGTTGCACCATGTGAACTTTCCACCCTTAAGAGGGAGGTCCCTAGTACCCGAGTCTTGCACAAAACCTCTAAAGGCAGCCATAAGTGACTAATTTAAAGAGAAACCAATTTTTTCCGAAGGATCTAAAAATAAGTTGAAGTCCCCCCCAAGGCACCAGGGGATCTGTTTCTGCTTTAAGAAGGCCAATAATTCCTCTAGAAATTCTATTTTATCCGGGTCGGTAGATGGACCATATACATTAGCAAAACCGTAGACACCCCCAAAAGACTTGTGAAAACCAATGATGGCAATGAAGCTGCGAAAAGAATACCGTTCCGAAACAATAAAACACTCTGGATCCCAAATGCTTAGGATGCCTCCCGAAGAACCTACAACCGGCGAAAACTCGAATTCCATCAACCTTCCACCCCACACTTTTCTAACATCCACCTCTGTAATCTTTTCAAGCTTGCATTCTTGTAAGAAGATAAAATTTGGACTAATTTTCCTGATAAAAGATTTCAATGCCTGCCGTTTCTCCTCTCTTCTGAACCCTCTAATATTCCACGAAAGGATGCACAAATCCATTTATAATTTTTAATAACACGAGACAATGTGAAATCCCTACTGGGGATCAATACTAACCTCGGACTCTAGTTCTCTAACTCTCCTGATCACCGCGTCATGTCCACCCACAAAGCTGACTTCCAGAATCTTGCTAATTTCCCAGACGGATTCGGCTTCCAAACCCTTGACTGATCGAAAGCTATCTGACCCCAAAGCGGCATTATTCGATTGGACCCCAGCCGGAACATCCTCCAAAGAATCACGAACCAGTCGACGAAGCAAACGCCTAGAGCTGGTTCTGAACAGATTGTTGGGATAAAGGCTAAATTGCTGTTTTTGGAGGGCTTGAGACGAAGAAGAAATGACCAAAGGGAGACTACTGGAAATGCCATCGCAACTGTCTGGAACAATAACATTGGAATTAACGGTGGCCCCCTTTTGACCAGTGGTGTTGAGATTAATAATCATATCATCAGATGGGGCCCCGTTTGGATCCAACTGGAGACCCGCTTCAGAACCCAAAGGTGACTTATCTTGGGCCGCAATTGGGGAGCTATCATGGGTCGAAGTATTATGTTGGAATACTGGAAGAGGCTGGCCCAACGAGATGGGACTAGAAGGAGAGTCGGACCAAGATTCCACATGGACCGCTTCATCCGGCCGATCCAAAGACCCAACCCTCTCGCCCGGAAACTGACCGTTGTTATCAATTCCCCATGAGGGGAAGTGAAAGGGTTGGTGTTGATCCCCAGGCATATTCTCGGAGTCAGGATCTAAACTTTTACGGCCATGCGACGAAAGAGCACCCATTGGTCTTCCATGAAGACCATCCTTCGAGGAAATCGACCGGTAAACATCCCCCTGAGCAGAGAAGGATCGACCATTCTCCCCAGAGTTGGCCATCGGGCTGTTGCGATGTGAACCCCCGACTCGAATATTCACTGGATAGGAGAACCCTAGAGACGATAAAATAATGCTGGACGGAATCACTGCCGGACTGGCAGTTCGAATGATAATAGACGCCACATCAAGCCTATCCATCTTCATTGTTTCTTCGGTTACTGTCACAAAAACTCCCCAATTTTTAGAGATTTCTTTGAAAAAATTCGGCTGCCAGCAAATCAAAGGGATGCCTTTAAAGTCGACACGAACAAAATAATGAGGAACTTTGTTGACCATTATAGAGTCAAGATGCTCAAACCAGTACGAGAGATCCTCCATTTTAGCTGCAACGACAAAATTCATATCTTCCACAGACGTGAATTTGATGACCGACGAAGCATTATTGACACCCCATTTGATAACCTTAACATCAATGCCGTCGTTTGCTAACGCTCGCTGAACGAATTCATGGTCGAAATCTGCTCTAATCACTCCCACCATACAGCGATCCAGCCACTCCATATCCTTCTTCGGAAGAAAGAAATCCTTGGCTGGGCCTCTAACCTCAGTGTCCCTACCACCAGCCACCTCCTCATTCTCATGCTTCTTACCTATTAACACATCCTTATAAGAATTCATGTTCCCGGGATAATCAGTTTTCGGTATAGGGTCACTACCATCAGACCCACGTTGGCGATCAAAAAACTGAGGGGACAGGGCCCGGGAGACATGGGCGTTCCTGTTCTCTTGGAAAGGACGTCGAGGTTTTGCTTGTGCAACCCTAATTAGACGGCCATCAATTTTGGTGTTGTCCATCTTATGAATAATATTGAAAAGATCATTCCTGGATTCCATTGAAACAAATGCGATGGTGGAATTTGTTGCCTTCGTGAATTTTTTTGGGATAAAAACCCTACAAACCCAACCATAGTGGCTAAACAGTTCAAAAATGGCAGAACGATGGACTCTTAAACTCAAGTTCCCAACGTATGCAGTCCACTTGTAGACGGCGTTGTTGGCTATGCTTTTCGGCGGACTTTTTCCATTACTCTGACGCATTCTGGAAACTTCCTTCCAGCCTTCGTCCGATTGGAACGCACGAGCTTCATTCCTAACCTCCTTTGGAAAAACGGCGGCTTCCTGTTCCCCGGCTGACTGTTGATGATTGCCAATAGGGACTTGGTTCCCGGCGGCTCTTGAGCTTTCTCCAGAGCACATCTTACCTAATTCGATTTAGTACATATATTCTAATTAATAAAGATTTAAAATTTCAAAGACCCATCATACAATTAATAATTATTTTTAAAATTTCAATAAAATTATTTTTTATATATATTAAAATTTTATTTTTTTAATAAGGGTAAATTATATATTTAGTACCTCACGTATTTCTGTATTTCTATTGAACCCTCATTATTTAATATTATTTCAATTTGACCCTATTTTTATATAAAAAAAATAATTTAACCATTAACCCTCAACCTAAAACACTAAATATTAAACCTTAAACCCTTGAACTCTTAAACTTATACCCTAAACCATATACCATTAAAAATAATTTCACCATCATCGATTCAATTCAATTCAATGAATTGTTGAAATCTCCAAAAAAATTCAATTAAATTATTTTTTATATATATCAAAATTAATTAAACTCGAATCTCCTAGAATTAACATTATCATCTTATTTGAGATGAAGAGGCCGTCACAATTAATCATAATTATGAATTAATGTGTATCTTCTTACTTAGTTCAATGCCCCTCTCTCTCTCTCTCTCTCTCTTTATATATGAAACAATGAACAAAACATTGACTATAGCCAAGGAAAACGCTGGAAATTCCTCTTTTCTGATGAACTGGGAAACAAACAGTGAGGGCATTGAACTCAATCTTCCAACAATGGGATCTACAAGCTCTGGATACATGGAACATCAGTGGAGAGCCATGCAGTGGAGTTGCTCTCAGCCAAGATGATAATGTGTTTGAGAATTTTTCCAATAACCCTACCATCAGATGTGACTGTTCTTTCAACGATGGAACTGTTTGCCACATTTCTTCATTGTATGCCTCTTTGCTCTCACAACCCTCTTCTGCAATATTTACAAGCCATTACTATTTACTACCATTATTCATTATGTTAATGTACTTTGCGGGGAGTCTAATTTTGTCCAACAATTAGCCAATAGCTGATACCCTATTTTTTTATAAATTCATGTCTTCTTTATGTATCATCATAATTAATGTGTTAGTTCATAATTATAATTAATTGTGATGGCTTCTCCATCTCAAATAAGATGATAATGTTAATTCTAGGAGATTCAAGTTTAATTAATTTTGATATATAATAATAATAATAATAATAATAATAATAATAATAATAATAATAATAATAATTTAATTGATTTTTTAGGAGAATTCAACAATTTATTGAATTGAATTGATGATGGTGAAATTATTTTTAATGGTATATGATTTAGGGTATAGGTTTAACAATTTAAGGGTTTTAGGTTGAGGGTTAAGGGTCAAATTATTTTTTATAAAGAATAGGGTCGAATTGAAGTAATATTTAAATAATGAGAGTTCAATAGAAATAAAGAAATACGTGAGGTACTAAATATATAGTTTACCCTTATTAAAAAATAAAACTTTAATATATATAAAAAATAATTTCATTGAATTTTTAAAAATAATTATTAATTGTATTATTGGTCCTTGAAATTTTAAATTTTTATTAATTAATTTAATGGTGTTCAACGGTGTTCAACATTAGTGGTGTTCAGCGGTGTTCGTCGCAGGTGGTAGACTCATCCTATATATTATCATATTTATGAAAATACCAATATGTTTTTAATTATATATATTATCATATTTATGAAAATATCACTATATATAAATACTTTTAGGGTTTCTAAGCTATTTTTTTGGGTATGTGCTTATCGTAAATTTTTGTTAGACGTTGTTTAAGTTTTAATATATACATATATATATATATATATATATATATATATATATAATTTTGACAGTCAATGGTTCAAGTTTATTCTTTTAGATATTTACTTTTCATGTGAGTAATTTAATTAGTTTTATTTTATTTTCTATACAAGTTTAAAATTTCTTGAAACCAATATTTTGTACTGTGATGGTAGCTTTGTCGGATCTAACCTTTATCGTTGACAAAATTTAAAATTTTTAAATTTCTTAGGTCAAGTTAAGTCATAATCGGGTCTAGGAGTTAATGCATCGGGTCGGAATGAGACAAATAAATTAATATTTAAATCAAAGTTAGAGTGGCAGCAAAACAGACGAAGGGGTGATGAAAATCATCTCTTGAAAAAGACCCAACATCCCAATCGGGCTACATACCTCCGACCTCTCTCATCCAGCACCATGCACCACTTTTATATGCCAATAATTGTCTACTTGACTCTCGTTAAAAATAGAATAGATAAATTGTCAAAAATTGTCACAACTATAATACTATTTCCTCACAAGCCAATGATTAAAAATAGGGTAAACTATATAAATGGTTCCCGAATATGCTCTAATTATTTTTTGTGTTCTTCAACTATCAAAAGTTATAAATTGGTCTTCCAATTTAAATAAAGTAATAAATTGGTCAAGTACCGTTAAAATTTTAACAAAAAATGACGTGGCAGTTAATTAAATTGGTATACTAAGAATTTAACTCTTAACTTTTTGATTTTATTATAATTTAGTCACAATCTTCATCATCCCTATTTTTCCTCCACCATTACTACCACTACTGTCACAAGTCACAACTTGTAACCTTAACCTCCAATCTCCATCGTCAACAACTATAGGAAATCAACCCATATTTTTTTATTTGCAAAGGAACTAAAAAAAGTTATTGACTCTTCAAATAGACACATTGAAAGACAAAAAAAAAACAATCGACAGATCATTTGCAGCTAAACAAATCTGACTTTAAAAGAGAAAGAGCTGAAGAGGATTGAGAAACGAAGGAGTAATTGGTAGAGAGATCCCCTAAAACAAACCAAAACAATAGAGGCAGCTATGGAGGTTCGTTGAAACAATGGTCTTGACCAGCAAAAAAGAGAACCTCCAGTGGAGCTTTTTCCATCTAAAATTGATATTCGAGCTTCGCAAAACCATGGATGCCAGTGCATGCACTAGCTTGATTCCCTGGCGATCGATGGAACTGAAAGTGCAAAAACTTGTGGAGCTCGCCATAATCTTTGCATCGTTGGTAAGAGGGCTAGTCTTCGGAAAAAAATCATTTTTTGTGATTCAATTTTAAAGTTACTGTTCTTGGATCATTTTCAATGATGAAAGAAACAAAACTCAAGTCTTTTGTGAAGATGTGCCCTGGATAATCGCCATGGCTTCAGCATAGAACACAAAAGGAACCTGGTAATGGATTTTATAATAGGCGCATATAATTTAACCCTCTTCATCTCGAATTATAACATTCAAACTTATTTTGTTACTCGCAAGAGAAAAACTAACATCGACATTTACATGGAAGAGGAGACTAAAATAACAAAATTTAAAAAGGCCTCTGTACTTAGTTTTGCAAGTAAAAAAAATAAGGGTTTATTTTCACACTTTTTATCCCTTTTCTTGATACTTTGAAATTTAAAGTCATTTTTAAAATTTAATTTCTTTACTCCTATATTTTAAAATGGCCATAGGTTCTCCAAGACTCTATTGTTGCAGAACCAAAGCTTGGGCCTTTTTCAATTTTGATTTACCCCTTTTAAAGAAATTCTTAAAAAACATTGAACAAATGTATTTTTTGGTTAATATTAAAATAGTGATCTATAGATAACAATAACCTATTATTATTGATGATGGAGATTGGAGGCTAGGGTTACATGTTGTGACAATAGTGGTAGTAATGGTGGAGTACAAATAAGGGTGATAAAGATTGTGACGATATTATGATAATGAAGATGATGACTAAACTGTAACAAAATTAAAAAGTTGAGATTTAAATTCTTAATATACCAATTTGATTAACTGCCACATCACCAACCATTAGTTTTTTAACGGCGTTAGACTAATTTGTTATTTTTTTAAGTCGAGGGACCAATTTGTAACTTTTGATAGTCGAGAGATGCAAAAGATAATTGGAGCATAGTCGGGGGACTATTTATGTAGTTTACCCTTAAAAATAAAACAAAACAAGATTTATGGTAGGGGTCAAATTTTTTAAACAAAAAACAATACAATGACTCAATTTCACAAAAATAAAATATACACGTTATATTTTGAACTTCGAAGTTGCACATGAACCCATAGCGTATTTAAACCTACTTAGGATCAATAATTAAAAAAAACAGCTCAAATTGAATTATATTAGATTAGATTGAAATTTACTAATTGACCTAGTGGCTAAAACTGCTCATATTGTATGAGTTCAAATTTTAACATGTAAATATAATATTTTTTTAATAAAAAATAGATCAAATTAAACTAAAAAAAATTACCACAAAAAGTTTGATTGAAAATATTTAATCTAAAGTCTAACTTAATTCACGAGAAGACATTTAAACAAATCTAATTATAATAACTTTGTGAAATATCAAATTATCATCATGATCGAGAAATGAAATGTCATTGCCACTGTTAACATAAAATAGACATATTATTTTTTGTTTTTTTATTTAGAGAGAAAATATAGATTTTATTTTTAAAAAATGAAAAGGTGATGATTTAGGATGATAATCTATTATTCAAAATAAATAAAAATATGAATTTTATTTCGATGCAATAGACGTAGAACCTCGTTTACTTTCATATGGAGTATAACAATTACCGAATAAAGTATAGTTAGATAATCAGAGACGAATTATTAAGGGAATATTTATTTTTGTCTAATGATAATTTTAGTCTATATTATTTTGAATATTTATGATTAAATTTTGTTTTTATTAAAATTTAATTTTAATACTTATTAAATCTCTATTAATTTTAAAATTAAACGAGTTTGTCTCTTTTACTAGTCCTAATTAACGTAGCTAATTAATTGTATTGAATTATATTAAATTTGCAAAATTATATATGGAGATGATATGACTTCAAGTCAAGAGGTTGGAACTTATTGGGAGCCTACCTTTGAATTTTTCAACATTAATATTTTTTTAGTTTATAGATTAAATTAAATATATTTTTTGAACTGGTTTTTGTAGAAATATAATACTGACTCTCTCAACTTAAATTTTCTCATTCACAACGTTAAAATTTAAATTTATAATATTATTTAACTAGTATCCAATAAACTGTTGACTAATTTAAATTAATTTCATTCACAATATCAAAATTTGAACCTTAACTTTAGTTAAATGATGTAATATATCTTCCTACTAAACCAATTTATTGGTATTAGAACTAAAATTTCACCAAACCTGACATTTACAATTTACAATTTACATTTACAATAATTGTGACAAGGAAAACTCCAGACCCCAGAGATTCAATTTGGTCAATGGTTGAATAGACTTGTCAGCTTTTAACAGTAACATTTTATAGTGCTTTCATTAACTCGTCTGTATAAAAATAAATTTCAATATATTAATAACACAATTATAATATAAAATTTATAAAAAAAGACTGCAATTTACATTGAATCATAAATCTTCTGGCATGAATGCAGAAAACAATTTGCAAAACCCTCACTGCTTCAGTAAATATCCAACATGAGTTTAGTGGCTCCTAGTCTTACAACGGTTCCTGGCTCGGCTGAGACATTTAGGGTTTGGTTTGGCTTGTTTTATCCGAGCCTTATCCCAAATGTCCAATTGCAATCGAACAGACCCACAACCTAAAACGAACCAAACCAAAACCCTAAATGTGTCAGCCGCCGCCTGTCTTCTCCAATAGCAGCGACTCTTCGGCTACCATGATCATTGCCACGCGAGCTGGTCACCAGACTCTTCACGAGCCAACACATTTGGCCTCCACGACGTCGTTTCTTATGTAAAACAAAATTGAAAAAAAAAAGATATCAAAAAGGAGGATGAACATATATAAATCAGGCCAAACAAGCAATCGAAAGGGGGATAGTTCGGCGGCAAGAACGAAAAGAAACCAAAAGAGAGAGAAGAGGGAATTGAAGGTTCTGAACAGGGTTTCAAAAAACGGCCCGCGACGGCTATTTAGACGTAACGCCGACGGGCGAAACCGCTATCGGCGAAAACACCGGTGGGACGCGGAATCACACTAGTAGCGGTGGATTGCTGTCGCAATTTAACGGGTAGCGGTAAATAACGGTAGTAACGGGCCGCTATCCCTGTTTTCTCCCGTAACTGTAAAATCTAAAAAAATCTATGGGCGGGCGATAAGGGTGAGGGTGAGAGTGTAAAGGGAGGCGAGCTGATGAGACTTACAGGGAGAGGATTGGTCGACGTTGAGGAGAGGGGATTGACGGCGTGCAGAAGACAAGAGGTGAAATCGCGCGGCTCTAGATGCTTGTGTGATGACGGCGGCGTGAAAACAACCCTTTTAGGGTTTGAAAGCCAAAGAGAAAACGAAGAATAAATAGGGATTTAGGTTTTGTTATGATATTATAATCTTATTTTATCATCATTAAAAATTTATTGGGTTATTATGAGAATCCAATTAGCAAAATCTATTAATAGAGCCCATTAATATGATATAAAAAGAGTTCATTAAATTTTTTTAATTAAAATTGAAGATTAGGGTTTGACCCCATAAATAAAATGTTAAATTATAGAATAAAATTTTTTTAGCTCTTTTTAGTGTCTTTTTTATGCTACAATACTAAAAAATTAAATTTTAAAATTTAACCTTAAATACTACATCATATATCCTAAAAAATACAACATTATATCCTAAAAGATACAACATGCCCTAAATTCCCTAAACTTTAATCATAACCGCGAACATTAAACCCTAAACCTATTTTTTTAATGTAAGGGCATACATAGGAGCACTATAAATGGGCAGAGGATTTATATTCTAAATTATGAGATGTCAGCGTGGTTTTAAGGGCAGCTCATTTTGCTAATTTAGAGTACACATTTTTATTCCTTGATTTTTGTTATTTCATTCCTTGATTTTTTCCTAATTTAGAGTACACATTTTTTTTCAATGTAATCTTTTAATTTTAGTGATCTAAGTTCATAAAACACTTTAAAAATCATTAAAAACAACTTTTTATGATTATAATTATAATTATTATGTTTTATAATATGGGTTGGAAAACACTCTAACTTCTACTCCTGTCCTGCCGTGGAAGCAGTGGCCGGAAGCTTCACTGTGGAGGCGGGCGGTCTGATGGAGCTGATTAGATCCACAACCGAGATGGAGCCATCCCTGGAACCCAGGCATCGCAGATGTCCCTCCTGAGACTGGCCCACAAGAATTCACTTCAAGATTATAACCTGCAATACTAATACTCTAACTTTTTATGACCGCAATAGCCTCCGTTATGTTCACAACCGCGAATACCGCAACTACAACCGAGATTTAAATCCATGGTCTTCAAAGATCTAAATCTTGTGAAGTTGCTCAAACTGAATTCACAATAAATCCATAGCTTGAAAATAACAAAAAAACATTTTCAATTATAAGACCTAAAATACAATATATATATATATATATACCTACATAAAATCTTTCCTTAATTCAACTCATTTGGACCCTCTTTTCTTGGGAGTCCTGTAGGGCAGCTCATTTTGCACATGTTCAAACCGCACACTGTTTATTAAATAATCATCTATTGGCTCTATTTCTCACTTGATGTCAATGGTACTCCATTTCCCCCCTTCCTAGAACAATGGAATAGAGAGAGAACAAGGGTATCAAGCAATGCTCGAAAGGAATCGGCAAAAAGTACGTTCAAAAGCAATGGTTGTACAAATGACAATCCCACAATGTTAATATAAAGGTTGAGCTCCACAAGCACTTACCGTTTATGCAATATTTAGCCCACAATACATGTTGGAAAGACGTCACTCTCCTCCTAAACCTGAGCCTGAACTTGCTTGAGCACTTCGAAACGACTCCTTTGTTACTCCATAATAGACTGGTTTGTTCCCTGTGAAGGTTATAAAGTTCCACCCAAAAGCCGACCCCCCAACAATATATGTCCCTGGAGCTTCACCGTCTTCAGCTTGTAGTTTCCCGGTGACACTACTTGACTGGGAAGTCTTGTTTTTGGATGATACTGCTGGTGCTGGTTTATCGACCTGCAGCTGCTCCTGGGGCTTCTGTTTCATTCCGGTTTCACCTTGTAGTGTCTGGACTCCGGGTGCATTGTTACTTTTCTCTATGGAAGCTATCATCTGCTTGTATGATTCTACCAACTGCTTCGTCTCTGCAGATCACAAATTTGAAATGCATAACCTTTAGATTACAAATCAAACATAAATATCATATGCAGAGAGTGATAAGTGCCAAGAGACCATTCTAAAGAAGCGGTTTCCATGACAGAATGCGCACCACCATTAGCAACTAGCAAACTGCAAATTAATGTTATAACAAGATGCCCCGGGTAAGTTATTTTGGTAAAACAGATCTTTAACATTTTAAATGTCAACAGGTGGTTTTAACCGAGTTAAATGAGGTTTCATATTAGTCAGCTGAGTCATACTGAAGTTTCTTCATCCAAGCATTTTGCCAATGGAAACTTAAAAGAACCAAAGTTAAATGGTAGCTAATAGATGTAAAACAGACTAATGAAATGCGAGTCCTTTTTCTTTCCAACCGGCTTACAACAGTTACCGAACCAGATACAATATTATTAACATGGATGAATACACCACACCTACAGCTGCGAAACTTAACAAAGCATAGTGTGAGCTTACTTTCTTTGATTTCATCGGCGGCCTTGCAATTTCGAAAATCAGGCGTCCGAAGAACCTTCAAGGAACATAAAAATTTAAATCATATTATATCATATCAACATAATGTTCCATGGATAAAGAGAGCAATAAAAGGAAAACGAAAAGTAATTCATAAGAGCATCCATTCCAGATTGATGAAACTAATTAGGCACACATAAATTTTCAGGACACACCCTTTACATTGTTCAGCCTATAACCAAACATCATGGGTGATGGAACTAACATTAATGGCCTAAACCAAACAACTATACTTGGTTAAAAACATAAAATTTCAAGGTCACTTTAAGAGAAACCCACAAAAAAGAACAATTAAGAATAAAAAAATCAAGATTTGAACAATTATAATTCAATTACACATCCATACACTAATTATTGGGGAAGTCAAAATCGAAACTTGAACACAGAAAAGGGTTTCCCCCCTCTTATTTCAAACCAACATGCAAGAGAAGGGGAAAACAGACAATAAAAAACCATAAATAAATAGAAAAAAGAGAAATTTTTGGAAATATATGAATATACCTCGATGAAATGAGGACGAAGATCTTTGAGAACAAGGCGCATCTTGAAATATGGTGAATTTTGGAATTGGTCATTGCTGTTTTCTAGAGGTCTTTTCTTGCTAGCTGGCTGTTCTGGTGCCGTAGGTGGCGGTGGCTGCGGTGGTGGAGCTGTTGTTTGGGCTGCGTTAGTGGTTGCTGTTGGTGGGTTTGGATCTTGGGTCGGTGGTGGATTCGGGGCTGCTTTCGGCTCTTCCATTTTCTCAGTTGCAAATGGCAAAAAGAACAGTAAACTCAAGACTGTTTTCTACTTGGTCTGAAATAGATCTGGGGCTGGCTTCCAGGAATAGAGATGAGTTTAAGGGCGGGATTTATATTTTATAGTTTAGGTTTTATGATTTATATTTTAGGGTTAGAGTGTATGAGTTAGCATTTGTAATGTTAGAAACAAAATAAGGACAGACGATCTCTTTAGGATGTTGCATGATGAGAATTAAGGGTGTAAACAAGAGTCGAGCTAGAGTAGGGTTGAACTCGACTCGTTAAAAATTTGAGTCGAGTTCGAGTTTGAGTATGTTGAGTTTGACTCGGCTCGTTAAGAACTTGAGTTTGAGTCCAATCAAATTTTGACTGAGTTGAACTCGAGTAACTCGCAATCTGTCTCGTTTTATTTACAACCATAATAATAATAATAATAATAATAATAATAATAATAATAATAATAATAACACATGAAAATATAAAAAAAGAAACTAAAAGTTAAACAAATATAACATACACCCAGCCTACATTTTAGTTGACTTTAATTTTAAAAATTAAAAAATAATTTATTATATTTTCGAGTTCTTAACGAATTGAGCTATTTGATACATGATTTAAAAAACTCACGAGCTACTCGAAAATATAACCAAATTACAATATAAACTATTTAAATTAATAAACTCTATTAAATTAATAAAATTTATAGAAATTTTATTGAACTATGATTTGGTCAATTTTATATTTTGTATTTTTTAAAACTTGAAATTCCGATCCTAATCTAAACAATATGACCAAATTACATAAACTAAAACGGCCAAATTAAAAAAAATTATAATTTATACATAATACATAAATTAATAGTAAAATATAATTTAATAATGTAGAACTATCACATCAATAAAAAGATATCATATCATCATATCAACAATGAAATATAAATGGACTAACAAGTACGTTGGCATGTCAATACCATAAAATATTTAACAACTTAATTTATCATTTTGTTATTTGTGTTCGTTTATCATCTAAACGAAGCGGATTTAATGGCGGCATATCCAGGAGAGTCTTCAGGAGCGGCGAAAACGGGAGTCGAGACGGCGGCCGATGGGGTTCAGGACAAGGAAGCAGCTACAAACAACAGGGAGCAGAGAGCGGGTCCGACAGACTTGAGAGGAAGAGGCTCGGTATCTTTCGATTGGACGATTTTCATTGATAACCTGAGTAGAAGGGTTTCTAATGCAGCGCTTAGGGAGTTCATAAGCCACCATGGGAAAGTCCTACGGGTTTATATTCCGGTGAAGAATATCAAAGCCAAATACAAGCAATCGACTTTCGCCTTTGTTTCGATGGCTACTGAGAGTGAGATGCTGAGGGTAATCGAGAAGTTGGACGGTGTTAAGATTGATGGTCAAAAGGCGATGTTGACAAAAGCAAAATATCCCAAAAAATCTGTCCATCCTGTGAAGGAAAGCCGTAGACATAATCAAACTTCTGGTACTGGGATCCCTCAGGGTGACAAACCCTCACCGATGATTACCAGGAAGTTTTCTGGGCCGAGAACTTATAAGGAAGTGGTTTTTGAGGACCTCTATCGTCCGCAATATGACTCCTCAGATGGGCCACAGGTCACTCCCCCCACAACGGAACAAACTTCTTTCACTGCTAGGGTTGCTGACGTTGAGTGGCTAAACAGATGCATGGTGGGGGTTCTCAAACCTAATTTCGAGCGGGAATTTGTTCAAAGAGCCCTTAAACACGACGGAATCGAAGTCAAGATTATGCAATGGGGGATAAACTTTGACTCCCATGTTATTCTTTTTAAATCAGTGGCCGAAATGGAAAGCATTCTTGAGTCGAAGAAAACAGAATTATGTTATTGGTTTAAGTATGTTGAATCCCTATTGGTTGATGGTATTCCCAAATACTTCTGCTCCATTCTTTTGTCGGGTGTACCACTTTTCTGTTGGCACGAGAATTTCTTCCAGAAAATTGGTAGTCGATGGGGTTCTATGGTGGGGATCCATAAAGATACGCTTGAAAAGAACCGTCTAGACATTGCACAGTTAACCATCAGGACAGCAAGCACATCGATCATTCCAGAAAGCCTCAAAATTGAATCCATGGGCCATGAGTATGTCATCAAGGTAGAGTTGGGAATGCTTATAACAGATAGTGATGGTGGGGATCTTTCTGCGTCAAATGGTAGTCTAGCAGATGATTGGGTGGAGTCTGAATCGTTGTCTTCGAAAGATGGGGTGAATGATCGGAGCCACCCTGAGAAGCATGACCATCCGGTGAACGTCCAGGTGAACAGTGCTGGTGGTAGGCTACCGGTGGAACCGTTGGGCTGCCAGAACTTAGGTTCAGAGAATGTTCCGGATCTCGAGCCTCCCAATGTTTTGGGAAACTCGTGCGGGTCAAACAACATCAATGAAGGTGCTGAGGTGGATAATTGGCCGGATTCTAGTGCATCTGAACAGTCGAATAAGGTCCCTGTATCTAATGAAGTGGGCCTTAATCAGTTTGGACAAGTGGAGCCATGTTTTGATGGGCTTCCTACTGGGGATAATCACTTTTCTGGGCCCGTTCTGCCCATTCTTAAATTAGTGAATTCTGGCCTGAGCTTAATACAAATCTCATCTCCTTGTGATAAGGATACATCCACAAATGTTGTTCCCGATAGTCTTGAAGGAATTAGTTTTCCAGATTCTTCGAACTTATCCATCTTGATGCGAAGGAACAATCCTATAGTTGCGCCGGCTTCATATGCTCAGAAAGGTTTCTTTCGCGCCAGTTCAAGGAGGATTTTCAGAAGGTTGGTCCGAGATTCGGTGGAGGAACAAGATAATCTGGAAGATGGCGGCTCTCCGGAAAATCCGACAGTTAGTGCTGATGAAACGGTGGGTCTTGAGGCTGAGTCTGTTTGGGAAATTTGTCAGATGCTTGAGGTGTCTTTCAAGGGAGGTAAAGATCGGGTTATGTCCCGAGTGATGGAATTAGAGAAGAATCGGGTCTGATATACCCGTTTTCTGTAGCTCCCAGGTATCCTACTATCAACCCTTTATGAATCTTGAATTTAAAGCAGTTTCATGGAATGTCAGAGGCCTTAGAAGACCGGAAAAACTTAGGGCAGTAAGCAGGGTAATTCGCAAAATAAAGGCTCGATTGGTTTTTATCCAAGAGACCAAGATGCAAGATATTGATGTTATGGTGATCAAGAAAATTTGGAACTCTATCAGTGTCAAATATGCATTCTCTCCGGCAGTGGGTTCGGCTGGGGGTGTTTTAACACTTTGGGATTCGGATTATTTCCAGGTTGAAGACATTCAAATTCATCCCAGGTTCATTTGTCTGGCGGCTCTCATCATCCCAAAGAAGCTGAAGTGTGGATTGGTAAACGTCTATGGACCCTCTGTCGAGGAAGAGAAAGCGTATTTTCTGGAGGAGCTTTCGAATATTATTTTGGGTCGACAGATTCCTTGGTGTTGTGCAGGAGATTTTAATCTAATTCTTGACAAAGATGAGAAACTAGGTCGTAACTATAATACGAATTCGATGGAGATGTTCTGGGATTTTCTCTCCAATAACCAGTTATCGGATTTGCCGTTGTCTGGAGGTAGATACACTTGGAGTAATAATAGGGAAAATCCAACTCATGTGCGCTTGGATCGTTTCTTGATTAACGCAGAATTTGAATCCGCCTTTCCTTCAATTTCTCAGAAACTCTTGAATAAATCACTCTCAGATCACTCGGCAATCTCCTTGGAGGAAGAGAATACGAACTAGGGCCCTAAGCCATTCAAATTTTTTAACTACTGGGTTGAAGAAGAAGGTTTTGAGCAAGTGTTGAATAAATCTTTTCGTAGTGCAATCTCGAAGAATACCCGTCCTAGGATTGGTTGGATCCTAAAAAGAACGAAAGGGGCTTTAAAGACTTGGGCTGGGAAGAGATCTTCTTCCTTTGAAACTTCTGTTTTACAAACTGAATCGGAAATTGCTATGTTGGATGGGAAATTTCAGTGTGGAACAGGTTCGGCTGAGGACTTTAAGGCCCTGGGCAGATTGCGGGGTAAACTATGGTCACTCTACAGGAAAGAAGAGAGCAAATGGCTGCAACTTTCTCGTTTGCGATGGCATTCGGAGGGGGATCGCAACACCCATTTCTTCCATTCGGTAGCTTCTTCTAGGAGGAGATTTAATTCTATTAATATTATCCGTACTGATTCTGGGTCCTTCTCGGATCCCCCTATGGTTAAACAGGTTATTAGAGATCACTTCAATAAGATTTACAATGAAGACCATACACTAGAGGTTGGGGATCTCAAACTGGATTTTCAGAAAATTGATCCCAACAAAGCTGCCAACCTCACGGGCCCCTTCTCTGAAGATGAAATCTGGTCGGCCTTAGCATCTACGGACAGTAATATAGCGCCTGGGCCGGACGGCTTCAATATGGGTTTCTTCAAACGTTATTGGCCACAGCTGAAGAATAGTATCATGGGCTTTTTTGATGATTTCTTTTATGGTAGAGATTGGGAACTTGGTACAAATCACTCCTTTATAACCCTTATTCCGAAGACTTCGAATCCTGAACATCTTGATGAATACAGACCTATAAGTCTTATTGGTGGGGTTTACAAGCTTCTTTCGAAAGTGTTAGCGAGAAGATTAAGAGAGGTAATGAGTGATATCATAGGAGAAACCCAATATGCCTTCATTCAAGGGAGGCAAATTTTGGATTGCTCGCTCGTGGCAAATGAAGTGCTGGATTCGATGTCCAAGTCGGGTAGAATTGGAGTGGCTTTTAAAGTGGATTTTCAGAAAGCTTACGATACTGTAAGTTGGTCTTTTCTTATCCGATGTCTAAGAGAATTTGGATTCAATGAAACCTGGTGCAATTGGATATTCAAGTGCGTCTCATCAGTCACTATATCCGTTTTAGTTAATGGCTCCCCTACCTCTCCGATTGGCATTTCGCGTGGCCTAAGACAGGGCTGCTCCTTGTCTCCACTGCTATTTAACATTGTGGGGGAGGCGCTTAGTCTTATGTTATTAAAAGCTAGGCGAATTGGACTGTTTGCAGGTATCTCTGTGGGTGAAAGGGGGTCAGAGATTGTTATTTCTCATCTACAGTTCGCTGACGACCTCCTAATTTTCTGTGGCGGGGAAGAAAGACAGATCAGGAATGTAAAAAGAGTCCTAAGGATTTTTGAAATGGCGGCCGGGCTGAAACTAAACCTTAAGAAGAGCAAACTCTTGGGGGTTAATGTACATGAGGATATAGTACTTGAATGGGCTAATTCTATTGGATGTTTATGTGAGAAGCTACCGACATCGTACCTAGGCCTACCCCTAGGCTCTTATAGGAATTCGTACACTCTGTGGAAACCGGTGATTAAGAATTTCTCCAGAAAACTTGAAGGTTGGAATTCTGGTTTTCTTTCTATTGCTGGAAGACTAGTCATGATCAAGTTTGTCCTCTCCAGTCTTCCCATCTACTTCCTTTCGCTATTCAAGATTCCAGTGAAAGTGCTGCACAAACTGAACAGTATGATGGCAAATTTCTTGTGGGGTGGCACCAATGATCGTTATAAGATTCACTGGATTGGATGGAAGCAAGTGTGCTCCAAAAAAGAGGTTGGTGGGCTAGGGGTAGTCGACTTGGAGCTATTAAATAAAACGTTGCTTGGAAAGTGGATCTGGCACTTTGGCAATGAACCCGTCTCCCTTTGGAGAAGAGTGATTTCGGCGCGTCTTCCTGGAACTTCATCGAGCCTCTTTCCTGCCCCTACTACGGCGAGACATTCCTCTTGGATATGGAAAGGTATTTCAGGTATTTTCTTCTCAAATGACAATGTTGGTTCCTTTATTAAAAATAATCTGGTGTTGCAAGTAGGAGATGGCACTAGGATCCTTTTCTGGACTGATTTGTGGTTGGGCCCTTTTTGCTTTGAAACAAAAATTTCCCAGAATTTATATCCTAGCTTGCCTGAAATCAGGCCACATTTGTGACTTTGGCCAGAAAACGGATAATGGTTGGTCTTGGAATATCAAACTACGTCGTCCCTTGAGAGATTGGGAGAGTTCCCAATGGGTGGAGCTAATGTCATCTTTAAGTAATTTTAATTCCTCCTTTCTTCATAATGATTGGTTAAATTGGAAAGGATCCAGTGATGGGGTGTACTCGGTACAATCCCTTAGGAAAGGGTTGAATGCTGAATATAATACCGATGAGTTTAGACATGATTTCAAGTGGCAAGACATTATTTGGTTGGGGGTGGCTCCACCGAAAGTTGAAATTTTTGTATGGAGGCTTATTCTTGATAGAATCCCAACTTTGGTAGCCCTCAAGAAAAGAGGGATCAAAGATATTGTCGATTCTCGTTGCCGATTCTGCTTACTTTTTGAGGAATCTTCGAATCATCTTTTCTTCGAATGTCATGGTGTTTGGTCTTTATGGATGAGCTATTGTAATAGTATTGGCTTTCATTCAGTTTGGCCTAGGAACTCAGATCAATTCTTGGCTGCATGGAAATCTATGCTGGAGGTGACTAGTTCGCAATGGCTTTCTTCCCTTCCTTTTGCTCTAGTATGGTCGGTTTGGCTGATGAGGAATGATATTTTATTCCATGGCAAGGCAGTGGATTGGCTTCAACTATCTTTCCTGATTAAATTCCGGTGGGCATACTGGTATAAAGCAAATAATTCTCTTTGTAATATTGATTCGGACTGCCTGCTGTTAGATCCTAATGTTGCAGGGTCATCTTGGACAAAGAAGAAGTCATGTGTTGTAAACTAGCGATGGCTTCCCCCCAAGGGGCTACTTGAAATTCAATGTAGATGGGGCATGGTGTGAGCAATCGGGTAAGGGTGGTATTGGCGGAATTCTCCGCGATCCTCTCGGAATTGTCCTTATGCGGTTTTCTACTCACTGCCACTCGGGTCCCCCGGCACTCACTGAGTTCGCTGCAGTTAAAGAGGGGCTCAATAAATTCTTTTCTTCTGTGTGGAGCGGGAACTATCGACTCGTTCTTGAAATGGATTGTAAAACAGTGTATGATTGGCTGACTGGTTCTGCGGCTCCTCTTGTTGCGGCGTCCAGGGAGGTTAATGCGCTGCGGGAAGTTATTAAAACCAAGGGGGTGACCCTTAAGCTCATAAATAGGTCTATTAATACTAGTGCTGATGATTTAGCAAAAAAGGGCATAGGTTGATCTTTAGCTTCTTTTGAAGGTTTTTGATACTTGTTGAGCTTCTTTCCAAGGTTTTTTGTCTGTTATCACTGACTTTGATTACTTTGTAATTTTCGATTTTGTTTCTTAATAAAGCCGTAGTTGGGGCACTCTTTTCCCCATTCACTAGGAAAGGGGTTTTTAATGAGGCCCATACCTTTCAAAAAAATTTATCATTTTGTTAAAATTAGAGGAATTTGACTAAATAAGAAAAGGTTAAATTTAATAAAAAAATATAACGATCAAATGGACAACAGTTATAGAAAAAAAATATCATTATCTTTTCAATTTGCTATACGGGTTAAAACAAGATAATTAGGGTATGATATAAAATTAAGATTATTATATTATACATTAGTTGTGGAATAAATCTTAAGATTTTTAGAAAAGTAGTGGGAGTTTTGTTCTTATTTAATTAAAGGGTTAACTACTGTAATAGTCACTTATGTTTCACTCAGTATAGAGTTGATCACCGGTTTTGAAAAACGACCAGTAAGGTTACTTACGTTTTCGAGGCGTAAACTTTTGATCACTCAGCCGTTTGTTGCCGTTAAACACTGACGGATTGCTGACTTGGCAACGAAAAAATAAGGGTAAATTACTGCAATGGCCATTAAAGTTTATCTCATGTACATTTTTGCTCCCCAATTTAAAAAAAATAAACATTATAGTCACTAATGAAAATGTTTCTTTATAATTTCACCCTTGAATTTTTAAAAATTAATTTTTCAACCCTAAAACTTTACAATCAATTAGTATAATAATATTATAAAGGCTTAAATGAAAAATAGGTGCCCAAAGTATACCCTTTTTAAATTTAATTAGGTGCTCAAATTGCTCCTATTTAATAACTAAACTTTCAAATTGCTCCTATTTTTTCACTCTAGATTGTTTTTAATATTATTGTAACATGATATGTCATTTTTTATTATTATTAAATTAAAAATAATTTTAAAATAAAATAACTTTTATTATTATTAAATTTAAAATATATTTTTTAAAATATTACTTCTTAAAATAATTTAGGTGTTTAAAGTATTTTTTTGTAAAAATAGGTGCCCAAATTTACCATAGTTACAATTTTAGTAGTCCGGTTGTTAAATGAGTGTTAGAAAATTTGTCAACCAATTGGTACTTGACACGTGGCATTAATTTTATTAATTTTTAAAGGAAAATACTTAGAACTTTCAAATTATTATAAAATCTCAAAATTTGACAAGCTTCATAAAATAGTCTCTAAATCCCTAAAAATTCCCAAACATCCGCCATCGAATGCCGCCGCTTCCACCGCCAGTTGGACGCCAGACCAAGGCGATCATTTTTCCTAACACAACGTCGTCAAAAACACCCAACGACGTGCAACCAAACGTCAAACACGAAATCGGCGTTCGCGTTTGACGTTTGGCTGCACACCGTTGGGCATTTCCAACGACGTCGTGTTAGGGAAAATTGTTGCCTTTGCCTGGCGACCAAGTGAGTGCGGTCAACGACGACAACTGGCGGCGGAAGCGGCGGTAGTCGACGACGAAAGTTTGAGAATTTTTAGGGATTTAAGGATTGTTTTGTGAAGCTTGTAAAAATTTGAGATTTTATAATAATTTGAAAATTTTGAGTATTTTTCATTAAATTTTTAAAAAAAATAAAATTAATGCCACGTGTCAAGCACCGATTGGTTGACAATTTTTTAACACCCATTTAACAACCGGGCACCTAAAATTGTACCTATAGAAACTTTGGACACCAATTTTTATAAAAAATTACTTTAGATACCTAAATTATTTTAAAAACTTTCAAAATATTTTAAATTTAATAATAATAAAAATAATTTTATTTTAAAATTATTTTTAATTTAAAAATAATAAAAATGACATGACATGTTATAATAATAATAATAATAATAATAATAATAATAATAATAATAATAATGATAATAATAATAATTCAGAGTGAAAAAATATGAGCAATTTGAAAGTTTAGTTATTATATAGGAGCAATTTGGGCACCTAAGTTTAAAAATGTATACTTTGGGCACCTATTTTTCATCTAAGCATTTTATAATATTATTGTACTAATTGATTGTAAAGTTTTAGGGTTGAAAAATGAATTTTAAAAATTTAAGGGTGAAATTATAAAGAAATATTTTTATTAGTGACTATAATGTTTATTTTTTAAATTGGAGAGCAAAAATGTACATGAGATAAACTTTAATGGCCATTGCAGTAATTTACCCTTATTTTTCGTTGCCAGGTCAGCAATCTATCAGTGTTTAACGTCAACAAACGGCTGGGTGACCAAAGTTTACGCCCCGAAAATGTAAGTGACCTTACTGGTCGTTTTTTAAAATCGGTGACCAACTTTGTACTAGGGGAAAACATAAGTGACTATTCCAGTAGTTAACCCTTAATTAAATTATTAAACTTAATTAATAAATTTATATTTTCTTATAAACATATTTACATAATTACATTAATGTAATTAAGGTATATTTATAAGTATGTATACAAGCATGCAACAGTTGCATTTTTTTTTGAAAGATAACAATTGTATGATTTTACATATAACAATCATACAATGTAAGACAAAGATATGAACCTCGTTAAATTTTTTAAACCTAAGTGAATGAAAAAGAGTGCGTTATATTAATATCGATGTAAGTTCGATGACAACACTTAACAAAAAGCTACATCAGAACAAAATAACCGATCTAGGAAACACAATGGTTGTCGAAACCAAAATTAAAGCCACTGCACTGCTTTAGTAACACAACATGACAACACCACACAAACCAATATTTTTGCATACCTATTTAAAAAAATATATATTTTTGACCTTATTTTTAAATTCCTACATCTGCAACAGTGTAATAATTCGAAATCAGTAATATTGCTCCTACATTTTTCTTATAATTTTGTTTTCAAAGTCATTTAATTACAGTAATTTTACCCTTTGACCGACGTTGATCGTTAAAGTGCTGACGTGGCAGTTAACGACGTTGACAAAGTAATTTTTCCCTCAAAATCATGATTGCCCTTGGTTTATTTAGTTTTTGATTAAAATTGGATAAGTGATTTGATTTTTCGAGTTGAACTTTAACAAACAGAATATATGAAAAATCGGTTAACAAATTAGTGTAAATATCCTTTGGGTCCCTGGTTTTAAAAATAAGCAAAGTGAGAACTCTAAAAAAAAATCAAAATGTTCTTCAACTTTTTAAAATGATTCATAAACTTAATAGAAATAAATAAGATATTCAGAAATTATTGAAAGTAAAAATTAATATAAATATTAAAATATATTAGGAATTATAAAATAATAAAAATTAAAATTAAAAAAATAATTTTCATCAAATGATCAAATATAATTATAAAGTTATAAATACAAAAAAAATCAAAAATAAAAAAAACCCATTGAAAACGTGTTCGAATGTTTCTGTTTATACTAAGCTAACTAACATTTCTTGAACATATTATCAATGGAATCGCCCTTCCATTAGGGTAGTAATAAAACTTATCAAATATTAATGAGCATCAGTTTGATGTAGAAAAGCGAAAGAAAATTTGATGAATTTGTTCAATTTTAATATTTTATAAATATTTTTAATTTTTATATTTTATCATTTTATAATTTCTAATACATTTTAATTTTTATATTAGTTTTTATTTTAAATAATTTTTGAATATTTTATTTATTATTATTAAGTTTATAAATATTTGCACTAATTTGTTAATCGATTTTTCGTATATTTTGTTTGTTAAAGTTCAACTCGAAAAATTAAATTATTTATCCAGTTTTATTGAAAAACTAAATAAACCAAGGACAAAATTGCTGTAATTGAATGACTTCGAGGGCAAAACTGCATGAATGACTTTAAGGACAAAATTGCTCCGTCAGCACCGTTAACTGCCATGTCAGCACTTTAATGGTCAACATCGGTCAAAGGAAAAAAATGTTGCAATTAAATGACTTTAAGGCAAAATTACGAGAAAAAAAGAGTAAAAGCAACATTATTAATTTCAAATTACTACAGGAATAAATTTGACCCTTTAGCAATATATATTTAAAATTTTGATAAACTCACAACTGTACAATAAAATACGCCAATACATAATATCAATATTGTGAAACATCAATATTTTTTCTAGATAAGTAGTTGTTTGCATTTATCTAAGAAGAAAAATTCTTTGCTACAGTTTACAAGGCCACTGCCTAATATAAGCTTAGGCTAATCCCCAAGCTATACAAAGGGATGAATGAATAAATGTAAATTTATCTATACCCTTATGTGTAACCTTTTACACGAATAATCCCCTTAATTACATCAAAAATATCAGCCAATAAATGAGAATGGCCACGAAATACCCTGTGATTCTGATCTTCCCAAAGAGTATAAATGGTCGCATTCCAAGAGATCCCGAGAAAAAAAGCCTTCAAATACTTTCCCATCATAGCGTGAACAACCCATGCTCACCCAACACATAAGTCACAAAAAACAATACCCCAATTTTGCAATCTATCTCTGGTAGGGGAGCCTTCTAAGAATTTATATTCCAAAAATGTTGTCAATGTATTCACATTTTAGATATAGTCTACACAGTGTCGAATTTAATTTTTTTTAAGGTGGCACAAGTCAAAATATTCTAGGGTGGGCATAAGTCATAAAAATCTCAAAATTTTAGGGTGGGCACAAGACATAAAATTTAAAGAATAATTCATCAAAATTAAAAAAATGAAGGCAAATGTATGAACTTTGAATAATTCGCCACAGAGTTAAATTTTTTTTGAACAATGGCAACTAAATTTCATCAATAAAAACAATGAAAGAAATTAGATTTACAACACACCCAAAAATAGAGAGAAAAATGTGGACAATAGTCATCAAAACACTCATACATAAAACAATAGAAGTAATTAGATTACAACACACCCAAGCATAGAGAGAAAAATGGGGACAATAGTGATAAAGGAAACGTTTCCCTTGATAGTGACGTCCAACATAAAAATAACTCAGTAACCCGCATAAATTTTTTTTGTCTCTATCGAACGAGACGCTTTACGAAGTGATAAAAGAGTGAGAGCGAACCAAACTATTTGGTAGGATGCTTCGCTTCACAATTCTGATTATATCGACAAACAACCTTTTACCAAATAGGGGATCTAACTATACGTGACCACCGACAAAATCAATATGTAAAACTTTTATTCGATTTTAATATAACAAGAAATTTCAAGGACCATATTGCAAAATTAATAAATTTTTAATTATTCAAAAAGACTCACAAATTGACAAGGTTTCGAACTTAAAATAATTTTTAAGTCAAAATCTTAAACCCCAAATATTTTCTAAGTGTTTTATACTCAAATAGTCAAAATCGGTTCAGGTGTATTGATACGCCCTTAGCCTTATCGATACGGTCTTTAGCTACTGAAATTTCATTTGAACGTAATGACTATAGGGTACCGATACGCGTGTAGTCGTATCGGTACGCCATTCAACCTGGGAACCAATTTTGCCTATGAGTATTAGTACGACCCATAGCGTACCGATACGAGGTGTTTAGATTTTGTAAATTTTTGCAATTAATTTTCGATCGTTGCCCTTGTCAGTTTATTGGAATCACAACTTTAAAAATTAGTTATACCGCACCGGTACGCCCTTAGGCGTACCGATACGAGTTTTTGTTCTCAACTTCCTCAAATTTCAGTGAGCAAAACCAGTACCGATACGATATAGTCCGTACCAGTACGCCTTTATAAAATACACTCTTCGTACCGATATGTCCTCCCGCGTATCGATATCCTTTTGTACAACGACTATTTCTTCTTTTGACAAGTACCGATACAACAACCCGTGTATCGATACCAAGGGATGGCAGACAACATTTATTGTGAGAAAAATGCAGCCCAACGGCTATATTCAATATCTCAACCACCCAAACGGTTAAAAATCAATGGAGTATATAAACAAGTCTCCAAAGCTACAATAACAACTATTGAATAAGTCTAAAGCATTCAAGCACAAATCCAACAATCTTGAACGTATTAAAGTCAAATTCTTGTAACCCACTTGAGTGATCATAGTATTGGGTTTGAGTGAACTTGTATTTGGGCAAACACATTACTTTTGAGAGGATTTTCAGTTTGCTAAACTTCTTCTTGTAAAAAAAGGTTGTTCTTAAAGCTTTGGGTTAAAAAATTTTGAGTTTATAAAAGGTTTCCTCTTGAGCCTAGAAAAAGGGAAGTAATTCTTCGTGAATTTGAAAAAATTCTTAGTGAAAAACTAAGGTAATGGATGTGAACATTGTTAGAAGGTTGGACCACTATAAATCTCTTGTGCCTCTTTTTTTTATCTTTCAATTTGCTTCCCCCTTCATTTTTTAAATTGCGAATTCATCCCTTCTTGGTCATACACCATCGATTAATTATCCTAACACAATCAGAAAACAAATATCGTGAGGGTCTTTGTGTTAACACCAAAACGACTGCTAAGGTATGCGAAAAACGTACCAAAAGTCAAAAGGATCGTGACACAAGAACTGAGAGAAAGCGTGCTACAAGAGTATAGAAAACCGTGTCACAAGGACATATATTTTTATTCAAAATTAAAAAAAACTCAAGAAAAAAGAAAATAAAGGACAAATTATGAAAAAAAATAAAAATGATAGACACATGCTCTTGACAATCAACATTAAAATTGGTGTCTCTGCCAATTAATCAAAAATCAAAAGAAAAGAGGAAGACAACACAAAAAAATTAAGAGAAAACTTAGGTTAGAGAAAGAAGAAGACGACACAAAAAATATTAAAAGAAAATTTAAATTAAAAAAACGACACAAAAATATTAAAAGAAGAAAACTTAAATTAGAGAGAAAAATGTGGCTTGATTTTTTTTTTTTAAATATCCTCCTTATTCTTAACTTCACCAACATCCACCCAAAGTCTACACATTTATTTGCATGAAATTCGACTTCTTTCATACTCATTTCCGTTTGCATGCTTATTCTATTATACTAACGCCAAAAAAATATAAGAATTAACAAAATCAAACGAAATAATTCAACATTGACCAAAGTCGAATCCCTTCGGCCATTATGAAATCATGAGATACCGTTACATCCTAGGTTCGAAAAAACAGATATCGGTAATTCACAAGAATTAAATAGTGCACCTAAATTTCATATTAGAGGGGAATCAGTCTTGAGATCAATTTATGTATGACCTTTACTTTCCTTCTTTGTTAAATAGTGAAATGATGAGTACGAACTATCTTGTCTCAGTGGTTAAGGAAACAATTGTTATTTTTAGAAGTTATATGTTCAAGCACCAACAACTACAACAGTGTAATTGAACATGTAATTACACAAATTCTTAGTAACTGAATAAAAATTTATATAAATCCGACCCAATTTAATGACACCCTAAGAATTTCGCTTCTAAAACCGAATATCCAGTACAGCCCGTGTCACAAATTCTCAGACATACAATGTGGCGTTAACTGTTGAGAGCATTCTCGTTTTATCCGAACATGTGTACTAATGTCCTTCACATACCCACACCCACATCTGTCTTAAAACTTACCTACTTTTAACCCTCTTTTTTCACCCTTCCTTCTCCTCGGAAACCCTAAACAACACAGCAGCCACATGCCCAAACCCTGATTCTTACAATGGCCCGGCCTCCGGAGCTCTCCCTCTCTTCCACCTTCACCCCCAAACCCTTCAACTTCCGCTCCAACTCCTCCCTTCCCACCAAATTCAACCGCCCCCCCTCTTTCAAGATCCTTTTCTCAGCTTCCCAACCACCGCCGCCGCCGTCGAGCTCAAAGCCCGACTCTGCCGCTAAAGCCCTGGACCCTCTCTCCCTCCTCCGTGCTATCCCGGACTGGGCTGATCGTATTCAAGAGCGTGGAATGAGACAAAAACGCGCTCTTTACAACCACGAAAAATGGGTTAATCACAGAACTTCACAACGCCACCTTCGACATTTGCTCTCCAGTTTACAATCGCGTGTCATCTTATCACTGGTTCCGCCCGTTCTAGCTTTTACTTCGGTTGCTATTGTCGTCGCCACTTACAACACCGCCGTGGATTTGCATTGGTTGCCTGGCTTTTTCCCACTTCTGAGAGCTTCTTCGTTGCCTTATCAGTTGACTGCGCCGGCATTGGCTTTGCTGCTGGTTTTTAGAACCGAGGCCTCGTATTCGAGGTACGAAGAGGGAAGGAAGGCGTGGACTAAGGTAATTGCAGGTACAAATGATTTGGCAGGGCAGGTAATCGCCGGGGTTGACAGTTCGGCCGATGATCAGCCCATCAAATCTGCTCTCTTGCACTATATTATGGCTTTTCCTGTTGCACTTAAGGTGAGTTTAAGTAAGAAATTCAACATTTTGTATGAAGTATGAAGGAAATTCTGATCGGAATGTCGTTTTTTTGTGCAGTGTCATGTTCTGTATGGCTCGGATATTGGCAGTGATCTTCAGAATCTGCTTGAAGTGGATGATTTAGCAGCGATACTGAACTCGACGCATCGGCCTCGCTGTGTAATCGACTTCATTTATCAGAGCCTTAATGTGCTGAACTTAGAAGAATCGAAGAGAACTAAATTGGTATCTCCCTTCTCGGGAAATATCCATCTTGTATCTGGTTGTTTGCAGTAGTCTTATGGTCACATTTCATTGCAGGAGTCGACGATCTCGTGTTTCCATGAAGGAATCAGTGTATGCGATCAACTCATGGGGATTCCGATCCCTCTATCGTACACTCGGTTGACATCGAGGTTTTTGGTCCTATGGCATCTTACTCTTCCTATCATACTATGGGATGATTGCCATTGGATTGTTGTCCCTGCTACTTTCATCAGTGCTGCTTCCTTGTTCTGCATAGAAGAAGTATGCATCTTTTTCGGTGTTATGATTTATCCCCTTCGTATCGGAGTACGGTTTTTTCTTTTGTTTCGATCTTTAAAAGCTCCATTCATGTTGCAGGTCGGTGTTCTCATCGAGGAGCCGTTCCCAATGCTACCCCTTGACGAGCTCTGCATCGTAGTGCAGAACAATATAAAGGAAACGATCGCGACGGAGAAGGATATTCAAGCAAGGGTAAAGGGAAAAAGAAAGACGCACTCTTACAAACATTCACCAAACGGTTGCCCCAAAACATAGTGTTAACAGGGTAATCGGCTTATCGTGAAAACATGTTTTTCGCATTAATTCAAGGCTAAATAGCTTTGCCTTTTGCTACCTAGAATCTAGATGTACATATAGCATGGTTGAACCATGCATAAAGAAATTATAATCATAGGATATCTATGTATATTGTACACAATTTTCTGATAAATACAAGAAAAATTGGCTTCACAAGTTCTGCAACTTTAGAAAACAGTTCCAAAATTCCTGCAGTTTCTTATGTCATATCACATGCCAGTTTACAAGTGCTAGATTCTAACCATGTTCACCAACTAATTTATGCCTAAGGTTATATATTAACTACCCCTAGTTGTGGATTGCTCCACATTGTGTTCCCCCAGGGTTGAGTTCCATGGAAATGCTTGGTGAAAGCTTTTTCTTAGATTCTCAAGTTAATTTTTACCATTTGAAATGAAATCTTCGTTTTGATGTAAACAACAACCTGAAGTGGCAAATCAGTAAAGGAAACCAAGAGAACTTACATTTTGACTGGTTCGAGGTTTATATACGAAGAGAGATCCAGATTCGAATCCTCGTATGCACTTTTGTCTGCAACTATTTCAGCTGTTTACCACCTATTTATTGACCAGCCGCTTATTTTTTGTAGAGCACATGTGACGAGAGAATTAGTCGCTACTATTGTTTCCTTTGAATTTTGAAACATCTCCAAAATAAGGTTCATGAGTGTTCTAAACTTATCATTTTTACTATTATTTTTGTTAAAGGAAATGTCCAACATTCTTGGTAGTTGAGATCAGAAGAAAGTATACTAGTCCTAATTACATGAACTTCCTTGTTCTAATTTAACATTACAAGCTACTTGTTGGTTATTGGTTGTAATCTAATTACGTTAGAGAAAACAGTAGTTTAAGCATATTGAAATGACCATGTTAAATGTTTTTAAAAGTAATAATCAGGGTCGGATGCACATGTGCTTGAAGGGGTACAATTGCACATTCATTTGGGGGATTTTTTTAGTTTAGTGTTAAAATTTTCTTTAAAAAATTAGTTTAGTAGATGAGAAAAAAAATTAGAAATCTATGTACCCATGTAAAAAAATATTTTAAACCCATTCTTGAATTTCTAATTAGGGATGGGTATTTTACTCGATCTAGTCGAGTTTCAACCCAACCCGGCCCGATTGAGTCGGACTTTTTTAATGAAAAAATTAAGTTATGGTCGGGTTTTTATTAAGGGCAAACTCGAGTCGGTTCGGGTTTAGGATAGAAAATATCCGACTCGACTCGGGACTAATTGTGTAATTTTCTCCTAAATTTTTTGGGATATTTATAATAATACCCTTTCTTTATATTTTTTATAACTAGGTCCTTAAAATTGAATTTTTATTTACAATTTAGTCCTTCAAATTATATTTTTTACAATCAAGTCCCTTAAAATTTATTTTTTTACAATTAGGTCCGTAAAATTAATTTATTTCTGTAGGTCGAGTCGGGTCAGGTTTAGTATATTTATTTTCGAGTCGGATCGAGTTTTTAAAGAATATATTTAGGTCGAGTCGAGTACAAGTATTTATTTTCGAGTCGGCTACGGGCGGGCCAAAAATCTAACCTTACCCGACTTGTGCTCATCCCTATTTCTAATCCACAGCTGAAAATAACATAGGCTATTCTCTAACATAAGTGGATATGTTAGACTTTTCGGAGCTTGTTCTATATTTTGAAGTGCTCTTGATTTAAAGTCCTTCCCTTGTACTTTTTAAAAGGTAGGGGTATAAATGAACACATCATTCGATTAATTGTTCGTGAATTGTTCATATTATTTTTATTCATGTTCATTTATTATGCTAAATAAGCGAGTATGAACAAAATTTTTATGCTTATTTAATAAACGAACGAACACGAAGAGAACTGTGTTCAATTTGTTTATTTTCACGAACAAGATAGTTTATAAGTTCGTTTATCGACTCGTTTATAAGCTCATCTACCCGTTTTCCCTTTTCCTTTTATTTTTTATATTTTAAATATGGCTTAACTACAAAATAAGTGCCCAAACTAGGTATCTTATTTACAATAGGTGTCTAAAGTATATTTTTACTGAAATAGGTGCCTAAAGTTTCATTTTTAGTTTGCTTTAAAGTCAAATAAGGCACCTACTTTGGCCAAAAAAAATTAGGCACCTATATCAGAAAATGAGTATATTTTAAGTACTTATTTTATAGTTAAGCCTTTAAATATTGGTGAAGGTAAGAATTAAATTGAAGAGATAATAAACTTTAGAGTTCATACTATAAATTTTGAGGAGCTTAAGGACTAGTTGCATAATTTTATCATTTTATTTACTTGGTATTGTTTTATTTATTTAGTTTTGTTTGTTTAATTGATATTTATGAAGATATAAGCAAACATTTTTACGGAAGTTAAATGAATATATTTACGAATGTTAAATAAATTAAAGAATAATATGAACATATTAAATAAAATAAATAAACGAACACAAAATTAAAAATTTCAATAACACCTTAAGAAAATAAATAAATAAACACAAATATGATTTTATTTGTTAAAGTGTGATTCATTTACATCTTTGAACTAAAAAGGCTTTTAATCATTTCTGCCCCCACATTTTAGTGTTTCGAAAATTGAAATCAAAACGCAAAGGAAATTTCTCAGACCGCAGATTTACCGTTTAAGCTCGAGTTTTCAAATTTCAAAACCCTAACGTTCTCCCAAAAGGAAGAAAAAAACCCCAATCAATTTCAAATCTTCGAATTTAGTCCATGGCCCTAAACAACAAACACAAATCCGTTGAGACCCGCATCGACAATCGGCGAGCTGAGTCGGAGCTTGACTCCGAAGAGGACTTGGAGGAGCTGGAATCAGATGTGAAGAAAATGGCGGAGAAGATTCTAGAATACAGATCCACTATTCCGGATCAGCTCCATACCACTCTAGCTTCAGTTCTCTCTTCTCAAAGACCCAACTTTCCCGATGTCGGGTCGGAGCCTGGATCATCCGGAGAGCTTAATCCAGGACCAGGTAGGTCCGTAAACTCTTTAGGGTTTGTGAAACCGGGATAGACAAATCTCTCTTGATAATTGACTTAATAGATTTGGTTTTCATAGATTCAGAAGAGACGGAATCAGAGCGAAGAATGAAGGAGAAGATACAGCTACTTAAAGAGAGAATTTCAAGTAACGTTTCAGCGATGCCGGTGATCGTGAATCGAATGAAAGAGTGTATTTCCAGGATGGAGAAGCTAAATTCCGGCACCGGCGCTATACATCCTGCTTTTAAGAAGAGGAAAGTAGTTCATCAATGAAGGTTGATTTTCATACGGTTCATCAATGGTGATTGATTTTTCATGGACTTTTTAACCTTGCAGCTATGTAATTACTTGATGAAAGCAATTTTTTGATTCCCCTCCCGGTTCTGAGGCTTTACATTAATTAATCCGGATCTACTCGCGCCCCACACTTAATTTTGGTGGATGGGTTTTTTAGTGAGAAAATTTTAAGGCCTTGAACTCGAAATTCCGATACCAAGCTGACCGACTCGCGTCCCACGCTTGATGAAATTATTGATTTCCTTGTCTGTAACCTAATGCCTCTCGGTTGATAATCTACAAAGGGGGCATCATTGTATTGATATGCAAATCATTTTAGGTGTGTATTTTATGTTATGAGTTCTTTTCCTTGGGCATATATAGACAGGAATAAGTAGGATCATTCAAACATTTCAGAGTGTCTTTAGTTAATGGAATATAAGATTAGTTTTGAGAATAAGATTTGCGGAATGTAAAATTGAAGTGTGCATGAATCATAACTCTACCAAGAATTCGAAACACATGTTTTCTTGCCCAATTCACCAATTGCATAGATTTTTCTGATCAGTAATTGAAGTAAAATGACACCTGAGCATGTAGAAGAATCCTAAGATCACTTTAAAAATATCTAAAAGTTTTCTCCCCATCACTTCCAAACCTACTCCATTTCTTTGGTGGATGTGAGCTGCTCATACCTGCAATTGCTTCCGAGAAGATTTCTGATCCAATACGTAGCAAGAAGTCCGGTGAAACCCGGCTTGATATAGAGCATAAATCCATTCAAGTTTCAGTCAAATTATGCTTTCTACGCACTCTTCACTGTGGACCAGGTCTCACCATCTCATTGAAACACGCATATCAGGAACTCTGGCCAAGCAGGCAAGCGAATAGCATTAGGAAGACCACATATCAGTTGCTATTGAGCTAAATTATGCGTGCAATATAAACGAAATAGATTACGTAAATATCGCTAAGCTAATTAATTATCTAAGAAAATTCAAAGTAAACTCCAAAACGGAGTGAGCTATTCACACTTTATTATCTCGGAGGACAACGTTCATTTCAAATAGTACACCACTCGGCACTCAGGATAGATTTTATTATTCCACGACACATTACCAAATATCAATATGACACAGTAGTTCAAAGCTTTGAGACAGTCGACGGACTTGGGGGCATAACCGTCCTAAGCAATGCTTCTTGAGTCAATGATACAACAAGCTGCAAAATCACGAAATGATGATTGGGCCGATGGCACAACAAAAGGATTTGGTGGAAAACGGGAAGGAACTATGAGATAAAGGAAGGGTAAACTAAATACCTCTCCCTTTCTGTTGAACATTTGGCCCGAAACAAAGCCACGGGTGACGCAGGCCGTAGGACTTGCAATCTGCGTGACATTGGTTCCATTAACGATTTTCTTCCATTAAGAAAGTGAAAAAATCCAAACATAATTCATACGTGAGAATATACTTCATCTTAAACCTACCACGAACAATAACCAGTCGTCGGCTCTAAGTTGCCTGTGGAACCACATCCTGGTAAACACGAACAACAGTGTAAACAATGTCATTGTATACGTAAACTTTCTAAACAGATGCAAGCAAGCGGATAAATTTTGGGTTGTGGAATAGGTGGCTGATGCGAGGAGCAGATGCTTACGAGTGGTCCAGGCTAAGGGAAGCTGACTGAAAACCTTTTCTGCGGTGCGGGTTTAAACTAACACTACTAAAAATCAGATCTGAAGCAAAGGCAACTACACATCTGCAAAATACAGAATCGATAAAAGATAAGAAAGCCTCCAATCTATATATATATGTTGCCATATGCTTGTAATTGTCTGGTAAGATGGAGAAGTAGAGTAGATGTGTGTGCGCACGTGGTCATGGACAGAACAAACTCAAGCAAGTAAGCTTACATTTGCCAAGTCTTGAGCAGAGCAAAAGTAGAAAGGTATATGTATAGACAAAAACAGAAGTATTTAGAATTCAAAGGGATCACTGACCTATGCAAAGCTTGGTCATCTGAAAGTTTTCCTTTGGCTCTAAACCAATACCTCAAACTATAAAGCAAAATATCATTCTCAAATAAGATATGGCACCGAACTGAAAAATGATAATGTGGCAGCTAAATTGGTTAATGCATATTAATATGTATCTCCATGTGCATTGGAAAAGCTAAGATTCTGAAACACCAAAAAAATGGCTAACCTTGGTTCAGATTTAGTCTGGTTTGTTTTAGTGTTAGGTTCACAAAACCTTATCTCTATGGGCCAAGGAACAAATTTTGTTGTGGCCACCTTTCTCCGGTAACTCCTGGAACAAGAGATTGTGAGGCATTGCAAAGAACACATAAAAAACACACACACACACACTATCCAAAGACATAAATATAAGGCCATCAGATACGGTTTTTGCCCTTTTTTGTGTGTGTGTGTGGGGGGGGCTCAAGTTTACAACAAAACAAAAAAGTAACCAAGTAAAAGTATAGAATAAAACGAGATAAGAAACAAATGTATTGAGATCATATTAACGTTTTGAACCATGGCAAGTTACATATATAAATAAGATATAGTATCAGTGTGAGTGCTAAAATTCTGACATAGGAAGACGGGGATTGGTGAGACGTGATTCTCGTATCTCATCCAATGACAGAAGCTGCAATAGGTCAAAGGGTAATCCTGTTATCCAATTATTCACCACACCAAATGACTGGAAATGTTAACTTAAAAACTTAAGCATATGTTAGTTACCCCATCTGGAGCTGGCACAACTGGCATCATTGCTTGATGATCAAACCCTTCTTCTTCTTTCTGTAAGATCAACACATGCAAAAGTACAAGTGACCTAAGATGCTGCTACTACTCATTCAGCAGTTCTAAAAAGGTATAATAATAAACAGAGAACAAGCTGCTGGGTAACATATTGTAGTACATATCATCATTAGCAAAATCTACCTCCGCAACTAAAAATGTAGTATCTTCTTCGCGTACATTTTATAGATAAAATAATTGGATTATTAACAAGTTCAAAAGGGAAAATTCAACTTGTGTTCTAATGCTTTGGTAAAAGAATAGACCGATCTAGTACTTATCTTTAACATTATTTAATACCACCACTCATACTATTTTATCCCATTGATATCAATCTACAGATAGTATAACAGAAAGTGACTATTCCATGAAGATGAAAAAGCGGACCATGATAGTTCTTCACAGATACAATAATATAACAGTTACCTGTCAATATTTGTTTAACAGTCAAGCTCATATGAAAAACTAAATGAGTTGATAATTGAAGAAATAGGAAAGTAGATGGGAACCATTGAATATAAACTGAGGAAGATGCTTCATACCTGAAAGGAGGCTAATAATGTGAATATGATGTTTCCTTTTTGTATTGCATCTACTCTGCGGGTAGCAAAGTTTCTACCATCACGTAGACGATTAACTTTATATATTATAGGTACTGTAAAAAAGTATGTGAAGGTGTAAATATTTGCTGTTGCAAAATTTTTCACTTGTACTGCTAATTATAATCTCAAGATGAATCAGTGATTTAACATGCAAAGTTCAATAAGCAAAAACAATGTAAAAGCTATGATTTATTCATGATACTACTTTTTCTTAATATAATGGATGTTCAAAAACATTACTCATAGCTAGAACAGCATGATCAATATCTTTCACCCCCACCATAATTTCTAAAACAAATTCTTAAGCAACAAGGTCAAATTGAAAATCTTTTAGAGGCTAAAAGTGAAACAAAATTGCTTATCCATCTTGCTGCATTTTTTTTTCATTTTAATAAAAGAGGGTAACACGTTTAATATTTTTTCTATCTACATGTACATGGCACCTAATATTTTCATCTCTCAGACCATGAGTCATGGCATATCTTCTGCCTTCTTTACTCACATTATCTAACTTCAATTTAAAAAGTACTGGAGGCTAGGATATCCTTCCAAATGACAGAGATAGAGAATGAAGAATAAAATTTATTAGCTTGGACATTTTCAAACTGTTAAAATTATGAAGATTAAAAATGTGGGATTATAGTGTCATGCAGAAATCTTGTTAAACTGTAAAAAAAAATCAACAGTAGGAAATTTCTAAAAACCAAAAAAGTATGATGAATCTATTTACAGCAATAATGCTCACAGGTAAGGCACTTACTATTAAAATCCCCAACCATAAGAAAATAAGAGTGCAAACTATGGACAATTTTAAGAGAATCAACTGTTTTTGATGCAGCAGCCAGTGCCTGAATAATCGTGACAGAAAAGAAAGAAGCAGTTACCTCAGTTTAAACAGCATGATAAAGTCCATCAAGTCAATTAAACAACTTGATGTTGACAAATCAGAAGTAATCACCATGCTTACATATTATGAAACGAGCCAAGTTTCTTTATATTTTCTCTCAGATTCTATGCAAAAAGTGTACTACCTTGGTATTAACTAGACATCAACCTCTATATTTAAGTAGTTATATATCCTTATATATCCATATAAATAAACTAATGGGCCACAGCATGCCATATTTACCATTTGGTCAACAGTCAAGATGTTTGGTGTTTGAGTGCCAGCAATTTTAAATCATTTGTATGAATCAGAAAAAAATATGTTAGGCCCATCATTTAACCTCACAAATTACCACTAGAAACTTAAAATCTTCACCTAAAACAACAGCGGTGAAATCATTGTCTATCATAAGCATCAAGCACACAAGTAAATAAGAATGAAGCATACTAATTTATGCTATCATATAAGGTAAACGTGAGGAACCTCAGGTAGACAAGAAGGATGAAGGAGAGAAAGATGTTTAAACATACCTGTCCAATCAATTGCCCTCCAAAAACCTTACCAAATTTCGGTGCATCTGGCAAAGTAATACCTTGGAATATATTTAACTTCAATAAAACGGAAGAAACAAGTCTTAGTATAGAGGTTATAAGAAGAATCTTGTTAGATCAATTGTTTTCCAATACAGTAACATGTTTCTAAAAGGAAAGAAAAACGTCACAATTAAAAGTATACCAAGAAAACATGAACTCTAAAACTTCTCACTCATCCTAATGGCAATATAATAAATAAAAGAAAATGACACTAGAAGAAGCATACTTCTATTGGCTCCAAATGCAATATACTTTCCACAAGTGCACAAGTCTCATGCGTCTTATCTTCGCTCCAGATAGATTTTGACTGAAGCAAAGTGCAATGCTCATGAGGTAGAAACAGGCAGGTCAGCTGTAGTAACAGGTAGTCCACATCATTTTATGACCGAGTATATTTTCATAAGCCTGAGTGATTGGGATGATCTAATCAAGAAACGTATGCAAAAGGGAACTAAAAAGCACGAAGCTATACCTTAGTTAAAGCGACTATATCTGCCACATGAGCCGATGTGGGATTAACTGCAAAAGCAAGCACAATCATATTCAATTTAGGATTAATTTCTCCATCATTAGTTGAGTTTAATCCCCTATTCGTATTAAAACGGGCCAATAATAAAAAAATCTGCAAAAATATCACATGAAGGGAAGATAGAGAAGCTTTAACCATGGCCAAAGTAATCATATCTTTTCAACTGATACTCAAGTCGGTTTTCTTCTTCAGAATGGACTGATCCAGATACTTCAGCCTATAAACCACGAAATTGAATCTCAGCAAAAAGGACTCTATTTAGTTTAGATTTTTGCTTCTAAAAACAACCAAACGGAAGGAATAATAATGTGCGTAAATAGGAAGGGGAAAAAGGAAAACAGACCTCTCCTTCCCATATAAAATATATCCCGTCTCCAACTTCTCCTTCCCTAACGACATAATCTCCTTTCTCTGCAACGCAAATTATTTTAAGCAAATCAACAAACAATCAGTTTAATACATTGTAGATTGATCTAACCCGATGAAAGATTCTGTTCGGTAGCATACAAAGCAAATCATAGAAAGAAAAAAACAGGCGCAGTCACGCGGATCAAATGAAAAATCAAATCGCAAATATTCCAGTAAACTGAATTTGGATCAGAACTTCAAAAATTACCGTAGTGCTTAAAACCAACGAGTTCGGCTATTCTCTTGAACGAAGAACTCGGCAGTCTCTGCAGCAACGGAACGTTGCCTAAAAACTCGATCACTGCAAAAAAATGAAAGAAAAACAAAAGATTCCACAGAAATTGGAGAAACTTGGCTCATAATTTATAGCATTTTCTGGTTGACCAACTGGGGATTAAACATTTATAGCATCTTCGAATAAAAACGGAAATATTCACCTGCTTCGGTGTTCATAATGGTAAGATATTAAATGCTTAAGGCCGAAGATGGAAATTGAAGAAGAGATGACTGGAGTGGAGTGGGAGGAATAAATAAGAACTGCCAACCGGGGAATCTGGGGAACAAGTGTTTGCGGGTGTATTCCACATTATTTCTAGGGTAAACAACACCATTAGTTACTAAACTATTCCTGCTTTTCTGTTTTGACTACCAAACTATAATATTTTGCAAAACTATCACTAATGTTACGTTTTTCCCCTATTTTGATTACCAGTGTTACTTTTTTTTTTGTCACCAAAACATTAGTTTTTCTATGATTTTTTAACCGTGGATGATCAAAATATGTGAAAAAGCGTAACGTTAGTGATAATTTTGTCAAAAATAATAATTTGGTGATTAAAACAAAAAAATATGAATAGTTTAGTGATCAATGGTATTGTTTACCCTTATTTCTATTGAAAAAACCCACGTGTTTCTTAAGTAGTAATAGTTTCGGATAAGTTCTATTGTTCTATTAATTTTATAAATAAAATTATTTAATGTTTTTATGGATATTTATCTATGTATAGAACTTTATCTATGAGATTTAATTTACTTTATTATTGGGAATATTATCTTCATTAATTAGAGTTAAATATATTATGTACTTCTTATGTCTATAAATAAATGAAGTCATTATATAGAAGTCTAGTTTTTTAGATAATAATACTAATATCTCTTTCTCTCATCTCTTTGTTATTTTATTCTTATTCGTTGTTTTTTGTTATTTTATTCACAACACGTTGTCAGCACGAGACTCTAATCAACTGAGATCTTCATCGTTCGAATCCAAAAAAAAGTTACCGAAAAGAATAAATTTGATTATAGAAAGAAACTAAAGATAATTTTTCTCTCTCATGTTTTAGCTATTGATTGTCTTACTCTTTATATTTTTTTTGAAAATAATGGAAGCATGTTTAATTGCATCGAATTCAATCTCGCTAAAAAAAATGATCTCTCAAGCGACCCAATCCATATCAAGGGGATCGTGGGGAGAAGATGATTATCAATCTCCATATTATCTAAATTGTAACAAGGAATACAAAACCAAGAAAAAGTCCTCAAGTCCTTAGAGAATGGCTGTCAAAAATCCACATTATGAGATAGATGCGCGTAGCATGCCTAAGAGTCCAAGGCATATCAATTGCAATCGTTTAAGGTCTTATTCACGATTTTTGAGTATATTTACAGATAAATATTTTTTTTACGGATTCTTAATATGTAATACGGTAAATGTTTTTTTTATTTAACCATATTTTAAGTTTTACATGATATGCTTAAATGACTTGGAAAGAGACGTGACGTAAAGAAATTATGAGAAGTTGTTTCAGTCATATGTTATGACTCTTTTGTCCTCGAGAGAAAAATTATTATCGGTAAACTTTATTTTTTTAAATTATGATTTTAATGTGCGATAAATCATGGTGAATTTCAATCTATAAAAAGATTGTTATAAAGTCTATATTTGCTCGAAAGCAATATTTTTTCTTTGTCGAAAAACTCGATCATAGACTTCTCCCAATTTCAAGTTGCAAAAATTCGTCTTGATCCAAAAAGTTTTATGGGAGGCATTCCCTGAAGTGAATGTGAGATTTTATAATAGAAAGAAAAAATGCCACATTAGTAGTTGTGGTCATTGTTGAAGGCATGGACATAGATATTATGGTCATTTTAAAAATACTTCTACCCACGAGTAGTAAAATTATAAGGATGATAAGAATGATAAAAGATCATTCTAAGAAAGTAAAATTATTTTTATTACCAATGCTGAAAAATCAACAATCATTGAATAATAAAGGAAAGAAAATAGAAGTAAATTTTGTTTGCGAAAAATGATGAAGATATTGGTCCAAATTATTTGGACATTGCTGGTCCAACTCATTTGGACGTTGTTGATTTCCTTATAATCCTTGAAGGAAATAAATTATCTTCTAATTATTTTCATAACTTTAAAGAGAATTATTTATCTTTTTATTTATTTTACTGTTTATTTACTTTACATATTAATTATTTATGTGTTATATTTATATATTATGGTATTTATTTTTTTAACATGATTACTTATCAAATATAATTCATGGTGATGATTTATGCTTAGCAAAAATATAAGATATATATTTTTCATTTAATGCAAGGGAAAATGTGAGTACTATATCTCAAAGTACTAAAATGTTGATGCTCTAGAAGAGTAATAAGTTCTTGAGAGAAACCACATTATGAAAGGTACAGAACTGCGAATATTGTAAAAATTATCGTTGATGATAATAATATCGTCATCACTAGAAGTGGAAATTTTAAGAAAGCAATACGAGTTCGTAAAATAATCCTTCGAAAATTATAGATAACATAAGTTATCAATTGACATTTGAAATAAGCCAATGTGTATATAAATTTTGGTAGCCATAAGTCAATGGAAAGCTCTAGAAGAGCTATATATTGCTACCGAAAGATAATTTCTATTGAAAACTCTGAAATAGCTAAATATATTCCTATTCAAAGGAACAATTTTGATGGTTGTACTAGACATGTACGTGTGAAATTGAATCTCATGTTTTGATAAACTAAAAGTTTATCAAATTCAGAAATATATACACACACATGTATATAGTTGATATGATCGGTTAGACATCATGATCAATAATGATTGAAAATTATTGAGATTTACATGCATATGTATTAAAAGAACCTGGAGTTATCGTGGTGCTTATTCTCAAAGGAATTAATTAAATTTTGCTTATTAAAGAACATGAAGTTCTTGTGTTGCTTAAAGGAATTGATTAAATTTCACTTACTAAAAGAACCTGAAATTCTTGTGTTGCTTAAAGAAATTGATTAAATTCCACTTACTAAAAGAATCTGAAATTATTGTGTTGTTTGTTCTCAGAGAATTTTATTGATCACACTTACCAAAAGAACTAGAATTTGAAGTTCTTGTACTGAAGTTGAGACCGCATGCCTTGCATATCTGAATAAAATATGGGCTCATATATCCACAAATGTGAAAAGTTTTATATGATTTTAGTATATGCATCTACATTGTTTTATCAACTTATAACCAGAAGTTTGTGAGATTGATTCTAAAAGGATTCGGATTATGCAATTAGACTATTCGTCTTGCAAAAGCTAGTGGGTTTATATTTCAAGCTACATCAGTTGTTACAAAGCCTATTAATTATGAAAAATATAGTTTAGCAAAATTTCAATTGGATGCCTCATCTTTAATAGCTAAACTATGAGAACAAAAGAGTTATTATTTATATGGTGTTTCCATATAGCAACACTTATACGCATCAAACCAACGAGTTATACTAAACTTCCCGTTATGATTGGTTTTTGGTCAGAAGCCATACATTTCTCATTTTATAATTTTTGAATGTGCAATATATTGTTGAATTGCTCAACCACAACGCAAAAAATGGGTAAATAAAAAGGGTTGAGAATATATATTGACTATTGAGAATGAGTCTCCTTTTATGTTTAAATTCTTAAACATTAATTGGAGAAACATTTATGACATGATTTTCTCAACACTACGGGATATAATAATTAGCTGGATAGAGGAAAATGAATTATCATTGTATAGATCCTCGTATATGAACTAGAAGTTCATAAGATAATTCATGTTAGGCTAAAGGGGTACTTTTACCCCTGAGTTCAACCCAAAAATGCAATTTCGCCCCTCGTCGAAAAGTGCACCCAATGTGGCCCTCCAGTTCATGAAATCAATCAAATTGACCCTTTGACCGACGTTGATTGTTACAATGTTGACGTGACAGTTCACGGTGATGACGTGGCAGTCCATGATGTTGATGTGGTGGTTAACGGTGCTGACGTGACAGTACACGTGGGATGATGACGTGTCAGTCCATGATGTTGATGTGGTGGTCAACGGTGCTGACGTGACAGTACACGTGGGATGATGACGTGGCAGGAGGGGGCTGAAATGATTATTTTAACCGAATTTGAGGGCATAATTGATTTTTTTCTCGAATTTAGGGGTGTAATTAAAAGTTCAATAACTTATTTAATCTTTAAGCTAAAAAAATAAAAACTATTAACATTTAAATATTCATAAAATATTAAAAAATATAAAACACCATAATGAATTAAATATAAGTAAAAACATTAAAGTTGTAAATATAAAAAATTTAAAAATATTTATAAACTATTGGATAATTTTTTGATTGTTTCTCGTTATGCTACGCGTACTAATGTTCTTTGAATATATTTTCAATTGAGACATCCTTGTATTAAAGTATTAATAAAGCTAAAATTTTCTTTCATTTCTCTACATCAAATATTAATGAGCATCAATTTAGGGTAAAAAAGCGGAAAAATTTGAATATTGTTACTCTAGTACAATGCTGATTCCACTAAGAAAAATTAACAAATAGTAATACTCAAAGTGACGAAGTCGAATTTTTTTCCATAAAAATATTTAATTTTTTTAATACTTTATAAAAAATTATTAAATTTTTACATTAAATTTTATCATTTTTTAATTTATAATATATTTTAATTTTTTATATAATTTTTATTTTCAGTAATTTTTAGAATTATCCTCACTTAATAAAAGTATTTATCTAGTTTTAATATTTTAAAATTTTTAATAATTTCATAAATTCTTATTTTTCAACTTAAATATTAAATAAGTTATCAAACTTTTAATTAAAATCAATTATGCCCATAAACTCAAGAAAAATCAAGTATGCCTTCAAATTCGGTTAAAATAATCAATTCAGTCCCTCCTGCCACGTCATCATCCCACATGTACTGCTACGTCAACATCGTTGACCACCACGTCAACACCATGGACTACTACATCATCACCGTTAACTACCACGTCAACACCGTAACGGTCAACGTCAGTCAAATGGTCAATTTGATCGATTTCATGCACTGGAGGGCCACATTGAACGCACTTTTCAACGAGGGGCGAAATTGCATTTTTTTGGTCGAACTCAGGGGCAAAAGTACCCCTTTAGCCTTCATGTTATTACATGTCAACTGCCAGACATATTTACTGACCTAACGAGAGTAATTAAGTCTCATATACCAGCTGAAATACTCTAAGTTTAAATTACATGTTAGAGCGAGAGGATGTAAATCATGCATAAAACATGATAGTTGAAATGGTTTCAATGATCAAAATTCTCGTAAATGAAAAGTAATATGAGATGGTCATATATTGGAGGCGGGTGCTCCTGATGAGACCCAAAACATAACTAATAATAAAACTCTAGAAGAGTTTCAGGTACCTGAAAAGATTAAAATCTTGAAGATATCTCGATGAGTTATGTCACTACGAGAATGGAACAAAAATAGAAAAGTTGTCGACAACGATTTTGCAAACAATTTTACATAGAATACTTTTATAGAAGTAAAGAAAGAAAACGAGGATCTTGTATAAGAATTTATAGATGTTGAAATGATTGGCCAATATAGAAAGACGCTTTGAACTTCCAGAAGTGAAGTATTTAGACTAGTAGTCCAAACACCTAAATGTGTAATGCAAATGAAGCACAAATAAGTAGTCGTAAATACGACTTGACTTATGATTTATGAAGAGTTTTAATTACTTCATGGTGGATGCAATTAATTTAACAGTTATGAAATATATTACATGCGTCTAATTATTTATGGACCCCTATTTATCCTTAAAGGATTTAAAATGCTAGAAGCATTTGGAAATTTTTGAGGAAATTTATTTAGACATGTCACATTGAATATTTTGGCACATTTGATATTATCGCCTTAGTGAGTACTAATTGAGGAAATATTGCAAGAATGATCAGATTTCCTTATGTATTTTATAAATGAGTTTTGGATAATATTTATTATGATAATTTGAATTTTATTAAAACTCTTGAAGAAATTCAAATTGGAAACTCATGAAGAACTTTCAAAGCATTTGATGAAAGTATTTAAGAAAAAGAATCTTGAGATGTGTTTTTGTCTCGGCTTAAAGATAGAGCACTTAAATATGCATTTTTTGTCTATGAATGGACATAAGCTGAAAGAATTTTAAAGAAGATTAAATATGGATAAAATATATCTATTGAGTATCTCAATAATTGTAAGGTTGTTGGATGTGAATAAAGATAATAATATATTTTCTTGGTCTTGAAGCACCATATATTAGTTAGTCAAGAAATATATATGGATATACAAAGATCATTACCTTTAGATCTTCAAATATTCGTCGATGCCTCATCAAATCTTGAAGAAATATTTATTATGCACGAGGCAAACCAAAAATGTGTTTGGCTAAGACCATTGACCCAACATATCCAGAAGATATGTGATTTACTTTCACAATATATGATACAAATGTTATCTTGTGTAGAGGTAATGAAAGGTGGATACATCATGAAACATATTACTCCAAAGTTTCATCTCTCGCGATCTCTAGAAAAAGTATTCGAGATTGAATTATGAAGATACAAAGATCTTCTGTGGTGTTTTCATGAGGGGGAGTAAATACGCATTGCACTCTTTTCCCCTTAATCAAGGTTTTGACTCAATGACTTTTCTTGATAAGGTTTTTAACGAGACAACATGTTATGCGTATCAAAGATGTGTGTACTCTTTTTTTCTTCACTAAATTTTTTTTCCCACTGAATTTTTATCTTAGTAAGGTTTTGCACATTACCTTCACAGACATCCAAGGGGAGTGTTATGAATATTTATCTATGCGGATGTCTATAATGATAAGAACTTTATCTAGGAGATTTGATTTACTTTATCATTAGGAATATTATCTCCATTAATTATAGTTATAAATAGATGAAGGCATTGTACACAAGTCTAATTTTTGGATAATAATACGAATCTCACTCTTTCTCTCATCTCTTTGTTATTTTATTTTTATTAATTGTTCTTTGACATTTTATTCCCAACAAGTGTTATTAATTAAGTCATTTGTGATTAAAATTTACATAAAATTTGAATCCACGAAAGTTAAATGAAGATTTCATTATGTGTGTGTAATGAGTAAGTACATTTATGGTGAAGTTTCCCGATCAATATAGACTACATCTACAATGAAAATACCTTTGAATAATTAAAGAGTACACCCATCCTTACCGTCCTCTGAAGTTCAATGCAGATTTTGTGATCTTTAGATGGGTTCATACTTTTTTTTGAAAAAGAAATTGTATGATTAAAGTTGAAGATCATATAAAATATGTAATGATATATGTCTCGTTAAAAAATTTCCTTAATTATAAATAGAAAAAAGAGTGCAATGTATCATTGTAGCCGATATACAAAAATCATCCCTAATGCAAAATAATAACTCAAACACTCAAAAAACACTCCATACAACAAATCAGTTATCAACTCATCATTTCATCAGACAATATCCACACAACACATAGATCAACATTGCAACCATGGGTTCATACTTCATACACTCTTCTAATTTTTACCTTTTTAATTTTCACCAAAGTAAAATATTAAATAAAAGTTGTTGTACACATTAGCTCAAGAAGGGCACTTGGCTCAGCGGTTGAATTTTTTTTTTCAATCGTTTTATGAATAATTTAGTTTTAAATTTTATTTATATTAGATAGTGACATGTGTTATCATTTAATAATAATCAAATGTATAATTTCTATTATCTGCCTTTAATGACAAGTGATTTAATTCATAATATTTTAATAATTAAATAGTTTAATTAACAAAATTAATAGATCAATAATCAAAATAAAATTTAAGCTATAATTAAATGACCATTCATTTAGTTTGCCCGAAAAGAAATTCATTTGATACATGACTACGTCTGTCTTTTCTTATCCGAGAACCTTCGTTTTATTTATAGCGATACCTATCTTAATATTTTATTTAGAGTAAATATTTATTCATATTAATAATGAGTACGACCCGCTCAATATAAGAATGTAATTAACTCAATCAATATTTGAAAGTGTACAAACTAATCACAGTGATTAATTTTATTAAATAAAAATAAAATATAATAAAATTATAAATTAATAGAATAAACCAATCATATTTCTTAAAATCATCAAAGTGTAGAAACTAATTATTAAGAAATAAAATAGGGCAGACTACACAAAAAAATATGAAAACTCAACCAAATAACTTAAAAAATAATAGACAAATAAACACTACTATCGCTAACAAAGAATAAACACCAACACTACATAAAAATTAATATATAACACCGTAGCAAAATAATTTTGCCATGAATCAACCATGATCTATACCGGTAATTTCAAGTATTTATCAATATGAAAGAACTGATTAAAATGTTCAAGTCAAAAAGTAAATCAGTAAAATAACTAAACAAATGTCAATAAAAAGGCACAAGAAATTGTTCAACATCCTAAAAACTCTGAACAGTAAATTAATTATAAATTACTCTGTTATCATTAGACTAAATTAGTATCAAGTAAGATACTCACACTCGACATCTCTTCACGCTTCTTCTTAGCTCTCTTGTGAGTGCCTAGCTTTCTCTTGGCCACCTTCAATGCCCGCTTATCTTTTCTCGACCTTGAGAAGCTCGGTTATCTTCTTTTCATACGACGCAAAGCCAGCAACCTCCCTTATCAGGCTCCTCACGAAATGCACTCTCTTGCTAGTTTTCTACAACGTTGTTACGGAATATATCAATAATGCAAAAGGATATATCATCAAGACCGCGTGAAACAAGCAGATATTTACGCCACGAGTTCAGTATTGCGCGTAATAAGTGCTTCGCAATTGGTGCAAGTGTATACATCGCAAGTAATAGTGTAGAAAGATATCGTCTCCACAAGAATTGATGCTACTTCAAGAATTTAACTTCTTGCACTGTAAAATAAAAACACAAGTAGGTGATTGTGGGAGTTCTAATGTAACACCCGTGTTTTGGGGCTAGGAGTTAGCCGGGTTATAGTTCGAGTCAAATAAAATTTAATTAAAATAAACCAACTATAAATAATGACCAAATTGAGCTTTAATAAGGAGTGAGGGACCAATGTTGTAATTGGACCCAAAAATTTTAAAAAGCAAGACAATTTTAAAATAAAGTTGTCATCTTTCTCACCTTTTTCCCATCTTCAATGTTAAACACCCCAAACCCTCTCCAAAACCCTCTCAAAGCTTGACTACAATTCCATTGATTTCAACTTCATTTCAAAGGGGTTTTGAAAGGTAAAATCATATTTAAACTCTCCTCTTTAATCTCTATCTATCTATGGTTTTAGATTTCAAAAATATGAACTTTTGGAAATTAGGGTTTGATTTAAAAGTTTAGATTTTTATGGGTTTTTCATCTTGTTTTGTTAAATTGAGTTGGGGTTTTGTTTAATGAAGTTGAAATACACATTATATGTTAATTTGGTTAATTTTTAATGAATTTCCGAAGTGGGTTCTTAAACCCATTTTTGAGGTGTCAAAAAGTTGATTTTTGGTGGGTTTTAGTGTGTAATTGGAGGGCTGATGGTTAGGGTATGTTGAGAGGATGATTTGGGACCATTTAGATGTCATTTGGGTGTTTGAAAATGGAATTTTCTGCTGAATAAGTTTGGAGTACGAAAATGTGAATTTTGGTGGAGTTTGTGTTGCAAATTGAAGGTTGGTGTTAGGGTGCTAGTTGGGGGCTGTTTTGGAAGCATTTGAATGTGCTAAATGAGTTGAAATCACAAGTTTTGGGCTGTGTATAAGGGCTGCTCGAATTTGGTAATTTGGGGGTTGTTCATGGTTTAAAATGTTGAGTTTGGTGTTTGATTAGTATTTCGGGTTTGCTACTTTAATTGATGAATTGATTTGTGATTGTTTTACTTGTGTTGAGATGTTTAGAAGCTTGGTTTTGGGTTGGTGAAGCCTTGGGAGCAAATCCGGAAAATTGAAGACCATGGTTGCTTTGTATTTGAGCTTGGAGGTAGAGGTGAGTGGTTAAATTATTTTCAAAGTGGTTTTGAGTATTTGGTTCAAGCATGTGAACCTAGGATGGGCTTGGTAAACTCACCTAGAGTTGGGATTAGAGTGGTGGCCTAATCCCAAGCTTTGATTAGAGACTTTGGTTGCACTTTTTAATTGTTGTATATGCCTCGTATTAAATTGGGATGGTGTTGATTATGTATGTGTTGTATACATGTAAGTTGGAGCATGTTTGATGTATTATTATATGCATGTTGATGATAGATATGGTATGGTTATACACATGTGTAAAATATAATGTGATATGGTTGTTCATGATGTACATGTGGTGTTGACATGTGAAATGGTATTATGAGGTGGTTTCATGATCCGAGGATCATGGTGAGTACATGCTAGGCATGGAAATGCGGTTTGTGCATGACGGTAAGTCACGGTGAGTACGTGCTAAGCACGGAAGTGTTATGAATTGATATTATGAATGATTATTGAAATGTGTAGTATTGGCACTAGTATGCTTGGGTACAAATGATCGATCATTAGGATGTTAGTGTGTACACATGAGTCAAAAGTCGCGCGTGGCCTTGGTGGCGTTGAGTCACCAAGGAGGAGTACGGGTTCGCCCGGAAATTGTATTTATATTTCTACGTGATGATGAGTGGAATCCCATCCGTAGGGCATATGGCGATGAGTGGAATCCCGCACATGCAAGGACCGGTGATGAGTGGAATCCCACCGAGGTAATGTTGTTGTTGGAAATGCGTTCCAACGGGTTATCCGCATATTCGAGTCATAGCTAGGTGCCAATACAGATTGTAGTTTATGTTGCCAATATGTGGTTAATCGTGAGCCAATGTGTTTTGGGAGGTGTTGCTAACATGGTTTAATATATGTGATTTCATATGTTGTGGATTTAAACATGTTGAGCGTGACACGATATTGAATATATGTTCATGCATCATCTATATTTATGGCTCGCGTGGATCGGAGGTAAGATCATGCATTTTATCTTGGTTGTAGCTCGTGCTTGGACCCTGCATTGTCGAGGTTTGTTTTAAAGAGCTTACCCTCACTAAGCTTTTATGCTTACGCTCTCTTTTGTTCGACAATGCAGATCAATAGCCTGAGGGTGGCAAGGGCAAGGAAAGGCCTCCAAGTGTTACTTACGGTTAGCTCAAGTATGATGTTTAAATTTAAAGATTGTAATAGTAAAGCAATGGGATAGGAATTATTGATTCGAGTCTTGATGTATGTTTATGGTTGACTTGATTTGTAAGCATGATATATCTTGCCAAATGCTAGTTCGATGGATGTTTTATGAATGCTTAAGTTGCTTTGAATGGCATGTAAACTCATTTGATATGTATGATGCTTATTGGTTCTTTTTAATGTCTTCAAGCATGCTTGTATGAAAGGCTCTACATGTGTAGTTTGCTATGTATGAAAGTTTGTCCAAATCCATGCTTGTATGTGTTTGAGTATGTTAAATCTAGGATGTATGCCTCTAGATTATGCTTGATGGTTTTGTGTGCCTTTAGGGGTCCTATGGGACCTTTAGACTTGTCAGAACACCCTTAAATCTGTATTTCAAAGGCTACAGACTGCCAGCGTTTCGAAACGGGAGGGATCGTTTCGGAACGGGTAGGCTTCAGGGACCCCGTATCGGAACACGTTTCGATACGGTATGGCCTTTGGAACCCCTGTTCCGAAACACGTATCGGAACATTTTGGCTACTGGAATTCTGAGAAATTCACGAGATGAAGGTGTTTCGAAACGGGTGTAAAGGTTTCGAAACGGTCAAAATCTCGTTGACCACGAGATATTGACCGTCGTGGGCGTTTCGAAACGGTTGACCACCGTTTCGATACGACCCCTTGTAAAGGCTCTAGGACAGTTGACCTGGTCAAGGCGTTTCGATACGCCTCAAGGGCGTTTCGAAACGGCTTGTTTAAAAGATTAAAATTGGGCTGCTTAACTGCCGTTTTGGGTTCGAATGTTTGTCTCATGTGTTTTATTCCGCTGTTTGATCACATAGGACTTAAATGAACTTTAGAAAGGATTAAGTAAAAAAAAATAGGTTTGCTAACCGAGGGGGAATCTTAACGGGTTTCGCTTCAGTTTTCCCCGTATGGCCCACTCGGACCGGTCATCCGGCCAGACCGGGACGAGGGGGTTACATTTGTTGGTATCAGAGCCTAAGGTTACCGAGACCTTGGGCAGGTAAGTGAGGTAAGTTTCAGTTTTGAATTGGTATGCACGGTGTTTGCTTGCTTTGTAAGTATGATTGCTTGTATGACAAGTAAGTTGATTGTTTGTTTAAAAGCATGTTGCTCGTTACCCGTGTATGCTGTGATGTGTGATTGTTTGATTGAGAATGCATGTTGTTTGATCGTACGCATTTGTTTGCTTGTTTAGCAAGTATGCCTTGTTATATGCTTGGTTGAGCATGTATGTGTGCTGATTTGGTTGAAACATGTTTAGTAGAGTCTCATTGCTTCTATTACATCGGAAAAAGGATTTTAAGTGAGGGAAATCATACTTGAGCCACTTGGACCTTTCCTTTGCTAACCCAACTTGTATGTTAAATTGTTGATTGATTTATTGCTTTTAATAAGTTTAGGGCCAGTGTGTGGGCCGTGAATCGGTAAGTGGAAGTTGTGGTTTTGAAAATGGGGATGATGTAGAGGAAGTTCTTTGCTATAGTTAGGGGAGTATAGTTGTACCGGAGTTGAGGAACAATTTGTTTGCTCGAGTCCGCGTGCACGTGAGTTGATTCTTGTTGGTGGGAGATGACGAGACCGATTCTGGTATTAGTTGGTGAAAAGAATTGAAGACCTATGAGTGGGAGTCAGGTGGTATCTATGTTATAGTGGATAAGCCCTTGGTACAGTTTTGAGTTTGTCTCTTTTGATTGGTTCTGAGTTCGTACTTCCGTATGTTGTTAACAAGCATGCAAGTTTGAATGTGCTCGATGAGGTAGGTATGAGTACCTTAGTTCTTTTGGCGAGATCTAGGTAGGGGTCTCGTGTGAGTAATCTGAATTTCAGAAGTGTTAGTGGTGACCGTTGGGGTTCAGCCTATGATTTCGATGCAAGACAGCCGGCCAGTATCCGTGAATGGGAACCGATTTGTGTGTTTGGGGCCAGTGTGCGTCTGGGTGGTTTTCCAGTATGGTTGTCTGTGTGTGCCCAGAACCGCGTTTTTGAAGTTTTGAAATGCTCTACGAATAGTCTAGAAGAGTCGGATTTTGTTGAAGAATCAGTCTGAAGACAAGAGGACCGAAGACTATCAGTTGTGTACATGTTCAGAGTTACTAGTTTCTAGTAGATGTGAAGTGATTGTCTTTCTACGGTTGATATACCTTTTGTCAAGGTTTGGCTTGAAGAGCATAGAGTTAGTGTATACGTTGAGACAAAGAGAGAGTTGCTTTGAAGACGCAGATTTTTGTGAGACTGTAGTGGTAAGTGAGGATGTGAACTCCTTATTGAATGTTGATCCAGCTTTAGAGGTCAAAGATTGATTGAGTTTAGTTGACAAGCTTGCTTAGCAATTGTGATGGATTTGAATCTGAAATGAAGATTAGACCGCAGAATGTTAGAATAGTTGCGTTTTCTTTTCCTAGAAGTGTTTGGAAGAATTGTCGGTTTACCTCTTGTTAGAGGAGAAGAGTTTGTTATTGAGATCGTTTCGAGGTTGCTTCTGTTTTGTTTGTTCTGTAGCTTATGAATTCCGGAAGAATTGAGAATGTTGAAGAATTAACTTCAAGACTTGTTAGACCTTAGATTCATTAGGCCTAGTGCATCATCTCAGAGTTCTACAGTGTAATTTGTGGAGAGGGGAGAGTGACAGTACGAGGATGTGTTTAGATTTCAGATAGTTGAAACAAGTGACAGTGAATGATTAACATCCGTTTCTGAGTGTCAGTGATTAGTTGGTCAGTAGCGTGTGCTTCAGTCTTTCGAAGATTAATTTGAGATCCGTTTACTACCAGTTGAAAGTGAGAAAATTTGAAGTACCGAAGACAACTTTTGAGGCAAGATGTGACCGTTTTGAGTTCCGAGTTATGCTGTTTTGTTGGACTAGTGTGTTGGTTACTTTTATAGAGATGTTGAACAGAATATTTTTCTAAGCTTCCTGATCAGTTTGTAGTAGTCCTCATAGATGATACCTGAGTATATTCAAGTACCGAAGAAGACCATGACAAGCTTTAGAGTTAGTATTGTAGATTCTATCAGAGAATCAGTTGAATGCCAAGTTGAGCCAACGTGAACTCCGAGATTAACAAAGATGTCCTCCTAGGACATGTAGATCAGCCGAGTGTGTTAGAGTAAATCCCAAGTAGACAAAAGAAGATATGAGTTGGAAGAAATTGAAGACTGTGACAAATATCTATAGTTCCTAGGTCTAGCATTGTTATTTTCGGAGAATTGTAAATAGTCTTTGAAGATAGTTGCTCCATTGACAAATTGCTACAGAAGAATGTTCAGTTGTGTGGTTAGATGCGAGACAATGAGCCCTTGAGAAATCGAAGGAAACTTTGATGAAAGCTTCGACCTTGATCCAGCCAATGTCAGAGAAAGAATTTGTGAACCATAGTGATGCATTACATGTAGAGTTAGGTTGTGTGCTTATGCAAGACAGAAGATTGTGGCTTGTGCATCAAGATAGTTGAAAGACCGTAAGAAGAGTTATCCGTTATGAGACATAGAGTTAATTACAGTTGTATTTGCTTCGAAGACTTAGAGACAAAGCTTGTAAAGTAAGAAATGCACAGTGTGTACGTACATATTATCAGAACTTGAGTTGTTAGACAACTTAGGAAGGGTTGAAACTTGAACAACATGAGTAGTTAGAATTGCTTGAAGACTGTGATCTCAAGATTGAGTACTATCTGAAGAGAGTCTACGTAGCAACCGAGTTCCGAGTTGTATTTGCTGTTAGATTAGTAGTTGAGTTACGAGTTGCAATTGCTGAATTCCGTATACCAAATGATAGTAGTTTTGTGGCCGAGTTTCGGGTTGAGGCTACTTTGAGTCAGAATGTTTGAAAAGAAACAGTTGCAAGACAGATTCTTGACACCTCACGTGCGAGGCATAGTAGAAGGAAGACCTTCAGAATACAGCTTCCGAGATGATAGAGTTTTGCATTTCAGAGGCAGAATAGTTGTACCGATTGACCTAGTGTTTTGAGATGTGTTGTTTTGGGCCGAAGAGCACGGTAGTTCATTTGTATTGCATCTAAGTTGTATAAAGACGTATTGTGGGTTGAAGATGAATGCTTCTGAATTGAGTGGATGAATAATGTGGTTCAGTGTGCGAGTGAGTGTGTAAATTATCAGAGTGTCAAGACTGAGCTTCAGTTTTCTTCTAGTCTGTTACATCCGTGGAAGATTCGCAGTAAAAGTGAGTAATAAAGATCCGAGATTTCAACTAGAATAATTTCGAAGACGTCTGCATAGTGTTTGGTTAATTGATGAAGATAGAGGATCAGTTAGAGAAAGTTATGAGTCAAGTGTTCAAGCAGTATTGTATGAGTTGTGAATCGGGCTAGTTCTGTTGTTATCTGTTGCGGTTACCACCAGAGTTAGAAAGGGGTTTGAGATGTGATACGTGTATCTATGATTCAGAAGTGTGAGTCAGATCTGTTTCGTGCTGTGTTTGTTGAAGAGATTGAGTTGAGTTTGAAATTGGCATGCCTTGAAGAATCAGTTGGGGTCTTAGTGTAAGATAGCAAATGTTGTGTGGTAAGTCTTTCGAGTTGGTTGGTACGTTGTGGTGAGAGGGGAAAGCGTGGAGGTGCATGTTTCAGTGGCCCTCCGTGATCGATGAATTTCGGGGACGAAATTTCCTTAAGTGGGGAGAGTTGTAACACCCGTGTTTTGGGGCTAGGAGTTAGCCGGGTTATAGTTCGAGTCAAATAAAATTTAATTAAAATAAACCAACTATAAATAATGACCAAATTGAGCTTTAATAAGGAGTGAGGGACCAATGTTGTAATTGGACCAAAAAGTTTTAAAAAGCAAGACAATTTTAAAATAAAGTTGTCATCTTTCTCACCTTTTTCCCATCTTCAATGTTAAACACCCCAAACCCTCTCAAAGCTTGACTACAATTCCATTGATTTCAACTTCATTTCAAAGGGGTTTTGAAAGGTAAAATCATATTCAAACTCTCCTCTTTAATCTCTATCTATCTATGGTTTTAGATTTCAAAAATATGAACTTTTGGAAATTAGGGTTTGATTTAAAAGTTTAGATTTTTATGGGTTTTTCATCTTGTTTTGTTAAATTGAGTTGGGGTTTTGTTTAATGAAGTTGAAATACACATTATATGTTAATTTGGTTAATTTTTAATGAATTTCCGAAGTGGGTTCTTAAACCCATTTTTGAGGTGTCAAAAAGTTGATTTTTGGTGGGTTTTAGTGTGTAGTTGGAGGGCTGATGGTTAGGGTATGTTGAGAGGATGATTTGGGACCATTTAGATGTCATTTGGGTGTTTGAAAATGGAATTTTCTGCTGGATAAGTTTGGAGTACGAAAATGGGAATTTTGGTGGGGTTTGTGTTGCAAATTGAAGGTTGGTGTTAGGGTGCTAGTTGGGGGCTGTTTTGGAAGCATTTGAATGTGCTAAATGAGTTGAAATCACAAGTTTTGGGCTGTGTATAAGGGCTGCTCGAATTTGGTAATTTGGGGGTTGTTCATGGTTTAAAATGTTGAGTTTGGTGTTTGATTAGTATTTCGGGTTTGCTACTTTAATTGATGAATTGATTTGTGATTGTTTTACTTGTGTTGAGATGTTTAGAAGCTTGGTTTTGGGTTGGTGAAGCCTTGAGAGCAAATCCGGAAAATTGAAGACCATGGTTGCTTTGTATTTGAGCTTGGAGGTAGAGGTGAGTGGTTAAATTATTTTCAAAGTGGTTTTGAGTATTTGGTTCAAGCATGTGAACCTAGGATGGGCTTGGTAAACCCACCTAGAGTTGGGATTAGAGTGGTGGCCTAATCCCAAGCTTTGATTAGAGACTTTGGTTGCACTTTTTAATTGTTGTATATGCCTCGTATTAAATTGGGATGGTGTTGATTATGTATGTGTTGTATACATGTAAGTTGGAGCATGTTTGATGTATTATTATATGCATGTTGATGATAGATATGGTATGGTTATACACATGTGTAAAATATAATGTGATATGGTTGTTCATGATGTACATGTGGTGTTGACATGTGAAATGGTATTATGAGGTGGTTTCATGATCCGAGGATCATGGTGAGTACATGCTAGGCATGGAAATGCGGTTTGTGCATGACGGTAAGTCACGGTGAGTACGTGCTAAGCACGAAAGTGTTATGAATTGATATTATGAATGATTATTGAAATGTGTAGTATTGGCACTAGTATGCTTGGGTACAAATGATCGATCATTAGGATGTTAGTGTGTACACATGAGTCAAAAGTCGCGCGTGGCCTTGGTGGCGTTGAGTCACCAAGGAGGAGTACGGGTTCGCCCGGAAATTGTATTTATATTTCTACGTGATGATGAGTGGAATCCCATCCGTAGGGCATGTGGCGATGAGTGGAGTCCCGCACATGCAAGGACCGGTGATGAGTGGAATCCCACCGAGGTAATGTTGTTGTTGGAAATGCGTTCCAACGGGTTATCCGCGTATTCGAGTCATAGCTAGGTGCCAATACAGATTGTAGTTTATGTTGCCAATATGTGGTTAATCGTGAGCCAATGTGTTTTGGGAGGTGTTGCTAACATGGTTTAATATATGTGATTTCATATGTTGTGGATTTAAACATGTTGAGCGTGACACGATATTGAATATATGTTCATGCATCATCTATATTTATGGCTCGCGTGGATCAGAGGTAAGATCATGCATTTTATCTTGGTTGTAGCTCGTGCTTGGACCCTGCATTGTCGAGGTTTGTTTTAAAGAGCTTACCCTCACTAAGCTTTTATGCTTACGCTCTCTTTTGTTCGACAATGCAGATCAATAGCTTGAGGGTGGCAAGGGCAAGGAAAGGCCTCCAAGTGTTACTTACGGTTAGCTCAAGTATGATGTTTAAATTTAAAGATTGTAATAGTAAAGCAATGAGATAGGAATTATTGATTCGAGTCTTGATGTATGTTTATGGTTGACTTGATTTGTAAGCATGATATATCTTGCCAAATGCTAGTTCGATGGATGTTTTATGAATGCTTAAGTTGCTTTGAATGGCATGTAAACTCATTTGATATGTATGATGCTTATTGGTTCTTTTTAATGTCTTCAAGCATGCTTGTATGAAAGGCTCTACATGTGTAGTTTGCTATGTATGAAAGTTTGTCCAAATCCATGCTTGTATGTGTTTGAGTATGTTAAATCTAGGATGTATGCCTCTAGATTATGCTTGATGGTTTTGTGTGCCTTTAGGGGTCCTATGAGACCTTTAGACTTGTCAGAACACCCTTAAATCTGTATTTCAAAGGCTACAGACTGCCAGCGTTTCGAAACGGGAGGGATCGTTTCGGAACGGGTAGGCTTCAGGGACCCCGTATCGGAACGCGTTTCGATACGGTATGGCCTTTGGAACCCCTTTTCCGAAACCCGTATCGGAACGTTTTGGCTACTGGAATTCTGAGAAATTCACGAGATGAAGGTGTTTCGAAACGGGTGTAAAGGTTTCGAAACGGTCAAAATCTCGTTGACCACGAGATATTGACCGTCGTGGGCGTTTCGAAACGGTTGACCACCGTTCCGATACGACCCCTTGTAAAGGCTCTAGAACAGTTGACCTGGTCAAGGCGTTTCGATACGCCTCAAGGGCGTTTCGAAACGGCTTGTTTAAAAGATTAAAATTGGGCTGCTTAACTGCCGTTTTGGGTTCGAATGTTTGTCTCATGTGTTTTATTCCGCTGTTTGATCACATAGGACTTAAATGAACTTTAGAAAGGATTAAGTAAAAAAAAAATAGGGTTGCTAACCGAGGGGGAACCTTAACGGGTTTCGCTTCGGTTTTCCCCGTGTAGCCCACTCGGACCGGTCATCCGGCCAGACCGGGACGAGGGGGTTACATCTAATTAACAACTAAACTAAGAGCAATAAAATAAAATAAAGATGTAATCAAGTAAGAGAGAATAGGTCGGGTTATTGCAAGTTGAGGAGTGATAGTCGAATGGATCGTCTTGGTAAAAGAGTGCAACGACAACTCAATTGCCGCGGCAATTGGTAACAATCGGGTTGCCAAGGTAACTAGAATAGCAGTTGTCGGGGCAACTAGTATAACGATGCCTGGGTAGTGATTGCCAGGGCAACAGCTTAGGCAACTGAGAGGCAACCTCCAAGATTCGGTGAAGTGTTCTTCAATAGTTCCTCCTTATCCCTAAGTCAAAAATCTAGTTAACTGTGCATGCCTTGATGATACATCCCTACGTGAATCAAGGGTGAACAACAATCAATCTTGCACTGCTCTTAGCCGTTGAAATTTGTAACTTATTCCTAAGCCGAATTAGTCTTCATCAATTTGGACAAAAACCATGCTCATTCGTTTCTTGAATCTAATTCTCCCAATATTAGATAAATAGATGAAATTACGAGATTCTCTCTCAATTCATTCGCAAGCAAAGTTAAAAGCCAAGAATGAGCGAACATTGGATAAAAAATGCAAACTCTATCACCTAAACAAAATCCAACCGTTTCTCACAACCACAAAACACACTAACCTTAGTCAACTAGATTTAGTCAACTAGATTTAGTTCATTGTTATGTTCAAAAGAAACACAAAATCAAGTTTTCCTAACATAAACCTAATCGAATAAGAAGGACAAGGATGAAGAAGGTGTCGGCAACTCTCTTGGCCTCTCTCTCTCAATCGAACATGTTTGGCTTGGGCGGCTTGGCCTTCTTTATATAAAAGATGGCTAGGTCAAAGTCTTTCTTGAGGAGGAAGTTAAGTTGAATTCAAATTGAGTAAAATAAAAATTAAATCTCTTTTAATTTTAATCCAACTAAAACTTCTATTTTCTTGATGTTTAATTCAACTTTCTTTCTTCACGCCACCTATAGGTCAGAATTGTCCGCTCATCAATTCGACTATCACTTCACCTCATCTTTTCTTATCGACGGTTGACGCGACAACTGGTTCAGCATCTGCTTCCTGGGATGCCATGGCAACTTTCAGCTTTTCCCGTGCATTAATCCTGCACACACAAAACAACTTCTAGCTGTATCTTTTCCCACTGAAACTAAGCAAAACATAAAGTTAAACACCACCACAAAGGAAACAATGAAAATATGCATAGATGCCTAATAATGCAACTAAAGTGAGCCTAAGTTTAACAATAATAAGAGTAAAAAAGAAAAATAAAATAAGACTTTTGAACACTTAACACACCCCAAACGCGAGCTATTGCTAGTACTCAAGCAATGCAAATTAATGATTATTTTCTAAGGTTTGAATCTTCATGAATTTTTGCCTTGAATCTTGACTTTTTATCCCTCAAAACCGTGCACTAGGTATGCATGACATTTAATGTTTTGGATGCCCAAAAAATTACTCGGAATTAAACTATAATGCACTCTTTGTTGGTTTTCTACAACATCGTTACGAAATATATTAATAATGCAAAAAGACATATCATCAAGACCACGTGAAACAAGCAGATATCTACGTCACGGGCTCAGAGCTGAGCCTAGACAAGAGGGGCACATGCCCAAAAGTCCATAATTAAAAAGTCTAAATATAGTTAAAAAAAGTCACTCATATAAGTTGAGAATTGTGAAAACAACGAAAAATAAAAAGACTCAATTTTTAAATTAGCCCTTAGGCCACACCTGCTATGCCATTCATGAGAAAGAGAAACCTCCCTAGAAGTAACTTGCTAAAAACTTAATCATATAAGTTACCATTATAGCCTCATATAAATTGGGAGTGCAACAGCATGGGAACTTTGAAATATGGAATCTTACCCCTTTCTAACTTTAAAATTATTCGAGTTTTGAACGAATTTAAAGCCTTTGACATTTGATTTCATTGTTTTTACGGATTTAAATATCTGACGGATAATATTATTTACAATTAATTCAAATATCTCTAAATTGTGACTCTAATTTTATATTGGTAGTTCAATTTTAAAATGTTTTACTTACATCTACAAACATCAGTTTATGTTAATTAGGTCATTTTGCTATTAAAACCACTAATTTGGATTGAACGGATACCCAACCCGAATTTCTAATTTTATTTTATATTTTACTTTTAGATTATTACTAAGATTTTCTTTAGTTGTAACTTAAAAATTAAAATATATTCGTCTTAAGAGACCTTTGTTAAATCCACTTTGTCTACAAGGTGTGTGGCACATCAAAAAGTTAAGAAAAGTATGAACTAATATTCTTAGGATGAATATCATTCGTTGTTTTCACTAAGACACTTGTTAGATTCTATTATTTTATATTTTAATAAATAATATTGTAATGTTGAAATATAAATGAGTAACAATTTAACGTTTGCTACAACAATTTGTAGCATATGAATAATGTATATTTACGGTTTATAATTCATTGAATTGTGATGTATTATACTATAATTTAGAAATCAACTAAAATATGTTCTCTTAAATTACTTTAAATTGTATTGTCCGAAGAAAAAAACACTTCGTCCCACAATTTTTGTCCTTTATTAATTTTTTTGATCAATTTTTTTAACTGACTCATAATTTTTTAAAATGTATTATTTATAAAAATATGAAAAAATATATTTTAAAAACCTCTAATCGAATAGTTCTCAAATATATATTTTATAAAAAATAATTATTTAAAATATTTAATATAATAATAGTCAAAGTTCAAAAATTTTGACTTCTAAAAATTTAATAAGAGACATTTTTATAAGACAGAGCGGGTACACAATTTTAATTGAAATAAATGTGACCTGAAATTACAGGTACCTGTAAGTCGAGTACTCGATATTCATGAACTGGATTACAACCCACTATTTTTAATACTAAAAATTCTTGAGTACTCGAAACTTTAAAGTACCTGATTTTGGCTTTTGAACGCCCCTAATTGTCATGTCAAAAGATTCATAAGCAAATGGGGTTGATTAGCAAAGTATTTATGTTAATATCGGAGCCCTCATCCTGCAATACAATATAAACTTCCAACTAGGGTGCGGTGTGAAATTTGCGAAATTAAGCTACTTTATTATCTATAGTTATATTAATTAATTGTAATATTTAGCATTAAAATCAAGCATCATATTCATACCAGTTTGACTTCCAATGATGAATACGTGACATGCCAAGGCCACATATAATATCCCACATCGTGGGAGGATAACATAGCCCCAGGCTTTATAATCAGTCTATATTGAAGTCAAGATTGCCGAGTTCAGTAACGTGAGCTTGTAACCACGAGTCGTGGGGCATTAAGGTGGTTTGGGAAGAGGAATGTGCGGATAACCAGTGGATTAGGAAGAAGGGGAAGGTGCCTGGCGTCGTCTGACCATGAGGGAAAAGGTGAGATTGCGTAATGGTTGTGCGATTGAACCCCTCTCTTAAAGGAGTATACACGGTAATTGTTACTGTGATTGCGTGCGATTTCCTAACCTTGCGAGGCTTAGATTACGTGACGTGGTGCTGGCTTACCAGAGCGGCCAAAGTCCTTGGCGGAATTAACGAGCCAGTTTCCCCTTCCCGCTGGCCCGCACTTACCTCCCACCTCCACCTTTTTTACTCGCTGCTGCTATTATACATCGAGTACACAGGAGGCGATCAGTTTCCCCGGTGTCATCTTGTTGTTCAATCTGATCTTTTACTTACTATGGTAAATTACCTCGGAGACTATGGTAAATTACTTACTATGGTAACTCACCATGCATTCGCTTGACGAACCGTTCGAATTCCGTGAAGTCGTGCCTCTCCATGAGAAGTGGGGTGAGCCTAAAGCAAGTAAAAGATGAGAAATGTCTCCCATCTGGATCATTTACTGGCTTCACATTGTTCAGTATCTTGTTATACCCTACCCTATCATGGCAATGAAAAGCATTCTCACTTGCAACTGTGATGCAAGCATCCCATGCCGCGTTCAGCACCTAAAACAGACAATGACTCAGCTTTCCGGATTTGAATAAAGAATATCATGATAGGATTTATAGTAATATTTTTCAAAGAAAAAGTGCTCCTCCAGAAGAGAGGCAAAACATGAGAGCAAGTAAATAATAATGTATACTCGGAGCTCTAAAAACCTCACCTGCCGGACTAAACCCTTTGGATCTGCCAGTGCTTCTTGCAAGTCTTCACGCTGCTCTAAGGAGTGCAGTTCAGCACATGCAAAGTTTAAAGCAGCTCCATGCTTACGTAGCATTTCAGCTATTTCAATATAGCCATCTCTATTACAGGGATTGTAGAATCCCGCCGTTAATTCAGCAGCATGACTCGATGTTTTGTACCACCAGTGAATACCTGGCAGCTGTGCAGCAATTAAAACATGGAACGAAAATAATACTGCATACCTTGAAGCAACTTTTAGTTTTAGTTTTCAAAAGGTAATGAAATTTGCATTCAACTGAACTGAACAGCAGGAGGAAACTTCTAAATAAATCAAGAATGAACAAAAAATGGAAAATGTGAAAGCATGTTATACAACAACTTCCCCTCATGGAATTTGATTACACGGCCAAATGCTTGATATAAGAACCGAAACTGAATAAGATACCATATCAATTACAATCTTCAATTGCCTACTGTTGCGTGTAAAATAGTCTATCGCAATTATAGTGCAAGTATACACGACGCAAGTAGTAAAGTGATACGAAGTATCGGATATCGTCTCCACAGGGATTGGGCTAATAGCTTCACCTAATTTCACTGCACGAAGTAAAGGAAATAATTATGAGAAGTTGTCACGAATAATAATGTAAAAACGCAAATAAAGGAATTGAGATATCAAAATAGAGAGAATGGGCTGATATTGAATTGCTCAGTAGTGCAGGTATTGAATTGCTTAGGATCTCCAGTTCTGTCGTCGCACCCGTCGCCGACAGCACCTGTCGCGGCGTCTGTCCGTTAGCTGTCGCGGCAGCGAACACTAACTCCGTACTTCAAGCTTGGCAAGAATCCCAGATCTGGCTTGCCCTATCCCTAGGCACAAGTCTGTCGATGATCACGTCTTTGATGATACCTCCCGGCGTGAATCGAAGGATGAACACCGATGTGTATGAATTCTTCCTTAGCCACTTAACCTCGCCCTATCCCTAGGCACGAGATGGTTCAACTATAAACTAGAGAACGCGCTCTTATCTCTTTCGTATACTTAACTCTCCCGATGCTAAGTAAATGGATAACCTCACAATGCTCTCCCGATGCTCTTGCAAGATATTAAAACCAAGATAAAAGAACTTGAAGTTTATTTTATTGAACTTGAAAAAATCCCAAAACAAAGCAACCCTTGCAACTACTTTACAAAACAACCCGTAGCCCTAGGGGGAATTTAGAACATGTCGGTGACAGGTAAACGGCAGGGTTTAGGTTTCGGTTATGGGGTGATCCGTTATGCCCTAGGTTAAATCTATGCCCTTATATAAGCTTTGGGCTCAAGTTATCTAAGGTAACAAGGATTACAACTTTAATTAAAAATAAGATTCTAATAAAGACTAAATCTCTAAAATCTCATACTTTACAGCCGCATCCTTATTTTGTGGGAATTTCTTTCCTTGAGCTTTGGCTTGACATATCTTTTGATCCGGGGCTTGAAAAAATATTTGGCTTTCACACGACAGACAAGTAGATTTTTCTCTATCTATCGAGGTCCACTTTACTTTTCCTCTTCATAAGTCTGCTGTCACCATGCTGTCACGACAGGTCCATGACAGGTTCGTCTTCTTCCGCTGCTTGTCCAGTTCAGCTTTCCTGCTTATCTGCCCTGCGCCTGCCTTCAACATCTACTATGACAGATACCTGCAAAAATAGCCATCTTTCAGTAGAATCCGTGCCTTTTATATAATTGTGATGTTTTATTGAAAACTAACCTAAATGCAATGCTATGATGCTTGAATGCAGCAGAAATATGGGTTAAAAAGGGTGTAAATAATAGAACTTTTACACACTCAACACACCCCCAAACTCAAGTTTTTGCTTGCCCTCAAGCAATGAAGACTTAAAAGAAAACTGAAAATTTTTGTGTTGGCCTTCAAACAGTGAACTGTCCTTTACCTGTCGCTCATTCTCTATGGCGGCAGCAACCTGTCGGAAAGGTTAGGATCTGTCCGGAATCTCCCTATAGCTCTCGTGCAGTGTGTGCATGCTTGTGAACAGTTATATGCTAAGACTCTCTTAGTTTCACTAGAATATTCAACTTCTTAACTCGAATTTTTATGCCAAAGTTTATATTTTTAGAAAGCACATTTTCATGCTTCTTTTTCTTCTATTTTCAAGCTAAGTTTTTCTAGAGCCAGTTTCGGGCACCTCTAGTTAGCTTCCTAGAGCCGGTTTCGGGCACCTCTAGGTTTTTTATTTTCTTTTGCTAAACTTCTTTCCTAGAGCCAGTGTTAGGCACCTCTAGGGGCTATCCAAGTTCTAAGCTTCCTATTCTAGTTTGGCTAAAAGAAATCTAAGCAATATAACAGTCACAAAAGTGTTTAAGTTTTCAGAACTATAGAAAGGCTCTAAACTTTTCCTTAACCTGTCCTAAAGATGCTGCCACGACAGAGCTGTCATGACAGGTAAGTTAACTTCACAGTTTTAAGCCAACAGTTTAAATTTTCTGAATTTTTTTTAAAGAACATAAATAAATAATAAGACACAACAAATAATAAAGAGATGTGTTAAAGACTCCATTGATGATGGAGGGTTGCCACCCCCAAACTCAAGGGTTGCATTGCCCTCAATGCAAAATGACATGAAAAATAAAGAAAAACAAGATAAATAAAAGTACATCACAAAAGATAAGGCAAGCAGCATTAAAGGAAAAATAAAAACTTAAATTTTCACTCGCTGTCCTCGCTGCTGCTGCTGACGCGGATCTAATGGCGGTGTCTGCGCTGTGGAGGGGGCTGGGCAGGTTCCGGAGCAGGTTCATCAGCCAGTTGAAGGGCAGGTTCATCGGCAGGTTGAGGGGCAGGTGGCTCCACTAGTCGGACGTCGGAACTGCTGCCGCTGTCCCATGAGCTGCTGGTTGTGATGGCTTTGGACAACCTTCTCTTGTTTGCCACGTGCTTAATACGTTTTACCCGCGTGAAGTCGCTCTCCAAATTCCTCCGGACAAGAGGGCTGTCATCAGTGGCAGCTCGCTTGGTTCCTCGAGGGGAGGTGTCTGCCGGTGGGCTGCCTTCCGCCGTTGGGGCAGGGGTTGGTGTGGGAGCGGCAGAATGCATATGGGGAGAGACAGGTGGTGTGGGAGTAGGGGAGGGGATATGGAAATAATGGGCGGTGGGCTTGGATCACTTCTCCTTTTCTTCTTGACTCCTTTATTTCCTAAAAACTGAAATTAGAAAAACAAAACATTATTCGAATAAAATAAACCTAATTTCCTAATAATTAATAATAAATAATAAAATAAATAAAAATAAAAATTAGGTTAAATTAGGGATGCCTTGTGGGGCATCACCTAAAGTAACCACTTCCTGTATTCCTGGGGCTTCAGTCCCCTGATAATGCTTGAGGCGTTGTCCATTGACTTTGAATTGGTGCCCGTCCTTTAATGATTGAATTGTAATGGCACCATGGGGAAAAACTTGAACCACTTGGAACGGGCCAGACCATCTAGATTTGAGCTTCCCTGGAAAGAGTTTCAACCTAGAATTAAACAACAACACAAGCTGCCCTGGGCAGAACTGTCGTGGCAGCAGCTTCTTGTCATGCCACTTCTTAGTCTTTTCCTTGTAAATTCTTGCATTGTCGTAGGCCATTGTCCGTATTTCATCGATCTCATTCAAATCTAACAGCCTTTTCTGGCCTGCCTTGTCCAAGTCCATGTTTACTGCCTTGATTGCCCAATATGCCTTGTGCTCTATCTCGACAGGCAGATGACAGGTTTTCCCATAAATCAAACGGTATGGAGACATGCCCAATGGAGTCTTGAAAGTTGTTCTGTATGCCCATAATGCATCATTCAGAAGTAAAGACCAATCTTTCCTAGTTGGTTTAACCATCTTTTCAAGAATGTTCTTCACTTCCCTATTGGATATCTCAGCCTGTCCATTGGTCTGTGGGTGGTATGCTGTCGCGATCCTGTGCTTGACACCATATTTCTTCAAGGCGGCAGCAATTACCCTATTATCGAAATGTCACCCTTCATCACTGATAATCGCCTTAGGGATGCCAAATCTAGAAAAGATGTTTTTGTATAAAAACTTTTGGACCGTTTTGGCATCATTCTTTTGAGTTGCGATTGCTTCAACCCACTTGGAGACATAATCCACTGCTAGGAGAATGTAAAGATTTCCACATGAAGATGGAAAAGGTCCCATAAAATCAATCCCCCAAACGTCGAAGATCTCGACTTCTAGGATATTCTACAGTGGCATCTCGTTTCTCCTCGAGATGTTACCTGTCCGCTGGCACCTGTCACAGTTCTTGTAAAAGTCCTGTGCATCTTTATATAGTGTCGGCCAGTAGAACCCTGACTGCAGCACCTTGGCAGCAGTTTTATTACCTCCTAAGTGGCCTCCATATTGTGAAGCATGACAGTGATGGAGAATGTCTTCTTGCTCTTCCTGTGGTACACACCTTCTTATAACCTGATCTGCGCACATTTTGAAAAGAAGAGGCTCGTCCCAATAATAATGCTTAACATCATTTTGGAACCTCTTCCTGGCTTGATAATTAAGATCAGAAGGAAATATTCCGCTAACTATAAAATTAACGAAATCAGCACACCAGGGAAGGTCAGAAGACTTACCTGCCGCCATGGCTGTCGCGACAGCGATTGCGGCAGCAAAGAGCTGCTCATCTGGGAAGGTCTCCAATATGTGTGTCTCATCGAATGGTAGACTCTGTCCCTTCTCCAACCTCGACAAGTGATCTGCCACCTGATTTTCTGTCCCCTTTTTGTCTTTGATCTCAAGGTCGAATTCTTGTAATAGCAAGATCCACCGTATCAATCTAGGCTTGGCATCATTCTTTGTGAACAAGTACTTAAGGGCAGAATGGTCAGTGTGCACTATTACTTTCGTCCCAAGTATGTAAGAACGAAACTTGTCGATGGAGAACACCACAGCTAACAGCTCCTTTTCTGTGGTGGTATAGTTCACTTGGGCATCATTCAATGTTTTGCTGGCGTAGTAAATGACATGAAACAGTCTGTCCTTGCGCTGCCCAAGTGCTGCCCCGACAGCATAGTCACTGGCATCACACATGATCTCAAATGGTTGTGTCCAGTCTGGTGGCTGTACTATGGGTGCTGTCACTAGCTTTTCCTTCAGAACCTTGAATGCTTCAGTACATTCTTCATTAAATTCAAAGGGTCGGTTCTGCTCTAAGAGATGACATAGGGGCTTCGTGATTTTTGAGAAATTCGCAATAAATCTCCTATAAAAACCAGCATGCCCTAGAAAACTCCTAATGCCCTTGACTGTGGTTGGCGGCGGCAGCTTCTCAATTACCTCTATTTTGGCCCTGTCGACTTCTATCCCACGGCAGCTAATCTTATGGCCAAGGACTATCCCCTCATCCACCATAAAGTGGCATTTTTCCCAATTTAAAACAAGATTAGCTTTTTCACATCGTTCAAGTACCTTTTGAAGGTTGCTAAGGCAGCTCTCAAAATCGTCTCCAAAGACGGAAAAATCATCCATGAAAATCTCAAGGAAGTCCTCTACCATGTCGGAGAATATGGCCATCATGCACCTTTGGAAGGTGGCAGGTGCATTACAGAGTCCAAACGACATCCTCCTAAACGTGTATGTACCGTAGGGGCATGTGAACGTCGTTTTCTCTTGATCCTCTGGTGCAATAGCAATTTGATTGTAACCTGAGTAACCATCAAGAAAACAATAGTAAGGTTTACCCGCTAATCTATCAAGCATTTGATCAATAAAGGGTAAAGGAAAGTGGTCCTTTCGGGTAGCTTTGTTAAGCTTCCGATAGTCCATACAAACCCTCCAACCGGTCACAGTCCTGGTTGGGATTAACTCATTGTTTTCGTTGGTTATCACGGTCATGCCTCCTTTCTTGGGAACACATTGCACCGGGCTTACCCATTTGCTGTCGGAGATGGCATAAATAATGCCAGCATCTAACCATTTAATGATCTCCTTACGCACTACCTCCTTCATCGCATGGTTTAACCGCCTTTGGGCATCTATAGTCGGCTTATGATCTTCCTCAAGGAGGATTTTGTGCATGCATAATGCCGGACTAATGCCTTGAATGTCTGCTATCGTCCATCCAATCGCCTTCTTGTGCTGCCTTAACATGTCGATCAACTGTCGTTCCTGTTCCTGCGGCAGCTTAGCAGAGATGATTACGGGCAGTGTGTCATTACAACCAAGATAAACATATTTAAGCTGCCCTGGCAGGGGCTTAAGTTCTAAGACAGGTGGTTCAACAGTAGATGACTTTTGGATTAAATGGTTATCCGAAGTGTAATTCAAGGGTTCGAATAACTTACCTGGACGATGGTCTAACCAGTCTACCTCCTCATGACCTTCAGTATCAGATGTATCGGAATCAGAGGAGTCGCTGTCGTCGGTCTGTCGTCGTTGCTGTCGTGACAGGCCTGTAGATGGCTGTCGCAGCAGTGACCAAATTTTATATCACGGCAGCCCGACCTGATGCAGGGTTGATCAAAGGTCACCTCAATGACGGCCTTACATTCTTTATCTACATCAGCATGTTTCATTGCTTGGAGAACATTCAACTTAATTTCTTGATCGTTCACGCGCATGGTGAGTTCTTCTTTCTCCACATCAATCAATGATATGCCCGTGGCTAAGAAGGGTCGCCCAAGGATGACTGGTGCGTTCTCATCTGCCTCACAATCTAAAATAAGAAAGTCAGCAGGAAATATAAGCTTATCCACTCTTACCAAAATATCTTCAATTTTTCCCTCGGGGTGAACGTAAGAGCGGTCGGCTAGCTGTAGGGTAACTGTCGTGGGCCGCGCCTTGCCAATACCTAGTTTCTGAAAAACAGATTTGGGCATTAGATTAACACTAGCACCAAGATCACATAATGCCTTACCCACAAATCTGTCGCCGATTACGCAAGGTATGATGAAGCTCCCCGGATCCTTCTTTTTCTGGGGTGGCTGCCGATGAAGAATACTCATGCAACCTTCTTGCATCCTTACCGTTTCAAATTCCCCAAGTTTAGATTTTTTCGACATAACATCCTTGAGAAATTTAGCATAATCGGGCATCTCCCTAACAGCATCTAACAACGGAATATTAATATGAACCTGTTTAAAAATATCATAAATCTTTTTAAGTTGAGATTCATGCTTAGCTTGCTGTATCCGTTGCGGAAAAGGTGGTGGAGGACGGTAATCAGCAATGCGTCCTTCCCACTGCATGCGAATCTGAGGACGATACTCTTCTTTTTTCTCCTCTGTCGCTTCTGCTGTCGTGACAGGCTCATCGGCAGCAGTTTGTTTATCACCTGTCGGGGCAGCTTCCTCGGCAGGTTTATCCAAGGCAGGTTCCTTTTCTGTTTCAGCTTCTTTTTCCGGCCCTGGTAACTTTTTCCCACTCCTAGTAGTAATTGCCTTACATTGCTCATGTGGGGGCGGTCTAGCATTTTCAGTATTGCTAGGGAATCCTCCATTCTGCCTTGGCTTAATATGCTGCGACACCTGACCCATTTGCGTCTCTAGAGATTTCAAGGTGGCCTCATGATTTGTCATTCTCATCTTGGTTTCATCCATAAAGTTTTTCGTCTTCTTGACAAACTGATTAATATTCTCCATATACGTACCAGTCTGAGACATAAAGGTGGCCAGAGTCTGTTCCAATATACTACTCGTGGCAGGTGGTGGCTGCTGTTGCTGCTGAGGCGGCAGGTTCTGCGGCAGGTTCTGCGGCAGATGCTGTCGCGTCAACAATCTAGGACCCCCTGATTCTGATTATGCGATTGTGGATTCAGGGCGTTGTTGGGGTTACTCCAGGAGAATTTGGGATCCTTCCTCCAATTGGGATTATAGTTGTTGGAATTGTAGTTCGGCTTGTAATTTCCAACATATTTTCCCTCTTCTATATTTATTGGGCAATCATCCCTACTATGATTTCCCTCACAAGTAGCACAAACTTCCTCGACAGCAAATCCTTGTAATTCATCATCATTCAATAACTTTTTCATTGCTTTAGTAAGGAATGCTACCTGCAATTTCATAGTGATGTCGGCCTCATAGTCCTTGACAGCAAGTACCCGTTTACCCTCTCTTCTTGCGGTTGGAAACTGCTCCTCATTCTTAGCCAGATGTTTCAAAACTTGCAGGGCCTCGTCCGGATCTTTATCCAATAATAGTCCATTCGCTGCAGAATCAATTCGAATGCGAGTTTGTAAGTTAGTAGCATTATAAAACTTAGTTACCTGATTCCAGACGGGGAATCCATGCATTGGGCAGTTTCGAAGAAGAGTTGTAAATCTGTCCCAGGCCTCGTGCATCGGCTCGTCATCTTCCTGTTGGAAAGTAGCAATTTCATTACGTAATCGCTCAGCTAAATGTGAAGGATTAAAACGAGACAAAAATTCACGAGTTAAATCTGCCCAAGTCATAATAGAACCCGGTGTAAGTTTATTCCACCAAGTTTTAGCTCTGTCCCTCAATGAATGTGGGAATAACCGAAGCCTCAGTATCTCCGGACTAACTCCTGGCAGTCTAAACGAACCACAGATCTCCTGGAACGTTTTGAGATGCTCCCTAGCATCTTCTGTCGCAGAACCACTAAACTGCCCGGCGTTGTTGATAATACTAAACATGACAGGTTTAAGTTCGAAGTTGTCAACATCAATATCCGGCAGCGTGGTCTCCAGCTCTACGTGATCGTTCAGCATGTAGTCACGACATGACCGTCGTCCACCTGCCGCGGGCGGGTCACCGACAGGCGGTACACCATCACCAACAGGTTGATTACGGGCCATCTGCTCTAGCTGTTTCTCAAGGTATTCGTTCCGGTCTAAGAGGTGGCGAATCTGTTTCTTAAGATTGAAGGAACATTCGATTTCCGGATCTAATTTATACTCAGGATCTTCGCCTCTTTTAGATCTGCGCATAAACAAGAAAACCTCGTGAAAAGCAAGAGTTTAAAACACAAAAGAAAAATTAAAGAAAAATATAAATTAAAACGAAAACAAAAATAAAAAGAAAAACAAAAAGTGCAATAAAAGAAAAGTGTAGTTATGTTGCCAATCCCCGGCAACGGCGCCAAAAACTTGTTGCGTGTAAAATAGTCTATCGCAATTATAGTGCAAGTATACACGACGCAAGTAGTAAAGTGATACGAAGTATCGGATATCGTCTCCACAGGGATTGGGCTAATAGCTTCACCTAATTTCACTGCACGAAGTAAAGGAAATAATTATGAGAAGTTGTCACGAATAATAATGTAAAAACGCAAATAAAGGAATTGAGATATCAAGATAGAGAGAATGGGCTGGTATTGAATTGCTCAGTAGTGCAGGTATTGAATTGCTTAGGATCTCCAGTTCTGTCGTCGCACCCGTCGCCGACAGCACCTGTCGCGGCGTCTGTCCGTTAGCTGTCGCGGCAGCGAACACTAACTCCGTACTTCAAGCTTGGCAAGAATCCCAGATCTGCCTTGCCCTATCCCTAGGCACAAGTCTGTCGATGATCACGTCTTTGATGATACCTCCCGGCATGAATCGAAGGATGAACACCGATGTGTATGAATTCTTCCTTAGCCACTTAACCTCGCCCTATCCCTAGGCACGAGATGGTTCAACTATAAACTAGAGAACACGCTCTTATCTCTTTCGTATACTTAACTCTCCCGATGCTAAGTAAATGTATAACCTCACAATGCTCTCCCGATGCTCTTGCAAGATATTAAAACCAAGATAAAAGAACTTGAAGTTTATTTTATTGAACTTGAAAAAATCCCAAAACAAAGCAACCCTTGCAACTACTTTACAAAACAACCCGTAGCCCTAGGGGGAATTTAGAACATGTCGGTGACAGGTAAACGGCAGGGTTTAGGTTTCGGTTATGGGGTGATCCGTTATGCCCTAGGTTAAATCTATGCCCTTATATAAGCTTTGGGCTCAAGTTATCTAAGGTAACAAGGATTACAACTTTAATTAAAAGTAAGATTCTAATAAAGACTAAATCTCTAAAATCTCATACTTTACAGCCGCATCCTTATTTTGTGGGAATTTCTTTCCTTGAGCTTTGGCTTGACATATCTTTTGATCCGGGGCTTGGAAAAATATTTGGCTTTCACACGACAGACGAGCAGATTTTTCTCTATCTATCGAGGTCCACTTTACTTTTCCTCTTCATAAGTCTGCTGTCACGACAGGTCCATGACAGGTTCGTCTTCTTCCGCTGCTTGTCCAGTTCAGCTTTCCTGCTTATCTGCCCTGCGCCTGCCTTCAACATCTACTATGACAGATACCTGCAAAAATAGCCATCTTTCAGTAGAATCCGTGCCTTTTATATAATTGTGATGTTTTATTGAAAACTAACCTAAATGCAATGCTATGATGCTTGAATGCAGCAGAAATATGGGTTAAAAAGGGTGTAAATAATAGAACTTTTACACACTCAACACCTACAGTTGCTTTAAGCACTCATGCTAAAGAATATACTCTTAAAACAGCAATATCGTGTTCAAACTATGTGATATTAAGACATGAAACAAGACTTGAATCTTAGAGTACTTCTGAGTTCACCGGGATTGAAAAGGACAACACTTTTGAAGAAGCATCAGAGGTGTGGGGTTCAAGAAAAAGAAGATTGCTATCAATCCAAACAATGAATCGTAAAATCAATTTTAGAGGCTAATAAGAATATATTCAGTCGGGTGTAAGACATATCATTGCAAGCTGACTCTCACCTTTGCTGCAATGCAAGTGCCTTCAAAAGCTAACTTTGCCAATGAGAGTACCAGGTCTCCATGATTGATTAATACCTGAGAGTACCAATTAAGGAAAAACCTCCCATAGTAACCATCATAGTCTCCTCCGTCACAAAAGAAACCAGTTTCATATGGGTGGGAATTATATGACCCGGCATTATCTGGCCCTCTAGCCCAAAAGTTGTGTCCCTTCATTTCTGCAGCCTTCCTCAGGCTTTTTAACATATACTGATCATAACACTGGAAAAGCAAAGAGCTATATTATGGCCACAGGAGAACCAGAGACTAATGTTCGGGGCACTGTTGGGGTGACGAGACCACAAACAAGCAAACATACTGTACAGGAACACAATATGAGCAAAAACAAAGAGAACCAAAACTTGCTAGGCTCGCAATGGAGCAATATTAAAAATCATGATGAGATTACTTGCACTAAAGTTCAAAAGAATCACCTGCAAAGAAACCACCTTTTAACACAAGTGGGTTAGATTCGAACACTGAGAACACCTTCTAAAAGATTCCTAGAAAACATGATTAGTCACTGTTTCTTATTTTTTTCTAGACAATAGACATAAGCGGGGTTAGATTCCAGGCGCAAGACATATATAGACTATAGAGCAGCGAAGTAATTTACTAAACTATATAACGGAGATTTAAAATCAGTCATCACATTTAGGTTGAAAAAATGAACTAGTGAATCTGATACAAGCAAAATTTCTATCAAATTTTCCACTACAAACAGCAATAGCACAATAAGCAACCATTCAAATAATGTGAGAATATGCTAGCTTTAAACAATGCACGAGTTGATAGTCAAATTGTAAGAGCAATTACCTGGAACTCCCCAATCCCAGGATATCACCATCCATGTTTTACTGGACAAGATGGGTATCGTAGCTCCCCACAGGGACCTAGTCCAACTTCAACCATGGATATGATACCATCCTCAAAAAATTCATCAAATTCCACTCGGAAACTTCTCATGAAATCAAAGTATACCTATGTTTGCCAACCAAAACTTAAACATAAAAAAAATCCATCCTCTAAGGAAAAACTAGGAGGCCAATGAAAGAAAGAGCAAACCAAGCTAGCATAACATGTCAGTTTACAGTATCCCTCAAAAGTAAATTCCAGAAAATAGCTAAGTGAAGTCACTTTGTTTTGTAGCCCTGTTGTAAAACTCAGATCCATTACCAATTAGATAGTCAGAACATATGAATAAAACTAGCTTCAGTTGGTCTCAAATGAATTCGGTGATTGACAACAGAGGAACTTGCATGATGTACATGATGGTAGTGGAAGTTATATCAAAGAAAAATACCTCAACAGCAGTTCGTCCCCTTAAAACTCGTTCTTTATCAATTCCCCATGAGAGGCATTCAGTGTTTCTTCTTCCTTCTCTATCTGTGAAAAATATGTCAGGATTGCTTCTACCAATTTCTGCAACCCAATGGGGCAGTGGAATAAAAACATCATCACCGACATTGCCACCACATTCATGAAACGACATCACAACCTGATCCATCAATAAGATAACTTTTACACTTTGAACAGATAAAAATTAAATGGTTCATCCTACCTATCTCATATCTGAAGCCAAACATCATTTATAAGAGAAAAGAAAATTTACGATCTACAGATGACAAATTCACTTATCTCAGGCACCTTAACAACAAGAATGCTAGTCCTAAATTGTTGGGGCCGCTAATCAAAGATAACACATATAATAAAGGTCTTTACCATAGAGATGTCAAATATAGATATCTGAGTACCAGCTCAGGCAATGAGAAAACATTCGACCACATATGGATTCTCAATTAAAAACTCACCTGCAACTTAAGCTTAATGTCACGCCCCGCCTGGTCGCGACCCAGCCAACCGAGGGGCACACCCGCCCGGGTGCACCGAGCAGCACCGAGGTGTGCCACCCAGGAGCGCAGTGCGCGCCCACATAGCCCCGCCTAGGTGCGCTGCGCGCGCCCAAGACGCCCCACCTAGGTGCTCACGGGGCAACAAGGGAGAAATGACGCATTCCAAGTCTTTTAAGGCTACAAGTGCTCCAAAGAAGACTCTAGAACGGCCTAGAGGGCCCCAAACGTCTCCACACCATTCCAAGGGGTTCTAGAGGCTTCCACAACAATCTAGGCTCACCCGGAGGAACCTAGAAGACCGAGAATGATCAAGAGGGCTCAAGACAAGTCTGGAAGGCTCGGGACAACTCCAGACATCTCCGGAATTCTCTAGAAACCTATAGATATATGTAGAACCATAGAGTACTCTAGAATATTAGAGATGTATATGGATAAGCATGAAGTTCTCTAGAAATATCTAGGCAACTTAGATATTTTAGGAGGCAAGAACCTAACCGTTGGATCAAATAAATCTTAGCCGTCCATTTAGGAGGTTGGTGCCTATAAATAGGGCTACCTCCTTCATTTGTAATAATCCAAGAAGTCCTTCACTTCATACTTGTAAAAGCTCTTGTAAAGCTTCCGTTGCTTTAATACAAGGTAGTTTCCTTGTAAATCTCTCTTGCTCCTTCGTTTTGCCATAGCGTTGCGACATCAAGGCTTACTAGCATCGTGCCGAGTGTGCTAGTGCCGCACGGATTTGAGCTTGAAGAAATAAGTCCGTGACAGTTGGTATCAGATCAAGTTCCGATCGCTCGGGAGAATGGCCAAGACCGCCAAAACTCAAGCCGCTAGCCCGTCCGAGACCGAGGTCACGCATGACCAAGGTGGGCATGAAGTAAAGGCCGACCTAGCCGAGGGAAGGCCTCGTTCCAAATCCAAAGACGTACTCTCTAGCTTGGAGTCACGCCTAACTCGCGTGGAGGAAGGCGTATCGAGCATGGGTGCCCAAGTGGACGACCTTCATGAGCGGATTGAAGGCCTTGAGGTGGAGGATGCCGAGATCCACACAGCCGTGAGGGCAATGAAGATCAAGCTAGAGGAGACCCTGCGCGCGGAAATGGGTGAAGTACGCGACGCACTCTTGGGAGAGCTCACCAAGGTACGTGAGTCTTTCCAACGTGAACTTACAATCGTGTATGCTCAACTAGAAGCGTTGCAAGGCGACCTTGCCTTGTGCAAACGTGCTATGGCAGCCGGGCCAAGCACCACCGTGGAGGCTAGAAGGGTGGAAGTGCCCAAGCCTCGAACCTTTTCAGGGACACGCAACGCAAAAGAAGTCGACAACTTCTTGTATGGCTTGGAGCAATACCTAGAAGCCGTTGGCATCAGGGAGGATGCCTCAAGGATCCAAACCGCAACCTTATACCTCACCGACACCGCCATGCTTTGGTGGAGGAGAAGGCGTCTCGATGTCGAAAGAGGTACGTGCACCATTACTACCTTCAATGACTTTAAAAGGGAGCTCAAAAGGCAATTCTATCCGGAGAATGCCGAGGACGAGGCACGAGCTCGCCTACGAAGGCTCAAGCAATCAGGGAGCATCCAAGACTACGTGAGGGAGTTCACTAGTTTGGTGCTCGAGATCCCCGATCTGTCCGAGAAAGACTCGCTCTTCTACTTCTTAGATGGTCTCCAAGGTTGGGCCAAGACCGAGTTAAGGCGAAGGGGAGTCCAAACCCTTGCCGATGCGATAGCCGTGGCCGAGAGCCTTATCGACTACTCGAGCCACAAGGAGACCACCCCTAAGCCGAGAGATGAGAGGAGCAGTCATGCCAAAGGTGGGGGAGACAAGGGCTATCCCAAGGAGGGCCATCGAGAAGGCCACTCACCAAGGCACCGAGACTCGTCCCCTTGGAAGAGCAAGGATAAGGGTAAGTCCAAGGAGTTCCAAGGTACGAGGAAGTCACCACTGAGCAATTGCTTCATTTGTGATGGTGACCATTGGACGCGCGAATGCCCACAACGCCAAGCCCTTAACTCACTCCTAGCCAAGCACCGAGAAGGTAGTGACACCGACAGTGGCAACGAGGGTGCACAAATGGGATCCTTGCAACTGATTTCATCACTCCAATCGATTGACAACACCGAGAGGAACGAGGGAAGTTCCACTCATAAGAGGCATTGCAATGAAGGACTTAGGCCAGGGTCAAAGCTCTACGTGGAGCGCAAGGGCGACCCATCATCTCCAAAGGCCAAGGGTAAGGCCAAGTCACCGACCAAGCTTGCACGGAGTAAGCAAGGTGGCGTCACTAAAGTCAAGTCCACGAGAGGGAAACGTGGCCACGCAAAGGCTAAGTCCGCACCAAAGGCTAGCACAAGGGTGAAGTGCTACCTATGTGAAGGACCTCATGTGATGAGGTCGTGTTCGATACGAATGCGACTTGTTGCCTACATCAATAGGGTTGATGGCAAGGCACAACCAGACATGATTACCCAGGATCGAGCTGCAAAGCCGAGGGTGAAGACGAGCGAAGCTAGGAGCCGAGGGAGGCACACCAGCACTACCCCAACAGCTCTACCGAGACGCGACGAGGGCGTCGCGAGATCGGGTGGGGGAGGATGTCACACCCCGCCTGGTCGCGACCCAGCCAACCGAGGGGCACACCCGCCCGGGTGCACCGAGCAGCACCGAGGTGTGCCACCCAGGAGCGCAGTGCGCGCCCACATAGCCCCGCCTAGGTGCGCTGCGTGCGCCCAAGACGCCCCACCTAGGTGCTCACGGGGCAACAAGGGAGAAATGACGCATTTCAAGTCTTTTAAGGCCACAAGTGCTCCAAAGAAGACTCTAGAACGGCCTAGAGGGTCCCAAACGTCTCCACACCATTCCAAGGGGTTCTAGAGGCTTCCACAACAATCTAGGCTCACCCGGAGGAACCTAGAAGACCGAGAATGATCAAGAGGGCTCAAGACAAGTCTGGAAGGCTCGGGACAACTCCAGACATCTCCGGAATTCTCTAGAAACCTATAGATATATGTAGAACCATAGAGTACTCTAGAATATTAGAGATGTATATGGATAAGCATGAAGTTCTCTAGAAATATCTAGGCAACTTAGATATTTTAGGAGGCAAGAACCTAACCGTTGGATCAAATAAATCTTAGCCGTCCATTTAGGAGGTTGGTGCCTATAAATAGGGCTACCTCCTTCATTTGTAATAATCCAAGAAGTCCTTCACTTCATACTTGTAAAAGCTCTTGTAAAGCTTCCGTTACTTTAATACAAGGTAGTTTCCTTGTAAATCTCTCTTGCTCCTTCGTTTTGTCATAGCGTTGCGACATCAAGGCTTACTAGCATCGTGTCGAGTGTGCTAGTGCCGCACGGATTTGAGCTTGAAGAAATAAGTCCGTGACATTAAGCTCACGAACCATCTGAAAGAGTCTTCGGTAACCATTCCAGTTATATTCTTGAGACGCATGAGCTTCCACTATTCCCCACCAGCAGTCAATCATGACTCCATCTGCACTGATTGATTTCAATACTCTTAGCTGCTTTAGTAGACTGTCTGGATCAACTAGCTCACACTTCATGTTGATGACCCCCAACTGCCACAATTGAAGTAAATCATTTGACTGAAACTAAGAAAGCATCTGAAAAAATGTGAAATTTGGCATTTAGTTGGCTTTGAGAAACATTTCAGCATCAGAAATCCCAAACTCTGAGGTGGAAAACTGAAAAAGAGTTACAAATCCTTGTTTGACAAAAAGGCTATGAAGTGTTGAAGAGTAATTATGAGCCAGTGTAAATATAGAGAATGACCTCAAATAAGAAAACTCACTGGTAGCAGTACATAAACTGGAACATATGGAGTGCCAGCAAAATCACGTTCTGGTAGCTTAGGAGGAAGTCCAATAATCTGTAAAGATTGTAGATTATAAGAGAAAATAAGCAAATAAAATTATCAAAAAATAACACACCATATTGTTTAAATAGTTTTTTGGAGACTGGATCAATTATATTTTTTGACACTCGAGTGCTAGCAGAGCATGGTGGATCCAATTTCCAAACATCATTTGGTATTGGCAAATCAGCAGCATGAAAGGCACAAGTCGGTGTTCAATGTGACGTCATATAACCCTGGCATACCTGTTTGTCATTAATTGCTTCCATGGAGCCAGCAATAAGAGGAAGACTTTCCGTTTTTTCTCCACCATTTCCAACCATGTCTGAACTTTGAGAATGGGCACTTGAGGATAGATCGTAAGGTGAAGGAGTAGGCATGAAAGCACCCTTCATATGACAAGCATTGTACTCTACTGTGGTGCAATATCCAGAGGAGACTCCCTGCAAGGAGTTAGGTGGAGCCTGTTGTGACAACATCTGAGAGGCAGATGAAGTCATGCCTGCAGAAGTGCCATCAGCAGGCCTTGAACCCTGCAAAGAGAGAATATTCCCAGTTGGATTTTCCATAGATTCATCAGAATAAAAAGATCAAATAAGCATTAAAGAGAGTAGTAGTTAAATGTCTAATGCACCATCAATATTGTGTAGGGAAACAATTAATATGCATATATAATCCAAGATTAACAATTTATGAACTTATTGAATTAGTAACATCTCAATGTTGTACATATTGAATGAACTAAGTGCTTAATTTAAGAGATAAAATCCATGCATTCAAAAGCACCTGAGATCTTGATGGAAAAGTGGTTCCATCAGGAAGAACAACCCAGCCAGCTTCCCTAGCCAAAGCTGCAATCACATCATTTATATCAGCTCTAACCCTCAGGTTATAGTTCCCATGCTTCCGCAACCCTGCCAAGATCCTTGCTGTTATTGCTCTCCGATGCCGCTCCCTTAGCTTTGTTCGCTCCTTTTCTTCTAGTGGTCTTGACCTCCGAACTCCTCCACCTGGGCTGCTGACTTGCTCTTGAAGTTGCTGCTGTGTTTGAAACTGGCCACTGGTACTCGTCATCATCACTCCTTCAGCTCCCAACATGATCTGTGCAGAAATATGCTTCTCTCCACTCACCCGATCCTCATTATCCTCTTCTTTTACATCCATGTCAATTTCATCTTCCTCATTAGCTCCTATCAGCGTCTGCATATCAGTGGCCATAACTTTCCACTCTAATCCAGTGCCCTCAACTCCAAAATACCTCAGTATTATAACTTCTCTGCATGGATTTATCTTACAATGCAACAACCAGGTCTGCTGATTTCTGTCCCATCTCAATTTCAGATTTTCCTGTTAATCAAAAACTTAGTTTGTATTATTTCACAGGAGGCGAATGAAGGACTAGCCAATTAAACATAGTTCAACCTTGCAATTCTGCATGTTTCCTTTTTACAATATTACAATAACCAGAACAATAACAATAATTATTATAGGGCACCTACTAAGCTTCTTAGGCCTCATTTGGATTTTAATTATTCCTTCATGAAAAATTAATACAATAAAAACAAGAGAGTCCGATTTTATTTGTTTTTATCTTCTTTCACTTATAAAACAGTTTCTCAGCAATCACATGAAGGGAATCAAGTGCTTAACAGAATTTTCCGTGGTAAATTAACCATTAGTTCTCCAAAAGAATTGGAGAACTTATAAACTAAAAATAAACATGGCCAAGCCCAGCTTGAAAGTTTTCTCCCAAGAAAATTACCTTGAAAGCAGCGTCTCAGTTTCTCCAGTAATTCTCACGCACATCTTCAATTTTCCAGAAATGAAGCTTCGAAATATCCCCAGTCCTTCGTCATCTATCCGAATTCCACGTCATCGTCTCCAACTGACTGATTTATGCGAATAGATCAATATTCCGGCAGCCGTAGCCATATCCAGCTTGGTTAAGACGACTGTTCTCCGGAGATGCTAAATGGAGGGAGTAGAGCGGAGAATACGGCTATTTCCGGCTAGGGTACGGGGGCGCGTGAATGAGGGGAGGCGAGCGCGTGACGGATAAGGTTTCACGCGTGTGTAGGATGGACGAGCGTGTATGTGTGTGAAATTCAGGGCTTGGCACGAATGGGGCGTGTGTAAGATAGCGTATTAACGCTGAGCGACGTGTGACTGTGTGAGGAAACACGTGTGGAACGTGCCGTTGGTTTTTCCAGTTTTCCTGATTGCTCAGACCCGATCGGACAGGCGGACACAAGATTTGGGTCAGTGACCTGTGATTCGTACAAGTCTGCTATAAAATTTGGGAGTAAAAAATGACTTGAATTAAAAATTCGACTGACTTGAGGGAATGATGACTCAAATTTAACCAAATTTGATTTGATGTTAATTTGAACTCAAGTGGATTCAAATTCAATTCAAGTCAAGTTGAATTATTGATTTAATCTGATATGATCCAACCTGATTCGGCCTATCGAGTTCTCGATTTTACATCCCAATTATCCAAGACTAAAGCTAAAGTCCGAGTCGCAAGACAAACTTATATCCAATTATATTAGACATAATTCCAAAAAAAATCTCATAACTTTTGTCGAAATCATTTTTTTAATATAAAAATAGTTTGGATGATTTATTTTAATTAGTGATTTTCTTTTATTGTTCAATCACTCTACTGTCACCGCTTGAGTTATAAGCTAACTCTTAGACCATGCGCCTTTCTGCATTTTATAGTTAAATTCCTTGAAGGACTTAAATTTAATTTGTTAACTGTAGAGCAGCTCTTTAATAGTATTTAGCTATGTTATTCGGATTAGAGTGTGTGTCCGGTACGGATAGTTTTATCGACAAGGGTATGTTCGATTATTATGCAAGTTTTTCATGTATTCGAAGGGTTCTTGTGAGGTCATATGCTCATTTTCGAATGTGTCTAAAAGGTATACTCGAAGCAAAAATCGAGTCGGAGCGATTTGTCCTGTAGAAAATATGTCATGTTTCTCTTGGATGCATGTTATAATGTTTTCTAGCAAATTTTATGGTGATCGAGCATGGGAACTATTTTGCTGATATATTTCACATTGTCGATATACAAAACAAACAGAGATGGGAATGCCTTCGATTAGTACGTAGCTGGGGACTATACACACCAACTTACTGCTAACTAAAAACACATTGCAACATAACATACACGTTGAAGAAAGAAAACAAATGGGGAAAGCTTCATGTATAGCAGTTATGAAAGCTTCTATGACAAGTAGATAAGTTTTTAATACGTATATGTAAGAGATGGAAAGAAGATATGTTAAGTTTTTGTGCTTTATGGTTTGTCTCAATGCATGAAATGGAGGGTTCAAAAAGTTGCTTCTTTTGCTTTCCCTTTAGTTTTGCTTTACTTGCAATCCAACATGGAAATTCATGTCTGTTGTTTGTGGCTATGAGATTAGCAGGCATTAAATGATTAGTGATTTTCACCCCAGCATGCGCACTCCAAGTTTCTTGCCACAAAAGTCCCGTGGGTTGGTTCCCACAGCAGTTTCGAGCAAGGATGGATCAAGGGTATTGAGTAGGGACGGCCATTTGACTCATATCCGATAAGTTTTGACTCGACCCGATCCTATAGGGTCAGAGTTTTTTAAAGAAAATTTTGGGTTAGGGTTAGGTTTGGGTTTAATTTTTTGAGGATATGGCCGGCTCTGGTTTGGGTTTAAGGTGAAAATAGCCTACCTGTCCTAACCCGAAATAATATTTTGATTTTATTCTAAATATTTAGGTATAATTGCTACAATGACCCTCTTTTTATATATATTTCATTTATCTCTTTATTTTGTCTAATAAAAATTGAATAATTATTATAATGCTCATTCTTTATTTGTATTTTTCAATTAGCTCTCTGATAACGAAAAATAATATTTTTTTATTTATATCGGGTCGGGTTGAGTTCGGGTTCGGGTTCGGGTGAGAAATCATAAATGTTGGGTCGGGTCGGGCGTGGGTCGGTCAAAAACCCTACCTATGGCCATCCCTAGTGTTGAGTGAGCAGTTGTCCTCTAAAAATTTGAAGTTCGAATGTGATTTAGAATAATTTTTAAAATTAATAATTGAAAATCTATTTTCATCCCCTCTAAAATTTTATAAGTTTGTTCTCTAAAATTTTATAAGTTCACTCGAACACAAAATCCTACATCCGTTCTTGATATCGAAATTTACAAGAGTGACAAAATCTTAAAAGACTTGTGACCATTCAAAGGAAATAACAAAAGCATACAGTTAGCTTATGAGAAAGACTCGTTTCTGGGTAGAAAATGAAAAACGGCAGTAAATGACAAGTTTACAACCACCTCCATGTCTCCTTCAAACTTTCAACCACTATTATCAGGCTATATATTAAAAAAGGAAAAAGAAAAAATTGTCTGAGCTCGGGTTCGAGCCGGGACCTCTAGTGTGTGAGACTAGCGTGATAACCAACTACACCACCCAGACAAGTGGAAGTGGTTTCGATATTTGAATTAATATCATGTAAGTAAAAATCAAACTATATCCCTTTGTTCATTTAGGTGTTCAAAGTTTTTTTTAGTCAAAGTAGTGTTTAAGTTTCATTCTGTTGTAATCTTTAAAATCAAATTGTTAGCATTTATTTATTTAAAAAAATTGTTAACATCGGTTTAAAAAAATCTCACTCAATCATTATTTGACACGTGATCGAGCCTCTATTTTTTTATTTTTTATTTAAAAATATATAAAATTCTTATTTTCTTAAGTAAAACCTCTAAAATCCTTAATTTTTACAAAAACGATTTTTTTCTTATCTCACTGTTTGTCGTCGAATGTTATTCCACCACCACAACAATAGACAACCTACAATTTTTTTCTTTCGTCTCACCGTAAGTTGTTCGTCCATGAACGCTCATTAATTTTTTTGTGGTGCATCGTTTGTCGATAAGTGACAATGAAAGAATGGAGTAATCAGTAATAAATTTGACGACACATTTCATAAATGATGATTGATTCGACGACGATATAAAAAAGATTTTTTTAAAATAAAATAAAAAAATTTAAAAACGAGTCATATGTCATGTATTCATTTGGTGATTAATTCTTTTAACAAACATTAACTATTCGGCCTTAAAAAGATAAGGGTAACGTTCACAAATGGTCAATAAATGTTGATCAATTATTTATGGGTAATTGTTCTATACACAAGCGCTTGTGGAAACTTTTTTACACAAGCGCCTTAGTTTTAAGGTTTAGAGACTTCGTTTAGGGTTTAAAATTTAGGGGTATAAGTGTAGTAGTTTTGAATTTAGGGATTGTTGATAGAATTTTGGGTTTAGGGTTAAAATTTAGGGTTTATAGGTTAAAACCTAAATCTCCACCCATATTACCCTAAAACTAAACCCTAACCCTAAACCCTAAATTATAACCATAATTCCTAAATTCTAAACATGAACCCTAAATTATAAACCTTTACACTAAAACCCCTAAACTCTATACCCTAAACACTAACCCTAAACCCTATAATTGAGGCGCTTGTGGAAATAAAAACTTTCCACCGCCAATGTATAGGATATTAATCCATTATTTAATTGGTAATCAAATTTTTAATTGCTTCAAATGTTTCCATTAAACTTTTAATTTTACTCCAATTTGGTCATTGACTCGTTAACACATATAGTCATCCACGTTTACACATTCAAACAATTTATCCTTTATTCAAAAAATAATAATAAATTTAACCCTCATTATTTACACATCATTTTAATTTGGCCATATTTTTAATCCTCCACATTTACTCATCGACATCACTACTAGCAGCATAATTCTCAGGTTCGTCATTACCTTTCAACTTAATAGACTTTTTTGACAGTGTTCCACTTTCACTTCCACTGTCAATAGACTAAGAGAATGAGAAATTAATCAAATATAGAGGAGACGCTTTTAAAACATAATTCATTCAATGAATTGAATAACAATGGCGGATCTAAAAATTTAAAAATGAGGGTCCAAAACTTTTTTTCTCAAATAGGTATGCAAATTTCTATTTTTTCTCTTCTACACATAAGTTAAATTTTTAAAGAAAAAATAACACTAAACTAAACAATTCTCCCAAAATGGGAGTACAATTGCTTCCCTCCATACCTCTATACATTCGCCACTGCTGAATAACAACAATATAATGAGAGATAAGTGATTCCATTACAACAATATAATCGAGTTTTAAGTTTAGATTAATAGTTTTGGGTTTAGAATTTTAGGTTTAAGAGTTTAGAATTTAAACTTCCAATTTTAGGATTAAATTATTTTTAATTAAAAATAAAATCAAATTGAAATAATGTATAAATAATGAGGTTAAGTTTATTATTATTTTTTTAAAATAAGACTAAATTATTTGAATGTGCAAATGTGAAGAACTAAATGTGTTATTATACAAAATATTTTAATTGTCGCGTCATTTTTTAACGACCGTTAAAGGATCAATGACAGCAAAATTAAAAATTTAATAATAATATTGAAGCAATTGAAAGTTTGTTTATTCAATTAAATAATTAATCAAAATTTAATAATCATTTATAAATTTTACCAAAAAAAAACAAATGAAATATTATTATCTATTTCGACAAAAAGATATTAAAACATCTAAAATAAAAGGCTAAGTATAACTTAGACCCTTATTTTTCTGATGAATTCTAAAGACTAGCCATGCCTCAATGACCGCAAAAGCTTTTCCGCACATTTCGACTTGCAAAGCATAGAAAAAAGAAGATGGCTTTACGATTGAGGACTGGATTATTGAATCACCAAACCATTCGGTCCGGAGATCGGAAGCGTCCGAATTGTACTCCACACTGGAGGCGAGGAGCCGAAACATCACCATTGTCACTGACTCACTAGTTCCAAGAACCTGGGTGGACTCTTCAATATTTTCATTGCAACCAGGGTTTAGGACAAAAATCCTGTCATTTTTGGTGTTTTTTTGTCTTAACATTAAAAACAAAATCAAGTAGTAAACTTTAATCTTAAACCTTACATCCTAAAAAATACACCTTATAATGTACGGCTACTTTAAATCTTAATCTTAAATTTTAGTCATAAATTTTAAATTTAATTTTTTAATGATAAAACATAAATAAAAACAACGAAAAATTACATATGATTTCTACTCGGGTTTATCTTCATCCCTTACATCACTCTCATTCTTCCTTTTATAAATACAAGGTAATTTAAAGGAGACTTCTTTCGAGAAAATAGCCACCATTCTTACGTCAATTTCATTAGAAAATCGTAGAAAACACATTCATTTGTTCCCCACTTCCCTATAAATTATTCCCTCTAATCGATTTGACTTGTATGTTTTTCTGTCATCGATTTTCTCTGCAGCCAAACAAGATGCAGGTAATGAGGTAATTTTTATATTTTATTTAGTTACATTATGTTTTTTCTAAAAGAAAAATCTATTTTTTTTTCATATTTGTAGAGACGAAGTGGTTTCTTTCAAAGGATTGATAATGATGGTGAAAATTCGAATCTTGTTGATGAATTGAGAAGTCAAATCCAAACGTTATTGGTTGAAAACATGGAAATTCAAATTGAGAATTCTGAATTGAAGAAAATGGATGAAATACAAAGGTTGGAGAAGAAGTTGGAGAAGAAAAAAGAGAAATTAAGAAGCTGTAAAGTGAAAATGGCAAAAATTAGGAATGATGCAATGTTGTATACGGCTGCTTTGATTGTTTTATGGCTAGCTTATGTTATAATTAAGCTAGTCCTTTAGAGTAGTGATTTGGTTATGGATTCCAGTGATGTATTAAAACTGATGAAAAATGAGCTTTTAACTTTGTTATGAGATGTGATAATTTATCATGAAATGTTTTGAAGCCCAACTTTTTATTATGAAAGTTGATCTGTTGCATCTCAAATTCAGGAAAATGTTGACAAACATAGAAATTATGATAATGTAACATATATTTGGTCAATGATTCAAGTCGAACCAACCGGTTGGTCCGACATTACTTTCTACTCCATGCTTGTTTCTGCAACAACAAAAATCAATGCCGAACAAGTTGAATCAAATTAAACAGAGGCTTGCCTGCAGGGATGGACCGAGGGGGTGCTGGTGGGTGCAACCGCCCCCCCTAAAATTTTGAAAAGCATATATGATTTAGAAAAATTTTAAAATTTTTCTATGTATTTTCTATTAAAAATCTATTTACGCCCCCTAGAAATTTATAGGTTCTCCCCCATAACCTGAAGTCCTGGGTCCGTCCCTGCTTGCCTACATACATTTAGCAAAACGAAGACAAATACCATGACTCGAATAAATAAAAAAAACTCAACCTGAGGGTTTGCTTTGATTCCAATTGAAAACCTGTTCAAGGACAAGCAGAGGAAACCATATGCTTCAAGCAAGACATCATTAATCCAGAAGAAAAGGTGAAGGGGACAAAAATAACCATGTAATGAAAGCATAATTTACCAAATTGTGCAATCATGCCATCAAATAGAATCATGGAGAATCCAACTTTAAAGGCAATTACTACATACTTGTTAGTCCACCTATAGACATTATTATTTGTATACTCGAATTAAAAAGGTGATATCTGTTTTCTAGTAAAATCACACAAGGTGAGGAACACAAATGATCAGAGAGAAAACAACAAACATGCATAATTCTCAGGCTCGTCATTACTTTTCAATCCTAAAGAACATTATTCAAATGATTTTAAGGCCCAAATGAATTAACATCCAATTGCATTAAGGCATTAATCATTATATGGGTATTTAAATCATTTAAAATGTCCAATTAATTATTAAAATTAATTAAATCTAGTCTAGCTATTTAATTCTAGGGCTTAATTATAAAGATTCTAAACTAATAGTCTCTAACACTATGTAATTAAATCACACTAATTAATATCATATGCTTCAATTAAATCAAATAATAAGTTATTTAAATTTGAATTGCAATTAAATTAATTAAAATTGAAAAAAGGATTGAATTGAATAAAAATTAAATTTGGAATCAAAGAAACGGGATCAAATTGAATTATATTTAAAATTTCATGCCCAAATTATAAAGAATGAAAAGAAGAGCGCAGATCCTTGTAGGCTTTAGCTCGACCCGATCAAAAATGCACGGAACCCTCTTTGACTGAAGGTCCAAAACGTTGCGTTTTGCTCAGGCTATATAAACCCTTTTAAAATTGAAATTTTGACCCTTCACTTCATTTCCCTCAGCCCCCCCTCTTTCCATTTTTGTGCTCTCCCCTCTCCTTACTCTCTCACTCACAAACACCGAATAACCCAGAAACACACAACAATACATACCAAAGCACTCATTTTTCTTGCATGTTTTTCGTGTGTTGATTATATTTGTGATGAACACGAAGAACATCAAACCAACAATCGTCTCGACTGTAAGCTCAAAATTTTCCGGTACCTGCCAACCTAACTTCGACTGTAACATCTCAAATTTCCAATTCAACAAGTTAAAGTTAACCCGGGCCTTGGGGCTTAGGTTGAAGGTGCGTAATAACCGAGCGGGCCTTGATTTTGGGTATTTGGGCTTGAAATAAGCCTTGTTTGGTGTTGACTCGCGTAAGTGTTGGCAAAAGAGGCAGAAAACATATTAGAAATGTAGTAAAAATAGTGACAAAGATTGAGTCTTTTACGTGCAAGTTTACATTGTCGACAAGTAAGAGAACAATAAGCTAAGTTATCGATCCCACAAGGATTGATCAAGAGTTTAATTGCTTTTAATGTTTACTTGTTGAAGAAAAATATTAATTTAATTTGAAAGCGGATTTGAAAATAAAGTACAAATAAGAAAAGTAAAATAAATTAGCGTTGGCAAAGAGAGTGTCAAATGAATGATGAGAGTTGGCAAGGGATGACTGATTTTCACGCTATTCATGACATGTCAGCTTCTAATAATATCATGCCTTGACATTGTTTGCCGAGCAGATTCAAATTGGCAAAGCCTCTCTCGATGGTCATTGCCCTAAATTGATTGTGTAAAAACCCCTATATCTCTATAATGAATGTTTTTCCAAAAACTAATTTGATTAAGATCCAATCTATACTTTTAAAGGGTAGATTTTACTTCCGAAGTAAGTTCATCTATTTGAACATCTTCTCTTGAAGAATCTCGCCTTAGTATCCAACAACTTGATCGTTGCCACCCAAGTCTATTAAGATATTGAGGTGCAATAGGCCAACAATGCCAGCTCTCACTTAACATAATATTTAGGAAACAATAAAGTATGTCGGATAGAAGAAACAATGCCGAAGCATTTTCATTATTAAAAACTTAACATAAAAACAATGTTAAACGAAAACATCTCATCAACTATTAAGTTAGTTCATGGTGGGATATTAACTAAAAAAACCTTCAATGTTTTTCAAATACATCATCATTAAAAAGAAAATTAAATAACTAGACAAAGAGAATGGGTGGGAAGGGGTCTCTCGATGCAGCCCTTCAAGAACCAAGCTTTCGGTCAAGTGGGTTGAACCATGTCTCCTTGGTGCACCCGGTCGTCGATCGTCTCTCTCCCAAAAGTTAGTCCTCTTCATTGTTTGCTCGATCGGTCTTTAAATAGGCGTGCAAGGAAGACTTGGATAAGCCCTTGCATTTGAAATTTAAATGCGCAAGGGATGAGGCTTGTGATCACCTTTATCCATATTTGAAGTGATAAGGTGATAAGCTGATCAGTTGTTGGCTAGTTCGGTTAAACGGTCGGCCACCGAATTGTTTTCAGTCGGTGAACGGTTATTTTTTTTAAAGTTCGGTTATCGGTTAATTCGGTTCGAAATCAGTTAATTACTCGAATTAACCAAAATATAACAAAAAATAAATATATTATACTTATTAAACCCATTAAATTTTGAAACTCATTTCTAACCCAAATGAAAAAATTTAATGTTTAATCTAAAATTTTAAAGTTTTATATATGTTTAATTATTGTTTAAATTAAATACAAATTATTATTGTGAATTAAAAAATAGTTCTAATAATTTTTATTATTTAATAATTTTGATTAGGAAAACTAATGATAAATTTCGGTTAATTCCAAAACCAACCGAATTAACCGAAGTTTATTCGGTTCGGTTAATTTTTTCGAAAAAAGTTTGGTTCCGTCAACGGTTAAAGATTTAAATTTTTAATTAATTTAGTTTTAGGTAATTTGGTTCGGCTACCGACCGAATTAACCGTTTAAACACCCCTAGCTATTAGGATTTGGAAAATGAGTATGTGCTGCCCCGTTTGGGACCTTGTTGGTGTGCTTTTTTTTGTATTTATGTGGGTGTTTTGTCCCTTTAATGTTCCACCGATTTCTCTAGCTCGTTGTTAAATCATCGTGGGCACTCTTTTCTTCCACTTAAGTTTAGGAAATTTTTAATGAGACATATTAAACATACTTTTATATGATTTCTTTTCTAATTAGAAAAAATAATTACAGTTAAAATAATTAAGGGTAATAATGTAACTTCACTTCAGAAGTGATTTTCTACCACAAAAACTAGAAATTGTAGCGGGTGAAAAATTATTTTTTTCAACCATAATTTCACATCTAATTTTTAAGTGTTTGACATTCATCATAGGTAAAAAATATTTTTTAAGTAATTTTATTAAGCAATGTTAAATGTTAAAGGTACCTTAAATGAATGAAATTAAATGAAATATAAAATATTTCCTAATAAATTTTATAAATAAACCATATCATTTGAATAAAACAAAAGGATGATCTCGTACATTAAACAACCTTGTTCAGCGTGACCCCCAACTAGAGGTGGCAATCGGGTCATTCGGTTCGGGTTCGGTTCGGGTCGTTTCGGTTCGGGTCATTTTGGGTCTATCTAGAATCGGTTTAGATTCGGTTCGGGTCGGTTCGGTTCGGGTTCGGGTCTGATTCGGGTTTGTGATGAGTCGGATTCGGTTCGGGTATTGGATCGGGTCAGAATCGGATCGGTTGTTTTCGGGTCGGGTCAATATCGGATCGGTCCCTTTCGGTTCGGGTCAAAATCGGGTCGTTCGGGTCGCTTTCGGGTCGGGTCAAAATCGGGTCGATTTCGGGTCAATTTCGGGTCAGGTCAACATTTAAATTTTTGGGTCAATTCGATTTGAGTTGAATTAAAGGTTTGAGGTTTAGTATTTATGGTTTAGTTTAGAGTTATTGGTGTATGAAATTAATTCTGATTCAACTTGTTAATCTATGCATTTGAATTTGATTAAATATTTAAATCAAAGCTTCATGTATCCATATCAAAATTTTTTGTAAAATTATATTAAATCAAAGTTTATTATATGTAATAATAATAATAATAATAATAATAATAATAATAATAATAATAATAATAATAATAATAATAATAATAATAATAATTTCTGAAATGAATTAATTTATTAAACTTATGATCTAATTGAGCTAACTAAAATCTAAAAGCATAAATCACGGACATAATTAAAATAATTCTAAAACTAAATGTGAAATTTCAATTAAATTAATCTAAATTAAAACTCAATTAAATTTAAAAAAAAAAGAAAAAAGAGAAAGACAATTGGTAAAAATAAAGAGGGAAAAGACAAAAATTTGGAGGGAAATAAGCCACCAATTTTTTAAGCTAGATTGAAAAAAAAAAAGAAAAAGACAATTAGAAAAAATAGAGAGAGAAATGACAAAATAAAGAGGGAAAAGACAACTAGTTTTTTTAATGCATGGACTAGTGATGCAATTAAAGGTTGCCCCAATGAATTGGTCTATTATGTATCCATTTCTTTTAATGCAATCTTTTGACATTTTTTTCTTTGTAAATGTAAGATTAAATATTGGGAGAGAAAATAGTACATTGAAACTCTAAATTTAAAAATTAGTTTATTTAATTAATATTCAAACGTAAAATAACATAAAATATTATTATACCACAACTTTGACAAGAGGAACAGTCTCTTCCATGATATAGTATAAAAAGATAATAAAACATACTTCTTTTTATTATTTATTATATTGTTAAAAATAGATATTCGGGTCAAAATCGGGTCAAAATCGGGTCGATATTCGGTTCAGCTTTCGGTTCAGCTTTCGGTTCGGGTAGCATTCGGTTCGGGTCCATTTGGTTCGGGTCCATTTCGGTTCGGGTCCATTTCGGTTCAACAAAAAATTTCGGTTCGGTTCGGTTCGGTTCGGTTCGGATTTCGGATCAACTTCTGATCATCATGTTCGGGTCAAAATCGGTTTCGGTTCGGTTCGGGTTTCGGGTCTCGGGTCAAGTTTGCCAGGTCTACCCCCAACACACAAACTTTTTTGCAAATAAGTATCTTTCTTTTAAAGAAAACCCTTTGTCTTCTTTCTAAGAAAAAACTTTATTCTTCAGCGTCGTTCTTCGTCGGCCACTTATTCCAGTGGCCAGGCATGGGTCCCCTCCGATAAAATAAGTCTCTCGTCCATCTTTGGTGAGTCGTCTAACTCTCCTCGGTGGTCGAAGCCCTAGCCTTATGGGCCCTCCTCTCCACCCCTTGCTCTAAATTTTTAGGAATTTCGACGTTCGATTGATTTTCTCCGGTACATGTGTTTGGGTCAGGGTTTTAAATAGCGGGCCGCAAACGCAATAGCGGCCGCTATTTCGCGGTAGCGCCGCCGGACGAAACCGGTATTGCCAAAAATAACGGTGTTAAACAGAATCACACCAATCGCGGAGGTTCGCGGCCGCAATTTAGCGGGTAACGGCCAATAGCGGCGAAAACGGGCCGCTACTCCCGTTATAGATCTGTTATGTCAAATAAAATTAAAAAAAAATCCCGATCTGAGAAATCAGACCAGTTACGCGCAGAAAAAATGGAGAAGATGAGTTGAAGAAGAAGACTCCTCTCACTTTAAAATCTTTAATGTTATTTTATTACTTTTGTTGGGCCCGATAAACTCTTTAATGAGTTACTGCTTGGTTTAATGAGCCAACTTTTCTTTCTTTTTTAGTATAATCTTTTTGTTATGTTTTTTTATACTTTAAATATTATTATTATTATTATTATTATTATTATTATTATTATTATTGACTCAAATATTCTATATAGATCAAGAAATTTAATTTTAATAATAATTTTGATGTAAATCAATAATAATAATAATAATAATATGTATTTTTAATATTTACTAATTTAAGTAAAATATTAAAACTACATATTCAATTGATATATATTTATCAATATTTCTTTTAATATTTTTGAAATTTATATATAATTAAAATATTTTTTATTTTAAGTATGTATAATATAAGGGTAAAGTATGCCAGATACCATCGAACTATAGTGTCTGACCTGTTTTTAACATCAACGTTTCAATTGGTCCAAAACTATCATTAACGTTTAATATTTGATCCAATTATACCATCCCTCCGTTAAATCATGGACGGCGTGATGATGTGGACTAAGAAAATCGTAACTATGCTGACTGTGTACCTTATATATTATTATTTATTCCACGTCATTAAAAAACAAAAAAACAAAAACCCTTTTGGTTTTCAAAACTGCGTCGTTTCATAATGCCGTGAATGAAAACCCTTATCATCTTACTCCACACCATCAATCTCACCGGTGATGGCTGCTTCGCCGCCGGCGCCAATGGCGCCATTTCCATCAGATCTGGCGCTAGGAAAGTCACCCGCGAGTTCTCCTGCTCCTTCGTTGTACGAGGCAAGCGACATCGTGCACGGAAACATCAACGCAGAAGGAAGCGAAGAGAAGGCCGGAGGTGAAGGAGGAATGAGCAGCGGAAAAAAGGCGGGAGTGGTGATTTCTGTGGTGGCTGCAGCGTGTTTGGTTGGGTTCGGTGGATTGGTTTACAAGAAGAGACAAGAAAACATCAGGAGAGCTCAGTACGGATACGCCGCCAGAAGGGAAATTCTTTGAAGAAGAATAACAGAACAGAGGTTTATATTCAAATTTATTACTATATTTCTTATCCTTCCTCGGTGGTGCTGCCTCCAAGAGTAAAATTCAAAGCTTCATAGATAAAGACGGTGTGGTTGCAGTTGTACACTTGGGAAGCCTACAAGACTGATAACTTGGAAAAAATGAAAAAAACAACCATCAAAACAAAGGTTGTAGTAATGGCGGATGAGTAAAATTCACTCACCCATGCCATAGCCAAAGCACATCAATCTGCGACCACCCCAAACATATAACTGTTCAGAGCAACCATTACAGGACATAAGGAAATACAGGTACACATACCCTTTGGAAAAACATGCTTAAAACTTAAGACGGGATTGATCTAAAAGCTTTTAGTCGAGCAATTCGATACCGACATCGAAAATGCATGACGAAGCTAAAACACCGGGTAGGGAGGCGTCAAGCAAATACAGTGATCATGAGTGGAAACCTAAAATCGAGAACCATGGCTATAAAACAGGCTAGCTCTTGCCGGGAGAGCCTGCAAAAAAGAAAAAGGGATGGGTTAGGCCATCTCTAAACTGCCAAAGTCCCTGGCATGACCACCTTTGTCGGACCCAAAAACTTTGCTGAATGTTTGTTGCCCGGATGTCACATTTCCACAAGGTCTCTACTAGCAGCTCAATGGTTTGACTGTTGATTGAATTGCAGTGCTGGAGATTCAACCCCAACAGGGTCTTGCCCAACTTTTTCAGGAAAGGCAAGCTTTTGTTTGATACTCTGGAACAACCCGAAAATGAAAGGACCTGCAAATTGAGTTGCTCCGCATAAGACAAGGCAGCAACACCGGAATCAGTGATTGCCGACACACATCCAGATCTCTGAGGAAAACACAATTGTCGGCAATAGCCACAAAACGACGCCGTTTTGAAAACCAAAAGGGTTTTTATTTTTTTATTTTTTAATGAGGTGGAATAAATAATAATATATAGGGTACACAGTCAGCACAGTTACGGTTTTCTTAGTCCACGTCACCACGCCGTCCATGATTTAACGGAGGGATGGTATAATTGGATCAAATATTAAACCTTAATGATAGTTTTAGACCAATTGAAACGTTGATGTTAAAAACAGGTCAGACACTATAGTTCGATGGTATCTGGCATACTTTACCCATAATATAATTATCATGTTTTAAGCACAAAATATGCACCGAAATTGATTTATAAGTTGTTCTTATCTCAATTAAGCCTTTAAAGATTTGTCTTTTTAATCTAGTCACTTTAAGCCCTTAAAAATTATGCTCTAATATTAGTAAAATTTCATAAGTGTTAGAAAGCACTCTAAAAATCATTAAAAATGACTTTTTATATTTGTAATTATAATTATTATGTTTTACACTAAGTTGTGTGAATTTTAAAAAAAATCACGACCGCGACACCCGCAGTGACTGCAATAGCATTCGTTATGCCCGCAACCGCGATAAACGCGACGCGACCGAAAACGCGACCGAAAACGATATTTAAATCCCTGGTTTGGGTGGCTCTTCTACTAGTGCTTGAAAGTTTGGCAGAGCCTCCTACATTTGGGTTTTCATCTGTGTTTTATTCTTTTTCTTTTTTGTTGTTTTTACAGGTGTAGTCCCTCATTTTTCTCCTCCGTTTTTCTTTTTCGGTGGTGGCCATGACTGTACTCTTTGCCTACCCTCAGACGTCGATGACTCATATCTGTCGCGACGGTCTGTCGGTTCAGACTTCGACTGCATTTTTACAATGGCCTCTATTCTCCGGTGCCGACTAGAGCGACATGCATCAAGGAGCTCATGAATTTGTTGGCTTCGTGCTTTTCGACTCCGGCCGATGGCTTGTGGAGTCCCTGCTTCTGCTCTTTCCTTCTCTTGTTCCTCCTTGACCGTGGGTGACTTTGGGGCTTCTAATTAAGGTTTTCTAATTGTCTCTGTGTTTTACTTTTCGATTTTGTTCTGATTTGTGTTTCATTGTGTTGCTCAGTCTTGTTCTCTTCCCATGTTTCTGTTTCTTTTTTTTTCGCTTGTATTTTCCTTGCATTTTGTTTGTATGTTTTTTGGTTTATTCCAATGATCTTTTATTGTAAAAAAAATAACCTTGTTCAATCTTATGTATTAAAAGTTCGTCTAATATATTAAATAACCTTAAATAATAGCAAAAATCCTCCCGTCGCTTTTTTTTGGGTAAAGTACACAGACGACCACTGAACTTTGGTAAAAAAACATACTCCCTCCGTCCTACTAAAACTGTCACATGTTGACATTTTTCTGGTCAAATTTTTTCAACTTTGACTATAATTTATTTAAAATTTTTAATTAATTAAAATTTATAAAAAATATATTTAAAAACTACTTGATTCAAGATTTTTAAAATATATTTTTAAATATTTTTATCAATAATAAATTTTAAATTATAAGAGGTCAAAGTTGAAAAAGTTTGACCTAAAAATTGTCAACATGTGACAGTTTTAGTGGGACAGAGGGAGTAGTAATTAAACTTTCAAAAATCACGAAATGGCAATCAAACTTTATATTTTGAAACAAAACGGTAACTGAGGCGTTAAACCCCGTTAACCCCTAACGGAAATCTGATTGGTATGCCACATCCCCACCCTATTTTCCAGCTCATATCTAAAAAAAACCATATTCCACGTCATATTCCTTAAAAATTAAAATTAAATTATTTTTAATCACCCCTTTAAACAATAAAAAACACAAATAATTTTAAAAACTCAAATAATTTGTCGATTGAGGAAACCAAATTCCCTCCTAGAAATCAAAAATCTTTCATTTTATTCCTTTCATAATCCAAATCAGTTGTTTCTAGTTACGCGAAGGGTTGTCAATAGAGAAAACTAACCGTCTGAATCATCAAAAGTCTGTGGATTACGATAATATTTTGCAAAATTTTAATCTGAGTTATCAAAACTGCTAATTTTTTAAAACTAACAGTTGTTTCTAGGTTTTGAATTCGAAGTCTGTGACAACTGCTAATAGGTCTTTTCTTGATTGCGCTAAAGCTTTAATTTTGAAATTTGGTCCCAAGAAACTTAGGTTCTGGTTTAACAATTTTTTAAAAGAGGTTATCAAAACTTAAGTTTTGTTTTATTGTTGTTATTCTCACTCTTTTTGTCCTTATTCCTCTTTTTTGTTTATAAACTATTGATAAAATTTATAGGGTCACTTGGTAATGAATTTGGGGCCACCATTGTTAAATGGTGGACCACCATTGTCGGAGCAATCGTCCTATGTTTAGTTTTGGACACTATACTTACATTTAATAGTAATTAAACAAGTAGTAGTATCTATGGTGTAGGAGCATGTTCTTTGTTTAGTGGGTAAATAAGTTTTTGCATTGAGTTGATTCTAGTTTAGATGATCATTTAGTTTTGATTCTAATTTTTGCATTGAGTCATGTCATTGTCTAGGTACTATTTTCTAATAATAGTTAATTTTTTATAATAATAATGCCTTTGAAAAAGGATTGTGCATGGGCATCAAATTGTTGGTTTAGAAAGTTGTTAAAATGTTTTTTTTCTTTCTTTTGATAAGTCGATGCATTAAGTCATCTTTTTTTAAAAACAGTTTAATTTTCAATCTAAAAATTTTTTAGTTTAGAAATCATTTAACTTTGATTTTAGTTTTTGCATTGAGTCGATGCATTAAGTCCTTTTTTAAATAACAGTTTAATTTTTAATTTTGAAATTTTTTGTAGTCTCGTCTGCATCCTTTACAATGTTCTTTTCTTTTTTTGAGTTAAAAAATCTTAAAATTATCATGGACATCAAATTGTTGGTTTAAAAAATTGTTAAAATAGAAAAGCTTCTTAGTTCAAGGGTCTGTGTGATAAATATGGTGGTGGTACAAGTTATAGGTCACATGTTAGTTTAAGAATTAAGGAACTAGCTGCTGAATCAGAACTGGATTCCTGTAATCATAGGACTTAAACAATTTATTTTAGATCTTTAAGTTTAAAGTGATTTTGATGAGTTAGGCATCTAAACATTTATTGGCATCCAACACTCATAATATACATGTTTGAGGCGTAATATGCTGCATCCAATTTCTCCCTTCACAAAATTAATAGTGTTGATGCTATCTCATCCTCTTTACATTTTGTCCTTATTATAACGAAATCTGATCTTTCATTTGTTCAGTGGGTAAACAATTGTTTAATTAACTATTCAGTTATTGATTCTTGTTCAGATGATTTTTAGTTTTTGATGAATTGCTAAATATTGTAAGCTTTAAACTTTTTAGAGATTATCAAACTTTTACATGTTTTGGGAATAAACATAACAAGATGGATTGCACATGGTCTAGGTACTATTTTTTTAATATGAATGAGCATGTATTTTATAGGTGCTTTAGACTGTTTACTGTTTGTCTACCTAGTTTAGGTACTATATTTTTTAAATATAAATGAGCATATAATTGTCTAATTCCCATATAGCTTTATAGGTATTTTGGTTTGGATTAATAATTATTTATTTTCTTATATTATGATTTAGGATACTATTTTTTAATATAAATGAGAATAAATATTTTATTGATGAGCATTTATTATTTTTGTAAGTTCTAATTCAGATTCATTTACTGTTGTAGTTCATTATGGTGGTAGGTTTGTCATGAATAGGGGCTTAAAGTTTACTGAAAAACAAAGGAAATTGTTGGGTTCTACGGTGCTCGATTTCTTCAACAGTGGAGAAGTAAAATGTTGGGTGATAATGGTGTGGAAGCTAGAAAAGATTAAGACAAGATGATTTATAGTGGTGAACCTTCTAACCAAGGTCTACATCCACTACCTTAGCTTCCCACTAAGGATTTCGAATCAATCTACTATTGATCCGTTCCCTTTTCTAGGCTTAGGAGGAAACCTTTACAAACCGATCAAGCTTTCTACCCAAAGCCTTGATCAAACCCTCTTTACAAGAGATAAAAATACGCAAACTTAAATCCCTCTAATAGGTATTTGTTTGCTCAATAAAGCTCTCACCCAATCCTAAAACACTTGAGCAAATCTAACAATTTTGGCTCACTAGTGTTTGTCTATACAATAAATTGACACTTAAGCACTAAGACAATTTCTTGATCATATGTTGGGTTACAATTGAAGCATTAACCATTACTAGATGCTTGGAGGTCCCTTTTATACTCCTCTTTGAGTTTATAACTGTTACTAGCCGTTGGGGTTGAATTGGAGCCGTTGGAGACTTTATTTCCCATCTTTAATATTGTTCTACAGCCTTCTGTATCTATACACGTGGACTCGTATCGGTACGGTCTTCTTCAGAAACTAGCTGTTGGCCTCTTGTCAGCCTAAGCGTATCGATACATTTGAGGGCGTATCGGTACGGTATGACATTTAAAAGATCGTTGGGAAAGTAGCCGTTGGGGTTGTTAAAATGAGGATCGGTACACTTACCAGACGTATCGAAACGATCCCTCACCGTATCGAAACAGCAAAGCCTGTTTCGATACGGATTTTGGCAGTAACAAAACCTAGGCAAAAAGGTATCGATACGATGCACACCGTATCGGTACGAGCTTGCTGAAAAGTCAAGTTTGGCTATTTAAAATCATTAAAAACTTTTCCAAAAACATTTTTAAATACCTCAAACATATTTTCAAGTTGTTAGGACTTAAAGACAAGTTTTAAATTTTTTTCAAATTTGTCCAAACCATTTTTTAATTATTATATCAAAACAATTAGTTCTACAGAAATGTTATGATATGGCCAGTAAAGATAAATGGTCAATGTTTGCCATATGTGCTATAGCTGATGACATTGAATTAAAATGTTGTTTAGAAGTTGACTGGAAATCTGAAGTTGGGGCATTGACTGTGAATAATGTCCAGTTGTTGAAGACTGATTCAGATGTAGTTAGCATGTTAGAGTCTATCTCAACTAATAACCATGTACAAATTTATCTAGCAGAAAAGGCTGATAAGGAAGTAGATGAAAGTGTTGGTTAAGGACTTTCTGAAACAGAAGACCCTGCTGATGAAGAAGAGGTGGGAGAACCAAAAAATAATGCAACTGGAGAAGCAAATGATGCAGCAAAAACAATTGCAAATGATGCTACAGTAGAAATTGAGGCAAATGATGCAACAATATAAAAAGAAACTGAGAAAAATGAGGCAACAACAACAAATGTTGATACAGTACCAAATAATGCTGAAAATGCAATGGAAGAAGATGTAGTGGAAGAAAAAGTAGTGGAAGAAGATGTATTTTCTAAACAAGATGTGATACAGATTCAGTTGAAGTTGAAGATGTAGTGGAAGAAGATGCAGTTTCTAATGAAGCTGGAGGAGAAAATGAAATGAGTGAAGAGGAAGAAGATGCTAACTCATGATTTTTTTATAGTGAAGCTGATGTTGATGAAGATGAAGTTGTTCAAGAGGATGTCTCCAACATAGTGGTAAAATTAGAGGGTTTGTATGGTGATTGAGGAACACATCTAAATGAGAATGAGAATAAGAATGAGACTGAGACTGATGGTGAAGGTTCATACTCCTTTCATAGTGTACACGAGTCTGACAGTGATGGTCCCACATGGCCAGAGTTTAACACATAATGTGATATGGAGGATCCTAAGTTTAAGGTGGGTTTATTGTTTCCTAACAAAAGTATATTGAAAGAGGTAGTAAAAAAATATGAGAGAAAAAATAGGTATTTTCTGATTTTTGACATAAATGACAAAATGAGACTTCGAGCAATTTGTAAAGATGCTACATATCCTTGGAGTATATGGGCTTCAAAAATAGATGCTGACAGTGATACCTTTTAGATTAAGACAATCAATGATGTGCATACATGTACTAAAGTGATGAAGAATCTAAATATCACTTCTAAGTTCGTTGCAAAGACTTATCTGCACAAATGACAAGCTGATAGAAACTATGTTCCTAGCTCATTGAAGGTTGATGTTGAAAAAGATTATGTGGCCCTTTTGAGTGGAACCAAATGTATCAGGGCTAGGAAACTTGCCTTAGAAATGATAGATGAAAGTTACAATGACCAGTTCAAAAAGTTGTACGAGTACCTAGGAGAGCTTAGGGAGACTAATCCTGGAACAACCACCATTTGTCAGTTAGATGATAGGTTATTTGAGAGTGTCTATATCTGTCCTGAAGCATGTAAAAATGGTTATAAGGCTGGATGGAAACCTATGATCAGTGTTGATGGGTGTTTTCTGAAAGGTCCTTATATTGGTGGGTTACTTGCTGCTATTGGGATAGATGCTAATGATAGTATTTATCCAATAGCATATGTTGTTGTGGAAAGTGAGAATTTTTCAGCATGATATTAGTTTCTTAGTTTATTGAAAGATGACATGGAGATTACAAATTCTAACCATATTAATTTTGTAACGCCCTGGTTTTGGGCTTAGATGTTTTGGTGAGTCGGGTTAGGCCGGTGGAACCAGTGCCGGTTGTTCGAACCATTAAAAGGTGGTTTAGGGGAGATCGAGGTTCGTGATAGGATAAAAATATGATAATAATTCCTAAAATCCTCTAAAATGATGTTTAAGAGGTTGGCCAAATCAATTTTACAAAACATGTTTTCTAAAGTGTACATTTTGTGTAGTGACCAAAATGTAAAGATTTAAAAGTTGGAAAATGTGTTTTTCAAGAAGAGTCAAAATCTTAGAATCTTTAGGGAGCTACTTGACAATTATGTTTTTTCTCTAATTTATCATGTGTTTTAAATATTTATAAAATAATTAAAAAGGTTTTACTTAATTAATTAAGGAAGGTAGTTAATCGGTTAATGAAACTTTTGACGAGCTTTTCATTTCTCACTTTCACTTCAGCCAAACACTTCTCATTTTCTCTCAATTTTCTAGAAAATCTTTTCTATCAAACCCTCTCTTGATTTCTATCTTTTCTCCATTGATTTCTTCTATTTTCCTTCCATTTTCTTTAAGCAAATCTTGCCAAATTAGAGGAGAAGCAAGGATTGGAGGTAATTTTCAAGCTATCCCCCTAATCTAAGTTCTTTAATGAAATTCCAAAGATATTTGACTCTTTAATACAGATTTTGATTGAGGTTTTTTTGTTAGAATATTAAATTCTTGAAATCTTGATGAAAAATTGGTGTAAAATGTGATTTTCGGACTTTGATTGATTTGGCTGGTTTGAGATTGTTTCTAAATGAGTCTTGAAAGGTTTTTGATGTTGAAGTGGAGTCTTAATCATATAGATCCCGAAATTCTTGAGATCCTTAGTTTTTGAAGTATTTTTGGGTGATTTCATGAGGTGTTCTTGAGGATTTCGAGTTGCTGAAGATATAAGGATGGTTTTAGGTTGTTTTTGGATGTTGATTAATGCTTAAAATGTGTTGGATGAGTTGGGTAATGGATGGGCTGAGGTTTGAGGTCAATCAATTAAGTTTTTGGTTGTTTCATATGGGTGTTTTGATGCTTTAGAGCAGGGCTGCGGGATTTCTTGTGTGTACTGGAGTTTTGGATGCATTTTAATGCATTGAACCTCTGTTTTGATGTGTTGAAAATAGAGAATAGTAATCCGGAAGCAATCGAGGTGTTTTTGGAGGTTCCGGAAGATCGATAGTTGCATCGGCAAGCGTGGTTTCGCAAGTCGGTGAGTGGAACTTGGTTTTCCAGTGTGGAAACGTTTCAGAAAAAGTTTGGGGAACTTAGTAAGAGCTTGAAACGCTTTACTAAGTTCAGAAGTAAGTAAAGTGAATTTCTCTCTCGGATTGTGCTAGTATTGAACCTTTTATTGCACTTGGTTTTAGTTGCATTTACCTACTGTTTTAAAGCATGTTTTGAATATGTGAAATGAAGTTGATGATGCCATATGGTTTAAGGATGCACTAGGTAAGTGATCCTTGTATGCATGTGTTGATGCATGAGGTTTGAAGCATGATTTAATGCTTGATTTATGGCTTATCATGAATGCTTTGTAAAAACATTAAGGTATGTATGTGAGATGGATTACATTGGCAAATGATGTTGTATAAAATGTTTTATAAATGAAATCGAATATAGTTAGCCGACTATAGGATTGAGTGCACTGTAAACAAGTCGCCTTGGATGTTGATGGGTTGTGATTGTACCAAATACTCCATCCAAGTACTTTAACGATTGATGATTGTTTAAGGTTGCAACGGTTGAGGGTAGCTCCCGGGTGCGAACCTTCTGTTTTGTCTCGTCTCTCGTTAGTGGATTATACATCTACTGATGAGTGGTGTTGAGGGGTTGTGATTGTACCGAATACTCCACCACAAGTGTCACAACAATGGAGGGTTGCTCTCATGTATGAGCCTTGTAATGCCGGTAGAGTGTATGAAGGGTGTGGGACAACCCTTGGTAATCCGTGTATCCGATATATGTTTTTGAGATTGATTTTATCACTTGTGAGCCAATATAATGAAATGAAACATTGTGGAAAATGTTGTTAATGCATAATTTGAAAGATGCATGTTTTGGTTTAAGCTTAGCATAAAGGTGATTATGCTTGGAAGGCTTGTGTCATGAGTAGCAATGGTTTAATTGTTGGATTTATGTGTATCATGTTACATGATGTTCATTACAATGGTTTTGAGGTTAAAGTGCATGTTTTGTCAAAGGAAGCTTGATGGTTTTAAAAAGAGTGAAAAGTGGTTTTATACATTGATGATGTTTTTGGTTTGAGCAATCCTCACTAAGCTTGTATGCTTATGCTCTATTTGTTCATCAATGCAGCCAATTTGAGCTTTGGAGGCAGCAATTGCAAGAGGATCGGTGGAAGACTTTGGTTGAAGGTAAGTTTTGATTTTAGACTTGTGTAATAAAGGCAATGGGGGTGTCTGATGCATTGAATTTAATGATTTGTTGATTTCCGGTTTTGAGCAAGTTTGTGATGCATTGTTGGTCTTGTAAATAGCCTTTGGGATTCGTTTTATGCTTGCCTTTGGTTTTTAGCCTTTTGGTGCTTTTGACATCTAGGGAGCATGCCTTTAGTTCCATAGCTTGAGTGAATGATGCTATGATGATGCTTGTGCTTCGTAAATGTGGTCATTGATGTGTATTTAAGTTGTATGCATGTTGGGGCATGTGTCGGGATGGTTTCGAGGGCGAAAAGTGACTTAAACTAGCTTTTTGGAAAGTTGCAGACCCAGGCGTTTCAGAACGCCCTTACCTGTTTCGGAATAGTGGCCTGTAATGGCCTTGGTGTTTCGAAATAGTGAGGCTCATTCCGGAACATTTTGCCTCTGTGAACCATCGTACCGAAACGTGTCTCTAGGAGTTTCAAAACGAACCAGCATATCAAAACGACCAGCCATGTTTCGAAACGGCCGTTTCGATACGGGGCATTCTGTTCCGAAACACTTGACCGTTGGATCTGTATTTGAATTGTCCTGAATTCTGTTTCATGCATTTTGGTCCCTATTTTCCTTGCTTGCAATTGAATGAGTTGTAAATGTCTTATAGAGCTAAAATTTCACCAGGAAGTATGTAATGAACTTAATTGAAGGTTGGTAACTTAGATTTGGTGAAAGCCTTTGTAAATTAATGAATTTACAAAATGTTCCCTAAACCTAAATTGACTTTAATCAGAAGATGATTGTGTTGACTTTGAATCCGTTGTTTGTGAACGTACACATAGAAACCTAAGATGCATCTAGACAAGATAAAAAGAAAAAAAAGGGTTGTTTATTGAGGTAAACTTTCCCAGTTTACTTCAATATTTCCTGTGTGATCCGTTCGATTTGGTCTATCGGCTAGGCCGGGTCGAGTGGGTTACAAGTTTCATGTTAGACAAACAAAAGGTATATTCTCTGAGTTCTTTTTATTGAATATTAATATACTGAAATTCATATTAAACCATTGTCAGTATTTGTCTTGTAAGGACTCAAAGAAGCATTGGAAGAATTGTTTACAAATTCTGAACAACGAAAATGTGTCAGACACATGTACACGAACTTTAAAACAAAAGAAACCAATAGAGAAAAGGCATTGAAAGATGCATTTTGAAAAGTAGCAAGATCTACATATGTCACCCAATTTAATGCAGCCATGAATGAAATGAAAGCAATATCAAAAGATGCTCACGACTGGTTTGATGATAAACCCCCTCCATGTGGTCCAAATTACACTTCTCCACAAGGAGTAAGTGTGACATGCTGCTAAACAACCTGTCACAATGTTTCAACAAGGTAATTCATTTTCTTTTACCTTGCATCATATTCTTCATAGCTGAAATGATCTTGCTGAAAGTTACATAATGGTAACTGAACTATCTGAAAGGTACAAAATGGTAATTGTACCATCTGAAAGTTACAAAATGGTTACTAAACTATCTAAAAGTAACAAAATGGTTATTGAACTTTTTGCTTATTTTGCAGATTATACTGGAGGCAAGAGACAAGCCAATACTTACAATGCTGAAAATTATTAGGACCAAGATGATGAGAAGAATAGTCTAAAGAAGACAAGAAGCAGAAAAATACAATAAAATTTTGTGTTCTAAAATTCAAATGAAGCTTGATATTCAAATTCAAAGCTCTGTTAGGTTAGCATTGATATAAGTTTAATATTTCAATTCTAATTTTTTTATTTATGTTCATTATGTTCAAAGTTACTAACACAAAAATTATTTGTTCATTGTGTTCATAGATGCCGGCCAATATATGCTGGTAACTTTCAATACCAAGTTGAATGTGGCCAAGGAGAACAGCACATGGTGAACATCGAAAATCATACATGCACATGTAGAAGATGGGATCTCACTAGAATCCCATGCAATTATGTTGTTTCAGTTATGCACAACGACAATATAAATGTAATTTCATTTGTCAAACTGTGCTACAACTCAACTCTCAATTTATGGGCACTACATTAATCCTATTAGAGGTGTTAATCAGTGGACCAAAGTGGAAGGCATGGAACCTATACTTCCACTAATTTTGAAAAGACCAGTTGAAAGACCAAACAAAAAGAGAAAATTAGAAAGAGATGAAGTTCTTACTACTGAAAAAATAAGTAAAAAGGGTATGCAAATGACTTGCACTAAATGTGGTAAAACTGGCCACAATATAAGAACTTACAAAGGAAAAATTGGTGGAAACAAATATCTCAAAAAATCTGTAAGTGTTTATTACATTATATTTAAGTTCATACTTATACTTGATGTTTAGTTCAAACTAATTATTTTATTCTATTTCTGGCCACATAGGGTTCCTCAAGGCAACATCAAGGTTCAAGGTAGCCTTCACGACAGCACCAAGGTCCAAGACAACCTTCAAGGCAGCACCACCAAGGTCTAAGACAACTTTCTAGGCAAAAGTTGCCAACAAGAAGAGGGCAACAATCAGTCCACCAACAACTTCCAATCCAGCATTCCACAGGGCAAAACCAAACTCCTCTAGTTACCACAGTAAGGTGGATGATGTCTACCAGAAAACATAAGGAAACGACTTGCAGTTGCTGTAAGGAGCATCCAATGGAGCTATGCAATCTTCTGGTCTTTTTCAGCTACACAACAAGGGTATTTTTCGGTTTTTGGCATTCGAATTTAACCAGATTTTTTTGCAAGTTTTCCCTTTCAACTTTGGTTTATAATCACCAGGGAGCTTCAATGGGGAGATGGTTACTACAATGGTGACATCAAGACTAGGAAAACTGTACAAGCATTGGAGCTTAAAGCAGACAGAATAGGTCTACATAGGAGTGAACAACTGAGAGAGCTTTATGAATCTCTGTTGGAAGGCGAAACCGATCAAACTAAAAGGCCTTCCGCCGCGTTGTCTCCGGAGGACTTGTCTGATACAGAGTGGTATTACTTGGTCTGCATGTCATTCGTATTCGATACCGGACAAGGGTAATAATACCGGTGTATCTCTACTGTCTTTTATGTATGTTTTTCTTGGTGTTCTGTTTATTATCAGTTCTTGTTTTACATTGTTGCATAGGTTGCCGGGAAAAGCACTTGCAAGTGGTGAAACCATATGGTTATGCAATGCTCAGTCTGCAGATAGTAAAATATTCTCTCGCTCTTTGCTTGCTAAGGTTGGTCTTTTCCCCTAAACCGGCACGATATACGAACTGCATTATACGATTTCCGATCGACTGACATTATTTACCTGTGAACTTGCTTTTTACATGACTTGGTGTCCATCATTTCCCTTAGAGTGCATCTATTCAGGTAAAAACATCTGATCGTCCTATGCGGATTCGTTATCAGAACAATCTGATCTCGACATTATTTGATCGTATTGGCTATTGTTTTTCGCTTTGCAGACTATGGTATGTTTTCCCTACCTTGGAGGTGTTATTGAGCTTGGCGTGACTGAACTAGTAAGTTCTTTTTCAGATCTCGGTTGGGAGATTTGAGTCAATTATAATGTAGCCATAAATGTAAGGAATCAAGCAACTATGGTACTTGTTATTTTCTCTAAAAATTCTTGATTATCAAGGTGCCGGAGGATCCAAATCTGCTTCAGCATATTAAAGCTTCCTTGCTCAACTTCTCGAAGCCTGTTTGTTCCGAGAAATCTTCCTCTGTCCATCATAATGCAGATGATGACAAAGATCCTATATGTGCCAAGGTTAACCATGACATAGTTGATTTGTTGGACTTGGAGAACCTCTATTCCCCTACCAAGGAAATCAAATTCGATCTCCATTCCCCCGACGAGTGTTTGAATGGCGGCGAACAAAATCACCAGATGGATGACTCGTTCATGTTGGAAGTGATAGATTATACTAAACGGTTGGAAAATGATTAGAAGAAAGAGAGGAAGAAGGAAAGAAGAAACATGGAATTAGGGATTTGATATAAAACAGAAAAGAGGAAAAGGGGAAAACACGAATTCAATTACAGTAAAAGGATATCTGATTAACTCAATTTCAATCAAATGGGCTCTTGAATATTTATAGCCCAATCATACAAATAGTCTGTTATAACATATCTAACAACCTTTCAACAACTTGGGCTAACAACCCAAATACTCTAGAACAATCTAACAGCCCAAATATTCTAGAATATATTATTCATCTAACATTCTCCTGGTATCTTCAATCTCTTCAAGCTTTAAACAAGAGTGAACACCAAGTCGAGCACGAAATTGATTAAACATCAGAGGTGGTAATGGCTTGGTAAGAATATCAGCTATTTGTTCAGAGGATGGAACAAAATTAACAAGCAATTTACCAGCTAGAACTCTTTCTCTCACAAAATGCACATCGATCTCAACGTGTTTCACACGTGCATGATGTGTAGGATTTGCTGCCATAGACACGGTGGAGGTGTTGTCACACCATACAACGGGTAGTTGAGCAAGTTTAACTCCAATTTCAGACAGCAGATGCTCTATCCAAACCAGTTCAGACACAGTATTGGCCAAGCTTCTGTATTCAGCTTCAGAGGAGGACCTTGAAACTACACTCTGTTTCTTAGAACACCATGTTACTGGATTACCACCCAAGTAGATACAATACCCAGTAGTGGAGCGTCTGTCTTCAACGGATGCAGCCCAGTCTGCATCGGAGTAACAAACAAGATCAAGATTGGAAGAGTGCTCATAAGAAAGACCAAAGTGAAGTGTCCCCTGTAGATAACGCATGATGCGTTTTACAGCACGCCAGTGAATTTCAGAAGGTTGATTCATGTATTGACTAACTTTATTCACTGCAAAAGCTATGTCAGGTCTGGTCAAGCACACATACTGTAAACCTCCCACAATGCTACGAAATAAGTGCAAATCAGAGAAAGGTTGTCCACTATTTTCATGCAACTTGGGACATACAATCATGGGAGTGGGAACAGGGCTACACTTATGCATATTAGCCTTTTCAAGCAACTCTGAGACATATCTTCTTTGATTCAAAGTCAAAGAATCAGAATGTTGTTGTATCTCCATACCGAGAAAGAACTCAGGTTGTCCCAAGTCTTTAAGCTTGAACTCAGAGTTTATTTGCTGAACAACATCATTCACCTCATATTCCATATTACCCGTTATGATGATATCATCAACATAAACCATCAAGAGTAATTGAACTGTCCCTGTGTTCTTGACAAATAAGGATGCATCAGACTGAGATGCTGAAAAATGCAACTTGTCAGTCAAGAACTTCTTGAGAGTGATGAACCAAGCTCGGGGTGCCTGCCGTAAACCATACAAAGCTTTCTTCAAGTGACAGACACGATGTTCTCCATTAACACCATCTTCCTCAAAACCAGGTGGTTGGCACATAAAAATGTCTTCACTCAGCTCTCCATTCAGGAAAGCATTATTAATATCAATTTGCCGAATGATCCAGCGTTCAAGAATAGCAGTTGCAAGGACAGTTCGAATGGTGGCAGCTCTTAGCAGGCTCAGAAAGAACTCCCTCAAGAAGATAGGCTTTTGGTTTGAAAATCCCAGATTTTCCACGTGTCACCATGGGATGATCATTTAGAACTCGAACAGAAGGTAATGTGGGCTGTGATGAGGAAACTGGAAGTGGAGGAGAAGAGATGGAAATAGAAGGGAATGGGGAATGTGGTGGTGGAGTTTGAAGTGGAGGTGAAGGTGTGGAAGTAGCATGTAATGTGGATTGTGGTGGTGAAGTTTGAAGGGGAGGTGAAGGTATGGAAGTAGCATGTAATGTGGATTGTGGTGGTGAAGTTTGAAGGGGAGGTGAAGGTGTGGAAGTAGCATGTAAGGTGGACTGTGGTGGTGGAGTTTGAAGTGGAGGTGAAGGTGTGGAAGTAGCATGTAAGGTGGACTGTGAAGGTGAAACTTGATGTGGAGGTGAAGAGATGGAAATAGCATGTAAGATGAACTGTGGTGGTGAAACTTGAAGTGAAGGTGAAGATGTGGAAGTAGCATGAAAGGTGGATTGTGGTGGTGGAGTTTGAAGTGGAGGTGAAGGTGTGGAAGTAGCATGTAATGTGGATTGTGGTGGTGGAGTTTGAAGTGGAGGTGAAGGTGTGGAAGTAGCATGTAATGTGGATTGTGGTGGTGGAGTTTGAAGTGGAGGTGAAGGTGTGGAAGTAGCATGTAATGTGGATTGTGGTGGTGAAGTTTGAAGGGGAGGTGAAGGTGTGGAAGTAGCATGTAATGTGGATTGTGGTGGTGAAGTTTGAAGTGGAGGTGAAGAGATAGAATGGAATGTAGGATGTGAAGGTGAAACTGAGTGGAAAGGAGACACACCAGATGAAGAGGAACCACTGCTACCTTGATTTGGAATCAAAGGGTAACTCACAGAAGAGGCAGAATGCAAAGAAATATCAGCAAACAAAGGATCTTGAAACAAGTTAATATCAGCAACAGAAATTAAAGAATCAGAAGCATTCAGAACAGATTTATTAGCAGCAAAAGGATACAAAGACTCATCAAACTTAACATGTCGAGAAATATAAATTCGACCATCAGTACTCAAACATTTATATCCCTTGTGAGAGGGAGAATATCCTAAAAATGTACAAGGAGAGGATCTAAACTGCAATTTATGACTATTATAAGGTCGTAAAAGAGGATAACAAGTGCAACCAAAACTCCTTAGGAAAGAATAATCTGGTTTAACTCTAAACAACTTTTCATAAGGAGAAATATTAGCAATAGCAGAAGAGGGAAGCCTATTGATTAAAAAGATAGCACTAGTAAAAGCATCACTCCAAAAACGCAAAGGCATATGAGCATGAGCAAGAAGAGTCAGACCTACCTCAACCACCTGACGATGCTTTCTCTCAACAATACCATTCTGCTCAGAGGTATGGGGGCAGGTCAGCCGATGAACTATGCCTTGTTCATGAAGATAAGATTTGAGTGCAACAAATTCTCCCCCACCATCACTCTGGAGAACTTTTAGCTTAACACCAAGCTGCCGTTCAACCTGAGAATGAAACTGAACAAAAGCCTCTTTAACTTGAGATTTAAACTTAAGAAAATAAAGCCAGGTATATCGAGAGAAAACATCAGTAAAAGCAACATAAAACTTAAAAGAACTAGAAGAAACAGGGGCAGGTCCCCAAACATCTGCTACAACTAATTGTAAAGGAGCAGTGTAAACAGTTTGAGATGACACAAAAGGAAGTTTATGACATTTACCTAACTGACAGGCCTGACATAAAGCCAAGTCTGCTACAGTTTTATTAGAAACAACAGGAAGATTACATTGAGAAAGAACTTGCTGCAAAACCTTAGATGAAGGATGACCAAGTCTATGATGCCAAACCTCTAAAGGGATAGTTTTATTAACAACAGCAATCTTACAAGAAGGTGAAACAGAATTAGAAAACAAGTTGCTGGAACTACTAGAAGCATTATTAAACAACTGCTGATTCTGAAGAACACCAGCAGATGGCAGAACAGTATTAACACTAGTATTGGAAAGCAAAGTGGAATTAGGGGAGAGAGAATCAAGCTTGTAAAGACCATCTGACTCATGACCAACCAGTAACACCTGCTTTGTGTTCAAGTCCCTGATCTGACAATGCTTAGGATAGAACTCCACACACACCTGATTATCCTGAGTGAGCTTAGAGATAGAAAGTAAATTTTTAGTAATGCAGGGAACAAACAATAACTGATTCAAAAATAAAACTTTATCTCGAGAAATAAGATGAGATTGACCAAAAACTTTAATAGGTAAAGAATGACCATTACCTACTTGAACACTACCAGTGCCAGGACTAGAGGTACCATCATGTAAATTGGACACATCATTGGTGAGATGATGTGTGGCCCCAGAATCAGGGTACCAGGCATTATATCAACCAAATCAGTAGTAGCAAGATGCACTTGAGGAACCACAGGGCATGCAGAACCAGAAGGAGCAGTGGAATAACTAGGAGGAGCTGAACTTGCAGACAAAGGGAAACTGCCAGAGGGAAACACAGTAGGAGAAGGAGAGGCAACAAACTGAGGCAGAGGCTGAACAGGGACAGAGGACAACTGAGGAAAGCCAGGCACAGCCATAGGAGAAGGTGCAGGCAACTGAGAAAAACCAACTACAGGAGGAGATGGAGAGGGATAGTAAACTGTATTGAAAGGAAATGACACAGTATTAGCCTGAGCAACAGTAGTGGTATCCCTGTTAGGTTGCCTAGGAACCTCATTGTTTCTATAATTCAGATTATATCGAAAGTAGCATCGATCAGCAAGATGTCCAATCCTCTCACAAAGCTGACACTGAGGCCTATTTCCTCCAGAAAACCTACCTCTACCTCTACCTCTATTGTTGTTGAAACCAGCAGTCTGACCATTAAACCCAAATGTCTGACTAGAAGTGTAATTAGAACCTTGCTGAGGATTCTGACCAGAGTTATACCCAACAGAACTATAACCAGAACTAACATTAGAAGCAACAGGATTACTAGGACTAGCAGGAACCACAGAGGCAACATGAGTAGGTACCACAGAAGCAACATGAGCAGAAGCATGAACATGACTCATCATATTATTAGATTGTCTTATGTCAGCATCCAACAGAATAGTACTAACAGAGGCCAAATTGTTAGATGAGGGACTAGCAGAGATAATAGTAATGACAGAATCAAACTCAGCTGGTAGACCATTAAGAACAGCAGTAATGTGCTCTTGCTCAGATATTCTTTCACCACAGTTCGCAAGATTATCACAGATAGACTTTACTTTCATCAGATATTCATGCATACTAAGATCACCTTTCTTCTGTGTATGTAAAAGCCTCCTATATGACATTAGCTTAGAAGTAGTTTTACCACTGTACATCCTATGTAATGTGTTCCATATAGCAGAAGAGGTACTAAGACCAATCAAATTATGTAACACATGCTCACTAACAGTAGACAGTAACCAGGTAGCCAAGGCACCATCCTGTTCCTCAAACAACTCAAAAGCAGGATTAATGACAGTAGCATTCTCACGAGTAACATACTTAGGAGGAGGCTGAACATTTTCATCAATAAAACGTAGCAAACGTTGAGTTTTGATAATCAAAAACACTTGTTGATGCCAAAGAAGGTAATTATGATCATCGAGAGTAACATTAATCTTTTTAGTGGAAAAGATTTTTGACTCTCCTATAGTAGACTCACTAACAGGAGTAGTAGATCCCTGAGGAATAGCAGTAGACTCAGGATTCATATTAGGCATAGAAGACTCAGGATTGCCAGTAATAGATCCCATCACAGAAACAACAGTAAACCAGAAAATAACGAGAGAAATGAGAATCAACAGTAGAGAAAGCAGCAACTATCCAAAAACGAAACACAAAGAGGAGCAGATCAAGTAATAACCAGCTGTCAATCAGATCAACCAAACCAGAAGGCAGAGGAACACAAAACCGCAGGAGAACAATCAACATACACCAAATGACAATTAGAAGCGAGGAAAAATTAAGAAAGATCTCACCAAACACCAGAGATCAAGAAGCCAAACACGACTGTGACCTCTAAATCACAGCAACAGCACGAACAAGCTCACGAACAGGATCACGAACAATCACCAAAGAAACGCACAGGCTCTGGCAACAACGACAGAGCAAGACAAACTCGGAATACTCCAGGAACGGAAAAAGCAAAATGAAGAAACACTCACGAACGGAAAAACGGGACCGGCGGCGTCACCAGTGCACCGGAAGAAGCTCTGATACCATGGTAGATTATACTAAACGGTTGGAAAATGATTAGAAGAAAGAGAGGAAGAAGGAAAGAAGAAATAGGGAATTAGGGATTTGATATAAAACAGAAAAGAGGAAAAGGGGAAAACACGAATTCAATTAGAGTAAAAGGATATCTGATTAACTCAATTTCAATCAAATGGGCTCTTGAATATTTATAGCCCAATCATACAAATAGTCTGTTATAACAGATCTAACAACCTTTCAACAACTTGGGCTAACAACCCAAATACTCTAGAACAATCTAACAGCCCAAATATTCTAGAATATATTATTCATCTAACAGGAAGATGTGAATGGTGTTGCTTCTCAAGTTCAAAGTTGGCATTTCATGGATGATGACTTTAGTATTCGAGAAAAAGCCACAATCTCTTCTCCCAAGCAGGGCAGCGTAAGCCGTTCTCGTTGTAAAGGACTCAATGAAGGCAATCACATGATACTAAGCTCTTCGGATCTCGAAGATGAGGATGACTTGCACTACAAAAGAACTGCTTCTGCTATTCTAAGAAGCTCGAACTGGTCGATCGAAAGCTCCGGTTTTCATACCTGTGGCTATAAGTCTAGTTTTATCAAATGGAAGAAAGAAGGGATGGGAAATGTTCATAGACCAAGGGTACAACAAAACATATTTAAAAAGATTCTATTAGCAGTGCCTCTAATGCATGGAGGCAATTCTCTTAGGTCTCTGAAGGGAAATGGTAGAAAAGATTGTCTTAGGAAACTGGAAAACGACAACGCCGTAGGATGTGTTTTACCGGAGAAAAGAAGGGAGGAAGAGAAATTCCGTTTCCTCGGGTCAATCGTTCCTTCCATCAGTGAGGTTAGTTGAGTTTCATATATGTTATCCAGAAATCCTTTGTGACATGCACATACACATACATGTACATATACATTTTCTTTTTTTGATCGAACTAGTTTTTGAAAACATTGTGCTTGTTTCGCAGATCGACAAAGAATCGATTCTCAAGGATACAATTAAGTACTTGAAAGAGCTAGAAGCAAGGATAGAAGAGTTGAAATCTTGCAAGAATTCAATGGAGTTTGAACCAAGGCCTAGAAGGAATTGCCTGGATGTGATGGAGCAGACATCCTACAATTCCGAAAACAGGAAAGTCCACAATGTAAAGAAGTCCTGGATAAACAAGAGGAAGGCTTGTGACATAGATGAAAGCCTCCCCGAAACCGGTTCGGAATTAAACAGGATTACTGCAAAAGATGGCCTTACACCAGAAGTGAAAGTAAGCATAAGAGAACTGGAAGTTATAATCGAAATAAGGTGTCCTTCCAGGGAATTCTTGTTGCTGGATATCATGGAAACTATAAACAAGCTACATTTGGATGCCAACATGATTCAATCAAGCACTCTCGATGGCCTCGTTACGCTAACCCTGAAATCTAAGGTTCTTTCGATTAGGCTCCGTTTTAACAGAATCCACGTTTCTTCATTGTTCTACACATAAGAATAACCTATAATTTTTTTGCCAGTCTCGAGGAGCGGCCATGGCAGTACCAGCAGGGATGATCAAGCAAGCACTACGAAGAGTTGCAACCAAGTGAAGATGATAAACTAACAATCGACATGTACTAATTTGTACGAATTCTGGGTTCAGTAAGCTGACTTCTTGCTTTTGGGTTACTTGGTAATCAAGCAAATGCAGTGGTAAATGAAGAAAAAACTGATATTTTTTTCCTTAACAAGTATTTTTGTTGTCAGCCATTGTAGCCTTCCTCTTGGGTACTGTAGTGTTAAGAGGACCAAAGTGTTCAGACTTTTTACTACCAAGTTCCAGTTTATCAGAACCTTTAGGTTGATTCTCAGTCAAGAAAGTACTTTATTTTATGATCATGCAATTACTTTGACTTTTTTTAGACAAATAGATTTTAGTTTTTCCCTAATTGAGTTAGTGTGGCGACTGATCTTCTTGACATTGGACTTCGGGGACTAACTAGAGATTTTTTAAGATGTTTTTTATATAATATTAAATAACATAATTTTGACGGTAAATTTTGTGGATGGAAATCATCTGCCGCCTAAGTATGCCCCCATTTGTGCCTCCACTTTAAAATAGCGAGTTTAGGGTTTGAGGTTTAAGGTTGGGGCTTATGGTTAGGGTGTAGGGAATTAGGGGTAGAGTGTATTTTTTAGGGTTTAGAGTTTAGAGTTTAGGATATGAAAATTAGGGTTACGGGGTAAGATTTAATTTTTAAGTATTTTTAGATAGGGGCATAGAAGGAGGCGTGGTTAGGGGCATGAGATTTTTACCCAAATTTTGTAGAGTGTTTCTCTTTGAACAAAAATCTTCTTCCCTTAATCATGCCTCTTTTTATGTCCTACACTAAAAACACTTAAAATTAAATTTTAAATTCTAACCTTAATTTTTACATCCTAAATCTAAAATTCTAAAAAATAGATCCTACCTCTAATCTTCTAACCCTAACCACTACCCTTAATTTTAAACCTTAAATTCTAAACTTAAAATTTTAAAGACATCAAAGGAGCCATAATTTGAGAACATATGATTTCTATCCGATTCTTCGAAAGACGGAGCGGCTAAAACGGGGGCCATGCCCTCAACCCCAATTTTTTTTTGTCACGTAAAAAATTCTTTTTAAAAATAAATCAATTATACATTTGTTTTCATTTTTTAAATATTTATTTTTGTCGGTCCTGGGTTCTTCAATATATAAATATATATAAATTCAAATTAATGAAAACTTTTTAAAATTTTAAGGAATAATTCTTTTTCAATTGCGACCACTGATTGGTTCTCGAAAGGATTAATTGAATTGCTTATATAGAAGAGGAGCTTCATTTACAATTTCTTCATTTTATCTAAAGGAGCCAATGTCATGCCTGTCCGCTTTGAATTCACCATGTCACTAGACTTTATAAATAATATTTATTACTATTATTATTTTGTAAAAAAATTAACTCTATTTTGTACGAGGTATGAAAATTTTGTTAATAGAAAAATATTAATCTAATGATTAATCTTTAACGTAGGAAAATAGTTTTGAAGGTTAACTATTTTTTTTTTGAATATTGAAGGTTAACTATTTAATTAACGAATTTTTCATTCTCTTTATATTTTATATTAGAATAGGTAGGATGAAAATAAATGGACTGGGTGTCTAATAAATTAATTTTTATTTTCATCTTCCAATCTAACATGATTTACTCGCTAAAGTTGAAAACCCATGAAATTATTTCCAAAGGATACATCAATTTCAGTACCTAAAGTCCAGAACCTGACCAGTAGTGGTTGAAATTTTTTGTCATGTTCTGTGATTAGTCCCCATACTAATAATAAAGTTATGATTAAGTTCAGGTATTCTGGTTTTACTAATTTTTAGTCCTTATACTTTTGGATTTTGGTAATTTGTGTAAAATTAAGTTGGCAGAACTTGAAACGATGAAAGAAAGATTTGCAAAGCTTTTACTGGGAAAAGATATGTCAGGGGGTGGTAAAGGGGTTTGCACAGCACTTCCAATCTCGAATGCCAAAACCAATCTCTTCGGTAACATAAAACATGTTTTCAGACAAAGAAGTGACTGTTTCTTATTTTTGTCTTTCGACTCCATGAAATTTTCTTAGAGGTGAATCTTTTAAGGGACTAGTGGCCAGTGGAGGTCATAGACCCCCTAAAATTTTTAGGAAATTTGAATTTTGTTCTCTAAAATTTTTAAATATTTTAATTTGGCCTCCTCAAAATTTTTAAATTTTTTTGTTAAGTTTCTCAAAATTATAAAAAAAAATTAGTTAAACCTTTCAAAAAATTTTAAAAAGTAAGTTAACCTCCTCAAAATTTTACGCTAAGTTCCGTCATTGTTCTTGTATTAATTTCTACAGCAACTCTATTTAGACAAAATCTGAGGTTGAAACCTTTGAACCCCGAGAAGAAAGCATTGCAGAACATAGAAATGAATTGCCATTTGCAATCAAAACGATAACAAATACAAAGATTTACTTGGAAAATCAAAAAAAAAAAGCACGGAAAGAGAAAAAAGATTATCATTATGATGAAAAAAAGAATACGGCTATAATTTTAACCATAATCTGTAATATCTATTTATACAACAGGTTGTTTGGTTACAAAGTAAACTTGCATAAAAAATAATTTTATACAAATTAAATTTTTTATTCTTCGACGTATATCCAAAGGAAAATTCTACAACGTGCGACGAACATCGATGAACACCACTAATGATGAACACCGATGAACACCATTAAATTAATTAATAAAGATTTAAAATTTCAAGGACCCATCATACAATTAATAATTATTTTAAAAATTCAATTAAATTATTTTATATATATATTAAAATTTTATTTTTTTAATAAGGGTAAACTATATATTTAGTACATCACTTATTTCCGTATTTCTATTGAACCCTCATTATTTAAATATTATTTCAATTTGACCCTATTCTTTATAAAAAATAATTTAACCCTTAACCTAAAACCCTAAACTATTAAACCTTAAACCCTTAAACTCTTAAACATATACCCTAAACCATATACCATTAAAAATAATTTCACCATCATCGATTCAATTCAATTCAATGAATTGTTGAATTCTTCTAAAAAAAATTAATTAATTTTTTTTTATATATATCAAAATTAATTAAACTCGAATATCCTAGAACCCATCGAAGATAAACCCGATGTTCTACAGACAAAACACGTCGAAAATGAAGAAAGGATTTGTGGAATGGAAAGACTTGAAAAGGTTTGAAATTTTGCTTCTTCAATTTTACGAATCGGTTTCAGTTGAGATATTATCGACACCCTATCAGTGCTTTCTGAAACGATTAGGTAATTATTTTATTTGTTGCTTTAATTGTTTTAAAGAAAACAATATGCAAGATGCCACTAGCGTCTTAGTTTTTGTTTTAATGTAGGAAGTAAATTACATGGCGAAAACGAAAGCAAAGATGTGGCGGATGCCGTGGTAAGAAAAATAAACAGTATTGTCTGATCAAATAGTATCCTTCCTATCTTGTTTATATTGCCTAATGTTGCGTCCCCATTTTGGAGAACAGATTTTATAATAATTATAGGGTAAATTACATCAAACAAATTTTAGGGTTTCATTTCTCTTCACCATTGGAATTTCAATTGATGCAAATTTAGCAATAAGCTCCGGTTCTTAATTATGTCATTTGGGCGTTGGCACAGAAGCCAAAAAAATCTTTTTTTATTTAATTTTATCCTCTTCGTTCAAGTTAGGATTTTCATTTCTTTTCAGTCGGTGTCGATATTCACTACTCTGCGACGTGTTTTGCGGCCACCTAGATACCAATCAACTCGTCTTATAGTACTTTATCACCTTTTGAGTTTAATTAATTTTGATATATATAAAAAATAATTTAATTAATTTTTTAGAAGAATTCAACGATTCATTGAATTGAATTGAATCGATGATGGTGAAATTATTTTTAATGATATATGATTTAGGGTATATGTTTAAGAGTTTAAGGTTTAATAGTTTAGGGTTTTAGGTTAAGGGTTAAATTATTTTTTTATAAAGAATAGGGTCAAATTAAAATAATATTGAAATAATGAGGGTTTAATAGAAATACGGAAATAAGTGATGTACTAAATATATGGTTTACCCTTATTAAAAAAATAAAATTTTAATATATATAAAAAATAATTTAATTGAATTTTTAAAATAATTATTAATTGTATTATGGGTCCTTGAAATTTTAAATCTTTATTAATTAATTTAATGGTGTTCATCGATGTTCATCATTAGTGGTGTTCATCGGTGTTCGTCGCACGTGGTAGACTCATCCATATCCAAAAGATGAAATAGAGTTCCACACATATTAATCAATCACATACTTAAGCCATTGTTTCTTTATTAATATTCAGGCCAGTTCATAGTAAAATTTAGGTCACGGCTCTAACATATTTTATATGTCTGCGATTACATTGTTGAATTTACTACCAAGTCACATAATTTGCGCAATGGAACAGCAGCTGAGGTTACAGTTTTGTGTTAATGGGGGGTTTGTTTGCAACCATTGTCTGCTTTAACATGACGTTTTCTGAACATTTTTAGGTCATGGAAAACAGACGAAGATCAGATATTTATGTCAATCTCAATCCTCGTTGTAAGGCAAAAATAAAGGAAAAGGGATAATCCTTTTTGTAATTTTCAAAGGCTCGTCTTGTAGCTCATTATTGGCATCCTTTTGACAGGAAATACTGGACAGTTTCGAGGAAAGATAATTCCGGTATGCAGAAGGGCGTGTGTCGTCAAAATGGCGGGCGCCGGTGCCATGCATTCCTCTATCCGGTCTCTCCGAGAAAGCTAGGAAGCACTTGCGACACAAACAGGACTGCACTAATCAAATTCACAATCGGGACTGTTCCATTTGATCTTAACAATTTCTAACTAATACTAAAATTTGAAATGAAGCAAAATTTGGCCATAAACTATTTCATCCGCCTGCCCTGTGTTATGTATTTAAACATGCAGTAGTCCACGTACGTACATGTACAAACGTATTTAAGCATGCAGAACTGTATGCATGACAGCAACATAAGCATTCATGTACATGGGATGGTGATGCGTTTGCATCCATGTGTGTGTGTGTGTGTGTGTGTGTGTGTGTGAGAAAGAGGGATTAACTTTAAGGCACTAATAAAAGATTGATTAGCAAAGGAATAAATACATGTAATTCTTGAGATATTATACCTGATCAATCGGTAAACTGAAACAATTGTCTCTATATATACAACAAAGCCTCCGAACCGCACCTCTGAGTACATGGCAGTGGCACAGACGCGGCGGGGCATTAAATGACAAGTCAATCTGCAATGCCCAACACATGGCCTACATCAGCAGGTCGGGACATTCTTTCACGAGGATTCAAGCATGCCCACCCAAAAATGTGAAAAAACAAAATCCCCCTCCACCATCAAACATGGGACAGGCAAAGACCAGTGTGCACAACAAATAACACATTATATTACCTGTTGTGAGGGGCCTTGCGAACCTTAAAAGACAATCTAAAAAAGTAGAACCTAAAATCAGCTGTCATCATCCACAGCGCCAACGTATGACAGGTCTATCCGTCTCACTCTTACAGCCCCCTTAAGCCAACTTGAGGCTCGAAGATTAGCATGGTCACTGCTGCCAATGGTCGCAGTGCTACTTGAAGATGGACCTGATCCTGCTCCATCTTCCAAAAGTGTCCATGGGTCAATTTCCATATCATTCTCCTGTAGTAATGGCATTGATTTGGATTTTCCTGATGTGTTATTTGCATTTCGTGCCAATGCACCCTGTCTCTGAGGGGCATTCATAGTTCCAGTGTAAGATCCAGGGACAGAGATGCTGGGTTGAAGTGAACTAAGAGCACCAATAGGAACAGGAGGTGGTTGGCAGGAGATCGTATTCCGGAGAGAAGGAAATAATATTGGCATTGCTGCTTGAATTCGCCATCTAATCATCTCAGGCAACTGCATAGAATCTAATTCGTTCTGCATCCACAGGAAAAGATAGTCGCCACTTTTGAGAGGCAAAACGATTTGAAAATAAACCAACAAAGAGATTCGGCCAAATTAAAGTGCGTATGATGATGCACGTCTTTATATTTCTCATTAACAAACACCTCATGATTTTATTATTTATTTTTCAACCAAAATGAGCAGCAGTATATTCAATCAGCAAAATGATAAATATCAAACCTGCAAACCCTCCACTGATTCACGGTCAAAACCAGAAAAATCCTTGGCATCCTTTGACTTTAGCCAACTTGGTCTGCAACTGCTCAACAACCCATGTAGAACTAACAATAAGCAATCAAAAAGACTATCTCCAGACGTTTCTGATGGCATCAGTTCCACATCCTCATGCACAACCCTACTTCCAAGCAGTCGAAGTATTACAGAGGCAAGCATATGCTTCATGTTTCTAGCTGATGGTTCCCTGAAAAATCAAACAAACGAACCTTGGTAACTAGTTTATCAAATACTTGAAATAAGAAAATATCGATTTCATGACATTGTTGCACCTGGACTACCCCCAACAACCATTAATATCAATTACGAATTATGATGAAAAAATCCACAAACAGAGGATGGCCAAAAGTCAATGAATTCCCCAAAAATAGTATAAACAATGCAGAAGGATCTCTTTTTACCCTGAAAAACTAAGGCATGCAATTACGAAGTAACATAAAAATGAGTCCGTATTATGGATAGATAACACAGAATTAAAGCTAATTTCTGAGGTCGCTTTAAACAGAATAAATGAATCTAGTAAGGCATAAGCTGAGACTGAGACACAAGTAGCCATGGGGATTTTGTAAAGAAAATAAGTAAACTCGTACCTATTCATTTCCAGCAGAAAGATGCACATACTACTAGATAACCAAAACAAGACATTAATCAAACAAATTGACAAAAACCCATGAAAAGAATTCATAGCAACGAGAATATGCTTGGCAAATTGGGAAAAGAAGTCTCACAAAGCGGTAAGAACAAGAACTGATCATGCTTATTTAAAGTGGAATAAAATGAAACAAGGGGGAATAGGTCATATTATTTACCCATCTGCACATATTATTGGCAGCAATCTCACAATAAACTGGAACCTCAATGACATAGAAGCTCGCAAAGCTGCAGGGGAAGGAGGCGCAGACTCCATAGGTGCCGGTGCCGGTGTTCGTCTAGCCAATCCAGGACTACCACCTCTTGTACCTTTGCGATTATTAATTTTATTTGTAGAGCCTTCGATCCCAGCAGCAGCAGCAGCAGTCTGCTTGCTTACACCACGAGTAACAGAGTTTATTTGCTGCTCAATGGTGTTGAACTGTTTAATCAAATCACTTGCAAATATATTATACGAGTCAGCAGAGCTTTGGTCTATGCAAGGAAGAACCAATTCAATGAAAGCCTTCTCTGTTACATTCTGCTGAATGATTCTGGAACCTTCAACATCCACTGGAGTGGACCCTTTTACACACCCCTTTGTATCCATACCTTCCTCAATGACTTCACCTTCCTCAAGAGAGCTAACTTCAGACTTTTTCTTCTCTCCACTGTTAGTCACAGGATCAACACCCGAATAGGACCATCCCCAAGGCTTCCAAAACTGTGTCTTTGTAGAAAGGTTTTTAGTTTCAGCAATATTACTGAGTCGTTGCCTAACAGTTTTCCGTCCCAAAAGAACATCCGGGCCTCCTAAGAACCACTTAGCCTGCATCAACATTGAATCCTCTAATGATCTCCCAAAAAGATGAATCAACTCTGAGAAAAGGGGAGCAGCATCAGGTCTGACCAACAATCTAGTGAGGATAATCTCAATGAAAACTTTCTCACTCTCAGAAGGCGAGGCTCTTTCAGAACTGGGTGAGGAAGAGCGAATAGCATCCACCAAGGACATGTCATGGTTCTCCATCTTATCAATAAGCGATTGTTCATTTAAAAGAAGCCTTAACTCAACCCATTGCCAATGAAATTTAGCAGGTTGCAGAGTGTCCAATGCACGAACAAGCTTATCCAAAAGCTTAGTCCCAGTCTCTGCACGCAGAGCTTTAGACTCACTATGTCCGGAAACCCTATTCCCATCATCTTGTGTAAATGCAGAAGGCATTTTACAATCAATTATCGCATTTAGAAAGAGCCTTGCACGAAGGGGGACAAAGGCCATGGGTTTCAAATGCATGTCCAAACCATTCAACTCTATCAAGGCTGCAAACTCAGCATCAGTTGTATCTGCAGCTACAATATCATAAAATCCACGAGTATCCCTCATACAAACATCTCGAAAAGGTATATGTTTTATGGCATCTCCAATAGCCATTGTTAAAGACTGATACAATTGATGGATATCTTCACGACTTGCAATGTTACTACTACTCAAAATGAATCGCTTCCATGTCACAAATGCAAATATTGCATAAGCAGGTGGAAAGACCAAATTAATCGGGAGCAATCTCTGCATCCTTGAAAGAGCTAAAACAGACTGTTCGCCCAAGAGTTCCAAAACTAGTCCATCACAAAGAGTTCTGCAGTTCCCAACAAATAGCCGAAACCAGTGCACATATACTTCAACTGAGTTGTCCACCTTATAAGCCCCAACAGATCGAGCATTACCATTAGAACTGGTTTTTGTGCTCCTAACAAATTGAACAACATCCAAACCTTCCTTTAATCTTAAGACCGTTACCATTCTCTCCAAGCTAATAACCCCATGAATAATGGCCCCAATGACAAGGGCAGAAATAGCAGCTGCCATTTTGGTAGTTCTCCCAAAAGTTGCTTTGGCAGAACCGTGCGAATTGTCACTAGATATGTTTGGATTAGAATCATGAGAATCAGGAGATAACTGAAACTGACCCCGAGAGGACTTTGCAGGAGCAAATGCTCCTGCTAAGGCAGAAGAAGCCTCTGTTGCAAGAGCTATCTCAAATGCTTGGCTTTTGCGCTCTCCAAGAGCTTCCTTCAGCAGGCATAGACATAATAAATGAATGTGCAATATGCGCTTAGCAAAATTAAAGGAATTCATAGGTGGCTGATAATTTGAATAACTGCTACCACCAGTAAAATCAGGTATCTTTGCCAGCATCGGTCCAACATTGCTAACAATGGCAGAAACAGCAGAGGACACCAAACCCGGGTCCCCTTCTTGAAAAGCTCCACCAGTCTGCCTAAAACAGTCCATTAGTCCCGTTATGATTTGTTGAGCTACTTGATAATCATCATCCCCTTTTTCAGTGGCAGGGCCTTTCGGTGCATTGGCTGCAAAATGGCGCTGAACCATATCTCTCATGCTTAAACCCACTCTAGATAACCGTCCAACAGTTATCCTCTGACGGCAATAATCATCAGGATCTTCAGTCCCTTCTGGAACTCCAAGTGGAAACCCAAACTCCCCCTCTGTTCGTCCAGATTCAAGTTCAGACAAAAGTCTTTTATCGCAAGTTACCTTGAAATTCTTCTCCCATTCAATTACGCTGGCAATGTTGCCATACCTCTTCAACAAATAACGGGAAAAAACTAGGGTTCCTGAACCTGTAATTCTTCCATTAGTGGCCATAAAAGATGAAGCACGACACATTGTAGCAGACAGAGCTTCAGGAACAAGATCTGCGGCAATAAGTATGTTCTCATACCTGAACAAAATTCATAATGAAGCATGTAAGACAGATATGCAGGTCATGAAACATAGACAGCAGTGACAAAATGTTTACCCATGATAAGTGCAGTGGCTCAATAGTCCAATCTTGAGCAATAACAATAACTTTCAGGGAAGAAAAATAAGTATTCTATTCCAACCAGACACCCAAAAAATGCATCATTGAACTGTTTCATGAACTCCAATACACATTCACAAACAAACTCAGAATAGTTTTGCTTTTAAAAAACAGGGAGGAAAGAGGGAAAAGAAGCTACAATTATTGTTAAAGATTAAGAAACAGCAAGTGCATCAAACAAACCATACTACAATATGATGGACACTAACAAAGAACCAACCCAGAGAAGAGCATATTTGATAGCCAGGTATGATTTGCATGGAAAAGTTAATCAAAAGAAGAGAAAAAAGTGATTTCACCTTCGGAGAGATGATAAAAGATATGCCTCCCCCACTTCACAAGCATAGTTTTCCAAATTCCTTGGCACCACTACAACATTTCTTCCACCATGAATGGTAGGATTGGGATTACTAATAGCTTTTGGCAACAACCAAAGGAGAAACTGGACAGCTGAAACTGAATCATAGGAAACATCCAATAGATACAGAATGGCTGATAGCTCATCCTCACCAAGCTTCCACCTTAAAGGACTCTTATCATCAGCTGCAACAAATGGGCGACCATACTGGCCAACCTTGGCAACAAATTTCTCGGACTCTTCAACAAGCTGCCTAACTACAGATAGCAACCAAGCAGTGACAATCCTCTTCTCTACAAAGCGAAGCTGCTTTAAACCCTTTGCAATGGAAAGAATATCTCCATGATGGGTTGTTTTGTTCCCATCAACTGGCTTCAAATTTTCCACCTCAGTTCTATGATGTGGACAGCTTATCTTGTTATCACATACGTGACTTGTCGATGCTCCCTGGCTATCTTCAATTCTAGCAGCAGCTAACTGAGCGAGACTATGAGTTTTACGGACAGGCTTTTGCCTACCACGTGACACTTGCTTTGTCGACTTAAGCATAGGGTCAACCTTGGAAGACTCCAAGTTTTTGGGCCCCTTCCTCACCCACCAAGTATCTTCATCATCTGATGGAATTGGTGAAGATACTTGAAGACATGAACTCTTATCCTCGCTTAATTTCTGTCTTTTTACCCTTTTACAGTCTTCACACCCAGGAGTACCTTCAAATAAATCCATTTTGCTGTATGTTGACCCGATAGATCTTTTGATACTCCCTTGAGACTCATCCACTCCACTATCTGCAGAAGTAAAAGATGAACTGGGAAATTGCAGCAAAACTGATATGGAAGCCTTCAGTTCTTCAAGGTCCACTTTTCTCCTGAAATTCTTTGAAGCTTGAACAGTTTTCCAGTGATCGCATGAAACTTGGGAAGCAACATCTCTTCCTGAGGTAGAATGATAGTTTTGCTTTTTTACATGAGAACTGTTTGCACTGTTGTATGAATCAAAAAGAAGTTCATGAAGGACAAGACGGCGCTCATTTGTGTAAACATTTACAGCCTCAAGCAGTTCTGAGCCCTCAGCAATTCTTGCTTCTTCCAAAGCATCAAGCATAAACTGCCCTGGGAGCTGCTTCAAGATTCGTTGGTGTCTCTTCCTTCTGTTTAGGTCAGCCGTTGGTCCGTTTGGATCAATAATTCCACTAACTATCAGCTGCCTCACATATGCCTGAGGATAAAAAATTCCAGAACGTATGAGTTCCATTACAAAAAGCTGAAGACGCTCGCTACCTTCTCCTTTACGCCCTTCATTCTGATCGATCCAGCACACAATAATATCATGCAGAGGACCTGGGCTGTCAAATAAATCAGAAGAGTTGCTTCTTCCATTCACACCTTTTCCATTGTTTTTAGCTTCATGTGTATTTACCAACAAATCCCTGCTGGAATAGCTATTCTGCTGACTGGTATTCTTTCTTGATGCCCTTCCCTTCTTGAGTTGTTGTTTCTGCAGCTCTTTCATCTTCAACTTCAAAAGTTGAATTGCAAGAAATATTTGTGAAAAATCTTTCCTACCAGTGAACTTCACATCAGAGGGTGGAGCGGTCCGGAAATCTCTGTAATCGCAAGTTGCCCACTCACAAAGGAAAAAAACTGAGCAAATCAATGACAAATTCACAGTCTGAAGCCATTTTAGCGATGATCTTAAGCATGGACTAACTGCTGCTACCCAACCTTCACCAACTGCTACATCATAAAGATCGTTGAAGATCTGTTTATGAGCATCTATAAGATCTCCTTGCAAAAGGGCTTTATCCAGGGTCTGCACAGCTTTTGCCACACTTTGGCTAGGAAATCCCGCACTTGCACCTTCAGCAAGATTATCGGCGCGTTTCTGGATGGTGGAAACAACATGATTAAATGAAAATGATTGGTATTGAGAGTCAAACCCTTTACCTCTTACAACATATGAATCTGCTGAATAATTTTTTATTTTCCCAGCATCATCTGAGGACTTGGATAAAAAACCACCATCACTTGGTGAATGTGAGAGCACACAAGTTGGCAAGGGAAAGCAATCTAAAGCAACAAATGTATCCGGCACAGCCTGGATCAAATAGCGAAGCATCTCAACCAGCGCAGATATTGTGTATGCTCTCCGGGAGTTATCAACCAAATCAGATCCGCCCGGAGAAGGCTCACGGATGAAGCGAATAGCTACACCCACAAGATTTCGTACATACGTCTGACACAGAATGATGGTTTCCAGAAGTCCATAAATGATAGGCAATAGCAACTGCAGAATCTCAAGCAATTCCTTTTCCTGGAAGAGCCAAAATGAATAATCAGAAACCAGAAAATGCTCATAAGCTCAAATTGTTTCCCAAATGACAAATCTCTCAGCACAGTGAAAAATCATAGGCAATGAGGATAGAATACATCAAATACGATACCTGCAGTTGATTCAGAACCCAATCAATGATAAGTGAAGGAAGAACCAGTCCTTCTGCATGATGCCACTGCAAGAGCCGCACTACATACCACCACTTAAAGTGAAGGGTTGGTTCCTCGCCATCAATAATTGCTGGTGCCATATCACTCCTACGGTGCAAAGACCCGGTATAAACCATTTGTGGCAACCGATCTCTACCATTTTGAGCAGAATGAGAATTTTTTCGTGCAAAAAATTCATCCAAAAGACACTGCAAGTAATCAATAACATCTTTTGTCCAGAGCTCTGTACGCAATAATTGAGATTTATCAGGTGCCCCAGAAGAAATTGCAGAACCAGGACGAACCTGCAAAAGATTCGCATAAGTCTGCTGCCCTCCAATGTGGAGTAACCTAGGGCTTACAGAAAGCATGACTGGATGGTACAAATAAATTAAGACTGTTTTACCTGATTAAGATATGTTACTTTGATAAACCAAGTTGCTCGCAGCAATGGAACATTATTCCTTATAAGAACCTCTATTAGTGTTCTCTTCTTATACCCTTGAGGAACTTGATCAGCCAAAGAACACAAAGGTTTGTGTTGCAGTGATAAGCCCTGACAAAATATGAACATAACAAGTCATTGACTTCACACATAAAGTATGTGTTAGACTCTAACCAAGTTTGATGATGTCAAAAACAATTTGTAGAAGAGAAGTTGTGTACGACCATGTTGGGGAATATGAACTTACCTCAATCCATTTTTTCCTGAAATCTTCATTGCATGACCTTTGTTCAGGGAAAATTACTGGTTTACTTAACAGCGAACCAGAAAGAGCAACACCATAAACCTGGCCAGCCTGGTAAGAACAAAATATGGGACTTTAAAAAGGATGCAAAAAAGAAAAGGGGGGTAACACATTACATAAACAAGAAACAAGTAAAGAAGCAGATAAGTTAATAAATCTGAAAAGAACACATGTATCACCTTCCTCTTTTGAGCACGAGATTTATTGATAGCCCTTAGACACTTCCTGATTGCCTGCAAAGAAGAGGAAGGAATTAAAAAGTTAAAAAAATTGGCAATTACATTACACAGGAAAACCCCTTTTTTAGTTGATAAATTAATTATGCATGCGTAGGAAAGTCTGCTTGATGATCATAGCATCCCAAATAAAGTGACTTACATCTCTGCATTTCAGAACAACTGGCTTTGTAAAAGCCTGAACCTGAGTCAATGAAATCTCTTTCGAATCCTGAAAAGATGGCAGTACCAGATTAAACTATAAATAGGATGGAAATAAAAGAAGCTAACCAGAAAGAGTTAACTTCTTGGAATTATCTTAAAATTGTTCAGATTTAAAATTCCTACAGCTTTAAGAGATTGCTAAGTTGCTATATCAGCATGAAGTCAAAACAGCCCTCACACAGATACTATCGGATTTCAATCTAAGATAAGCACAGATGTTGCATAAAAACAAATCAAACAGCATCATCAGGAAAAGTAATGTTTGACAGACTGCAACAACAAAATGAGAATCCTGTGCTAGGAGCATATGCATCGGATATTAGATCCCAAACCGTAAGAAAAGTTAGCATACTAGAAAACTGTGGTTTCATGCAATTCCTATCAAGTAAAGGAGATTAATATAGAATATATACTTGAACTTCAATTAAGAATATCAAATAAAACAAAAATCTTGATCCAATCTTTTTCATTTTTTACGGAGACCCAATTACAGTAATTTTACTCACGCTCAAAAAACAGTGAAGTATGGTTACCAGAGCACTAAGTTCAAAGTGTATATATATATAAAGATATGTGACTGCAATTCATATGGATTGGTAAGGTAACCATAGTTGCAGTCACTTGCATGCAGCACAACATTCACATACAGTTGTTGCAGCAAAAAAAAATAGTGAATCTTAATCAATCATAAGACTATACCTCGAGTCCATCAATAGTCTCCTTATATCCCTGCTGCACATTTTCTCTAGTGAGAGTCTCCTCGGGACAATTCTGGGTCTGCGGATGAAAATCAGGGGGGCCGAGTCTGAAACGGATAAAAAATTAGTAGCACGCAAGATGTCCAATAACTTAAGAAGATGAATTTTAACCCTATGTTTGAATTGGACTAAAACAAGGGAAAGGAAAGTAAGCAACTTTCTCTTGTAGGGATAATTTTTTTATTTAAGCAGGGGAAAGTGAAGGGAGTTGAATTTCCCTTCCCCTTAAAACCCTTCATTTTTATTTATCCCAATTAGAGAGGAAAGATTTGGAAATGATAGTATTTTTTTAAGATATAATATACTTTCTCTATCCTTTTAATCTCCTACATAATTCATTTTATAAAAAAGATATAATTAAAAAAGAGTCATTATAATGAACAATTTTCTTTCATTTCTGTTGTTTAACCAAACAAAGGCTGTGAGAGTTCCTTTACTCTCCTTTCCCTTATTAACTTTAACTATTCAAATAAAATACACAGGTATGATTTCCTTTCTTTCCTTAAACTTCATTTCTTTTCCTTTATAATTATTTATCCAAGTATAGTGTAAGAATCAAACCAATCGGACCATCAACTTAGCCACCTTCCAACCCATAATATAAAGCAATAAAAAATAACATACAACCTAAAAAGATGACTTCAGAGTCATGTTGGTAGGACCACCAACTCTGTCAGTTTTGCCATCCACTATTACAAAGCAACTATAAGCAACATATAACCTTATTCTGAGGAATTACATAAATACAATTAACACAACTACTCAATTCAATTGCATAAATTACCTGGAATTTAGAGGTTCCTTGTCACACTTCAATTTGTAGGGAGCTAACTGAGAATGACGCCTACAACATTAAAAATAAAAATAAGGCGATTGGATAGGGAAAAAGTGTACTTCTCGCAAGTTGACAACTTCACAATCTAGAAAATGTGAAGGATAAATATGCTTTGAGAGAGAGAGAGTCTTATCTCAATATGGAAAATATATTGTCAGAAAACACACAAATGATTTGTTAAAACAAGAAAGGTGCCAGACAATATGATGCAGCATACACAATCACAGAGTCAGACAAAAGGGCACAAATACTGAGTACAAGACTTAGAAAAACTAATGCCAAATTAGTGTTCTCGTAAGTACGAGCAGAATATTCTCAAAATTTGATCATTAATTGAAAATCTATACAAAGAAAAATATCCTAAAATATAATCAAACACAGATTTTAGAACCAATAAATGAAGTCAATTCAAGAAAACAAGTATCTGTGAACAGCACACAAAACAACAAAGTATTTGTATACCTCGAATTCAATGCGAAGTTGGATGGTAGTGAAGATGAGTCAGCCCGGGAAGTATCCCTAGCTGTGGCTCCTCCTATACTGTTATTAACTGCACTAGTGCAGCTGGAAGCATGATACCTTTGCATTTCTCCCAACTATCAGCGGCATACTTCTTCCAGCATCAAATCCTAAGAAGACATGTCAAAGCAAAACTGCAGTGTAAAAAAAGGAAATGGAAATCAGAACCACCATATAAGGCATAAGTAAAATGGCATTGAAAATAAAATTGAGAAAGAATAGATTCGATGATTGTGCCACCTCAAACATGAAATGTACAAATCAACATGACTCTGACCTGTCAGGAAATGGAAAGAAGAACGTCACATCTAGAGGGAAATTTCATTTGTGTTTATAGAGACTTAGAGACAAAGTACAGAAAAGCAACTATCGATGAAAAAAATCAAAATTTTTATCACTAATGCAGTTTTTTTAAACCAATCATGAATATTTTAAAAAATCACCCTTGGTCAAACTTAAGTCAGTACATGTGCTAAGTTGCAGTGTCGGAAAATTAAATAAATAAAAAGCACCAGTGCATCGACACTCAAAAAGGGAAAAAATTAAAAAGGGGTGTATAATTCAGATTTCAGAGATTCTAGGAGATGGAGTTGTGAACATGACCTAACAGTGTAACTCAGTGACCAATTAACAAGTAGTACATAAGTTGAACCACAGACCATGACAAGTGTGAAAATAGTCATTTCTAGATTTACTCGCCTGAACAGCACAATTTAGCTGCAAAACTCTAAACATCATATGATTAAACTTGATAGCTTTGTTCTACTAATAAGAACAGATCCAATAAATTCACAAAGATATTCCACACCATTAGTTTAGACAATATAAGAATTAACTTAAGTCGCACAAACATAACTCCAATCAAAACCTTAAAACTCTTAGCATGTTCCAATAATCATTTAAATTTTAAACTTAAGGTAAAATAAATAAACTCCCAGCAGCTCAAAATGCTGAAGAGGAAGGCAAACTCAAAAGCCACACAGCAAAACAACAGCATTAAACAACCAAACGGGTTTGATCTATTAAAATAAACCAAGAGAAACAACCAACACATGTTAAAACTCAAAATGCTTCCCTCCCCAGGTGACTCAACCCAGTTTACCATCAAAGCACACAAGAAATAACCAAAAATACTTACAGTTTTGATTCAGCAATGAACCAAATCTACAGAATCAAGCAGACCCCCAACATTGAACTAAACGCAAGCTACGTTCTTTACATCCTAAAAAGCTAAAATTAGAAACCAAATCTTCAGCCTATGACTACTGTAAACACAAATCCGATGACACGAAACGAGAACTAGGGTTTTTGCGAGCTAAAAAAGATTGACCCTATCTACCTTTTCGCATATTGTTAAAGCTAGGGTTTTGATGGCAAATTCGTAAAACAATGCAAAGGAAACAAAAGACTAAACGAGGAACAAGAAACATACGAGGAAGATTGAGATTGCAAGCGAAGAAACGAAGCCTACCTCTGATTTTTTTTACAAACAAAATTAGGGATTTCGAAGCAGAAAAGGGGGACGAAATCTAGAGAGAGAAATTCGAAGGGTGTGGCGCTTTGACTATTCTTTTTAGCTTTGGCTGATCGATGAGATTACGATTTGGCAATTGGCCTTGTGTTTTTCTTGCTTTCCTCACAAACAATTAAAAGGAGGGGAGAAATTGGGGGCGATGCGATCTACACAAATCGAAAGGAAAAAAATCTAATTTTTTATTGTTTTTGGGTTTGATTTCCCATTTTGTCCTCGAATCGTTTTGTTATCTTATCCATCCTCCTCCCCATGATGAGGAGGAGAGAAAAGTGGGGGCTATAATGGGAAATCAATTGTTATAAAGTGTTAATTAAGTGGATTGAATTGGAGTTGAGATCGTGGGCGTGGCATACTTTTCAAACTCTGGGTTTAAATAACATCAACCAAATGTACCAAACCACTAATAGTAGTACTACAATGAATTTTAATTAATTGGCACCGATATTGTAGTATAAAAGAGAACATATATTATCAAGATTCTACATTAGTGAATTCAACAAGTATTTCAAAAAAATTGACTAATCTTTATTTTAAAAGATACGAGTTTAAGTCGTTTTTTTTTATATGGTGTATACGCATTGTCAAAATGTTAAAAATATGTATAAACGAGTACTAACTTGTAATCACTTTTTAACTATTCAAAAAAAAATCACATTATTGTGCCTTCTTCTTTCTTTAATTTTTGTTTAGCCGACAACGGTATTAATTTTAATGTTAATTTTTGGTCGCCGATGTTTATTATTTTTTTTTGTTTTTTCATACTACGTCATTTTTTTTAGATGAATGTGCTCTTTGTATTTCAACGCAAAATAAAAACTTTACAAGATTCCTATGCATCTAGCCCCCATTCAATACAAAGGGGTCTATACAACTGTTTCTGTACATCCTGAACTCTACCATATAATTTGCGCTTTACACTATCTTTGATCTGATGTATAACCTCAACCTGGGGACTAAACTTTCCCCGAAAATGTCTAAAATTCCTCTCCCTCCAAAGCATATAAATGCAGCCATTCCAAGCCAGCTTAAATATCAGAGCAGGCAAAGACTTCCCTCTGAAATGGGACGACGCCCACAATAGCTCTTGGCCCCAAGACAGACAAGATCGAGTCACCTGACATGCCCTCAAGATGTTCTCCCACACATCTTTGGAGTACTGACATTGAAAGAATAAATGCTCCCTACTTTCATCGCCACTAGAGCAGAGCAAGCATCGACCATCATTCTCCACCCCAAACCGAGAGAGTCTATCTTTGGTAGGCAGTCTATCCAAAACTGCCAACCAGGCTATTGTGGAATGCCGCGGCACATTTTTCGAATGCCAAACAAGTCTCTCCCAAAAAACTCGATCACTCTTGTCTCGAATCTCCTGCCAAATCTGTTTAATCGAAGAGAAGGAAGTTCCAAGCACATACTACGTCATTTGTTTTTCTTTTTTCTTTATTTTTTTCAATACTGAATAAGACTCTTTGTTTTTGTGACACGCTTTTCTCTGCTCTTGTGGAACGTTCATTGTGGTTTTTGATACGTTTTTCGCATACATTTGCGGTTGTTTTAGTGCTCGCACAAAGACTCTCACGATTTTTATTTTTTAATTAGTTTTTCGGTGGTCAAGTATAGTTAAATTTCCTCTTTGGTAAAAGGTTGTTTGCAGATATAGTCATAATTGTGTAGCGAAACAGTCTGCCATATAGTTTGGTTCGCTCACCACTCCTTTATCACTTCATAAAGCATCTTGTTGAGTTTCTATGAAGGTTATTAGGTTCTTTTGATGTGGGACTTCATTCTCAAAGGAAGGTTTCGTTTTTATTTGTATATTTGAGTTTAAATTTTTTATTTTACGTATGAGTTTTTTGTGACTATTGCCCCAATTTTTCTCTATATACTCAAGTGTACTATAATTCTGGTTTCTTTCATTATTATTATTATTAATGAAATTCTGCACTCATTGTTCAAAAAATATATACATTAAAAATGTTACAAATATATATCATATTCTTCGTATTTTGGGTTGATTTTTGAAAAAGCGGTAATAATAATAATAAATGATTAAATGTTGAAAAATTAATTGATGAATATTAGGTGCAATAGTATGGCACATTGCTCTTTTAAGAAAATAATTCGAGTTTAAATTTTAAATAATACATTGTTAAAAGGAAGAGCTACAAATCTTGAACATAAAACATAAAATAGACATGTACTATAAAAAAATCTATGATAATGATAAATAAATAATACTTGGGTAATTGTTTTATTATTTCATTTTTTAATAAGAAATAAATATAAAAGAGTCTATGGCACTGTTTGACAAAAGGAAAAAAATTATATGTGCTTTTTGTGCCTCTTTCTATGTCTTAACATTAAAAAATTAAATTTTAAGATATAACATTAGTTTTAAATCTTAAGCCATAAATCTTAAACACTAAAAAATATATCCTACTCCTAATTCTCTAAACCTTAACTTTAACCCTAAACCTTAAACTTAATTTTTAGTATTAGGACATAAATAGGGGCACCAAAAATAACAAATAATTTATATTCTTGATAAAGACTCTTTTGTACAAAATAATTACAAAAAAATCTTTAAATAACGTAATTTTTTTACATCGCAAGTGAATTAAAGTTTAGTAACTTATGTCTTTATGATTGAAAATTTAGGGTAAGTTGTTAAAATAGACATGTTGTGTAAATTTGTTACATTGTAAGTGAATAAAAATAACTCTTTTATATTATAGTAATCTATTATATTTAAATTAGGGATGAGTATAGGTCGAAGTTTTAGTCAACCCAAATCTGACTCAAAATTTAGAAAACCTCCATTATAACTTGACATGGTCCAAATTTTGGGTTAAAAAAATCACCTTCAACTTGACATAAAATAAAACCCGTTTTTTTATAATTATGATTTTATTACCCAAAAAAGCACAAGTTGCTACAAACGAACATATACAGAATCTTTACAAAGTTTAAACCAGACCCCACTCTATACAAATCCAAGTATTGACATTATCTAACCTATTGATATTTTTATTTGGTAGAATAGCGAGATAATTAAAAAATAATATACATGAAGAGATAACATTATAACAATCATCCCATAATATATGTGGAGAAATTATACGATTATTTCAAGTTAGAGATTTTCATACTAAATTTTAAATTTATCTGATTTTATTCTTCACATAGTGATCCGAACTTACATTTTTAAAGAAACTTGATCTTATAAAATTATGTCAAATCGAAATCCGTTAAATTCATAATTTAACCACTCCTAATTAAAAATCGATGACATAAATTAAGTAAAATCAATCTACGAAAGTACAAAAAAATGATTTTGAAATTAAATTATTTTTTAAAAAGAATCATTATTTTTTAAAACTTTTCACTCTTCTATTTTAATTGCCTACTTAATATTAAAAAAATATCACTTGAAAATTTACTTTCAATTAAGCTACTAATTTGATTAGATAGCCCCCTTTTTTCTTTAAAATAAATCTTAGTTATTTTAAATAACACTATTTTTAATAAACAAATTAATCTCGAATGTTTATTTTACTCAACAGTGTAACAAATTATAATGACGTTTATGTTCGTTGAGATTAATTTAATTAATATCATTATGAGTATAATATATAAGATGACATGAAATTAAACATATCTAAATGTTTGATATTTGATATTTATAAATAAATAATTTAATCATAGTATAATTCTTTTAACATATTTGTGGTAAAGTAAATGAATCCTTATTTGTTTCACTCGTGTTTGGACGGTGGGTACTGCCTGGCGACGAGGTTAAGAATGTGAACCAAAAAGTTGGGTTGTTAGTCCCCTTTTAACGGGCAATACAACTGCTGGTCATCAATTAATTCACTCTTATTAAATTGCCTTGCTCCTGTTGCTTGAATTCAAGGATGGATCGAGAGGCTGGAGTGACGCCTTAAAAATTTAAAATTTGTATTGATTTAAAAATTTTATATGTGTTTTTTTTAATGAAACTCTATTTTTGCATCCCTAAAATATTATAAGTTCGTCCCGTAAAGTTTTATAAATTCACCTTTTTTAACATAAAATCATATGCAAAGCCGTTTCTGAGATTTTAGTGGCCCAAAGTCGAACTAAAAAATTAGGCACATGATAATAAATATTAAAAAAAATAAAATTTGAAAGTAGGCTCCTAATAACAAGTATTAAAAAATTAGGGCCTAAATAATAAATATTAAAAATGAATTTTAAAAGTAGGCCCCTAATAACAAGCATTAGAAAATAATTAAGTTTCTAATAGCAAGTATTAGAAAAATAAATAAATTTTAAAGTATGTTCCTAATAACAAATATTGAAAAAAAAACCCATCTCCCTATTGGACCACTAATAACAAATATTAAAAATTAAATTTTAAGAGAATGTCCCTAATAACAAATATGGGGAATTGGGCCCCTAATTATAATTATTAGAAAAAATCTGGTATAATAACAAATATTGAAAAAAATTAAGAATATGTCACTAATAATAAATATTGAAAAAAATAAGCTTTAATAATAATTATTGAAAAAATTAGAAACTTTATAATAAATATATAAAAAATTAAATATTAATATAAAATATTATAAAAAAACAGGCACTGGGCAGGTGCCCTTCTCATTCATACCCAAGGGCGACACTAATCATATGTATGTCCCTACTTTAATCTCTGACCCTAAACATGGTCAAATAGATTAAAGTGATGGATGTGGATCTTTTACCAAAACCCATTTTCTTCCGTCAAATTTATAAAAAAAATGTTTTTGATTGGATTTAGTTATTTCGATCCAATTAGACATCTTAACCTATTTTTTAGGGTGAATAACCAATTTTTTTAAACTGGTATTTAAATTTATGTTATTGGTTTAAATTGTTAAAAAGTACATATTTAAGAAGTCAAGTTTAGGTGCTAATTTGAATTGATATATATTAATTCTTAATTTTTAGTTCCGTTCCTAATTACAAATAAAAAATAATACGTGAACTTAATTTAAAAAAACAAAATATAAAAACAACATTTTAAATTTTAAAATAGTATATTTAAACCTTTCTTAAAAAAATAAATTCAAACTACTTCACTGAACTCAAGGGAAAAGTTGGTCACACTCGCAGATTAATATACAACTTAAAAAGAAAACAATAGATAGATGATAAATGGTAAAATTGTAATCGAGAGGCTAAATCTGTAAAAATGAATAATACAAGGATCAGAGTTTTACCTTTTCTTCCATGGAACAGGGAGTTGGCGGATGCCAATAGTATGCTTTCGCCTATCAGTATTAAGTATAGATGTTTAAATTAAGACTGGTCCTGTCTTGGTTTTGGATAATATTATACGACTTTGTTTCGTTTGGAGACAACTTTTTCAGATTCCATTCATTCCTTTAATTTGTAGCGTCTTTTTTATTAGGTTTAGCTGATAAATAAGTGTTTAAATTATATTTTTTTAGTTAAGTGATCAAATTATTATTTTTAGTTAAATAGATGCCTAACGTTTCGTTTCGTGACTCATTTAAGGTTTTTGTTGATTTCTACCGTTAAAAGACATGTGTCATCTCCTGAAAATTTTAAAATTATATTAAAAATAAATAAAATTACTTGATTTTCAGAAAATCTCTAAATTTTCCAGATTTCACAAAACAATCCCTAAATTCCAAAATCCCTAACTCCCCAAGTAAAAAATGTCAATTTGGGCCGATTCCGCCACCGATTGCCACACCGCCGCCCACAATGTTGGTTGTCGGACCATTACGACCATTTCTCACACCACTCTACCATCGAAAATCGACTGACACCGTGCGAAACGTCGAAATTGTCGAATGATTCTTTCGAACGATTCGTGACGAACGACGGCGACGTGTGGGTTGTTCGGCGAGGAGATGGCATTTTATTTCGTCGCTGGCAACGCGACCAACGTCAGCGAGATTGGTCGAATTTGGGAGTTTAGGGATTTGAAGAGTATTTAAAAATTTCATGATATATTTTTATTTTGTTTTATTAATTTTATTTATTTTTAATATAATTTTGAAATTTACAGGAGATGACATGTATTCTTTAACGGTGAGAATTAACAGAAAACCTTAAATGAGTCACGGAATGAAACGTTAAACATATTTGGCCCAAAAAATAGTTTAGGCACCTAACTGAAAAAATGGCACAATTTAAGCACTTATTTACCTATTAAATTTTTTTATTAAGAAATGAGATATTAAAAAAAATATGTTAAAATTTAAAATCATACAAGATAAAATGAGATAAATATTTTTTATCGTATAATTAATATTTAATAGATCTCTAATTTATACCGTCTTTGAACTTCATGGACAGGGTAAAAAAAGAGAACACTACGGTGGGCACCAGGAAGATTGGAGTTTCCCTTATATATATGTCGTGCAAAAATATTTAAATATAGGGTAAACTACATTAGTGACATCGAATTAATTAGGGATACCTATTTTGACCACTGAACTATCAAATCCGTCAATCAGACCACTAAATTTATTCAATTGAAATATTAATTAAAATAAATTAATATTTGAGTAAATTTGTTAATTTGGAGGGGGAAATATATTAAATATTAATTAAAATAAATTAAAATTTGAGTAAATTTATCCAATTGAGTGATGACATGTGTCATCATCTGATTGGTTGATTAATTTTATTTAATTAAAATAAAATTAGGATCAAATTGATTTAATAAGTAAATAAAAGGGACTAAATGTGTAATTTTACAAACTTCTGTTGACTGCCACGTCACCCCTACATTAGTTTTTTTAATTGCGGTGGTCAAAATAGGTCAATTGAATAAGTTTGGTGGTCTAATTGACGAGTTCGATAGTTCGGTGATCAAAATAGGTATTCCCAATTAGTTCGGTGGTCATTAGTGTAGTTCACCCTTAAATATATTTACTTTTCAAAAGTTTAAATTTAAATTTTTAATCTTAAAATTATGAATTATAAATTAAAATAATTCAACATTTAATTCTAAATCCAATAAGCTAAACCCTAAATTAAAATTGTGACACTTAAAACACACAAGATTATTTAGTCTCTACACAAAACATGAATAATTTTTCCTTATATAGAGCGAGATAATTATTATTTTTTGACAATGATAACTAAAGTTTATTGAAAAATATGGAAGATATCACAAATACAACGCATATAGAGAATAATAGGGGCTAGTCCACAAAAATTCGAAAGTATAAAGAAAAGTAAATATGTCCCTAGGATTAGCATACCGTCAAAATTTAGAAGCCTTTCTGAATCTCATTGTCTCTATTCAAACGAGACGCATTACATGGTAAAAAAAAGAATGATGAGCGAGCCAAACTATTAAGCAGATTGCTCCGTTACCCATGACTGATTACATCGGTAAATAACCATCAACCGAGTGATGATCTATCTTTTTATGACCATCGACATAATCATAATCAGAAATTAGCGCCGTAAAGATTTCTATAGGAGCACCAGACGATCATTAAGGTACGCTAAAATCATGCCAAACATATAAAATGAAACCAAAAAACAAAGAAAAACATTCCAAAAAACATAGGATTGAGAATAAGGTAATGGATTATAATTGTTACAACAAGATTTTCTCTTTATACATAAATGAATCGAGAAATAAGAATAAGGTAATGGATTATAATTGCTGATATTCAAAATTTTAAATCTAATGAACTTTGGGTGTATTAAAACGAAAAAATTATGTTTAGAGTTTAAGATTAAGGTTTAAGTTATGGTTAGGTTTTATAGAATTCAGGGTATGACATTATATTTTTAGAGTTTACAGTTCGAGATTTAGAGTTAAAACTTAAAATTTAATTTTTTAATTTTATGACATAAAAATGAACGCACAAAAATATCGCTAAACACTGAATTCAATTATTCTAATAAAACGATCGGAATGTATTTCTTTTGTTGCATGACGATGCTTTTCCCACTGAGATTTAAAGGTGTAGAGCATATTTGAAATCATATGATATTCATTCAAAACAAAATCATGTAGATTGATTGATGGCAGAGTAGGTATGGGCTGCCTTTTTATCCCATTTTTTTTTTATAATTTTATACGCAAACAGCCAAACTTTTTTGCTTTAGAAGCTGATATTGTTTTGAACGAATATTATTTTATAATATTTTTAAATTATTAAAAAATTTATGTGTTATGATTATATATTTATGTGGCGGACAGATAAAATATACGTTTCGGGAGCAAAATATAATGTAAATGCATTTAGGATAGAAATCACTTATTTTTTTTCTATTTATGTCCTACACTAAGAATTCAAGTTTAGGGTTAAGGATTAAGAATAAAAATTTAAAAAAATTAAGATAAGGTATATTTTTAGTGTTTAGGGTTTAAAGATTAAAATTTAAAATTTAAGTTTAGGGTTTAGAAGTTGATTTTTTTAGTGTTGGGAACAATGTCGACTCTAGACTTTTGGTGACCCAAGGCAAATCTAAAAAAGCCCTGAATCAGAAATTTTAATTGTGATTGTGGTCGTATTTACGGTCATGTTATATTTATCGTGGTTGCGGGTATTTCAGATGCTATTTCGGTCACTACGAATCGCGGTTGTGAATTTTTTTAATAACATACACTATTGTGGTTGTGGACATAACAATTGTTGGTATCGTGGTTCTAGATGGTGTCACTGCCACATATAGCGATCATTGTTGCGGTTGCATACCATTATTTAAATCCATGTCTCGATTAGCAAGTAATGCAAAAAAAACCCCGGACTAGATCCATAATAACAAGTATTAAAAAAATTGGCCGCTAATAACAAATATTGAAAAAAATAAATTTTAACATAATAATAAATATCGAAAAAAATCAGACATCTAATAACAAATCTAATAACAAGTATTGAAAAGATTAAGTCAATAATAACAAATATTAAAAAACATTACACCCTTACCAACAAATATAATTCAAAAATTATAAACATATAACTTATCTAAGTGATAAGTTCTGGGCAAACGTCCTTATTGCTCTAACCTGGAGCTGAACTTATTTATAAATAAAAATATACACATAAAAAGAACATATAACATTTTTGTACACGCATTTAGCACTGAATACAGAGTTCTGGAATTCCTAGCTATACTTTAATTCAGAGTCAATTACTTTAACTCTTTACTGATATTCAATGCCTTACAATTAAGACGAAAAAAATATGATTTAAAAAGTCAATGTCGACATGTTCTGGAATACCAAGTTAACCTCGTCTCAAGTTTCGACACCAACAAATCCAATGCCAAATCGGCACCAATAAGTTCGAGTTAAAATTCGATTCATTAGTTAAAGACTTGTAAAACTTTATCCGAAATATGAACGGATTTACTTGACTCGAGATTCGATATAGATCCAAATATGATAACTTAAATTTGATCCGAATCCGAATCAAATTTGACCCGAATTTAGTTAAACAGAAAATCAACCCGAACCGAAATTAATCGAAACCGAAAGCAACTAAAACCGAAAATCAACCGAACCGAAAGCAACCCGAATTTAATTTTCTCAAATATGCATGTTTTATTCTCATTTTGTGTTATATTATTAATTAACAACCACCTTTAGTAATAGTTTAATATTATTTTTTCTCCTTTAAAAAAGATCATACATATATTGACTCACATTGAAAGCTGACTGATCTGATATAGACCCGACCCGAACGTCAACCGATTCGATATAGACCCGACACGAAAAATCAACCGATCCAATATAAACCCAACACAAAAAATCAACCAATTCGATAAAGACTCGACCCGAAACTCCAAGAATGTTCTACACCGGTGGTTTGCCTTTTAATCTTGCTAGAAATCCTCATTATCACAAGACTTTCACTTTTGTTGCAACTCACAATATATCTGGTTATTTTTCCCATGATTATAATAAATTGAAAACTACATTGCTTCAACAAGAAAAAAATAAATGTTGAGAAGCTCTTGCAACCGATTAAAGCAACATGACAAGAATATGGATTGATTATTGTGTGTGATGATTGGAGTGATCCAACAAGGAAGCCTCTCATTAATTTCATGGTTACTTCTGAAAATAGGCTTATGTTTCTTAAAGCTGTGAATTGCTTCGGTGAAGTCAAAGATAAGTTTTTCATTGCTAATTTGATGAAAGAAGTGATTGATGAGGTGTGTCATCAAAATGTGGTACAGATTAATACTGACAACACATATAATTGCAAGGGGGCAGGAGAGATTATTGAGAGCATGTATCCTTATATTTATTGGATACCATGTGTTGTTCATACACTTAATCTTGCTTTGAAGAACATTTGTTCGGTAAATAAATATCAAAGGAAATGAGAAAACATATAACTTGTGCCATTGAATTACTGAAATTCATAGGGATGCCATACAAATCAACAATTTCATCATGAATCACAACATGAGATTGGTAATCTTCCAAAGATTTAGTCCTTTCAAGTTACTTTCAGTTGCATATACTCGTTTTGCTTCAATCGTTGTGATGTTTAAGAGGTTTAAGCTCATCAAGCATAGACTTCAAGCAATGGTCATAAGTGATGAATGAAATTCTTATAGAGAGAATGACATGGGAAAAGTGTAACACCTCGAGTTTAGAACCGGGAGATAATCGAGTTAGTTAAATCGATTCAGGTTAAATTAATTTGGGGAAAAACCGCTTTTTAACAAGCACCTAAAGTATTTTAATGAAGAAGGGCAAAAAAAGGATTTTAGAATTCTAAAAGGGTTTTGAAAATGCTAACATCTTCTTCAAACTCTCTTTTAACATTATTTTCACTCAAACACCATTTCCACTATTTCATTGATCTCACCACTTCATCCAAGCAAGATTTTCAAGGTAATCCTTCTTTTATTTCGATTTTCTCTTCCTTAAATATGTTGTTGATGAAATCTATCTTTAAGCTCATTGTTTAAATTTATTTTCAAAATGATTTGAGTTGGAAAAAGAGGAAAATGAAGAAATTTTGTTTGGGTCGTTTGATCCTGAGTTTAAAGGTGTTTTTAACTTTGTTTTGATGTTCTAAAAATGTTAGGATAGTGGCTTTTTGTGGGAAACCCAAAATTAGTAAAAATGAGGGATTTTTGGAGTTGAAAATTTAGGTTTTTGGGTTGTTCTTGTGAAGAACTTTGGGCTGATGGTTTCTAGACGTTGGGTAAGTGTTTTGGTTATTGAAAGGTGTAGTTTTGATGGTAAATTTGCCGAGTTGTTGCTGGATTTTGCTTAGAGCTGATTGGATGATGTTTTCGGTTAACTTCAGCTACGAATCGATGAGTGAATGTTGTTGAATATTGTGTTTGTGAATTTCTGTGGTCATGTATGTTGAAAAGGGTATTAATAATATGTTTTGGATTGTTTAGAAGCAGCGGAAACGGATTTGGGCTCTTCGAACGTGAGATCGAGTGGTTCGGAGGCTTGAATCGGTGTTTCGGCTACCGTTGGGTTGTACCGGTGAGTGGAACTGTTTTCTAAGCCTTAACTTGGTTAATGATGTGATTTGAGATTTTAGATTGAGCTTGATAAGCCAATCTAAGCTCAAGAGTAAGTTTTAAGTGTTTTTAATCCTTATTTTCGATAATATCTTCTATGCAAGTGGTTGATTTTCATAGTTCATGTTGCCTTGAACATCATTGTTATGCTTGTGATTGTCTTAATTGATATCCATGTTGGTTACGGTTGTGGCTATGAAAACGCAAGGCAAGCGTTGGTTTGGTGGGTATTGACATGTGAAATCTTGTTACCAGATATAATTGGTCGACCAATAGGATGTGAGTGCACTCAAGGTTAAAGTCGCGCGTGGCTTTAGTGATGTTCAATTCCACTAAGGAGGAGTACGATGATGTGAGATTTCACTGAAAGCTATGTTTTACTATACGAGTGAGTACGGTGATGTGAGATTTCGTCGAAAGTGTCTAGTGGGTTTGAGAAACTATCCGCATATCCGAGTAAAAATGATGAATGTCAATATACCCGTGATGCTCTAAATTCTCATGTTAAGCATGTTGCATTATTCTTTCCAATTATGCATATGCATGTAGTTGGTTACTTTACTTGTGTTATGAGAATGAGCATGAGGTAAGCTTATGGCTTGTGGCTGCATTCGGTAAATGCACGAAGTGATAAAATGCATGTTGTTATGTGCCCAAGCATGGGAAATGGTTTTGGTTTCAAGCAAACTTTGGTTTTAAAACTGCATTGTTGTAGCTACCGTTTTTTAACACCCGTGTTTGGGGGTCAGGTGAATTAAAATAATGAAGTAATATTTTGGGCCTCGGGTTTTCAAAGCAAATATTTTATGTTGGACTTGTTTTGATTTTAAAGCCCAATTTCATAGATTTTAGATTTTTTTGAGATAGCCATCTCATTAATGGCATACTTGTAAATATATGGACTTGTGGAATTAAAAACCCATTTTTAATTTTAAAAGAGCTATTCATCATCTTCTTCCCTCTTCACTTCCCCATTTCAACGACAAAAGCTCTCCTTACCCCAAATCATTATTCCACCACCCCTCTTGCTTATTGTTGAAGATTTTTCAAAGGTAAACTCGTTTTTTTGACCCGTCCTTATCATTCTCTTCAAACTCATACCTTTATTTTTCATAAAGCTCATGGTTTTTGTATTTTGGAGTTTTGAGATTTTTGATTAAAAATGTCATATTTATTATCTTTAATTTAAGCTTTTGATTTATTAATGTTATATGAGTTGTTTACAATCTAAAATGTCCAATAAACTTAATTTTTACAAGGTTTTATGGTGTTTCCCGAAATTGGGTTTTGGGGAGGTTTTTGAAGGGTTTTAGGTTGAGTTTTGGGGGTGTTTAATGTGGAAATTCGTTGGCTGATGGTTAGGCTATATGTAAGGGTTGTTTTGGAGGCTTTTGGGAGTAATTTAAGTGTTTGAATCATTGGTTTTAGGTTGTGCTTAGGGGATGCTTGGGAATGAGAAATTTAGGGTTGTCTTTAGTTTGAAATCATGTGTTTTGTGCTTGGTTTGTGTTCCGGATTGACTACATTGAATTGTGGACTGATTTGTGGCTATTTTAATTGTGTCGGGATGATTAAAAGCAAGGAATTCTATTGGTGAAACCCCGTGGACGAATTCAAAGAATTTGGAGACTTGAGCTTGGTTTTCGGCTTTCATTTGGGTAGCAACGGTGAGTAGAAATGCCAAACTTTGATTTGTTTTCGATATGGAACTCTTGGGGGTTTGGGTGGGACCTAGAGGGTTCACCTAAACCCGAGTGTAAGTTACTACTCCTACTTTTTTGTTATGTGTTGATGAGTGGCTATATGTTGTGGTATCATGTGCATCTTGAGTTGTTTTACACCGTTGTTGTTGTGTAGTCGTATTGAAGTCGAGCCTCACGTGATGGTTGTCTTAACTACGGTGATGAGTGGTCCCACCGGTAGTGACTAGTAGTAGAGTAAGATGATGAGTGGTCCCATTGGAAAACTACTAGTCGAACGATGATGTGTGGTCCCACCGTGTGTATGTTGGTTGTGCATGTGCAAACCATGTGTGGTCTTATTGTGATAATCATTTGTGCACCCATTGATTTTATTGTCAATTATGAAAAGTGTTTTGAAAATTGCATGCTTTTTGGATTTTAGAGCTTCTCTTACTAAGCTAGTTAGCTTACGCTCTCCTTTATTTCCAACGTGCAGATTGTTAGAGTTCGAGAGGCAAGTGGGCAAGGAAGGAGCTTTTGGTGATCTCAAGTAGCTCAAATATGATTTATGTATTTGTAATAATGCCTAGACGATGAGGGTGTAGACTTGTAGGAGTTGGTATCAAACTCCTTAGTTTGGTTTTGTGTTTGGACGAGCCTGTTAAATTTTTGATTTTATGTTGACCATGTTTATGCCTTTTGTCGTGGATTGTAGACCATGTTTACTTGATGCATATTTGCCTTGTGTTTGAGGACTTATATCCTTCCATGAATGTTATGTGTGTTTGTCTAAAGCATGAAACCTTATAAATGCTATGTATGTCTCTTCGCAGTAAATGTATGATTCCTTTGATCGTATGCTCCTTGTTCGTTTTGAATGACTCGTATGCTGTTCCATGGATGTTGGATGTTGTATGTATGTTTGCGTGTGGCTAGGTAAGTCTTATTTTGCATCTAGGGTCGAGTCTTGTTGTGTTTTGCTACAATTTTGAGTGTTGCAGTGCAGGGCGTATCAGTACCCCCAAGGGCCGTATCAATACGGTCCTACACTTTGGGGCTCAGTTTAAGCCTAGCGTATCGATACACGGGGGTGTATCGATACGCCAAAAGCTCCCTGAAAATTTGATATTTTTACGAGATTTTGGCGTATCGGTATGATCTTGTATCGTTGACCGTGAGAAGTTGACCAGTGAGGGCGTATCGGTACGGTCAACCAGTGTACCGATACGATCTCCTTATGTTGACTATGGGTTGTTGACCTAGACAAGGCGTATCGATACCCTCTTCAAGAGTATCGATACAGCCTGCTGAATAAACTAAAATGGACTCTGTTAAAGTGTTCTTTGATTGTTTGCATCGCTTGTTGTCTTTCCGCTGCCGTGTCACGCATAGGATGAACGAATGCCTTTAGACAAGATAATAATAAAAAGAAATTTTTTAGGGTTGCTAACCGAGGTGGGGCCCTAACGGGTTTCATTTCAGTTTTCCCCGTGTAGCCTACTCGGATCGATCAGTCGTCTAGACCGAGACGAGGGGGTTACAGTTTTGAGCACCGCTCACTAAGCTTAAATGCTTACGCTCCAATTTTCCAACAGTACATGTCCTTAGACCTACGGAGCAGCTCGGGGAACAAGGGAGAATCCAAGAGAGTTTGGTTTGGTCAAGTATGGTTTTTAGACTACAATAATTAGTATTAAGCAATGGGATAAGACCTTCTTATTTGAGGAGTTGTTGGCGTGTCTTTTGCTTAGACAAGTTTGTTTGGTTGTGTTTGGCTTGTAATACCTCATATTCTGTTGAGATATGCTTTGTGTAGAAAGGTGCTGAAAAGAGTCTCAGTTTGAGTACTCTAATTTCTGTTTTTTATTTGATAAAGAAAGACCATATTTATAGATTACAAGAGAGAGCCTAAACTAGGAAAAAGGAATTACAAATAAATTACAAGGATCTAATTCCTTATTTACAGCTATTAACAAGATATTAGGAAGATAATTGCTAACTAATAGCAACTTGATATTAGGGAATTTACATCCCTAATTTTCTGCAATCACACAATCCACACTCCCCCTCAAGCTGGAGAGTATATATTATATAATCCCAGCTTGCATGTAAACTCATCAAAGGTTACTCTAGGAAGTGCCTTGGTGAGAATGTCTGCAAGTTGATCTTTAGAAGAAACAAAGTTCAGTTTTACCAGACCACTGTTGACTTTCTCTGAAATGAACTGTCTATCAATTCCCACATGTTTAGTCCTATCATGATGGACTGGATTTCTCACTATACTGATGGCAGATTGACTATCACTGTATAGTTCAAACTCTTTAGAGTCACTGAAGCCCAATTCAACAAGTAACCTTTGTAACCATATTCCCCCACACATTCCAAGTGCAATAGCTCTATACTCAGCTTCAGCACTGCTCCGAGACACAACAGACTGCTTTTTGCTCCTCCAAGTCACCAAATTGCCCCAAACAAAAGTGCAGTACCCACTGGTGGATCTTCTATCTGTCAGTTCTCCAGCCCAGCTAGCATCAGTGAAGACTTTTACTGATCTGTCATTGGTTTTCTTGAAAATTAGCCCATGGCCAGGTGTCATCTTTAGGTATTTTAGTATTCTGTTGACAGCTTCAAGATGCTCCTCTCGAGGGTCACTCAAATATTGACTAACAATGCTCACAGGAAAAGATATATCAGGTCTAGTAAGAGAAAGATAAATTAATTTCCCAACTAACCTTTGATACAATCCCTTATTAACTGGACTTCCAAGAACATCCTTCTTCAGTTTGAGATTGAACACCATAGGAGTCTCAGCTGGTTTGCAGCCTTTCATCCCAGATTCAGATAACAAGTCTAGGATATATTTTCTCTGGTTAATTACTAGACCAGCTTCTGATCTTGCAACCTCCATGCCAAGGAAGTATCTTAAAGTACCAAGATCCTTGGTTTCAAATTCACTTGCAAGCAATTTCTTTAAATTTCCAATTTCTTCATTGTCATCACCAGTGATGATGATATCATCAACATACACAATGAGGATTGCTTTCTTCTTTTCTAATCCCTCTTTGATGAACAAGGTGTGGTCGATTTGGCCTTGCTTGTACCCATTCTTCACAATAGCCTTTGCAAATCGATCAAACCAAGCCCTAGGAGACTGTTTCAATCCATACAATGACTTCTCAAGTTTACAAACTTTCTGTTTGTCAGAATGATATCCCAACCCCTGTGGAATTTCCATATATACATCTTCTTCAAGATTGCCATTCAAGAAGGCATTCTTGATGTCAAGTTGATGTAATTTACAGTCCTTGTTAACTGCCAAAGACAAAAGAACTCTCACTGTATTCAGCTTTGCTACTGGAGCAAATGTCTCCTGGTAGTCTATCCCATAGGACTGAGTAAATCCCTTGGCTACCAATCTTGCCTTATAACGTTCAATGCTCCCATCAGATCTATACTTGACAGTAAAAATCCACTTGCAACCCACTGGCCTTTTTCCTGGTGGAAGATCAGTGATTTTCCAGGTTTTATTATCTTCTAGTGCCCTTATCTCTTCTTCAACAGCCTTCTTCCATCTTATGTCTTTCATTGCTTCCTCTATTGTTTTTGGAATGAAAGTGTTATCAACACTAGAAGTGAAGGCTTTAAAGGCAGGCTTTAAGTTTCCATATGCCACAAACTTCTGAATAGGATGTGTTGTACACTTCCTTACACCTTTTCTCTGTGCAATAGGCAAATCATCAGTATCCACAATCGGAGCAATACTTTGAGAATTTTTCATACCTTGTGGATTCTCTAAGGCTGTAGGAGTAGGTTCCAGCTCTTGGAAGTTACCAGGTTGTATGTCGGTCTCTTTATTGGGCTTTGTTCTCCTTTTATAGACACTGAGCTCTTTGGCCTCAAGTTGCTCTGGTTGGGTTCTTTGTGGTGTGCGAGGTGTACTTGGAGGCTCCAAGACAGTAGTTTCAATGGAGTTAGGAATGATGGAAGGTTCATTGGTTTTAGTAATAACAATGGGTTCATGTTCAGAAGAAATAATAGTGGGAATTTTAGTGATAGGAAAAATGTCAAAAGCTTGGAATTCACTTAAGCGCTCCCCCTGAATTTCATGCTTGGTATAATATGGCTTTTGTTCAATGAAGGTGACATCCATTGAGGTATAGGTTCTTTTAGTTATGGGAGAGTAACATTTGTAGCCCTTCTTAGTAGAAGAATAACCTAAGAAGATGCATTTTAAGGCTCTAGGATCTAACTTAGACCGAGAATGAGGATAAATGTGAACAAAGACAGTGCATCCAAAAACTTTTACTGGGATAGAGGAAGTGAGAGGCTGAAAATGAGGAAAGGATTGAAGAAAAAGATTTCTAGATATTTTAAAATTAAGAGGTTTACTAGGCATCCTATTGATGAGGAAGGTTGCTGTAAGGATGGCTTCCCCCCAATAAAATTTAGGCACATTAGTAGAGAACATAAGAGACCTAGCAACTTCTAACAGATGTCTATTTTTCCTCTCGGCAATGCCATTTTGTTGAGGAGAATCTACACAAGAAGTTATATGAACAATCCCCTTTTCTTGAAGAAAATCCCCCAAAGCTCTAGAAAAATATTCACTACCATTATCAGTATGAAGGATCTGAATTTTGCTTTGAAATTGAGTTTCTATTAGACTATGAAATCTCTTAAACACTTTTTCAGTTTCTGACTTTTCTCTCATAAGAAATGTCCAAGTGAGCCTAGTGTGATCATCGACAAAAATGATGAACCATCTAGAACCATCAATATTCTTAACTTGGGAAGGGCCCCAAATGTCACTATGTATGGTGGAAAAAGGTTTAGAGGTTTTATATTTAGAGGGGGGATAAGTGTTCTTTGTATACTTAGCAAGAGGACAAATTTCACAAGAAAAAGATTGAGGATTTTTACCGATAAACAATTGTGGTAGCAATTTGGCAAGATATTGAAAACTAGGATGCCCTAATCTGTAATGCCATAAAAGAACATTTTTTGAGGATTCTGATATATTGGAAAAACAAGGAAAAGGATAAATAGAGCTTGAGTGTGCTTGTCCACTTTGAGAAGGCTGCCCTTGAAGAATGTAGAGGCCACCACACAACCTAGCACTGCCAATCACTTTCCCCGAGTCCAAAGCCTGTAATTTACAACCAAGAGGTGAAAAATTAGCTGTGCATTTTAGGTCAGCAGAAATTTTACTGACTGAGATGAGATTACAAGCTAATTTAGGAACATATAACACATGTTGCAGTATTAAATTCGGAGATATTTTAACAGAGCCACTTCCTGATATGGAGGAGAAAGAGCCATCAGCAATCTTTATTTGAGAGGAGATTGATGAAGGCTGAAATGTATGGAAAAGGGAGGCATTGCCAGTCATATGATCTGGAGATATCTGATGTGTCATCAAGAATAGGATTTTGTTCTGTTTCAGAACTGATTTTAGCGGAAGTAGAAATATCAACCATGTTGAGAGTTGATAGGATCGAGAAATTAGACTGATACCATGTAGAAAGGTACTAAAAAGAGTCTCAGTTTGAGTACTCTAATTTCTGTTTTTTATTTGATAAAGAAAGACCATATTTATAGATTACAAGAGAGAGCCTAAACTAGGAAAAAGGAATTACAAATAAATTACAAGGATCTAATTCCTTATTTACAGCTATTAACAAGATATTAGGAAGATAATTGCTAACTAATAGCAACTTGATATTAGGGAATTTACATCTCTAATTTTCTGCAATCACACAATCCACACTTTGGTTTAGCTTTTAACCTTGTTTGTGAATGTTAAGTATGAATGTATTTCCTTTTAGACCTTGTTATGTCGAATCATGTTCCGTTGAATGTTTATCTTACTTTATATGTGTTTCCATAGATGCCTTGTGTTGCATGAGTGGTTGAAAGTTGAATGAATGTTTGTCTAGTATATCTTGTGCTAGTTTCCCTTATGCTTTAGTTGCTAAAACAATCTTTCTAGGCAGGGCATATCGATACGCTCCCCTGTTTCAGGCAAGGCGTACCAATATGCGAGGGCGTACCGATATCTACTTTGGTCTCTAAAAATTTGAGATTTTGACGAGAAATTGAGGTATCGATATGGGCCTTATATGTATCGATATAGTCCCTAGTGTTGACTTTGAGAGTTTGACCATTAAGGGCATATCGATACTAGCCTTGCGATACAACCTATTGAAGTTGACCCTGGGGAGTTGACTGTTGATGGCGTATCGATGCGGGCCTTAGGCATATCGATAAGGCCTGTAGTAAATTATTAAAAAATCAACCTTTGAATCTTCGTCTTGTTTGGTTCATGCCGTGTTTGCTTTTTCGCTGCGTGTCTTCTCATATAAGGTGTGTAATGACATTTAGACAAGATAATTTTTTTTTTAATTTTTTTAGGATTGCTAATCGGGGTGAATCTTTGACGGGTTTCTCTTCGATTTTTTACGTGTAACTCGCTCGATGCGGTCTGGTGGTTAGGCCAGGTCGATGGGGTAACAGAAAGTAAACTTTGTGAAGGAAAAACTTATGAGTGATGATTGGTGGGATAAAATAGTTTACATCATTGATTTTACAAAATCCATCTATGACATGATTAGAGTATGTGACACTAATAAACCAGGTCTTCATTTAGTATATGAGATGTGAGATTCCATGATTGAGAAAGTGAAGTGTGAAATTTACAAGAAGGAAAAACGTTCTCTTTTAGACTTCAATTCTTTTTATTATATTGTTTATAAGATTCTTATAGCTCGTTGAACAAAGAGTTATACCCCTCTTCATTGTCTAGCTCACTCACTAAATCCAAGGTATATAGCTTTGTTAGTTTTGAATTTTATATTTTTAAATCTGAGTTCTTTGATATATATGTAATTTTCTTTTTAATCTGTTGAAGGTTTTATAGTGATGGTTGGCTAACCGAGGATCCTAGTAAAGTTGCTCCTCATAGAGATGGTGAAATATCTCGAGAGAGAATGAAGTGCTTTCGTAAGTTATTTTCAAATGATGATGATTATGATAAAGTCTTGGATGAATATGCTTCTTTCTCACTTAAGAGTGGGCCTTTTGAAGATTTGGTTTCTCCTACAAAGAGATATTTTTCGAATCTCCAAAATTGGTGGGCTAACTTTGGTGCCGAAACTCTATTGCTCCAATCTTTGGCTTTCAAAGTGCTTGGACAGCCTACTTCATCCTCTTGTTGTGAAAGAAATTGAAGTACTTATTCCTTTATTCATCTATTTAGGAGGAATAAGTTAAATTCGAGTCGCGTCGAAGATTTAGTTTACATCCACTACAATCTTCGTCTTTTATCAAAGAGTTCTAGTCAATACGAGGATGAGAAAACCAAGATGTGAAATGTAGGTGGAGATGCTTTTAATTTATTGGGAGATGTTGAATATTTAGAGTTTGCCGAACTCTCGCTTGATGAGCCGAATATAGAGAGCGAGTTAATCTCAGAAGATGTTAACAATGTTTGATTTATGTTGTTTAATATTATTCTACACTTAATATTATGATTTGTTTATAGATTTTATTATTCTAGACTTGATATTGTGGTTTGAATCTTGATATTTGATATTTTAATATTGTGGTTTGTTTATGAATTTTATTGTTCTAGACTTAATATTGTGGTTTGAGTCTTGAGATTTGACATTTTAATATTGTGGTTTGTTTATGAATTTTATTATTCTAGACTTAATATTGTGGTTTGAGTTATGAGATTAGTTCATGGTTTATCTATGGTTTATTTATAATTTTAATTTTTTAGATGTTATACTCTTGCCGTTCCCGTACCCTGTAATTTTAAAAATTACCGTTTTTCGTTCCCGTCCCGTATTCGTATCAGTGTAACGTAGATGGACACAATAACAGAAAACCCTAAATTAAATGTACTTCAATTCAATTTTTCATTACACAGTACAAAATTATATAGATTTTAATCGATTGTAACATAACTCACGTAAAAAGGAAAAACACAAAAATCAGGTTGGAAAAGTACTGAATCTTGAAATCAATTTAAAAGCATTCAAGCACAGAATCATTGAAGGATTATGAAGAACAAAATGATACTAAACAAAGATTTATTTTTCTTTAAAAGTTTTACACTTCAAAGAAATTAGTTTAAACTTGCCATCACTTTTCAAAATACACAAAACGATATAAGTTTCGCACTTCAAAAAAACCGATAAATAAGAAAAAAGAATTAACCATTCATTTTCAATCCTAAATTTCTTCGAAAGACAACTACGAATGTGGCCAACAAATCCCTAAAGCGAAGCGTTTGTTCTTTAATTTTTTTAAGGATATTGAAAAGTCTCTTTTCTTAATTTGATTGGTAACGGAATAAAGCATAGTTTTTCCCCTTCTTTAATTCGGGTTTTTTAAATGAGAAAAAGAACAATACGACAACGTTTTATTTAATTAGGGTTTTTTTAAATGACGTTAAAATATAAATAAAGGTTATCATTATTTTATTGACAAAAATTACAAATGGGCATTCCACATCAGCTTCCGTTAACGGTAGGTGACGACAATAATCATATTGAAAGTGATTTTAAAGTTGAGTGACTGCAATGAAAGTTTAAAAATTAGGTGATCATATTAAAAGTGTCTTAAAAGTTTAGTGACTACTAGTGTAGTTTACCCTAAAAGAAATTAAAAGTCGTTGTAACTAATTACACGTAATTATCAAGGGTTGACATGATTTCATTGCTTAATCAAATCATGTGTTGACTACTCAAGGAGAGTTTTCTCCGTTGTTTCCATGACAAATAATCTTACGCAAAGGAACAAGTTGTTAATATTTATTTATTCTAGGATTAAATTTTTAAGGTCCCTAGACTTTTCACTCTTATCAATTTAGTACCTAAAGAATTTTCGATCATAAATACCTAAAGTTGTCCAGTTTTATTGGTCCTGTGACTAAGATATTTATCCAAGGGAAAGATGTCATGGTAAGTGGTGGATAGAGGTGTAAATCAACTTAGCTTGAATAAATAAAATTTTATTCGTGTTCGTTTATTTATTTTTGAAGTTGTTCATGTTTAGTTCGTGTATTTTATTTATTTTTAAGGGGTTCGTGTTCGTTTGTTTCACGTTCTCGAACATGTTCGTTTATATGTTCGTAAAAATAGTGAAATTACACAATTAGTCCTTAAGCTCCTTAAGCTTCACAGCTTGAACTCCAAAGTTCACAATGTGTTCAATTTAGTCCATACCTTCACTAATATATAAAATGTAAAAAAAGGAAAATGGGAACTGGGTAAACTAGTCGATAAACGATCTTGTTTGTGAACATAAACGAACTGAACACACCTTTGTTCGTGTTCATTTGTTTATTAAACAAACATAAAAAAGTTGTTCATAATCGTATTTTAGATTAATAAACGAACGTTATATGAACAATTCACGAGCAGTTCGTCAAACACTCTATTCATTACCTTTGTTGGCGGATTCATGTGTAGTTTTGGGTGTGCAAGTGCCCATCTTGAAATCTGAATTCCTTCTATTAGTTATTCATTTTACTGATTGTATGCACACTGAAATCTAAATTTTCTTAAGTTAGTTATCTATTTTATTGGTTGTATCCATTATGAGATTTCTAGATCCTATGTGTGCTCACTCTAAAAAAATTCTCAAAATTTTTAACTACATATATTTTTGAATGATGAATATTCTTAGGTACCAAAGTGATAAAAATGGATAACTTTGGGATCATTTGAATATTTGGCCTTATATTTTAATTTAAAAGTCCGATTAATCACAGCCCTCGGATCAATCGGAGTCAAAGATTATCGTCTTCTTCTTCCATGTCTGCCGCTAAAATTGATTTTTTAAACGTTTCAATTTCCACGAAAATACCTTTTCTCATTTCTCAATATCAAATATGACTCTGCCTCTGATTTCCGTCTAACTTGAAAACAAATGATCAGGCAAATGAGTGGAGAGATCATCTGAAATTCTGAATAAACCCTGTAATGGATCAGACGACTGATAGTGATGAAACCATATATGTTGCGGTGGGAACGGCCGTTGAAGAAAGCAAACGCACTTTGTTATGGACATTGCAGAATCTTTCTCCCGCGAAAATCTGCATTCTTCACGTTCATCAGCCTGCCAGTTTTAACAGCTTGAGTAAGTTCCAATTGGGTAGCTGAATCAAGCTTCTGCTTCTTTGAAACATGCGGATATTTTTAATTTTTGTTTCCTTTTGAATTCTAGGTCGTATGAGTTTCATAACCAGTGAGCTTCAACGACAGGAATTTCAGAAGAAGATTTTGGATAGGATCATGGACGATTACCTTCTTATATGTGATCTAAACGGGGTAAATATTTTAATCCTTTTCAGTTATTAGTTCAAGAAAATTGTTAAAACTGCAGAAAACTATCATGTAGATGTAGGGGGGAACGAACTAGGATTGAATTCACTAGGACGGACCGATTAACTTTGAAACGAATAAAGTTTTAAAAGTAATTAAACCATAAAAATTAATGGAGTTAAAAGTTTAATTTCACTAATTTTAAAATTGAAATGTAAAGTAATTAAAACTGAAAGCTGAGGGGTCAAAGTTTAATTTTGAGAGGAATAAGGGCTTAATTTCAATGGTTTCAAAACTATTAAGGCCTAAAATGCAATTAACCCTTGCCACTCCCATCTAACATGTGCCTCCATCCCTGCATGTAGGTAAAAACGACAAAGTTAAATATTGAGATGAATGATGCTGCTGAGGGCATAGTTGAGCTAATCGGTGAACACAACATCAAGAAACTTGTCATGGGAGCTGCGGCTAACAAGCATTTTTCAAAGTAAAAAATAATCTGTTAAAACTTTCATCTATGATTAAATTTTTTCTGAAACCTGTTGTTTTTGCAACTATGTTAATGCCTAAATTTTGCATTTACATTTTGATGACCTTGATCACTTGCAGGGGAATGGTTGATCTCAAATCTGAAAAAGCTCAAACTGTGGAGCTACTTGCGCCTCCTTCCTGCAAAATTTGGTTTATTTGCGCGGGGCAACTTGTTCGTATAAGGTGCACCGATCGATAATAGTCCTTTTTTGTTCTGTTCCGAATTTCTGCCTACTTGTTTAATGATCACTTCCTGCAGGTCGCCTGTTGTTCCGAGTTGCACTTCTTCGAGTTCTAGTTATCTGACACGCTCTAGCAAAATGGCTTGCAATTCAGGTCTATCTGTGTCACCAGGGGAGAGTTCAGACTGGCTTGAGTTCCATGTATTACTCTGGCAAAGTTTTTGGTTATTTTAAAAGCTTACATCAATGGACTAAATATATACATCAAGCATGTGATCAAATTAAACCATTTGCTAATTGTTTTTGATGGTTTATGAAATTTCACAGGAAGGAAGTAGTGAAATTATACCATTTGACAAGTTGGACCGGCAAGCGAAATCTGGAAAGGATGCTCTCAACGCTGTAATACACCAAGTAATGCCACATTTCTTTATTTTGCTCTCCTTTGCTTTCTCATTGTGTATGTGTATTTGCCTCGAAACTTACAGAATCATAGTTACATAATTGTTGTAGGGAAACATGTTTCTACCGATAACCTTTGAACCTACCTTCTCTAGTCCCACAGCTTTATAATGACATACCTTTGTTAACTTGTAGGTAAGTGAACTGAAAAGCTTATACAGTGGAGAGTTAAGACACCGGAAGGAAGCCGAAGAAACACTTCAAAAACTGAACAAAGAGCTTGAAGAGATCAAGCCACAGCTCAATGCTGCCAGAGATCAGAAGTTGGAATCGGATAATCATATTAAAGTATTGGAAGCTGATCTATCATCAGTCAAGAAGCAGTTGGAAATCTGCCAGAGAGAACGAGACGAGTTGCAGATAAAGTGTGCAAACACTTGCAAGCAACTGTTCTCGGAGTTCTCTGTAGCTGAAATTCATGATGCAACTAAGGACTTTCACCCTTCCTTTAAGATTGCTGAAGGAGCATATTGGAGCATTTATAAGTGTACCATTCGTCATACCGAAGTAGCTATAAAAGTGCTCCATCAACATAGCTTACAAGGGCCCTTGGAATTTCAGCATGAGGTAAGCTAGTATCACCTGAATTTTCGCCTTAAGCAAAATAATGTGATTGTTTGGTGACCTTGATTTCGAAAATTTTAAGTTATTCAATATGTATATACTTATTCTTTTCAGGTTGATCTTTTGAGTAAGTTGAGGCATCCAAACCTGGTCACACTAATTGGTGTCTGCCCTGAAATATGGACTCTGATCTATGAATATCTTCCCAATGGAAGCCTTGAAGATCGTCTGAGCCGCAGAGATAATACTCCCGCATTGTCATGGAAAACTCGAATGCATATTGCTACAGAGATATGTTCTGCTCTTATCTTCCTACATTCCGGTGAGCCTCAAAGGTTAGTTCATGGCAACTTGAAACCAGGGAATATACTCCTCGATACCAACTTTGGCTGCAAATTAAGCGAGTTCGGAGCTGGCCATGTACTCTCTTCTCTCAAGAGTTTAAGCGACGTAGCTGATACAAGCCACGTACTTCCTTACCTGGATCCTCAGTTTTTCTCCACAAGAACATTGACTACTAGTTCTGACATATACTCATTTGGCATTATATTACTACAGTTGATTACTGGGAAACCACCCTTGCTTTTAGCAGAGGAAGTCGAATATGCAGTTAATGGACAATATCTTAATGATTTATTGGATCCTTCGGCTGGAGTCTGGACATGTAAACAAGTTGAGCAGTTGACTCGCTTGGCTTTGAGATGCTGTGGAAGCCGTCGACCAGACCTTGCTTCAGAGGTTTACAAGGTGCTTGAACGGATTAGAAATTCTATGGGACCCTTAACAACATTCCATGCAGGGTCCGATCAGCCTCCTCATTATTTCATTTGCCCCATTTCACAGGTTAGCTTCCATCATTGTTAATGCCATATTTATCACTTATCAGCATTAATTATTGCAATGCAAAGCCTTCACAGATGTTTCTTACTCTCAAATGCTAGATTCTTTATGCAATCGGGTATTCCGAGGTTATATCAACCGAATACATTTCTATGGGTTCGAATATTTGTTGACAGATAATGAGTTACTTTGGCATGCAATATAACAAGGAGAATAACTTATACTAGAATGATCTTAGGAACCGGCACATATGATTGGTTTGTTTATGTTTGCAGGAAGTCATGGCAAACCCACATATGGCAGCCGACGGATACACTTATGATCTACAAGAGTTGCGGTTATGGCTGGATAGTGGTCACAATACCTCTCCTGTGATCGGCAATCAGCTCGACCATTGCAATCTCACCCCTAACCATGCGCTTCGTTCGGCAATCTTGGAGTGGCGACAGCAGCAGCAGCAGCTCCATCCTAGTTCCGGGAATCCATTTGATTAGTTTCCTACTAATCCCTGTGGCCTATGGTGTATATTTCATTCTTTTTAGTATCCTTGTAAGTTGTAAATAGGATATTCTCCTTCACAAGTAGAGTAACAAAAGACTCATGAACATTGATTGGGGCAAACGATCTCCCGTATTTTTACATCATACGAGGGAATCTACAAGTAACAAAAGATGATGGACTCAAAATAGAGAGAAACAATTGAAGATTTATCTAATGGAGACGTTTGAATTTTTTTAATAATTTATTATTTTTAATCTCTTACTTTTTAATTTTATAATGTTTGATATATCTTTTTAAATATTATAATTGTTAAGTTTATAGAGTTTTTAATGTATTTTTTCTACTTTTGATTTTTTTAATAGTTTAAATATTTTCAAAAGATTTTTTTTTAATATTTTACTAATTTCTTAATATGCTAAATCGTTCAATATTTTTAAAATTTTTAAATATATTTTTTGTTTAAGGATTAATTAATTCCTTAAATTTTTTAAAAATAATTAAGTCCCTATGTCACCAGAACAGTAATTTACATACGAATTGTTACATCAACATCAATAAAAACCACGTCAATATAATAATAATCAACCTAAGGCTAGCTAAACAAAGAAATAAAATATAAATCAGTTGATCCCCAATGGGGTACAAAAATGACTGTTTAGAGTGTTACCTATTTTTATAATAATAGCATCAATATTTTTTTTTGAATGGTAAAGATCAGTCTAAGTTCTGGAGTATGGGGGATCATAAAGGTCTCAATAGAATTCAGTATGAAGTTGGCTGGGCGTGTCCGAGAAAAACACGAGTAGATCCATCAGGATTCGCAGGGAGTTTCGCAAAAAGCGTCGACAACCGAATTTGCTTCACGGCGAACTAAGTGGAAGTCAAGCATCCAAGCTCGAATGCAGTCGCGGTTTCAAATGAGACTTCCGGTAGAGTCGAGGGAGGAATGGTTACTAACAGCTTCATTAGCGTTGAGCGCGAGCCATCCTGAAATTGCCGATTTCCATTGGTCCAGTTCCGGACAAAGAGAGCTAGGGAAGTTGGAGGCCGAAGACACATTGGGGACATAGTGTTGCGCCCACGTCTTGCTCAGCTGGAGGAGGCCATCATTTGCAATATTATGGCCATTCATGATAACATAACACCACATTGTGTGATTGTACGAATTGTATTTTGGTATTAATAATTTTTTAAAAAATTAAAATATAAAATTTGTTACTCTGCAAAATTCAGCGGATTTAAAAATATTTTTGAGAGTGAACACATATAAAATCTCAAAATTTCAGAATGAGCATAAATCATAAAAAATAGACATTTAATCACTAATTCATAAAATTAAAAAAAATTAAAATTAAATATATAAAATTTTAAAAGTTCAGAATGGGCACAGATAACCCAAACAATAGCATACATCTGCCACCAACAATAGTTGACAAAAAATATTATTTTTTGAGTGAATTTAATTATTATTTTTAAATATTTTAATGTGATTATATAATAATATATATTCTTTATTTTAATTCTTTAGAAACATATACACGTTAGCAGATAAATTACTAGAAATATTTCCCTAAACCCACTCAGTAAGTTCACGTGATGCTTTCTATTTTGAGACACAATAGTTCCCTACTTTAGGCTACACTATATGAGTCGGGTCGGATTTTAATGCAATATGAATTTGACCTGATCTTATTTTTAAATTTTTTTGACTTGATCTAAAAATTATATATATCAACTCAAACCTAACCCAATCTACATAGAAAGTTCAATTTTAAAAATTTAATTGTAAAAAAAATGTTTTTAAGGATCTAATTGTTAAAAATTTAATTAATTTTAAAAATCTAATTGTAAAAAATCAATTTTAAATACCTAATTATAAAACATATATAAAGAGGGTTTATTATCACAAAATATCCCTTAATATATATAAAATAAAATTACACAATTAGTCTTGAGTCAAATCGAGTCGTATTTTTCACACCAAACTTAAAATTAAACCCGACCCAACCACACACTTAGTAGAAACCCCACCCAATTCAAACTTAACTTTTTTGCAAAAAAAAAATTGATTCGACCGGACAAAATCAAAACTCGTCGGGTTCGGATAAAACGTTGATCCCTAATCGAGGTGTACAATATTAAAAGGAACAAAAAGAAGAAGAGTAGAAGAGGAATTCAGTATTGGAGAGGTGGGCTTTTCCAGTTCAATATGCGGCCCAAAAGAATCACATCGAAAGGCAGTGGATGAAATAATAATTGTACTGTCTGAATTCTGAACTCAGTCACGTCGAGCCAACAGAATCTCCGATACAACTCTGACCACACAACACATTTCTTTTGTTCAAAAACATCAAATCTACCATTCTACTAGACTCTTACCATATTATATTGTATAAAAAATATGATTGGAATAAGAATTTTTGTAAAATTATTCTAGAGATGTAATCTTTTTATAATTATTAAAATCTATATTATTTATAAAGACAGAGCCTAGGTTAGGTTAAGATGTATTTAATAATACTAATTAAACAAAATATTTTATTATTGCATTTAATATTAAATATTAAATATGAATCTTATTTAAGAGGATTATTTGATTATTTAACCCGTTTAATAATATTAATTCTCACATTGAGTTGTTTAAGTGTTTAGCGTCTATGGTTTTTGTTTATAGTTTAAAGTTTAGGGTTTAGGGTTTTTAGGGTTATTGTTTATGGTTTTTGTGTTGGGTTTAGGGTTGGATTTAAGGCTTAAGGTTTAGGTTTTGTCTATGGTTTAGGTTTTTTTTTGTCTAGTGTTTATGGTTTTTCTTTAGGTTTAAGGTTTATGGTTTTGATTAATGTTTATGGTTTAGGGTTTAGGGTTTTTTGTTTATGTTTAGGGTTTATAGTTTTTGTTTAGGGTTTTGTTTATTGTTTATATATATGTAAAACTAATATTTGATTTTGATATAACAAATAATTTAAGGGCCAAATTACAAAGTAAATAAATTTTTAAGTAATCAAAATACTTACCTTTGACAAGTAAAATTTAGACTTAAAATGTTTTGAAGTCAAAACTTAAATCCCATAAATTTTCTAAGTGTTTCAAAGCCAAAATACACACCTTCAGGAAATATCCTCGATGCCACTCGCCCATCTAGATGCTCATTCGCTTGGCAAGGCATCCACTCTGCTTTACAACGTCTTTTTAACTGTTTTCTTTACCGGCCAGGACGTAATAGCAATATTCGTGTCCATAAAGACAATTGGGGTGGTTCCTCCCCTATCCACCTAACTGGGGACTATGAGACTTCAGATGAAATATACATTCGATGCCGTGATTTTATGATCAGAGACCAAACTGCTTGGGACCCATCTAAGGTTCGCAGCTATTTCAACTCTAGGGACGCGAATGCCATTCTTCACGTCCCCATCATTAACGACAATCGCGATTCTATATTATGGTCGCCTAATGATTCTGGTATTTACTCAGTTCGTTCTGGATATCTTTTCCTCCAACGCCCTCCGGAACCCCGTAGGCCTTCAGCGCAAATTTGGAAGGTACTTGCGAAAGTCAAAGCACTTCCAAAAGTCAAAACCTTCAGATGGCGTATGGCCTCTGAAGCTTTGCCGGTGGGACAACGTTTACGAGAATTCTCCCCTAATTTCGAACCCTGCCCTCTTTGCGGTTTTTCTTCCGAATCCACTCTTCATGCTCTTCGTGATTGTCCTAGAGCATCAGAAGCACTACAACTCTTCGGAGTCCCTACTATCCTTTATAAGAGTACAGCCGCTTCTACTATACAATGGCTAGAGGAGGCTGCTACCTTATTAGCTGAAGACCAATTTGGTCTTTTCCTCACTACCATCTGAAACATTTGGAATCGACGTAATGACTGGATTCACAACCACCACCTGCAACCACCATGGCTTACTTCAATTAATTCAATTAGTCTACATAACGATTACTGCAATACAATATCTTCAAACCCATCTCAATCTCCTACTCCTATTCTTTCTCCTCCTTGCTGGCAGCCACCTCCACGTGATCATATCAAGATCAATGTAGATGGGGCCTTTAACCCAATCACTCACGCGGCGGCCGTTGGAGTGGTGGCGCGTGGCGCTATGGGTACAGTTGTCGGAGGCCTTGCTTACCCCTTGGGCAATTGCTTGGACGCTGTAACTTCTGAAGGGCTGGGTCTTCAGGCTGGGTTTACTTTCGCACAGATCCAAGGCTGGGATCGGGTGCTTTTTGAAACGGATTGCGCTTCTTTAGCTAATAGAGTTGGCACCCCATGTCCGGATTTATCAACCTTAGGGCCGTTGCTGCCTCAGCTTCGAGATACCTTGTTGTCTTTTCCTTTTGTTAATGTTTCTTTTGTAAGCCGTGAGGCAAATACTGTGGCACATTCTTTAGCCACGCATGCTCTCAGAACCATGACTTCCATGTCTTTTGGTACTGATGTCCCTTCCTGTATCAAACATCTTGTATGACGCTTCTTATATTAATGAAACATAAGGTACTCTTTTCCCCTTTTTAGGGTTCCTCTGATTCCATATCAGAGGACGTTAGTAGGGGTTTTTAACGAGGCCTTTTTCTTTAAAAAAATACACAAAATTGCCCAGGCGTTTCGAAACACCCGTGTTTCGATATGTTTTTCCACTAGAAGGAACCGTTTCGATACGACCTACACCCGTTTCGATACAGCCTTCATCTAGGCTTTTGATTTTAAATGTTGTTTCGAAACAGCTTATACCCGTTTCGATACAGGGGTTAAGTAATTTTAAAATTGGACATTAAATTAACTAGTTGTTACTTGTCAGAAACAAACTTTTGAAGATTTAGTTAAGTGTTTCGATACACCCCTATGTTGTTTTGAAACAGAAGTTTACAGTTTCAAAACGTTTCGATACAACCTATTTCCGTTTCGATACGACCCTCTTTTTGCATGTTACTGTTTCGATACAACATATAGCTGTTTCGATACGAGCCCTTTTTACACACAACAACTCTTTCTTTTTGTGGTGTTCGTTTCGATACAGGGGTCACGTGTTCCGATACGAGTAGTTGTAGAACAACATTTATGGAGGGAAGAGAGAGCCTCAACGGCTCTATTGATGATCTCAACCACCCAAACGGCTAGAAATGAAGGTATAAAAACAAGTCTCTAAAGCTAGAACAACAACTATTGAACCTTCAAGCAACATTAAAGCATTCAATCCAAACCCTTGTGCATTTAGTGTCAAATTCTTGTACCCAACTCAATTGATTTTTTTCATTGTAAATCATTTTAGAGTTTGGGGAGTGTTTATGTGTAATTGGGTAAACAATTATCCTTTGAGAGGTACAATCAATGTTTGCCAATCTTCCTTTGTAAAAGAGTGATATTGGATCAATCTTTGGGTAGAAAGATTGATCGATTTGTAAGGTTTCTTCCTAAGCGTGAAAAGGGGACGCATTCAATTTAGTGAATTGTTAAAATTTTCAGTAGGGTGCTGAGGTAGTAGATGTAGAGCTTGTTCGAAGCTTGAACCACTATAAAATTGCATTGTCTTCATTTTTAAATTATCCATTTGCACCCTTCAATTTTTATTCCACCAATTCACCCCCTCTTGGTGATTAGCCATCATTTGATAAACTCAACAATTGGTATCAGAGCTACCTTCATTGAAAGAATTAACACCCTTTTGAGTAGATCTTGGAAGAGTTTGATGAAGTGTATTTCAATCGGCATCTTGCTATGGCATCCACCTCCGGCCAAAACCTCTACGAGTCTCTATGCATCACCAAACCACCATTCTTCAATGGGGATAACTATCTTTATTGGAAGAACTGGATGCGGCTCTTCATCAAATCCAACGACTATATGGTGTGGGAAGTGGTAGAAGGCTGTCCTACAATTCCAATGAAGAGAAATGGTGAAGAGAGGCTTATTCCGAAGACCAAAGTCGAAATGACCGATGGAGATAGAAGACGTTTGCAAGTCAACGACAAAGCCTTGCACATAATCTTTTGTGCTCTCGGTCCCAACATATACTCAAAGGTGTCTTCAATCGAAAGTGTTAAAGAAGTGTGGGACACCCTAGAGACTACATATGAAGGAACAAATGACGTCAAGGAGACGAAGATCGGGTTGCTCAATTTAAGTTATGAAAACTTCAAAATGCAAGCCGATGAAAGTGTCTCCAAGATGTTTGATCGGTTCTCGGTCTTTGTCAATGGACTAAAGGGCTTCAATGAAGTTATTCCAGAAGATAAGCTTGTTCAGAAGCTACTATACTCTTTTCCGGAGTCTTGGGATGGCAAGAGGACGACCATTATCGAAGCTCGAGATTTGAAGACTCTCAATCTAGACACCCTTGTTGGATCTCTACTCACCCATGATTATGAAGCAAGGGAGAGAAGAAGAGAAGAAGAAGGAAGAGAAAAAGGTAAAGAAGAAAGAGGTTGAAAAGAAGAAGCTAGGAATCGCACTCAAGGCGTTATACAACAAAAACGATTCTAGTAAGGAGGAGGACGAAGAGATGACCATGTTGGCCAAACGATTCACTCGATTCATGAAGTCCAATTAAGGAAGAAAATTCAATAGAAGAGGGGACTTCAAGAATAAAGGAAAAGAGCAAGAAAATGATCAACTCATTTGTTATGAGTACAAGAAGCCCGACCATATCCGAACCGATTGCCCTCAATTGAGGAAGAAGAGCTTTGGAAAAAAGAACAAGCTCAAGGCTCAAATGGCAACTTGGAGTGATGAGGAGTCATCCGAGGAAGAGGGAGGAAGTGGCCAATCTTTGCCTCATGGCCTTTGAGGAGGATCACATGGTAAACTCTAACTCATATCTTACTTATGATGAATTATATGATGAATATGATGAGTTACAAAATATTTATGATGAATTGGTTGAGAAATACAAAGAGTCTATTTTGAAAAACAAGAAAACTATTTTCAATTTAAAATATCAAAATGAGTCTTTTTCAGAAACCAATTCCGAATTGGAAAAGAAGGTTTTTATATTTAATAAATCTTTTAAATGAGCTTAAAAAGAAAAATCTTGATGTTGAAAAACTTCTTTCTGATTTCCAAGATTATCACACTAAGGAAGTGGATAATCTTAAAACCTCTCTTGCTATTGGGAAAAATGGTTTTAACAAGGGTAGTTGTTGAGTGGATCGTTGAATCGGTTTAAGCCAAGAGGAGGTGAATTGGATTTTTAAAAGGTTTGGTAGTGAAGTGGTAAAATAAAAATTTCAAGACAAGGAACTTATAGTGGTTCAAGTTCTAATTTAACTCTACATCCACTACCTTAGCTCCTACTAAGGATTTTCCAACAACTCCACTAGTTGATCTTACCCTCTTCTAGGCTTAGGAGGAAACCTTTACAGAAGTGGTCAATTTTCTACCCAAAATTGACCAAACCCTCTTACAAGGTTACAAAGAAGATTAAAGAAAAAGAAAAGTATCTCACAATACAAATGTTGCCCAATTTACAATCACTCAACCCAATTGAATCAAAAAGATAGGAATTACAATGAACCACAATTGGGGTTCTACAAAGATATGAGAATTTTTGCTCCAGAGCTTGAATTTGATGTTGGAATGTTTCTTTGAGGATCAATAGTTGTTGCCGGTGGATTTAGAACTCCCTTTTATACCTTCTCATTCAATTCTAGCCGTTGGGGTTGTTGCCATCATAAATATAGCCATGGAATGCAATCTTCCCACAATAAATGCACTTATACAACTACCTGTTTCGAAACACATGTACCTATTTTGAAACAGGCCAAAATATAAATAGTTGTTGGGTGTAATTAAGAGACCGTATCGAAACATATACGACCGTTTTGATACACTAAGAGCCCGCTCCGAAATGTTCTTGATGCCGTTTCGGAACATTTTGCCTCTGCCAAAACACGTATCGAAACATGCTTAACTCGTTTCGATACACCTTAACCATTTTATGAAAATCAGTTATAAAATTGCAACGATCATATTTTTGAATCCAAGTTTGAAAATCGTTTCGAAACGTTTGAGTTCGTTTCGATACTACCGTATTGAAACAGATCAACCCGTTCCGTTGTTCTTCATCCATTTCGAAACATAATGACCTGTTTCGATACACATGTATCGCAGCGGGAAGGCTTGTTCTAAAACACATGTTAACAGTTTCGAAACGGTGACTCAAAAGTCAATGTTTTGACTTGGAAAACACTTAGAAATATTTTCATAAACCTTGGTTTTGACTTGGACCATTTTGCTTAGAGATTTTGGGAAGTTTTGAGGACTTAAAAATTTATTTTCTCCTTTTCAATTTAGACCTTAAATTCTTTGTTATATCAAAATCAATTCTTTAGTTTTACAATCTCCCCCTTTTGATATAACAAAACGAAGTATAAATTTTTAAGTGTTTTGAAATATTTGAATTTTTTTTAACTCCCCTCAATTTAAGATAAGTTTTAAAGTTTTGAAAAGAGAGATTTAAAGCATTTGAAACTTAAAACCAACTTAAAAACACTTAGGCTCTTAGATTACTTCTTCCCCTTTTTGTCAGATCAAAATACATAATCAAGGCTAATATGAGAATAAATGAGATATAAAGCATAAACCAAACAACATAATATCATAGATAGCATAGAAGTTTAAGAAACAACATAAAAAAACATAAATATCAAGCTCAATCCTAAAATAAATCAAAGCATAGGTCTTAAAAACAAACACATAGATATGTGCAAACTTAATCATAATATGACATAATAAGTATGATATGCAATCATCGTAGGGTGCCTCATCACCATCATCGTCTCCAATGCCATATATAAAATCATCCTTATCATTTGCTTGATCTTGGCGAAAACGCCTCCAATCACCATAGAAGGTGGAGAAGGAGAGATCCATGGACGATTGTTGATTTTCAAGAGCGATAAGACGATTTTCATTCCCAAGAACACGATCCTCGAAGTTTTGCAAACGAGTGTTGATAGCACTGAAACCTGAAGCCATGTTCGTGTCCATCGTGTTGAACCTCTCGGTAAAAAAAGGTCATAAGAGCATCATTGTTGGGAGCCACAACGGGAGTCGGAGCTTGAGGTTGAGGCTCATCTTGAGGTTCTTAAGCTCTCCTATCAACACGAACCCATTGTCCAAGTTTGTAACGAAACCCAGATCGCAAAAGAGAAGATTCACCAATCTTTTGCTTTTGAGGTTCTAAAGAATCATATGAGCAATCTAGACCAATGTTAACAAATATGTAGCTCAACATTGTCCCATAGGTGAAGGAGGTGATGGAGTCGGATAGCCGATGCCTCACTTGATGGACCATCTCGGCAAACATGATCTTTACTAAGTTCGGTTGTTGTGCTTTGCGGAAACACTCGAGCCAAAAATAATCAACTTGGTAGATGTGGGCAAATTTACCTACGAATGGGCGAATAAACCATAAGATGATCAAATGTAAGAAACGGTCATGGGCGTCCAAGGTAAGAACTGATCCGGTATGAGCTCCAAAGTGATTTTCATCCTCAATTCCCTCATCTTTTAACCCAAGGATGTTCACTAAGATGAATGGATCAACATGAAACTTCTTGCCCAATATGTAAGACTCAATGGCTATGACCTCGGAACGATCCTCATTGTTGATGAGAACGACATTGGAATAAAAGAGCAAAACCATGTTCTTGTAGATGATGTCGGGAATGCTCAAGAAGGCTAAGAAACTTCATTCTTGCAAGAGAGGAAGGTAACGAAAGAGGAAACGCTCGGAGTCAAGAAAATCCATATCTACAACTCGCACTCTTCGAACAATGGAATCTTGAAGGATTTTAAAGCGCTCCTTAGCATCTTGATTCCTAAGACTTTTGGAATATAGGAGGGTAAGGTTTGGACGCATGTCGTTTTGGTTCGAACCTTCACCCCCTTGAGTCTTTCGTTTCTTATATTCCATCGAAAGAAAAATTACCTAAAAACAAAGCAAGCAAGAAAGTTTGAGTGTATGCATTTAAATCCTAATTCGATCCAATAATAATCCCATTAAGGTTTTAAAAACACTTTGAAAGTATATACATATATTAATTTTTTTTGAAGAAAACATATTTGAAAAACTGTGTTAAAATGATTAAAATAAAATATATTTGAATAAAAAATTTGAGATTTTGAAATGTTTTTACAAGATTTTGAAAACCCATAATATAAAACATATATTCTATACAAAACTATAATTTTCTATCCTATGATTCGAACGAAATCAAAAGAAAAAGAAAAAGATAGAAAATAGCTTAAAAGAAGGATTTTGGAAGAATTGATGGATGAAGTTGCACCAAATTGTTGAAGCTTGCTTAGATTTTCGTTTAAGAGTAAAAGCCCTCAAGTTTTGATGAAAAACAAAGATGTTTGGAGGTTTTTTATATAGGAAATTGGTTTAGAGTTTTTAGGGTTTTGAGGGTTTGATAAAAAAAAGTCTTTTAGCCTTAAAACCCTTTAAAATAGGTTTTTCTGGATACGCGTTTCGAAACAGGAGAAAGCGTTTCGAAACAGGCGTACCGAAACGTCTACAATCGTTTCGAAACATGCTGACCATTTCGATATAGGTTTGACTATATTGAAGCCCAAGAGATTGCCCGTATCGAAACACATAAGGGCCGTTTCGATACATGTTTTGGCAGAACCAAATCGTTTCGAAACACCTTTGGGGCGTTTCGAAACACTTTGGTCTATTTGTGTTCTTAGAAGGCACCCGTATTGAAACGGGGAGACCCGTTTCGATACCAATAGGCATGGAAGTGCAGATGAGGCCTAAATTACAGAAAAAATGAATTTTAATTTATCCTAGATGCATGAATGAGATGTATGAGCAAGTTTAACATATTAAAACATAGACATACTCCCCCTAACTATAAGCAAGGATGAAATTAGGATCAAAAATAGATAAGCATGGCATTTAACAAGAATTCAAGCAATTTTAAGCACAAAAGGTCCTACAAGGTCAAGATAGGTTAGTTAGACCTAACTCTCTCCTAAGGGACCAAAAACGCTCTTTGTCTAGAGGTTTAGTAAAGATGTCCGCTAATTTATTTAAGGTGTCTACATACTCTAAAACAACATCTTCCTTAAGGACATAATCTCTAATGAAATGATGCCTTATTTCTATGTGTTTAGTTCTAGAGTGTTGGATGGGATTTTTGGTAAGACATATTGCACTAGTGTTATCAAACTTAAGGGGTATGATGTCTACCTTAATTCCATAGTCTAAGAGTTTTTGTTTCATCCAAAGGACTTGATCACAATAACTCCCTAAGGATATGTACTCAGCTTCGGTGGTAGATAAAGCTACAATATTTTGTTTCTTAGAGAACCGAGATATTAGCATACTACCTAAGAATTGGCAAGTGCCGAAAGTACTTTTCCTATCTATTTTACAACCCCCGTAATCCACATCTGAATAAGCATGAAGTCTCTAGGGTACTAAAGACCTAAACAAGGAGTATTTCTAAGGTACCTAAAGATCCTTTTAACAGCTATAAGGTGAGACTTTCTAGGACTAGCTTGGAACCTAGCACACAAGAAAACACTAACCAATATATTCGGTCTACTTGTGGTAAGTTAAAGCAAAGATCCAATCATAGAGCGATAGAGCTTAGAGTCAACACACTTACCTCCTTCATCTTTGTCAATCTTTGTAGATGAACTCATTGGTGTAGCTTGAGGCTTTGCTTGCTCCAAGCCAAACTTCTTGAGCATATCTTTGATGTACTTAGCTTGATTAATGAAGATGTCATCCTTCATTTGTTTGATTTGGAGTCCCAAGAAAAATGAAAGCTCCCCCATCATGCTCATTTCAAATTCACCTTGCATCAACTTAGAAAAATCTTGACAAAGCAATTCATTAGTAGAACCAAAAATGATATTATCAACATAAATTTGAACTACTAATATATCTTTAACATTGTTTTTAATAAAAAGTGTAGTGTACACCTTTCCTTTTTCAAAACCTTTTCCAACTAGAAAACTTGATAATCTTTCATACCAAGCTCTAGGAGCTTGTTTTAAACCATATAAAGCTTTTGACAATTTGAAGACATGGTTTGGAAAAATAGGATCTTCAAAACTCGGTGGTTATTCCACATACACTTCTTCATTTATAAAACCATTTAAAAACGCACTTTTGGCGTCCATTTGAAAAAGCTTGAAATTATGAAAACATGCAAATGTAAGTAGCATCATAATTGCTTCCATTCTAGCTACGGGTGCATAGGTTTCATCAAAATCAATTCCCTCTTCTTGAGTGTAACCTTGAGCAACAAGCCTAACCTTGTTTCTCACTATGTTACCACTTTCATTTAGTTTGTTTCTAAAGACCCATTTAGTTCCTATAGTAGATTTGTTTCTAGGCCTATCAACTAATGTCCACACTTTACTTCTCTCAAATTGATTTAACTCATCTTGCATGACCATAATCCAAAAGTCATCTTTTAATGCTTCTTTAACATTCTTAGGCTCAATGCATGAGATAAAAGCAACATGATTAAGCATTTTAAGAGAAGAACGAGTAGTTACCCCCTTGGATGGATCACCCAAGATCTCACCACCCTTGACATAGTTGTACTCCCTTGGGTAACTCACTTCCTTTTCCTCAAGAGACATGTCTTGCAATACTTCTAGAGGCGGTTTTTGTGCTTCTTCTTCTTTGGTTGGAATCTCATTCACCTTTGATGATTCTCCACCATCATTGGCTTCAATGATCCCTACATCATCATCATCACAAGAATCCTTCCTCGAAAGGAGGTTATCATCGAAAACCATATGAATAGATTCCTCTACAACTAAAGTACTAACCTAGAAAAATAGCTTCATCACTTTTTGCATCAAATTTACCTAGATTATCTTTTCTATTGTTTAAAACAAAACACTTGCAACCAAAAGAATGAAAATAGCTAATGTTAGGCTTTTTAGATTTTAAAATCTCATAAGGAGTTATTTTCAAAATAGGCCTAATCATTACTCAGTTTATAATATAGCAAGCTGTGTTAGTGGCTTCCGCCCAAAAATACTTAGGTAAATTATTTTCACAAAGCATAGTCTTAGCCATTTCTTCCAAAGTTCTATTTTTCCTCTCATCTACCTCATTTTGTTGAGGAGTTCGAGGAGCCGAAAAATTATGGCTAATCCCATTTTCATTACAAAAATCATCAAAACCCATATTTTGAAATTCGGTGCCATGATCACTTCTAACATGTGAAATTTTAAGATTAAGATCATTTTGGGTTATTTTTGAAAATGTGATGAAGTTTTCTAAAACCTCATCCTTGGTGCTTAAAAAGAGAACCCAAGTATATCTAGAGTAATCATCAACAAGCACAAAAGCATATGATTTTCCACCCAAGCTAGTAGTTCTAATTGGCCCAAAGAGATCCATATGGATCAATTGCAAACACCTACTTGTAGAAACATCATTAATGGACTTAAACGAGGCTCTATGTTGTTTACCTTTAGCACATGCATCACAAATTTTATCTAATGAGAACTTGAGCTTAGGTAGGCCTCGAACTAGATTAAGATAAACTAATTTTTCCAAAACACTAATGCTAGCATGTCCTAGTTTCCTATGCCATAACCATGCATCATTTTCATTTTGTGCAACTAAGCATGCATGGGATGTATGAATGTCATCTAGATGCACCATATATATTGCCTATGCGATGACCAATGAGCATTATTTTATTAGATTTAATGTCAACTATTTTACACCCATTTACATCAAACATGTCATTAAACCTTTTATCACATAATTGACTTATGACCAACAAGTTATGTTTTAGGCCATTTACATATAAAACATTTTCAATAAGTATAGAATAGTGATTACCTATGGAGCTAATACCTTCAATGTGGCCTTTGGAGTTGTCACCAAATGTTACTACTCATCCATTTTTTTCCTTTAATTCCATGAATCGACTCTTGTCTCTGGTCATGTGCCTTGAGCATCCACTATCAAGGTACCACAAATTTTGACTTTGTGCTTTGGCCTTGTAACAATGCTCCCATACAAACAAAGAGATTAAGCTTTGGTTTTTGGTACCCAAATTATTTTGGGTCCATGAGTGTTAGCTCTCAAAAGCTTGGTTCCCTTAGGAATACAAGGTGACATGGCATTACCATTATTATATTTTACAAGTTCCTTAGGAACCCATATGCTTTTAATCTTTTTAGTTTTATTATGCCTGTTGGAGCCACTTTGTTTGTAGTTAAAATTCTTTCTTTTTACAAAGTTGGTTTTTGAAGATTCATCTTTTTCAACCTTTGAAGAGCCTTCATTTTTGAAAGAATTTTTGAGCTCATTTAGCTCATTCACCAACTTTTGGTGTTCATCAATACATTGAGAAAGAAGGTTATTTAAATCAATATTTTCTTGTTCAAAGAATTTTAAATCATCTTGAAAGCTTAAAACCTTTTTCTCAAAATTCGAGTTAGGTTTAGAGAGTAAATCGTTTTGAGCTTTTAAATCTGAAATGACCTTTTTATTTTTCAAAACAGACTCCTTATATTTCTCTACTAACTCATCATATACCTCTTGTATTTCATCATATGCATTATGCAGTTCATCAAATGTAAAATCAAAGCAAGACGAGTTAGAGGTTACCATCGAATCCTTCTCAAGAGCCATGAGGCAAAGGTTGGCCACTTCATGTTCCTCATCCTCGGATGAATCCTCATCACTCCAAGTAGCAAGCTTAGCTTTGAGCTTCTTCTTCTTCTTCTTCTTCTTCTTCTTCTTCTTCTCAAAGCCCTTCTTCTTGAGTTGAGGGCAATCAGAACGAATGTGATCCGACTTCTTGCACTCAAAGCAAATGATCAAATCTCTTTCTTCTTCTTTGCTTTTGTTCTTGAAGTCCATCTTTCTTTGAAATTTTCACCCTCAGTTGGACTTCATGAATCGTGAGAATCGTTTGGCCATCATAGCTAACTCCTCAAAGTCTTCCTCCTCACTAGAAGAGCTCTCATCTTGTAGAGAGGCTTTGAGAGCATCTCCTAGCTTCTTCTTCTTTTCCACCTCATACTTCTCTATTCTTCTCTCTTCTTTTCTTCTTCTTTTCCTTGTTTCATAATCTCATGAGTAAGGAGAGAACCAACGAGCTCATCAAGCTTCAATGTCTTCAAATTCTTAGCTTCAATGATGATTGTTCTTTTATCATCCCAAGACTCCGGGAGAAAATATAGAAGCTTCCTTACTAGCTTATCTTTGGGAATCACTTCTCCGAATCCTTTAAGACCGTTGACGATGATCGAAAACCGATCAAACATCTTTAAAACGCTCTTATCGGGGTCCATCTTGAAATTTTCATAGCTCAAATTCAAAAACCCAATCTTCGTCTCCTTCACGTCGCTAGTACCTTCATAAGTCGTCTCTAAAATGTCTCACACTTGTTTTGTGCTTTCAATAAAAGAAACCTTAGAGTAGATGTATGGACCAAGTGCACAAAATATAATGTGTAGAACTTTGCCGTTGACTTGCATCCTTCGTCTATCTTCCTCGGTCATCTTCGACTTAACTTTCAGGACTAATCTTCCTTTATCGTTTCTTTTTACCAGAATGTAAGGACCTTCTTCCACTACATCCCAAACCATATAATCGGTGGACTTGATAAAGAGACGCATCCTATTCTTCCGATATGGGTAGTTGTCCCCATTGAAGAAATGTGGTTTAGTAGTAGATTGTGACTCGTAAAGGTTGGAGGTTGAGGTAGATGACATGACTTGACTTTAGACTTGATCACACTCTCCTAGGAACTCCTCTTGTGGATGTTAATCCTTCAAAATAGGTAGGCTCTGATGCTAATGTTTGAGTGGATCGTTGAATCCATTTAAGCCAAGATGAGGGGTGAATTGGATTTTTAAAAGGTTTGATAGTGATGTGGTAAAATAAAAATTTCAAGACAAGGCACTTATAGTGGTTCAAGTTCCAATTGAACTCTACATCCACTACCTTAGCTCACACTAAGGATTTTCCAACAACTTCACTAGTTGATCTTCCCCTTTTCTAGGCTTAAGAGGAAACCTTTACACAAGTGGTCAATTTTCTACCCAAAATTGACCAAACCCTCTTACAAGGTTACAAAGAAGATTAAGGCAAAAGAAAAGTATCTCACAATACAAATGTTGCCCAATTTACAAGCACTCAACCCAATTGAATCAAAAAGATAGGAATTACAATGAACCACAATTAGGGTTTTACAAAGATATGAGAATTTTTGCTCTAGAGCTTGAATTTGATGTTGGAATGTTTCTTTGAGGATCAATAGTTGTTACTCGTGGATTTAGAACTCCCTTTTATACTTTCTCATTCAATTCTAGCCGTTGGGGTTGTTGCCATCATAAATATAGCCGTTGGGATGCAATCTTCCCACAATAAATGCACTTCTGCAACTACTTGTTTTGAAACACATGTACATGTTTCGAAACAAACCAAAATAGAAATAATCGTTGGGATGTAATTAAGAGACCCTATCGAAACAAATACGACCGTTTTGATACACTAAGAGCCCGTTCCGAAACGTTCTTGATGCCGTTTCGGAACATTTTGCCTTTGCCAAAACACGTATCGAAACATGCTTAACCCGTTTCGATACACCTTAACCGTTTTCTAAAAATCAGTTATAAAATTGCAACGGTCATATTTTTGAATCCAAGTTTGAAAATCGTTTCAAAATGTTTGAGGTCATTTCGATACTACCGTATCGAAACAGATCAACCCGTTTCGTTGTTTTTCATCCGTTTCGAAACATAAGGACCTGTTTCGATACACTCGTATCGCAACGGGAAGGCTTGTTCCGAAACACATGTTAACAGTTTCAAAATGTTCTGAAATGCCTAAGGGCCGTTTCGAAACGGTGACTCGAAAGTCACTGTTTTGACTTGGAAAACACTTAGAAAATTTTTCATAAACCTTAGTTTTGACTTGGACCATTTTGCTTAGAGATTTTGGGAAGTTTTGAGGACTTCAAAATTTATTTTCTATTTTTCAATTTAGTCCTTAAATTCTTTGTTATATCAAAACCAATTCTTTAATTTTACAGTAGTTCTTCAAAAACTCAATATATAAAGAGAAAGAATTTTAACTACAAACAAAATGGCTCTTAAAAAATCCTAGAGCTAAGAGTATTAGAAGTGTATAGGTTCCTAAGGAACTTGTAACTTCTAAAAATATTGTTGTTATTTCATCTTAGATTCCTAAGGGAACCAAGTTTTTGGGAGCTAACGCTTATGGGCCCAAAATGGTTTGGGTACCAAAATCAAAGAACTAATCTTTTTTGTAGGGGGAGCATTGCTACAAGGCCAAAGCTTCAAGTCAAAACACATGGTACCTTGATAGTGGATGTTCAAGACACATGACCAGAGACAAGAGTAGATTCATAGAGCTCAAGCCAAAGCATGGTGGAGTGGTGACTTTCAGTGACAACTCCAAAGGCCATATTGAGGGTATTGGCTCTATTGGTAATCTCTCATCCATTCTCATTGAAAATGTATTACTTGTCAATGGTCTTAAACATAATCTTTTGAGCATTAGTCAACTTTGTGATAATTGTTTTGATGTTCATTTTGATAAAAATGGGTGTAAAATTGTGAACATTAAAACAAATGAATTAATACTCATTGGTCATCGCATAGGAAATATTTATATTGTGCATTTAGATGACATACATTCATCCCATGCATGTTTAGTTGCACATGATGAGAATGATGCATGGTTGTGGTATAGGAAACTTGGCTTCCCAAAATCTAATTAGAAGTTTACCCAAACTAAAATTTTCATCAGATAAAATATGTGATGCTTGTGCTAAGGGTAAGCAAAAGAGAACCTCATTTAAACACATTAATGATGTTTCGACTAGTAGAGGGTATTACAACTAATCCACATGGATTTATTTGGGCCTATTATAACTATGAGCTTGGGTGGTAAGTCATATGCATTTGTATTAGTAAATGACTTTTCTAGATACACTTGGGTTCTATTCTTAAGTACTAAGGATGAGGCTTTAGAAAATTTTATTACATTTAAAAAATTACCCAAAATGATCTTGATCTTAAAATTTCACATATTAGAAGCGATTATGGAACCGAGTTTCAAAATATGGGTTTTGAAGATTTTTGTAATGAAAATGGTATTAGCCATAACTTTTTGGCTCCTCGCACTCCTCAACAAAATGGGGTAGTTGAGAGGAAAAATAGAACTTTAGAAGAGATGGCTAGGACAATGCTTTGTGAAAACAACTTACCTAAGTATTTTTGGGCGGAAGCTACTAATACGACTTGCTATAGTATTAATAGAGTAATGATCAGGCCTACTTTAAAGAAAACACTTTATGAGATTTTAAAATCTAAAAAGCCTAACATTAGCTATTTCCACCATTTTGGTTGTAAATGCTTTGTTTTAAACAATGGAAAAGACAACTTAGGTAAATTTGATGCTAAAAGCGATGAAGCAATATTTTTGGGGTATTCTCTAAACTTTAAAGCCTATCGTGTACTTAATAAAAGAACTTTGGTTGTTGAAGAGTCTATACATATTTTCGATGATAATCAAAGAAGAGGATGCACAAGATCCACCTCTTGAAGCCTTGAAGGATTTGGCTCTTGAGGAAAATTAGGTGACATACCCAAGGGAGTTCAACTATGTCAAAGGTGGTGAAATCTTAGGTGATCCATCCAAGGGGGTAACTACTAGATCCTCTCTCAAACTTATGAATCATGTTGCATTTATCTCATGCATAGAGCCTAAAAATATCAAAGAAGCATTAAAAGATGCTTTTTGGATATTGGCTATGCAAGAGGAGCTTAATCAATTTGAGAAAAAGGAAGTATGGACATTAGTTGATAGGTCTAGTAATCAATCTACTCTAGGAACTAACTGGGTATTTAGGAACAAATTAGATGAGAGTGGTAACATAGTGAGAAACAAGGCTAGGCTTGTTGCTCAAGGTTACACTCAAGAAGAGGGAATTGATTTTGATGAAACATTTGCACCCGTAGCTAGAATGGAAGCTATTAGGATGCTTCTTGCATTTGCATGCTATCATGATTTCAAGCTTTTTTAAATGGATATAAAAAATGTTTTTCTAAATGGTTTTATAAATGAAGAAGTTTATGTTGAACAACCACCCGGTTTTGAAGATCTAAACTTTCCAAACCATGTTTTTAAACTAACAAATGCTTTATACGGTTTGAAACAAGCTCCTAGAGCTTGGTATGAAAGACTCTCAAAACTTTTAATTGAAAAAGGTTTTGAAAAAAGCAAGGTGGATACTACACTTTTCATTAAAAGATATGGCAATGACATTTTAGTAGTTCAAATATATGTTGATGATATTATTTTTGGTTCTACTAATGAATTTTATTGCCAAGAATTTTCTAAGCTAATGCAAGATGAATTTAAGATGAGCATGATGGGAGAGATCTCATTTTTATTGGGGCTTCAAATGAAGCAAAGGGAAGATGGCACATTCATAAATCAAGCTAAATATATCAAGGATATGCTCAAGAAGTTTGGCTTTGAGAACATAAAGCCTCAAGCCACTCCAATGAGCTCATCAATTAAAATTGACAAGGATGAAGGAGGTAAGTGTGTTGATTCCAAGTTTTATCGTTCTATGATTGGATCTTTTGTAACACCCACATTTCCGTCCTAGAATTTAAGGTCGTTAAAATAAATTATTTATCTATTCTTAGAAGCAATTGAGCTTGCAATTTAGTGAATTATGCAATTTGGTCCTTTAATTTTTATTTGGGCAACTAGTGCACCAATTCGAATTAAAAAGTAATTAAGCCTTGAATTAAGAAATTTAGCCAAGTGGTAAATTAGTGAATTAGAATTAGTGACAACAAGGTACAAAGTGTGAAATTAAAAGAATGAAAAGAAATTAAGTAATGTTGCATTTCCTTGAGGAAATCAGATCAAATTGAGAAAATTCAAGAAAGCATGGAACAAAGGAATTTGATGACCAATTTAAAATGTTTATAAAGATTGAAATTTGCATGATAAAAATAAAATGTCCTTAGGGCTGCCCTTAGTAAAATAGTGATAAAAGTTATAGACAAAGGGACACTAGGGTAATTTCTAAGGCCATCAAATCACCTAGATTAGGGGAGCAAGTCTTCTCCTCATCATTTTCTCTTCCTTCGCCGCGTGGTTGAGAGAAAAATGGAGGGAAGAGGAGCTCAAAGGTCTGAAAAATTCTAGAGCTTAAAGGGTGAAGTTTTGGCTTGCATGGTGGATGGATTAAGCTAGGATTTGGAAGGGATAGTTAGTGTTATCAAGGAAATCAAAAGTAAGTTTCCTTCTCCTTGTAGCTATTCGGTTGAATATAACACCATGCATGCAAACCTAAAACTTATATGAACATGAAACCATGAGAGTCTTGATGAAAATAATAAGATTAACTAATGAAATCCTTGAAAGTTTCTTGAGAAAATATGAATAGAGCCATAAGGGGCTGTTTTGAAAGAAAATGTAAAATCTTGGATAGTTGGAAAATTTATATACTTAGAGATTAAAATTAGAAAATTCTCACTAGGAAAAATTTGTGAAGAAATAAGGATTTTATTATAAATGACTATCGGTTGCTGGAAAAATGAGTTAAAAAGATGAAAATTCGATTAGAACTAAAAGTGGACATTTATTCGAAATTAATGGAGATTAGGGACTAAACTGGAAAATCGGTAAAATTGAGTACTTGATTGTGAAATTAAAAGTTAATATGGACTGTAAAATGTCATGGAAGAATAGTATAAGTCATGCCATGAATGAATTTTTATATTTAAGAATGTGATTAGGTGAATTTTAAGTTTAAAGTGTAAACTAAATAAGTTGTCCAATGGTATACAACTTATAAACAATAACTTTGGAAATTCACCAAAATTTGGATATGAGGTATTTCGAGTTTAAATTTTTACTGTATAAACTTTGGTATGTCTAGAATCATTGAGAGAAAACGGAACTCAACTTCAGTATGTAACTTAGGAGATTTAAATTTTTAAAGTTGGACAGTACAAGCTGCCCAGATTTACCGAAAGGAGTGTAATTAAACAATAAACTGTATTGATTCGAATAAGATAAAAATATGAGGTTCACATGACTATAAAATTGAGTTTAACTCCTTTTCAACTGTATAAGATAAGTTAATTTTGGATTTGTAATTAAAAAGATATGATCAAAACATAACTAGTCCTCTAACTAGTTTAATAGAAAGTTAGATTGGAAAATATGAGCTCATGCTTGAAATTGAGGAATACTTATGATTGAATTGCTTCCTAATATAGTGTGTATTCGTTTTATGTTGAGAATTAAGATTGGAATTGTGAAGAAACTTTGGAGGAAGCTAGGATCGATCACTCGAAGGGGAGAAACAAGGGCATTTCAATTCGAAATCAAGCTTAAGGAGTTGTGAGTGTAATTTTGTATTAGGGTTGGGACTAGTGTCTGAACCACATTGTTATTTGTAATTTATGATCTTTATGCATGAAACTGGACCTAATTGATATTTGATAATCTGTTTAGTAAGGGAAAGAGATAAAAAGGAAATTGGAAGCATGTTTTGAGACTTTGGTTAATATTTGATTGTGTGAAAATGTGGGCTGCTTTGTGTGATTTTGAATGCCATGAACTATATGATTAAATAGGGTGTTAATAATGTTTGAATATGTGCAAGTGTGGACTGCCCATGTGATTAATTGTATGCTGAATATGTGTGAATCGGATTCTTGATGATACTTGATAAAATGAGTATGTGGACTGCCCTATGGTATTTATGTTATGCTTACAATGCATGTAATTATGTATATTTGATGTTGTTGCCATGTATGATGATATGATCGAATGAGCATGCAAAGTGAATTCTGAAAAATGTATATATTAAATGAAATAACGAATAAATTAATTAATAAGAATATGCCCTCGGTCGATTAAAAGTTTTAGATAGTACGACATGCCTACTGTCTGAGCTCTCTTGTTTGGTGTTGCTTCGTGCAACTCTTGCTTGTTGCCTTGGGCAACCTTTGATAGTACTTTGTGTACTCTTAGATTATAATATATGTGTTCTTGATTGTTGTTCGATACACATGATGCTATGGGCATCCTTTGTTCGCTGCTTTGTGCAACTCTTGATGTTGCTTCGTGCAACTATAATGCGACACATGTTACCCTCTTGATGGCTTGAATATCTGATACGTCTATTCTACCTAGGGCAATGAAATTAAATAAAATGTAATGCAATAAATTATAATGCAACATAATCTACATGAAGTAAATGGATATTTGCTAAATTAAGTATAACTTATGAAGTGGATAAATGGTTAAATGATTTGGCATGTTCTGATGTATTATGAAATGATGAATTATGTGGACATTGGTCCTTTCGATTATGATGTGATGCATATGATATGCTTGTAAGTCCGATTATGTGTAATTTGGATATTGACCCTATTCGAATACATGGAATTAAGAAATGATAAGTTCTGATTTTTGGATGATGGTTGAGATCATTCGAATGATATGCTTATGATGAAATTATGATTTCGTTTTGATAAGTTAATAATGCTATGTATGGATTGGCATGAAATTTTGGTTAATTCAATTGTTAAGCATGAGATTGAGTATGCTGAAATTGAATTGAATTATAATATTGAATGAATTATATGTAAGCATGTGATAAATTAATATGTTATGTTATGTATTCGAGCATGTGCTATGAATGTTGTTATGATATGTATGATGCTATGTGTATGAATTTTACATAAGCTTAGTTGGGTGAGATTGATTGTTAATAAACCTAGCTAAGAAAACTCAATGCTTGATCACATTAAAAGTTCAAGAATGAATTAGATTTAGCATTACCTCACTAAGTACTATTTGTACTTATCGCTCCGTTGTTTTCTTCTTCCCAACTTTAGCAGGATCGCTTGGACATTAAAGCTAGCATTCGATTGGATCAAGTTACGAGTTCAGAAATATGTATGATCTTAGTCTTATCTTTAGACTCCTAGATGGTGGCTTTGAAGTCTGTTTAAGGATTCGTTTTGTTGTGTTCGGCCGTAACTTAATTCTGAAATGGTGTTTGAAGTTATATGCTCCGTGATGCTTGGATAGGAGGCTAGAATCATGTTTTGTATTTAAGTAGGTAGCCTCATTATTTTGTTGTATAAAAATGTGAGTCGAGCTAGTGGTTGTGCCGATTCTTTTTGTTGTCCATAGTCGATAGCTTGACATGGTTTAGGGGCATATAAATCATGATATTTTGTAATGATCTAAGTAAAGGAAATCGAATGCCATGGAATTGAAATCTATTATGTCTTGTATGAAAATTGGTGTAATTAATTATTGGTAATCAAATTAATTCGAAATTCACCTAGACTATTTAAATAAGGTTTCGAATGGCATGGATTTGAATAGTTTTAAGTATTTGTCATTTTTTATCCAATTGTAATAGTAATTCGATAATGATAAGAAAATTTTAAATTGGCTTGTAATTTGGTAACAAGATTAAAAGAAGTTGTGCTTAGTTTATGCATGTTCATAAGAAGTTAAGAAAATTTTTGTTAGCCCATCTTCCGCGTGCGCATTAATATGAATAACTTAATTAAAAATGGTATCTTATTTTTCGATATGCTTCTGACATGTTCCGATATTCTGTTTTTCGTTTCCGGTATCGCTCCTGACTCCCGGCCCGGGTTGGGGGTGTTACATTTTGTGGCATCAGAGCTTTTTAGGTTACAGGTCCTATAGACCTCGAATGTGTTATGTGTGCATTATTATTAGTTGAGTCAAGCCAATTAGAATGAAAGAGACACATTTAGCTCGAGACGATGAAAGTCCTCGAGGATCCTCAAGTGAAGGGGATAGTGTCCATATGAAAGAAAATTATCCTGTACAAGATAGTGTCCGTATGAAAGAAAACCCTCCGGTTAAGGAGAACCCTCCTGTACCAGATAGTACTCGACAACAATCTCATGTTCAGCCTCGGACGAACACTGACAATCTGAATGTTCATAATGTTCAAAGAGATTGCCTTCTGAGTATGAAAGAAATGTTCGATCATCTTTTGACGAACATGAGACATGAACAATCTGCTCCGGTAGCTGCTGCCCCTAGCAGAGCTCCTATTGAAAAGCTTGCTCAACATCGAGCCTATACTTTTGTAGGCTCTAAGAGAAACCTGAAGAAGCTGAGTATTGGTTAGAAAAAACTACTCAGATATTGACTAAGCAACTTCAGTGCTCGGATGAGCATAAGCTCGAATGAGTTGTTGCCTTACTTGCTGATGAAGCCTTGAACTGGTGGGAAACTACAAAACTAACTGCTCTAGTTGAATCTGTGAACTGGAAATTCTTTGTAAAAGAATTCAAGAAGAAATACATCAGTGAACAGTACTTGGCCGATCGAAGAAAGTGTTTCTTGCATCTGAAGCAAGCGGGTCGACCAATAGAGCAGTACGTGGCTGATTTCTGTAAGTACTGCAAGTATGGTTCTGAGTACATCAAGTCAGAGAAAGAAAAGTGTCGTATGTTCATTGACGGTCAGAATGATGAGCTGAGTCTGATGTTTACCGCCCTGGATATCACAGACTTTCAAACTCTCGTAAATCGAGCTATTGCTACGGAATCCAAGTTCGAGCCGCAAAAAAGAGGAAAAGCGGTTACCGTCATGATAAGAAGTGTAAGAGTGATGACAAGTCTCACTGGAAATCAAAGAAGTCTAAAAGCCATAAAGAAGGTACTTCTTCGTATAATCCAGCACCTCGTAGTAACTTCACATCGAAGCCTCAGTCTGTGAGTAGACTTTCTATCCCGGTTATATCTGTTAATAGCCCGGGGAATTCAGAAAAGGCTGTTGTTTGTCAGCATTGTCAGAAACCACATTCCGGTCAGTGCCGAAGGCATGCCAACTTATGTTTTGCTTGTGGCGAAAGTGACCGCTATATTAGAGATTGTCCAGTGATGAGAGATCAAGCTCTTGCTCAAAACTCTGCTAATCCGAGTCATGTACAATCCAATCGGAACAAGAATATTAGACAAGCTCAGTCTAGGAATCAGGGCAGAGGCAGAAGCAATTGGTAGAAAGCCACAACACATCAGGAATCATGAGCTCCAGCTCGAGTCTATCATATTCGTGGAAAAGATGAGGAAGAATCTCCGAATGTTATTGCGGGTACAGTTGAACTAAACCTTACTCCTGTTTATGCTTTAATAGATTCAGGATCAACTCATTATTTTGTGTGTTCTCACCTGATCGACAAGTTACAGTTAAAGCCTGAAATTGTTAAAACTGGGTTAATTGTTTCAAACCCTATAGGAGGTGACTTACCTATCAACCTGATCTGTAAGAATAGCCTTGTGTCTATTCGAAACATACCTTTTCCATGTGACCTGTATGCCCTACCTAAATGTGAGTTTGACCTAGTATTAGGTTTAGACTGGTTGGGTAGACATGAAGCCTGGATTGACTGTCAGAATAAAAGATTGTACTTAAGAGGATTAGGAAAAGAATCAATTTTGTTAATTGACAAGAAATCAACATCTCTTTTTGCTGCTATGGCTTTGCAAGATTAATTAGATTTTGGCTTAACTGAAATGCCTGCTATATCTGAATTTGTTGATGTTTTTCTTGAGGAACTCCATGGACTCCCTCCGATTCGAGAAGTTGAGTTCAAAATTAAAGTTCAGCCTGGAACTAATCCAGTGTCCATTACGTCCTATCGTATGGCACCTATTGAGTTGCAAGAATTAAAGAAACAGATTCAAGAATTAGAGGATAAAGGTTTTATTCGACCCAGCACTTCTCCCTGGGGTGCTCCAATTCTCTTTGTGAAAAAGAAAGACGGAACGATGCAACTTTGCATTGATTACCAGTAATTGAACAGAGTCACTATTAAGAACAAGTATCCATTGCCCCGAATTGAAGATTTGTTTGATCAGTTGAAGGATGTTGGTGTATTCTCTAAAATTGACCTTCGATCCGGTTATTATCAAATGAGGGTGAAAGATGAAGATATACCCAAAACTGCTTTCAGAACTCGTTATGGTCATTATGAATTTCTGGTGATGCCATTCGGGTTAACGAATGCCCCTGCTGTATTCATGGATCTAATGAACCGAGTATTCAAGCCTCATCTTGACAAGTTTGTTGTCGTATTCATCGACGATATTCTGGTCTATTCTCGTAACAGAGAAGAACATGCTCAACATCTTCGGATTGTACTCCAGACACTCTGAGAAAATAAGCTATTTGCTAAGTTCACTAAATGTGAATTCTGGCTTTCAGAAGTGTCTTTCCTCGGACATGTTATTTCAACCGAAGGAATCAAGGTTGTTTCTAAGAAAATTCAGACAATTCTTGAATGGCGACCTCCGAGTAATGTAAGTGAGGTTCGAAGTTTCCTTGGTTTAGCTGGGTATTACCGGAGATTTGTGAAAGGATTTTCGGTAATTGCTGCACCACTAACAAAATTGCTCAGAAAGAGTGAACCATTTAAGTGGTCCGAAGGACAACAAGGAAGTTTTGATCAGCTTAAACAAGCCTTGACTTGTGCCCATGTTCTTATTCAGCCCGAGTCTGGAAAAGAATTCGTTGTTTACAATGACGCATCACATTCCGGCCTTGGATGTGTTCTGATGCAGGAAGGTAATGTGATTGCATACGCTTCTCGACAACTTAAGCCTCATGAGCTAAACTATCCAACTCATGATCTTGAATTAGCGGCCATTGTATTTGCACTTAAAATTTGGCGGCATTATTTGTACGGTGAGAAGTGTAAACTATTCACCGATCACAAAAGTCTGAAATACTTGCTTACTCAGAAAGATCTAAATCTTAGACAAATAAGGTGGTTGGAATTACTCAAAGATTATGATCTGACCTTCGACTACCATCCTAGAAAGGCTAACGTGGTTGCCGATGCTCTAAGTCAGAAACCGAACCTCGCTTCTTTGGCCATCAATGCTCATTTCCGACTATGTAAAGCCCGGAGTTATCTGAACGAACTCCAGGTTCAATATATTCTGATTTCTAGAATCAAAGAACTCCAACAAGTTGATCCGAAACTTCAGAAAATCTTGTCAAAGCTTGAATCTAATCCTGACTTTTCTGTCAAGTCAAACAGTCTTCTATATTTCAAAGATCAGATTTGTGTGCGTAATAACAAGGAATTACAAGCTGAAATTCTGCAAGAAACACATCAAAGTTCTTTTTCAATTCACACTGGATCTGTTAAGATGTACAAGGATCTCAAGCCCTTGTATTGGTGGTCTGTAATGAAATCGGCTATCAATGACTTTGTATCGAGATGTCTGAATTGTCAACGAGTCAAAGCCGAACATCGTGCTCCTACTGGATTACTTCAACCTCTTGAATTTCCGCAATGGAAATGGGAACGAATTATGATGGATTTCATGACCGGTCTTCCTTACTCTCCAAGAAAGTGTGATGTTGTCTGGGTGATCGTTGATCGTTTCACTAAATCAGCACATTTCATTCCGGTACGGATGAATTATAGTCTTGAGACCTTAGCAGAAATGTATGTCCGAGAAGTTATCCGTTTACACGGAGTTCCAACTTCTATTGTTTCAGATCGAGATCCTCGATTTACTGCTCGATTCTGGAAAGCTCTACATAAGGCTCTTGGAACTAAGCTGAATGTTAGCACATCTTTTCATCCTCAAAGCGATGGACAATCTGAACGAGTAATTCAAATTCTTGAAGATATACTCAGAGCTTGTATTATCGATTTCGGTAAAGACTGGGAGAAATCAATGTCGTTAATCGAGTTCGCTTATAATAATAGCTACCAGTCTTCTATTCAGATGGCTCCTTTTGAAGCACTGTATGGAAGAAAATGTCGAACTCCTTTGTGCTGGTCTGAACTCGGAGATAATAAAGTTTTAGGACCTCAATTGCTTTAGGAAACTGAAGAACAGGTTCAAATTATTCATTCCCGGTTGAAACAAGCTTTTGATAGGCAAAAGTCATACGCTGATCTAAAGCGTAGGGACATCCAATACGAGATCGGAGATAAAGTGTTTCTCAAAGTTTCTCCGTGGAAGAAAGTTTTTCGTTTTGGCAAGAAAGGAAAGCTTAGTCCTCGTTTTATTGGACCGTTCGAAGTAATTGAGAGAATTGGCCCTATAGCTTATCGCCTCGCACTTTCTTGTGAATTTGATAAGATTCATAATGTCTTTCATGTTTCTATGTTAAGGCGATATCAATCTGATCCGTCTCACATTCTCGAACCAGAAGAAGTTAAACTTAATCCTGACCTCTCTTATGAAGAGGAACCTATTTAAATTCTTGATCGAGAAATTAAAAGGCTTCGTAATAAGAACGTCTCTCTTGTTAAAATTCTCTGGAAGAACCATAACGTTACAGAAGCAACGTGGGAACCCGAGGATATGATGTGGAAGCAATATCCTCATTTATTCAGTTCAGGTAAGAATTCGAGGATGAATTCTTTCTTTAAGGGGGAGGGAATTTTAACACCCACATTTCCGTCCTAGAATTTAAGGTCGTTAAAATAAATTATTTATCTATTCTTAGAAGCAATTGAGCTTGCAATTTAGTGAATTATGCAATTTGGTCCTTTAATTCTTATTTGGGCAACTAGTGCACCAATTCGAATTAAAAAGTAATTAAGCCTTGAATTAAGAAATTTAGCCAAGTGGTAAATTAGTGAATTAGAATTAGTGACAACAAGGTGCAAAGTGTGAAATTAAAAGAATGAAAAGAAATTAAGTAATGTTGCATTTCCTTGAGGAAATCGGATCAAATTGAGAAAATTCAAGAAAGCATGGAACAAGGGAATTTGATGACCGATTTAAAATGTTTATAAAGATTGAAATTTGCATGATAAAAATAAAATTTCCTTAGGGCTGCCCTTAGTAAAATAGTGATAAAAGTTATAGACAAAGGGACACTATGGTAATTTCTAAGGCCATCAAATCACCTAGATTAGGGGAGCAAGTCTTCTCCTAATCATTTCTCTTCCTTTGTCGTGTGGTTGAGAGAAAAATGGAGGGAATGGGAGCTCAAAGGTCTGAAAAATTCTAGAGCTTAAAGGGTGAAGTTTTGGCTTGCATGGTGGATGGATTAAGCTAGGATTTGGAAGGGATAACTAGTGTTATCAAGGAAATCAAAAGTAAGTTTCCTTTTCCTTGTAGCTATTCGGTTGAATATAACACCATGCATGCAAACCTAAAACTTATATGAACATGAAACCATGAGAGTCTTGATGAAAATAATAAGATGAACTAATGAAATCCTTGAAAGTTTCTTGAGAAAATATGAATAGAGCCATAAGGGGGCTGTTTTGAAAGAAAATGTGAAATCTTGGATAGTTGGAAAATTTGTATACTTAGAGATTAAAATTAGAAAATTTTCACTAGGAAAAAGTTGTGAAGAAATAAGAATTTTATTATAAATGACTATTGGTTGCTGGAAAATGAGTTAAAAAGATGAAAATTCGATTAGAACTAAAAGTGGACATGTATTCGAAATTAATGGAGATTAGGGACTGAACTGGAAAATCGGTAAAATTGAGTACTTGATTGTAAAATTAAAAGTTAATATGGACTGTAAAATGTCATGGAAGAATAGTATAAGTCATGCCATGAATGAATTTTTATATTTAAGAATGTGATTAGGTGAATTTTAAGTTTAAAGTGTAAACTAAATAAGTTGTCCAGTGGTATACAACTTATAAACAGTAACTTTGAAAATTCACCAAAAATTGAATATAAGGTATTTCGAGTTGAATCTTTTACTGTATAAACTTTGGCATGTCTAGAATCATTCAGACAAAACGGAACTCAATTTCAGTATGTAACTTAGGAGATATGAATTTTTAAAGTTGGACAGTACAGGCTGCCTAGATTTACCGAAAGGAGTGTAATTAAACAATAAACTGTATTGATTCGAATAAGATAAAAATATGAGGTTCACATGAGTATAAAATTGAGTTTAATACCTTTCCAACGGTATATGATAAGTTAATTTTATATTAGTAATTAAAAAGATATGATCAAAACATAACTAGTCCTCTAACTAGTTTAATAGAAAGTCAGATTGGAAAATATGAGCTCATGCTTGAAATTGAGGAATAATTATGATTGAATTGCTTCCTAATATAGTGTGTATTCGTTTTATGTTGAGAATTAAGATCGAAATTGTGAAGAAACTTTAGAGGAAGCTAGGATCGATCACTCGAAGGGGAGAAACAAGGGCATCTCAATTCGAGATCAAGCTTAAGGAGTTGTGAGTGTAATTTTGTATTAGGGTTGGGACTAGTGTCTGAACCACATTGTTATTTGTAATTTATGATCTTTATGCATGAAACTGGACCTAATTGATATTTGATAATGTGTTTAGTAAGGGAAGGAGATAAAAAGGAAATTGGAAGCATGTTTTGAGACTTTGGTTAATATTTGATTGTGTGAAAATGTAGGCTGCTTTGTGTGACTTTGAATGCCATGAACTATATGATTAAATAGGGTGTTAATAATGTTTAAATATGTGCAAGTGTGGACTACCCATGTGATTAATTGTATGATGAATATGTGTGAATCGGATACTTGATGATACTTGATAAAATGAGTATGTGGACTGGCCTATGGTATTTATGTTATGCTTACAATGCATGTAATTATGTATATATGATGTTGCTGCCATGTATGATGATATGATCGAATGAGCATGCAAAGTGAATTTTGAAAAATGTATATGTTAAATGAAATAACGAATAAATTAATTAATAAGAATATGCCCTCGGTCAATTAGAAGTTTTATATAGTACGACATGCCTAGAGTCTGAGCTCTCTTGTTTGTTGTTGCTTCGTGCAACTCTTGCTTGTTGCCTTGGGCAACCTTTGATAGTACTTTGTGTACTCTTCGAGTATAAGATATGTGTTCTTGATTGTTGTTCGAGACACATGATGCTATGTGCATCCTTTGTTCGCTGCTTTGTGCAACTCTTGATGTTGCTTCGTGCAACTATTATGCGGCACATGTTACCCTCTTGATGGCTTGAATATCTGATACGTCTACTCTACCTAGGGCAATGAAATTAAATAAAATGTAATGCAATGAATTATAATGCAACATAATCTACATGAAGTAAATGAATATTTGCTAAATTAAGTATAGCTTATGAAGTGGATAAATGGTTAAATGATTTGACATGTTATGATGTGTTATGAAATGATGAATTATGTGGACATTGGTCCTTCCGATTATGATGTGATGCATATGATATGCTTGTAAGTCTGATTATGTGTAATTTGGGTATTGATCCTATTCGAATACATGGAATTAAGAAATGATAAGTTCTGATTTTTGGATGATGGTTGAGATCATTCGAATGATATGCTTATAATGAAATTATGATTTCATTTTGATAAGTTAATAATGCTATGTATGAATTGTCATAAAATTTTGGTTAATTCAATTGTTAAGCATGAGATTGAGTATGCTGAAATTGAATTGAATTATAATATTGAATGAATTATATGTAAGCATGTGATAAATTAATGTGTTATGTTATGTATTCGAGCATGTGCTATGAATGTTGTTATGATATGTATGATGCTATGTATATGAATTTTACATAAGCTTAGTTGGGTGAGATTGATTGTTAATAAACCTAGCTAAGAAAACTCAATGCTTGATCACATTAAAAGTTCAAGAATGAATTAGATTTAGCATTACCTCGCTAAGTATAAATTAATTTGTACTTATCGCTCCGTTGTTTTATTCTTCCCAACCTTAGCAGGATCGCTTGGACCTTAAAGCTAGCATTCGATTGGATCAAGTTACGAGTTCAAAAATATGTATGATCTTAGTCTTATCTTTAGACTCCTGGATGGTGGCTTTGAAGTCTTTTAAGGATTCGTTTTGTTGTGTTCGGTCGTAACTTAAGTCTGAAATGGTGTTTGAAGTTATATGCTCCGTGATGCTTGGATAGGAGGCTAGAATCATATTTTTTATTTAAGTAGGTAGCCTCATTATTTTGTTGTATAAAAATGTGAGTCGAGCTAGTGGTTGTGCCGATTCTTTTTGTTGTCCATAGTCGATAGCTTGACATGGTTTAGGGGCATATAAATCATGATATTTTGTAATGATCTAAGTAAAGGAAATCGAATGCCATGGAATTGAAATTTATTATGTCTTGTATGAAAATTGGTGTAATTAATTATTGGTAACCGAATTAATTCGAAATTCACCTAGACTATTTAAATAAGGTTTCGAATGGCATGGATTTGAATAGTTTTAAGTATTCGACATTTTTGATCCAATTGTAATAGTAATTCGATAATGATAAGAAAATTTTAAATTGGCTTATAATTTGGTAACAAGATTAAAAGAAGTTGTGCTTAGTTTATGCAAGTTCATAAGAAGTTAAGAAAATTTTTGTTAGCCCATCTTCCGCGTGCGCATTAATATGAATAACTTAATTAAAAATCGTATCTTGTTTCCGATATGCTTCTGACATGTTCCGATATTCTGTTTTCCGTTTCTGGTAACGCTCTGACTCCCGGCCTGGGTTGGGGGTGTTACATCTTTGCTTTACCTTACCACAAGTAGACTCGATATCTTGTTTAGTGTTTGCTTGTGTGCTAGGTTTCAAGCTAGTCCTAGAGAATCACACCTAGTTTCTGTTAAGAGAATCTTTAGATACCTTAGAGATACACCTTGTTTAGGTATTTTGTATCCTAAAGACTCCTCCTTTGACCTTCATGCCTTCTCCGATGCGGATTATGGGGAATGTAAGATAGATAGGAAAAGTATCTCTAAAACATGTCAATTCTTAGGTAGTATGCTCGTATCTTGGTTATCTAAGAAACAAAATAGCGTAGCCTTATCTACCACCGAAGCGGAGTACATATCCTTAGGGAGTTGTTGTGCTCAAGTCCTTTGGATGAAGCAACAACTCTTAGATTATGGTGTTCAAATAGATATCATACCCCTTAAGTGTGACAACACTAGTGTCATTTGTCTCACTAAGAATCCCATCCAACACTCTAGAACCAAACATATAGAAATTAGACATCATTTCATTAGAGATCATGTCTTGAAAAATGACGTAGTTCTAGAATATGTTGATACCTTGAACCAATTAGCAGATATATTTACCAAACCTTTATATAATAGAGTTTTTGGACCCTTAGGAGAGAGTTAGGTTTAACCAGCCTTCCTTGACCCTTTTAGGTCTCAAATGGCCAAAAATTGCTTGAATTTTGAATGATGATCATGCTTATGTGATTTTGCTTCTTAATGCATCTATGCTTGTTGCTAGGGGGGTATGCATCAGTTTTAGTTCATATAACATGCTCATATATCATTTACATGCATTTAGGCTCGATCTAAGTTGACTCTTTGGACATGAAACTACCAAAAATGCATTTTCTGGCAAGGGTGTATCAAAACAGTTAAATCCGTTTCGATACAGGCTTAAATTAAAATGATTCTAGTAGTGAATTGTATCGAAACGGGCTCTTCGTGTTTCGATACGGGTTCGATGGCGTTTCGATACGCCAAGTGGAATATCGAAACACGGTCGTGCAGATTGCTTTAAATGGCTTTAAAAGAGTATCAAACTTTAATTAAAAAATCAACTCTCTTTTTCTCTCAAACCCTAACCGAAAACCCCTATATAAACTCTTCAAAATCTTGATTTTTCATATCAAAACCTAAATTTTTTTGAGGGTTTTCAATCTTCACGTCAAGGCTAGAGCTTTGCAAGCAATTTGGTGTATCAATCATCCCTCATTCATCCATTATCCCACATCAAGGTATAAAACTTTTCTTTTTTATTTTAAATTTTCGTTTAATTTTATAGGTTGTCTTTAATTCCTTTTTGTATAAAACCTATACATATTGTATAGTTTTTCAAGTTTTTGCACAAAAAAATTCAAAATCTAGAATTTTTTATTCGAATATAAAATCATACTGTATATTTTTTAATCTGTTTTTTCGAAATTCTTTTTACCAAAAATTTGTTTTATACTTATATATGTTTTTAAACTATATTGTATAGTTTTTATCAACACCTTGATTATCGGATTGTATATTGGATTGAATTTGGTTGATTTACGCATACATATGTTTTTGTGTCTTGATTTTCTTCTAGATTTCGAATATGGGCTCTAGGAAGAGAGTACGAACCAATGAGGCTGGTGGAAGCTCCAACATCGATGAAGATTCTACTCGTCCCTATACCCTCTACCAAAGGTCTCTTCGAAACAAAGATGCCTATACCAACTTCAAGCTTTTTACAGAACATGTTATCTGCCGTGAGCATATTGTCTCTATACTCTTTTTGGTTTCCGAACGTTTTCAATTTTTCTATCTCACCTTATTGAGGCATCGGAACTTCGTGACCTTTTTTAGCTTACCTGGTACTTTGTACCGTAACATGGTTCTTCTTTTCTATGCCAATGCCTATTGTATCTCAAATGCGGATCAAGTGGTTGCCATTGAGTCCTGTCTAATAGGGAAGAAGTTTAGAGTTGATCCGGAAACCTTGGTCAATGTTTTCGGGTTTGAAGATGAGGGAATCTCGGATGAGAACTTGTTGGGACATATTCTTGGTGACTCCGTCATGGTCTTTGATGCTCATGATCGCATCCTTCATCTCATGGTCTCGTGGTGGTTCCGTCTTTCCAAAGGAAAATTCTCTCACATCAGCAAGTCGACGACTTTTGGATTCGTTGCTTTCGTGAGGAATGTCGACCAAATCTTTTTCAAATCATGTTTGCCGAGATGGTACATCTTGTTCAAAACCGCAACTCCGATCTTGTCACTTCCTTCACATATGGCACCGCCTTGAGCTACTTGTTCTCGAAGTTGGGGATCGATTGCTCTCTTGACTACCCGAAACCTCTCAAAGATCCTATAGATGAGCGCACTCTTCTCTGGAGAAAATTTCATTTCATTGATGGAGAGTGGACTCGGGTCGAGAATCCCCCTAAAGTTGCAGCCCCCGAACCTCAACCTCAAGTTACTCCACCAAACAACGAAGCTCTCATGACTTTCCTTATTGAGCAATTTAATGGCTTGCGTACCCACATGGACTTCGGTTTTGCCACTCGTCTCACTTCCGTGGAGGGACGTATCCAAAACGTTGAGAATCGCCTCACTTCGGTTGAAACTTAACAAACCTCTATGGACATGTCCTTTATCGGCTTCTATGGCGAATGGAGACAATTCCGAAAGAGCTTGGCCAATGATCAAGATGAAGATGATGATGAGCCTTAGATCTTTGCATTCCTTGCATATCATCGAGTTTAGGATTTACCTTATTATGTTTTTGCTTTAAGACCTATGCTTTGATTCATGTTTGAATTTTATGTTTTAAGTATTAAGGTTTGGATATTATGTTTGAAGATTATGAACTTATTTTGCTTTAGTTTCTAATGCTTAATGAAATTATGTTGCTTTAATTTTGCTTTGCCTTGTGCTATATTGCTTTTATCTTTGCCTTCACTGATTTTGATCTAACAAAAAGGGGAGAAGGGTTAAGCTAAATTTTTCAAAACCTAGATTAAATTTAGGGGGAGTATACTTAAAATTTTACTTTGGTTTTGTTATATCAAAAGGGGGAGATTGTAAAATTAATATTTAATTTTGATATAACAAATAATTCTATGGCCAAATTGCGAAGTAAATAAATTTTTAAGTAATCAAAATACTTGCCTTTGACAAGTAAAATTTACACAAAATGTTTTGAAGTCAAAACTTAAACCCCGTAAATTTTTCTAAATGTTTCAAAGCCAAAATACACAAAATTGTTCAAGCGTTTCGAAACACCCCCAAAGTTTTTCGATATGTTTTGCCATTGGAAGGAACCGTTTTGATACGGACTACACACGTTTCGATACAGCCTTCATCTAGGCTTCTGATTTTTAAATGTTGTTTCGGAACGGCTTATACCCGTTTCGATAAGGGGGTTAAGTAATTTTAAAGTTGGGCATTAAATGAACTAGCCGTTACTTGTTAGAAACAAACTTTTGAAGATTTAGTTAAGTGTTTCGATACACCCCTATGCTGTTTCGAAACAAAAGTTTACATTTTCAAAACGTTTCGATACAGTCTGTTTCTGTTTCGATACGGCCCTCTTGTTACATGTTACCGTTTCGATACGGCCTATAGTTATTTCGATACGAGCCATTTTTACACACAACAACTCTTTTTTTTGTCTGTTTCGATATAGGGGTCTCATGTTCTGATACGGGTAGATGCAGAACAACATTTATGAAGGGAAGAGAGAGCCCCAGCGGCTCTATTGATGATCTCAACCACCCAAATGGCTAGAAATCAATGAGAAGGTATAAAAACAAGTCTCCAAAGCTACAACAACAACTATTGAACCTTCAAACAACATCAAAGCATTCAATCCAAACCATTGTGTCTTTAGTGTCAAATTCTTGTACCCAACTCATTTGAAAATTTTCATTGTAAATCTTTTTAAAGTTTGGGGAGTGATTATGTGTAATTGGGTAAACAATTAGCCTTTGAGAGGTACTTACAAAGTTTGTCAATCTTCCTTTGTAAAATAGTGATATTGGATCAATCTTTAGGTAGAAAGATTGATCGATTTGTAAGGTTTCCTCCTAAGCCGTGAAAAGGGGACAAATTCAAGTTAGTGAATTGTTGAAATCCTTAGTAGGGTGTTGAGGTAGTGGATGTAGAGCTTGTTCGAAGCTTGAACTACTCTAAAATTGCCTTGTCTTCATTTTTAAATTATTCATTTGCACCTTCAATTTTTATTCCACCAATTCACCCCCTCTTGGATATTAGCTATCATTTGATTAACTAAACAATATATATACACTTTGATCTAAAGATTTTATGTTTTAAGGTTTATGGTTTTGTTTAGGGTCTAAGATTTTTTGTTTAGGGTTTATGGTTTTTGTTTTGATTTTAGGGTTTTTGTTTATTATTTTTGTCTAGGGTTAGGGTTTTTGTTTATGTTTAGGATTCATGTTTTAGGGTTGATGGGCTTTGTTTATGGTTTAGGGTTTTGTTTATGTTTTTTTGTTTAGGGTTTTAGAGATTAAATTATTTTAGGGTTTAGAGTTTTTGTTTAGGTATTATGGTTTTTTTTCATGGTTTAAGGTTGGTTTATGATTTTGTTTAGGGATTGAGGCCTGGTTTTTGTTTACATTTTAGGGTTCATGGTTTATTGTTTTTGAGTTTAGGGTTAAATAATCAAATAATCCTCTAAAATGAAATTCTTATTGAAAGTGTCATATCAAATGCAACAATCTTCTACTCACCTTAACTTATGCCCTAAATCATAAACAAAAAACCCTAAACACTAAACAATACCATAAATAAAAAGCCACAAACCTTAAAAATCCTAAACCATAAACATAAACAAAAACCATAAACCTTAAACATTAAACCATAAGCCCTAAATCCTAAAAATAATTAGATCCTTAGACAAAACCTTGAACAAAAACCATAAACCCTAAGCAAAACCATAAAACCTTAAACCTTAACACCTTAAACCATAAACAAAACACTAAACCCTAAACCTAAACAAAAAAACTAAAACCTAGACAAAAACCCTAAAACCTAAAATCCTTGCATCAAAGTATATATATATATATATAAACACTAAACAAAACACTAGACAAAACCCTAAACCCTAAAGAAAACCTTAACCTGGAACAAAACTATAAAATCATAAACCTTAAACTCTAAATAATAAATCATAAACTCTAAACTCTAAAAATTCAAAACCCTAAAAAATCATAAACCCTAAACACTAAACATAAACAACAAACCCTAAACATAAACAACCCCTAAAACTCTAAACCCTAAACAAAAACCTAAAACCTAAAAACCATAAACTTTAAACAAAAACCCTAAATCCTAAACAAAACCATAAAACCATAAACCCTAAACTATAAACAAAAACTTTAAACCCTAAAACCTAGAAATAAACAAAAACCATAAACCCTAAAAATCATTACATCAAAGTATATACATATAAACGCTAAACAAAACACTAGACAAAAACCTTAAACCCTAAACAAACTCATAAAACCATAAACACTAAAATCTAAAATCATAAACCATAAACAAAAACAATACACCCAACACAAAACCCTAAATCCTAAATCATGAACCTTGAACCCTAAACAAAAACCATAAATATAAACACTAAACTCTAAGCACTTAAACAACTCAATGCGAGAATTAATATTATTAAATGAGTTAAATAATTTAAAAAATCGTGTATTTAAAATAAAATATTAAATGTTTCATAATAAATACGACAATAAAATCTTCTACTTAATTAATATTATTAAATACACATGCCCTATGACATACTTTAGACAAAGCCTCTTATAAAAACGTTGGAAAAGGTTTTTTTTAACTGGAACGTTGGATATGAATTTGATGTATTTGTGTGTGTTTTTTTTGTGGTCGCAATATTTATAACATGTTATAATTTATGTAATCCATGAAGGTAAATAATTCAACCCACCTTAAATTTTATCTTGTGTATTTTCATGTTGATCTCGCTTTAGTTATGGTATGTGGTTTTTCTTTTTAACCATGTCGGTTTTAAAGTTCAAATCGAAATTGTTTCTTTAAGAGTGTAATGTACATTGTCATTGCATTCAACACTTGTTGGTTTAAAATAATTTCTTAGTACATATATAGTGTAAAAAATACACAACTCAACATATTTACTCTTTAAAAAATAAATCTTAAATTTTATATCATACAAACTGAATTATAAACCTTAAAATAAGGCTGATTTTTTTATTGCGGTGGCGGTCTCCAACGACCGTTTACCGGCCATCGCAATCCTAAACAACTATAGGTTTGGCTCTAAACGGGCTAATTTGGCCAGATATTCCCCTTTGGGGAATTATCTGGAAAAATACCTCCTTTGGGGAACATTTGAAAAAATACCCCCATTTAGCCCACATCAAGATAAATCGCGTTCTGCAATTAGCGATATCCAAAATTGCTTGCACAAGGCACGACTTTTGTCCGATGTAGATTATATTATCCCGTATTTATTTATTTTTAAAAAAAAATGAAGTCGCGGTCTATAGAACGCGACTTCCACGAGAATTTCAAACGACTCGTCGCGATAAGATGAAGTCGCGTTGTGTGCGCCGTGATTTCTGCATTAATAAATTGGAACGGTTGAAAAATTAATTACCGCGTTAGGGTTATGAAGAAGTTGCGCTCTGTAGAACACGATTTTTAAAGTCGCGTCTTGTAGGACGCGGTTTGCTTTGAATAATCGCACCCTAACCGACGTGATTTCCACTATAAATTGGTCCACACCCTCCCTTCTACCCCACACCAAAAAATTCACTCTCTCTCAAATCTACTTTCTTTCAATTTCTCGGTTGATTTTTCGTGTTTGATATAATGGCAGGATTGATAAGGTTGGATCTCAAGCACGTGTATGATTATCATCGGAGACATGTAAGTTTTATCTCGTTTTATTTTTTATTATATATTGTTATTTATACGTACATATTTTTTATATTTTTTATATAGTTTAATTTATACATACGCATTTATTTATTTTAGAATATGGAACGACGTCTGGAGGTTTCTTACAATCGGATGACGAGATTACCGGACGTGTTGATCGAACCGTACTTAGAGCGGGCCAGGTTTTTGCAGGCATCCAAAATTGTTAGAGGTGCAAAACTAGACGTTGATTTGGCTAACACTCTTTTAAAGAGGTGGAGGCCGGAGACACACACATTCCATCTTCCTTGCGGCGAGGTGACGATTACCCTTGAGGACGTGTCACATATCATGGGTTTGCCTGTTGATAGAGAGGCTATCACTAGTCTCGTTGTTGATTCTTGGGGTGGACCTATGTTTGAGTAGGCTAGGGGCTACGCCATAGCGTTTTTACGGCGGAAAAATACAATTAGTGTGGCTGCGGAATAATTTTGGTGATATATCCATTGACGCGAGTGAAAAAAATGAAGAAGGTTACAATAATTTTTTAGTGAATATTATTGAAATAATAATTTTTTTACATATGGTAATATATATATATATATTTCGTATTGTAGGCATATGCTCGTGCTTATATTTTACAGATGATCGACGGGGTATTGATGCCTGACAAAACTCGGGACAAGGTTCACACGATCTGGTTGCAGCATTTGCAGAACTTTGAAGATGCTGGTAAACTAAGCTGGGGATCCGCAGTTTTGGCCACTCTATTTAGGGAGCTGTGAAAGAACACCGATCCAAAATAGTATTCCATCAGATGTTGTTTGGTGTTGCTCCAGTCATAGGCGTGGTGGAGAATGTCGTTTTTACGCCCCCGAGCTTCTAGAGCCTACTCCATATGTTTTTCCGCTAGCTTGGAGGTAAGAAAATAGTTGTTAATTTTTTTAATATGTGTATTATTATAATTAATTAAAATTATCTTCTTATTTTGTAGGTGGACCGCTCGTTTAACTCATGTTGGTGTTGCGAAGGGCCTGGAGGTTATCAGACAGGATATTGAGAATTTTTCAAAAGATCAGATAACACTTTGGTGTATTTATATAAAATAAATTTTATATTTAACTATACGTATTTTCTTTTTCTTTTTTTAATATATGTATTATATATTGTACAGTTTTTATGGACGTCGTATGCGAATATGGAGTTACAGCACTGCATCCTGATATTTTCGGCCGAGACGAAGCTTGTTTGGACAGCCTCTGTACCAGTGCTATGCCACAGTTGGGTGGCATCCGACCGACCGCGTTCTACGGAAATTTGGTTGTTTCCAACGTATCCCAGCTGAGCCTCCAAATTTGGATGAGTTGCACAAACTCACTCGATAAGGGAAGCCTGAGGTAATAAATATTTATATACTTACCGCATTATTTTATTAATTCGAACGTAATTTATATCTAAAAAGAATAATAAATTTTTTGATTGTTCGATAGGTTGATTGGTCGGTGCACCACCACTCTTATATCACTCACTGGAGGGACATGCTGAATCACCGATGGCAACCCCGGAGTGAGTATCGTATGTTTGATACGATGGTGAGCGATGATTACGAGGACTGGTTTATGGCTAATGGGAAGCCGTTTATTTTGACTCGAAAGGAGGCAGCGGTCGTCTATCGACGTCAGCAACACAACCGCCCACGGTCTCAGCCTTCGAAGGGGAAGGGAGAACGGAACACCTCCGGCGGTGCGTCATCATCGATGAGAAGTCTTGGTCCTACCTCTGCAGCATCGCCACCGCCACCGCAACCATCAGATGCTACCCCACCACCGATGCAGCTACAGCTGACCCAAAGTCCAAGTCAAGGTTATTTAACGCCTTCTATGTCAGACCCATTTGCTCAATTTTCGGCGATGATGAGTGGTGCCTCAAGTTATTCTGCAGGCTATATGCCATACGTGCCCTTCATGTCGTTACCCCCGATGTCAGCCACATTTGGAACCGGGATTGTCCAACAAACGTCGACACAGTCAATTTTTTACCTTAGTGGGCCCGGTGGAACGAGCGGTACTGTAAAAGCTGGAACCGAGGATGGTGATGATGATGATGGAGGTGATGATGGTGACGACGCTCTCCCCCGACGCAATCTGGAGTGACATCGTCGTGCACCGTCTTGTGGTACCGGTGAACATAGGCACCATTAATTTTTTTGTTGTTGTTTATTTTATTTGGAAATATTGAACTTTATATTTATATTTTGTTTTTTAATTAGTATATATTTTAGTTTAATCATGATTTGTAGTTTATTTATTTAATTAGTATATGTTTTAAATTTGCGTGAACAAAAATAACAACAAATCACAATATCTGAAAAATCGGTTTGCAAATAAATTTTCCAGATATGTGGTTTGTTGGCATTAGTAGTTATAGTCGAAAACTTCAATCACTGCAATGTATATTTTTTCCTTCAAATGAGTGGTGTGGGATTCGCGTATTGATAGTGGAAAAGTAGCGTTCTGTACGGCGCGATTTACTTGACACGTCAGGAATTCTGGCAAAGTCGCATTTTGTACGACGCGATTTTCCTGACACGTCAAGAATCCTGGAAATTTTGCGTTTTTACGACGCGATTTTTCTGACACGTCAGGAATCCTGGAAAAGTCACGTTCTGTACGACGCGATTTTCATACCTGGTCTATATATGCCCTCCTTTACGGACCTTACTGGCAAACTCACACTTGTATTGTGAGTTGTGGGTATATGCAGTTGTAGTTGGATACCAGTTGTGGCGCGATGTCTGTACTGTGCGTTTGTTCAAGATGATTGAAAAATCACAATATTCGGAAACGCGTGGTGGGGTGCCACGAAAATGATCGGTACCACGAAATCACAATAGCTACAACTCTATTTGTCCTGTCCAGGGTTACAGCTTTTGGCGGGTGCCGATTACATTTGATAGCGCGGTTCAAAGCTTCTACCATTGTCGGTGTTTTTCGAAGCTATGTTTAGACCCTCGCATGTAGCGGTGTTGGTGACATATGTATCATGAAAGATGATGATTATCGTGTACTCACGAAATCCACGAAGCTTGAGGGCTCCAACAATTAAGACAAACTATTGCACCTCTCGTCGGCCATTTATCAACAGCAACGACACATCTCTCGTTGGCCATACAAATCGGACAAACTATTACACCTCTCGTTTATATCAATTCATATGTAAATTATTTGAGTTTGTATGTTTAGGGTGCAATTGACCGCGTGTTTAAGGGTACAATTGTTTTTAACATATAAAAAATAAAAATATAATTTACATATGTAATTCGTATGTAATATTTTATGTGTTTCAATGCATGTCTTCTATAAAGAACAATAATTTGAAAGACCACTGGTTCATTTATACCTCTATAAATAGACCCATTCGCTTCCTCAACAAACTCACTCTTTCCTTTCCTTTCATTATAATTCGCTCAAAATTTCTCTTAGTTTATTTTTTCATTCCAGTTCTATAATGGCTGCAAACGTAGATGATTTACCATCTATTGGGAGTCAGTCCTATGATGATGATGTCGATACTGACGGTGAACTACAAGTTGGGATGATATTCACTACAAAGAAAATGGCAGAGGATGTAATTAAAAACTACAACATACGCTGATCAGTTCGTTCGACAGTGAAGAAAATGATTGTGGATAACTATATCGCAGAATGTGTCGAAAAGGAAAACGGCTATAATTGGAGGATTCATGTTTCACAAACAAAGAGGCTAAACAACGTTTGGCAGATAACAAGATACGACGGACCTCATACATACCAGTTGTTTCAATGTAATTAACATGTAATACGTTTTGTTAATTACATATTTTGCAATAGTTAGCTGTTTGAAAATCGAAGCGGTTAGATGTAAAAAATAATATTGCGAAAATCATATTAACAAAAAGTACTACAAGATTGTTAATTGACTTAAGTAAAAAAAACATTAAATTACTAAGCCTACTTAAAATCTATTAAAACGAATCATTTTTGCCGCCCTCGTAGTCGGTACTTATGTCAGACGTTTAGTTCCTCAATTATTTGTTCCTTCTCCTATCGTCTCCTATAATTTCATGTAGATATCGTGTCCTCGTCTTCAAGCTTAAGTATTGTTGATGAACTGGAGTCGTCATCAAAGTTTATAGTAAGCTCGATGTTCTTACCCCCGGCACGTTTGTATGCCCGAAACATATTGCGCATATATTTTATGATTGGATAGTGTTAGCATGTAGTATTCTTCTAGGTCGGGCTCATTCATTGGCACTTTGACTTGCAAGGCTGAAATTTTGGAGCTTGTAGACTCCCTAACCCATGTTGAAATCAACTCAAACAATTCATCTCTTGTGATTTTCTCACTAGAAGAAGTGTAGAAGTAGGTTCCACGAAAGAAAACAATAGTAGTAAAATGCGCCATATTTTTTATTTGTAGTTTCGCAGCGGAATGTATGTAGAAATTGTTTGAGTGGTGTAAAAAGTTTTGTGACTCGTGCAGAATATATAGGGTAAGAAAGTCGCGTTTTATAGGATGCGATTTACGACATTATTCAAAGAAATCACATTTTACAGGACGCGATTTTGCCTGGCATGTTAGAAAATGCGTTTTATAGGACGCGGTTTTGCCTAACACACCAGTACCCCTAGAAAGGGTGGAAAAACTCGCGTTTTACAGGCATGTCGGTACATGTCAACTCAAACTTTCAGAGCATTTGAGCTTTAATAATCGTGTATATGGTTTGCTTGCTTGCAAAGGTGCTAAAATTGTCGTGTATATGGTGCTAAAATTGGCACGTTTTAACGAAGCTTTAAGGAACGTTAAAAATTTAAATAAAATTTACATATTATTCAGGACTCCGATAACATCACTACGATCAGAAAACATTACATATAGCTCAATCTCAAGGGCCCACCCTAAACAAAATTGTAAGTGAGATTCCACCATCATTTCCACATCAGCGTCGTCCATAATGTGGAATAATGAGTACGATAATGGTTCTAACGACGTCGACATTCGAAACTTCAATGGTTCCAGCTTTTTCTCAAGACTATGTGGAACATGTTTCTTCACTTCATTCATCAACTTCTTATATGATAAGTTGTATGGCAGCGGAAGCAATATAGTACTTGAGGACTAAAAAACGACGCCGAGAGATGCATCATCGATTATCTGCATCGTAGTATACCAAAGTTGTAATAGTTTCTCGTCTCGACATATTATATCGATCAAAGTCCTTACAAAGTAAATTCTAACCTTCAACGAACCAAATTTTTTGTGCTTTTGATGTAAATTTCATTCTGGTGTATATATATACGGAAGAAATTGCATTCTATTTGAGACGGATGGCCAAAGTCGTGTTCTATAAAACGTGAATTCTCTAAGGAATCAGAAAGCTGGCGAAACTCGCAATCTATAAAATGTGAGTTATCTGAGGAATAAGAAAGCTGGCAAAACTCGTGTTCTATAAAACGTGATTTTCCCTGACACGATGATACGTATACTGCAAAGTTGGCACAACTCGCGTTCTATAAAACACGACTTCTCCAGACACGTCAGGAATCTGCAAAGCTGACATAACTCCCGTTTTATACAACGCGAGTTACGCTTTGTCTCTACTCACACGTCACGTCACCTCTCATTTTCTTAAATAGGAGGATAATTTTTTTTACACCAACAAACATTTTTCTACCAAACGTTCAAAGCATTTCGTGTGCGAAGAAGAAACATTGCTTCGTTTTTCAGCAATGCCAAAAAAAGTTGATACTTTAGTTCACTACGATGGTGAGATGATACCTGATGCCGAAATCGGTGTCATATTCCAGTCCCCCAACAATGTTACACTACAGATTCCGATCGGAGTAACGTATGAAAGGCCGAAGCGAACGCTAAAGAGGAAGATTCCACATGCTTCCGGGAGGGAGTTACACTCAGTGAGGTATCGACTACCTTCGTCGATAGATCCACTTTATTTCACAATATTCGATGTGAAATACGACGAAGATGTGCAAATGATGATTGATACCCATACACAGTATTCAATGGGATGGCCTCTAAAGCTCTTTGTTACATTTTTTGAACGAAATGTCGGATTCCAAACCGTTATTCCAAATTGGATCCAAGCAAATCTTGACTTCGACCCAAATGCTAATAGTCCAACATCAAGTTTGCGACAAGGCTTCAACTTACTAAGTACAAGCAATGACCAGGCTTCATCGTCTTCTGACTTGAGGCCAAGGCATTCTTCCGTAGCCAGGATCGACATTTACCTAAATATGTCGTCAACCCAGCACTCAACGTACAATACATACAGTGCGGGTGTAGGTTCGTCATCATTTACTGGGCCATCCCACCTTGAAGAGTTTAACTCATTCGATCACTTCTCTTCTAGAAGTCACTCAACATATATCCTCAGTGACACAAACGTAGATGATTTCTCATACGGACGACACCCAACTTATATCCCCAGTCAGACAAACGTAGATGATTTCTCATACGGACGACACTCAACTTATATCCCAGGTGTAGGGTCGTCATCATCTATGGGACCGTCCTACCATGAAGAGTTTTACTAGTTTGACGACTTCTCTTCCGGACGTCACTCAACTTATATCCTCAGTGAAGCAAATGTAGTTGATTTCTCATCGATGGGGAGACATTCATGCGCTGCTGATGTCGACTAAGATATTGGACATAGGCCTCGTGATCGGGTTCCAGTTGTAGAACCTAACAGTGTACATGTTGCTGATGAATCAAAACTATACAATTTTGAAGGAGATAATTCTGATGAGGGAGCCTAGCCCCGAAGGTGACGAGATGGGTTTATTTCCAGAAGAACCATCAGACCTTGACGAGCTCGTGAATGTCGAGGATGATGCACCCAATGTTGCGGAGGATATTGCGGAGGAAGAACCTATGGATGTTGTTGCCTCGGGCAGTTTTACTGGAACTCGCATTGCCTTAGCGTATTACGATCCACCATCTCACTTCACAACAATGGATATGGAAGGATTCTACGCTACAAAATTTCTTAAATACCCACAGTTGGACTAGTTGAACGAACGTAATAATGGTGAACTGCATGTTGGGATGGTCTTCGGGACTAAAAAACTTGCGGAGGCTACCATCAAGCATTACAACATATGCAACTCAGTTAGGTCCACTGTGCGGAAAACTGAAGCTGACAAATATATTGTTGAATGCCCCCACGCGAATTCTAGATGTAAGTGGAGGGTCCGTGCATCACATTTGAAGAGGATGAACAACCTCTGGCAGATAACGAGATACGAATAATCCCATACATGCTCTGTGGGAAGCTTGAATCAATACCATCCTAATTGGACGTGCACGTGCTCTTTAATCATATCATTCCACTCGTGAAAGCAAATCCACGTGTATTTGTGCCGATATGTATAGCATCGATCCATTCTCATTACAAGTACACTGTTGATTACGATAAGGCGTGCTATGCAAGATATTGTGCCATCCAACAACTGTATGGGCAATGGGAGGAATCCTACAACGAGTTGCGAACGTGGATTAATTGTATGCAGAAATACAACCCGCGAACTGTTGTTGAACTTGAGATAGTGTCAAGATATGAAATGGATCGTGTCGTACCTAGGGAGCGCCAATTTTTCTGCTATTTTGGACATTTCCTCAATGCGTTAAAGCATTCTGCCACTGCAAGCCGATGCTGCAGATCGAAGGCAAATTCTTGTACGACAGATACACCCAGATCTTACTAGTGGCAGTTGCACAAGACGACAACAGAAAATGCATTCTGGTAGCGTTTTCCATTGTTAAAAAGGAAGATATCCCTTTGTGGACGTTTTTTCTTACCAACCTGCGGACCCATGTCTTACGCTGGGTCCTACGGGTAAGACCTGACGGTATATGTATTATTTCAGACAGAGGCGCAGGGATCTGGGATCAATCCAATGTTTGGGACAGTCTTGGGAACCTCCTTATATTCATCATCGGTACTGTCTACGGCACATTGGTGCAAATTACTACCAGAGGTACAAGAACAATGATGAGCGTATATGGTTCTTCGTATGGGTACGCCTTTCGCTCTCAAAATTACAAATTAAATTACCAATTATTATTAATTCTTGTTAATTATTCCGTATTTTTTTGAATAGGCAACGCACATCGAGTTGAGGTGGTTGATGAGCTGCTAGAAGAGTTGAAAGTTAGAAATCAATTTGGATATGACTATCTTCTTGATATCCCAAGGGAGAAATGGTTGCGATGCTATGATGTGGGTCGTCGATATGATCACATGACAACGAACTTGGCTGAGGTGATCAATTGTCTCTGAAGGGAATGAGTCATTTACCTATCACAGCAGTTGTGAAGGCAACATATTATCGACTGACTACCCTTTTTGCAACCCTCAAAAAACAAGCTATGAACTGGATGGCAGGTAGCCACAAGTTCCATCCAGATCTCCAACAAATATTTCAGATATATCGTGCGCAAGCAAACGCGATGGGTGCCACATGCTTCTCTCATCACCAACATAGGTTTACGGTTACTGAATTTTCACGACCATTTGAAGGAATTATGCACCAAAACTACGTTGTTAATCTACAAGAGCGAATATGTGATTACGGAGTCTTTTAGACATTCAAGTACCCCGTGTGCTCACGTCTTCGTTGCATGTGCATCTGTTCATCTCGACACAATGACACTCATTGATCATATATACAAACTTGAAAACATTTTCAAGGTATATCGATCCGAGTTTCCTCTGATCGGAAATGAGCGTTATCCTAATGTGGTTGAAAATGAACCTAAGATTCGGCCAAATGAATCTCTGCAACGCAACAAAAAAAGGTCGCCCAAAGTCAAGTAGGATTCATTGTGCCGAGGATATGGTTCCTCGAGAACGGACCTGCCAACCTAAGTTGTGTGAAAATTGTAGGAACCCTAGACTCGACATCAGAAAATGTCCTTTTAGGACCCACCCTCGAATAAACTAATTGTAATTGCAACTCTAATGTTGTAATCCTAAATAGCATGTGTTCCCATACTATTGTAAACATGTGTTCTCGTACTACCACGTGAAAGTTATATAACAAAAAAACTCACGACCATACACTAAAATAACAAAATCGACTAAAACATGAATATCGACTCATGTTTCCATTTTCTTAATGCAAAGGAATATATCAAGATAGCATTTTAACACAATTTCTACACTCTTTAGGATGTTTTTTACGCGTCAATTTCTGCACCATTGTAAACATTTGTTCCCGTACTACGAAGTGAAAGTTAAAAACAAAACAAAATTTGTGAAATTCCCACGCAAATCAACCATAAACAACCCTACCGACCCATGTTTCCATTTTCTTCAATCAAAAAAACATGGCAAGGTAGCGTTTTTAACGCGATTTAAACATCGTTTCGGATGCTTTATATACATCGATTTTTACACCGTTTTGAAGAGAAGAATCACTACTATGAGGTAAAAGATTAAAATCATGAAAAATTATCCCACAATACCATGCAAATTAACCCTAAACAACCCTATCCAGCATTGTTTAAACAACAAATTTACACAAAAGTCGCGTTCTGCAGAACGCGACTTCCGCAGATTACTCGATAAATTCACGACGAGTCGTTTAATATTCTCGTGGAAGTCGCGTCCTATAGACCGCGACTTCAATTTATTTTTTTTAAATAAATAAATATTGAATAATATAATTCACATTGGACAAAAGTCGCGCCTTGTACAACGCGATTTTGGATATCGCTCATTGCAAAACGCGATTTACCTTCACGTGGGCCAAATAAAAGGTATTTTTCCAAATATTCTCTAAAAGGATATTTTTTCAGATAATTCCCCAAAGGGAATATCTAGCCAATTTATCCATCTTAACTAGGGGTGTGAAAAACTGACCCGACCTGGTAACTTGCCTGAAACCCGAATTTGACCTGTAACTGTAGAAAACGAACCCGAACTGCACCCGACCGAAGTGAACCCGAACCCGAAATTGACCTGTTACTGTAGTAACCGAACCCGACCTGCACCCGACCGAAACGAACCCGAACCCGAGACTAACCTGCCAGATAACCGATTTAACCCGACCTGTTTGGACCCGACCTGAAATGAACCCGACCTGTTTTGAACCCGACCTGTTTTGAACCTGAACTGTTCTTGACCTGAACTGTTCTTGACCTGAACTGTTCTTGACCTGAACTGTTATTGACCTGAACTGTTATTGACCTGAACTGATATTGACCTGAACTGATATTAACCTGAACTAATACTATTATTTGATTTGCTAATAATGATAATTATCTGACATTTAAAGAAGTTATATTTAATGAATATAAAATAATGTCAAGTATTGAAAAATTATAAAATTAATAATAGTTTCAAGTATTAATAAATTAACTAACTTAACTTTAATTAAAAGATAAATTAAATTAATAATAATTCTAAGTATTAATAAATTGTATTTCTAATTAACTTGACTATTATTTTAAAATAACTTCAAAGATAAACTATTATACTTAATTAACTTAAGTGGAATAAATAACCATTATTAAATTAAAATTTTATACTTAATAAAATTAAGTTAAATGAGTAAAAATTATTAAATTAAATCTATATTCTTAATTAAAATAAGATGACTTAAATTTTTTATTATAGGAATAAATTAATGCTAAATAATTAACTTGCATTCATTTTAATTGAAGTTAAGTTAGTTATTAAATTAACTTAACTTAAGATTAAAAATAAATTTAATTAACTTGCATTCATTTTAAGTTAAGTTAGTTATTAAATTAACTTAACTTGCTTTCTAATAAACTACTTAATCTACTTAAGTTGAATGAATAACCATTATGAAATAATTTTTTTATACTTAACTAAAATTAGTTTAAAGTTATTAAACTAAATCTGTATACTAAATTAATATAAGATAACGAAATTTTTTAATTAATATTACATACTTAATTGACTTAGTAAAAAACTGGTCAACAATTCAAATCTGGTCAATGGGTCAAAGAGTCAAAGGTCCAATCAAGTATCGGGTCAAACTTAGTCAAAAGTCAACATAATAAATTCGGTCAACTTTCGGGTCGGTCAAACGGGTCAAGGTTCGGTCCAGTTCACACGGTTCAGATCAAGCCGGTCGAGTATGCTGAAGCAAGGGATATCCAGACTAGTTTAAAGTACGATTAGAAAAGACTTGGTTCAGATGGTGCAGAGCTCGACTTTCATTACACAACCTCCTGATGTATATATATATATATATATATATATATGACTGGTAATATTAAAACAATAACAGTAATGAAGCCTATACACATATAACAAGGATATATATGTATATATGTTGGAACCCATATTTGATAGAAACATGTGTAATGGTTTCCGGTGGTGGTGCTAGGGAGAAGTCGAATGGTTCTCCTTTGTTACAATGGCCGATGTTGAACAAATAAGGGACGCGTTTCGGTCAGACGGCGAGGGGAAAACGAAAGGTGGCGGTGGCAATCTGAACGAACGGTGTTGCCGACCTCGTCGGAGCTTAAACGGAAAACAAAGGGTGAGAGGTTTATTTTGAGTGATGAAAAACGGGGGAGAGGGGTAAGGGGTGAGTGCGGCTGCTGATAGAAACAATAATGGGAGATGAATGGGATGATTTAGGGTGAAAACAAAAGTCAAATACCCTAAATAAGGGATAAATCGCAAAAGAAGGGTCTAAAGATTTACCCATGTCACAAAAAGATTCTCATATCTTCCGATTTATACAAATAAGTCACAAAAATTCTGATTTATCTCAATATAGCCCTCAATTTACAATTAAGGCTTGATTCTAAAATGCCCAAATATTAGGGTTTCTGATTTAGAGATTTTAAAATTAGGGTTTTTAAATTAGGGTAATTTTTGGGGTGTTACAGGTTTAGAATATTACTTATGCTTTAGGGTTTAATGCTTAGGGTTTAGAATAAGACATTAGGGGTTTAAACCCTAACCAAACCCTAATATTTAATCAATGAACCATAGTCCCTAATCCTAAACCCTAAACAATAACCACTGCCCTCTAAACCATAAAACCCTAATACTATAGCTAATAACTCATAGTCCGTAATCCTAGATCGAGGGTTTAGTGGTTAGGGTTAATTACTTATGCTTTAGGGTTTAATGCTTAGGGTTTAGAATTAGACATTATGGGTTTAAACCTTAAACCCTAATATTTAATCAATGAACCATAGTCCATAACCCTAAACCCTAAACAATAACCACTACCCTCTAAACCATAAAACCCTAATATTTAATCTATAGTTCATTGTCTGTAATCCTAGATCGAGGGTTTAGTGGTTAGGGTTAATTACTTATGCTTTAGGGTTTAATGCTTAGGGTTTAGAAATAGACATTAGGGGTTTAAACCCTAAACCCTAATATTTAATCAATGAACCATAGTCCATAATCCTAAACCCTATACATTTAATTACAAATAATAATAATAATAATAATAATAATAATAATAATAATAATAATAATAATAATAATAATAATAATAATAATAATCATAAAACTAATAATAATAATAAGCATAGTAAATATATAATAATAATAATAATTGTCTTTAAGTAAATAATAATAATAATAATAATAATAATAATAATAATAATAATAATAATAATAATAATAATAATAATAATATTACTAATAATAATAATAATAATAATAATAACTAATAATAATAAAAATAAAAATAAAAACTAATAATAATAATAAGCATAGTAAATATATAATAATAATAATAATAATAATAATTGTATTTAAGTATATAATAATAATAATAAACCCTAAACCCTAACCGCGCTAAAACCTAAACGCTAAACACAGACACTAAAAACAAAAACCATAATCCATCAATATATATATATTACATGTACGTATGTACGTATCATTTTATGAACAGTAAACCCTAAACCCTAAACTCTAAAACTTAAAAACCATAATCCATCAATATATATATATATAATACATGTAGATATGTTTGTATTAATTTAAGATCAATAAACCCTAAACCCTAAACCCTAAACGCTAAACCCTAAAAACCATAATCCATCAATATATATATAATTAATGTAGGCATGTTTGTATTTATTTAAGATCAGTAAACCCTAAACCCTAAACCCTAAAAACCATAATCCATCAATATATATATAATACATGTAGGTATGTTTATATTAATTTAAGATCAGTAAACCCTAAACCCTAAACCCTAAACCCTGAACTCTAAAAACCATAATCCATCAATATATATATAATTAATGTAGGCATGTTTGTATTAATTTAAGATCCCTAAACCCTAAACCCCAAACCCCAAACCCTAAACCCTAAACCTTAAAATCATGATCCATCAATATATATATAATTAATGTAGGCATGTTTGTATTAATTTAAGATCAGTAAACCCTAAACTCCAAACCCCAAACCCTAAACCCCAAACCCTAAACCCTAGACCCTAAACCCTAAAAATAAATCCAATAGTCCTAACTGTATATATATATCACATATATGTAATCCCCTAACCCTAAACCCTAAACCCTAAACCATAAAAATAAAAATCATAATCCGTCAATATATATAATACACATAACACAATAAACCATAAACCCGAAGGAACCCGACCTGAAATGAACCCGACCTGAAACGAAACCGACCTGAAATGAACCCGACCTGAAACGAAACCGACCTGAAACGAACCCGGCCTGAAACGAAACCGACCTGAAATGAACCCGACCTGAAACGAAACCGACCTGAAACGAACCCGACCTGAAACGAAACCGACCTGAAACGAACCTGACCTGAAACGAAACCGACATGAAATCAGCCTGTCAATTAACCGTTTTGACCCGACCTGAAATGAACCCGGCCCGAAATGAACCCGACCCGAAATGAACCCGACCTGAATTGAACCCGACCTGAAATGAATCCGACCCGAAATGAACCCGAACCCGAACCGAATCGAGTCAAAACAAAAAATGACCCGAAATGACTTGTAACCGATTTGACCCGACCTGACAGAGCCCGACCTGAAACCCAACTGTTGACCTGTTTTTACATCCCTAGTTTGTCCACTTATTTTAACGCCTAAACAAACTTTTTCGAAACATTCAAATTTTCCAACTTTTAACCAACTGCCATTTGCCCCCTCGGACAAAGAGTTTCTAAACCTTAATCATTATATGCAAAACTCCCCCTTTCTACTTCCTAGTTTCTCCGTTTATAAAGCGGGGCTTTCATTGTAAATGCTCCGTAACTTCCTACAAATCTCGAAGAAGCTGAAAGTGGAAGACAAAATAGATGACGCAACAACAAATAGGAGAACAGCGCGTGGGACCCAAGCAGAAACCATTACAAAATGAAACCCCACTCCACTCCTGTCCTAAACCAAAACCATTCCCTTCCATATTTATATTAATTAAAGCCAGATGAAATCGCAGCCCTTGGATCAACACCACTTAAGTCCTAAGGCAAAGAATCTTGTTTTGTTTTTCCAACATGTACAGTACAGTATCGTTTCATAATTATACATAGGATTGACTTTATGAACAAGCTTCTTCCCAAACAGCAAATACAAATTTGCCTTTGGGTTTCAACTTTGTATCCCAACTCCAAAACAAAGTGATCGGTTTAGCATAAACCAGTGATGGATCAGACGGCTGATACTGCTGAAACCATATACGTTGCAGTAGGGAAAACAGTAGAAGAAAGCAAGCACACTCTGTCATGGGCATTGCACAATCTTTCTCCCACAAGGATTTGCATTCTCCATGTTCACCAGCCTGCTAGTTTCATCATCTTGAGTAAGCTCTCCAATTGGGTGTTTTTTACTTCTTTGAAATATGTCAAAGTTTTGATTTATTTTTTCTTTCTTGCTTCTGTTTCTGGTGTTTTAGATCGAATGAGTTTTATAGCAAGCAGGCTTCAACCCCAGGAATATGGGAAAAAGATTTTGGATAGGATCATGGATGAATACCTTCTTATATGTAGCCAAAAAAGTGTAAAGATTTCTTCTTCTTCTTCTTCTTTTCCCCAGAAAATTGCAAGAAAACTATTTTTCTACTGATATTGCCTATTGGCCTTTGTTGTGTGTTTTTGAAGGTGCAAGCGACAAAGTTGAATATCGAGATGGAAGATGCTGCAAAGGGGATTGTTGAGCTGCTCCATGATCACAACATCAAAAAACTTGTCATGGGAGCAGCAGCTAACCAGCATTTTTCAGAGTACAATTTGAAACCTCTTGTTTTACAACTGTGCTAATCCCCAAATATGACCTTAATCCATGGCTTAATTGATTAGCTAAACTGTCTAGGTTGCCTCCTAAATTGACATTTTACTTTTTGCTGAGCTTGCTCTCTTTGGCTGCCTTAACATTGCAGGGGAATGAGTGATCTCAAGTCTGAAAAAGCTCAATATGTGGAGCTACATGCGCCACCTTCATGCAAAATTTGGTTTATTTGCGCGGGGCAACTCGTCCGTACGAGGTTCACAGATCGCTGATAGTCTTCTTCTTTTCTTTATTCTGTTCCGAAGTTTCCGCATACTCATTTAACTGCTACATGTAGGTCACTTGTTGATACTGGAAAATCACACCTGAGTAACCATTCTTCGAGTTCTAGTTATTCGACTTTCTCAAGCATAGCGGCTAGCAATTCAGATCTATCCGTGTCTGACACACCGGGGGATAGTCCGGACTGGCTTGACTTCCATGTAAGCTTACATCAATGGACCAAATACATACATCAAGCATGTGGTCAATTAGAAGTTCAAGTTATCCATTTGTTAATATCTTTAAGCTTGTGAATGTAAAAATGAAATCCAGTCTTTGCACATTTAAACCATTTGCTGATTGTGTTGATGGTTTGTGTGTTTTCACAGGAAGGAAGCAGTGATGATAAACTCTTTGATAAACTCGAACAAGCTCTATTGACTGCTGAGAAATCAAAACAAGAGGCGTTGGACGAGTTGGATAGGCGTATGAAAGCCGATAGGGATGCTCTCAATGCTGTACTACGCCAAGTAATGCCCCCTTTCTTTATTTTGCTGTCTTATCCTCTCTTTTTGTGTGTATATATCTGCCTTAAACTTGTAGAATTATAGTTACATAATTGTTGTAAGGAAACATGTTTCTACTGATTTTGAACAGCCTTTTTGGAGTTCAAGATTAAGAGTTCAACGTCTTGCTTCCATCAACATTGTCCAAATTTTGTTGTCTTCATTAAAAAGAATCTAATGATTTCTCTACTTAGACTGCACTAATCTTTGTAGGGACAATGGATGAAATTAAGTAAACATTTCATGTTACTGCTTATTCCGTTTATTTTGACGGATATCTACGGTATCAAGTTTGGCTCGAAGTTCCAAATATCCGGTTTCCACCCAAGGATTTGGTGTTTTCATGGCATCTATAGCAATCCAAACTGATAGGCTTTAAACCTGCTTTCTATGATCCCGCAACTCTATAATGATGGCCATTGTTAACTTGTAGGCAAGTGAAATGAAAAGCTCATACATTGGAGAGTTAAGACGCTGCAAGGAAACCGAAGCAACACTACGAAAACAGGACGAGGAACTTGAACAGATCAAGCAGCAGAGAGATGAAGCACGAAAAATTGCCAGAACTCAAAAGTTGTTACTGGAAAATCAAGGTGCCAACTCTGATCATGTTAAAGTATTGGAAACTAAGGTCTCATCAGCAATGGAGCAGTTAAAGATATGCCAGAGAGAACGAGACGAGTTGCAGATAAAGCTTGAAAATGCTTGCAAGCTAATTGAAGATCATTGTACAAAACAGGAGGAAGATACTTCAAGTGCGCATATGCAGCAATTCTTCTCGGAATTCTCTGTGACCGAAATTCATAATGCAACTGAGGATTTCGACCCTTCCTTTAAGATTGCAGAAGGAGCATATGGGAGCATTTATAAATGTACCCTTCGTCACACCGAAGTGGCTATAAAAGTGCTCCATCAAACTAGCTTACAAGGGCCCTTGGAATTTCAGCGGGAGGTAATATACTACCATCTGAATTATTGCTTTTAGATTTCAAAATTTTGAAGGCAAAACTTTCAACCATAATACAACTGAAACTTCTAAGTTATTCTCTATGTATACACTTATTTTCAGGTTGATATTTTGAGTAAGCTTAGGCATCCAAACCTGGTCACACTAATTGGTGTCTGCCCAGAAATATGGGCTTTGATCTATGAATATCTTCCTAATGGAAGCCTCGAAGATCGTTTGAGCCGCAAGGATAATACTCCCCCATTGTCATGGCAAACTCGGATACATATTGCTACTGAGATATGTTCTGCTCTTATCTTCCTACATTCCAGTAAGCCTCAAAGTCAAAGGTTAGTTCATGGCAACTTAAAACCAGGGAATATACTCCTTGATACAAACTTTGGCTGCAAACTTAGTGACTTCGGAGTCTGCCATGCGCTCTCTTCTCTCGAGAATTCAAGTGATACGACTGATATAAGCCGCAGATTTCCTTACCTGGATCCTCAGTTTCATAGCTCAAGAACATTGACTCCTAGTTCTGATATCTACCCATTTGGTATCATATTACTACAGTTGATTACTGGGAAACCACCCTTGCATTTAGCAGAGAAAGTCCAATCTGCATTAAATGGACAATATCTTAATGATCTATTGGATCCTTCAGCTGGAGGCTGGCCTTATGTGCAAGCTGAGCAGTTGACCCGCTGGGCTTTGAGATGCTGTGATCCTAACCGAAGCCGTCGACCAGACCTTGCTTCAGAGGTTTACAAGGAGGTTCTTGAACCGATTAGAAATTCTATTGGACCCTTAACCACATTCCATGCAGGGTCTGATGAGCATCATCAGCCTCCTCATTATTTCATTTGCCCCATTTCACAGGTTAGCTTCCATCTTTACGAATCTCACATTAATCGGAACTAAAGTATCAATTATCTCGATGTTTCCACAATCACATGTTCGAAGTTAATACCAAGCATCAGTTAACGATTGCAATTCCATGTATGACTGATTTGGTTTTGTTTGCAGGAAGTGATGACAAACCCACATGTAGCAGCCGATGGATACACATACGAATTAGGAGAGTTGCGGAGATGGCTGGATAGCGGTCACAATACCTCTCCGGTGATCGGCAATCAGCTCACTCATCGCACCCTAATTCCTAACCATGCGCTCCGTTCAGCAATCTTGGAGTGGCGACATCAGCAGCAACACCATTAACGTTGTATAGTAAGTACCTGTTCCTCGGTAATTTGACGGGCAACCCCGAGACCATCTAAATCTGATTAGTTTCCTAAGTATTCCCCGAGGCCTATGTTGTATGTTTCGAATTTCTTTCTTTTTAGTATCCTTGTAAGTTGCTGAGCGAAAGGGGAAGAAATCATCTTTGTAAGTTGGAACTTTCATGTCGTTGCCTGTTTATATGTATGGATGGGATATTTCCTTGTATATGTAAATTAAATTATATTTATATCGAGTATATTTCCTAGTTTTATACATGTTTAAATAGAGAAACCAACCACTGCATTCTTTTTAACTTAAATTCACGTGTAATTGCATTGCACATTCTGCATTTTTGCTCTTCAAGAAAAGTTCTCTCTGTGATGACAACACAGCATAAGGATAAGTGCAGAAAAACTCAATATTATAACGATTATGTTGCAAAGAGGTTCGTGGAACTGATCCATCGGCACGATACAAGGTAAAACTTCTATGAAATTAGCTGTGAAGTAGCTTAAAACTAGTATGAAACTGGTTAATTTCTAAACGTGTTGTAATAACTATACTGCAAATATTACATGCTTCTCTACAACCTAAAAGGGTAAAAAAGTTTATCAACTGGTTCTTTACTTTAAGCCAAAATCCGGCACACATTTGAGGTACTTATTGTTCAAGGTTTATTACCATTAGTCTTTTTGTTCCAAGGGCTGAAGTTGGACATGCGGACAAGGCCTTTCCGGTTCTCCTCGTGTCCAGAGAGTCTTGAGATCACCTCTCTTCTTCCCCAATGTAATGAAGGTCCCTGCATCCCAAACAAGAGATGCTTGGTAAAGACAAATAAAGTGGAAGATAACATTTCATCTGGGGTTTATGAGGATGGCAATGTATGTTACTGCAACTGCCCCACTTTCGATCTCATTGCTACTTACCGAGTGTGAAAGGAACGATGTAAAGCAAAGCAGGTTGGCCGTGTCCATCCATCATGTTTAAGGCCACATATGTGACCAGAAGACCTGTGGAATTATTTTAAACAAATATAGAATTAATGAGTAGATGGTCTTTATGTTGCAAGATAGGCAATGAAAAAAACCGCTAAAAGATATATTCCTATTACATTTTTGGGGAAGGGTAAAGTGGTGCAATATCATTTTCTTCCCCTTAACAGTAAGAGCCCAAGCCTCATTGGTTTGAGACTATAAACAAAGTAAAATTCAAGTTTGAGACTCAACAATTTTTCATACCTAAACCGTAAGCAGTCATTGCCCATATAAAGTACCCTGCTCGAAGAGGCGTTTTTGTCAGCCAATCATACCTACAAAAAAACATTAACATGATTAGTCAATGAACGCTAAACAGACCGAACATAAGAAACCAATCTCATTGTTGGAATAAATCAGTATACCATAACATATCAATAGAATACTCTCAAAACAAACAGAACCAAATACTTCAAGTTTAAATTATGCTGCAAGTTGAGTTTGACTAATGGGCAAGTTCATAAGCCACGGTAACATAATTTATGGACTTAATGATGTAAACATTGTACATGTGACCTATTAACAAACTACAATCAGCATGTTCTGGTCTCATGGCTATAAGGTCTTACACCATACACTTTAGCAAATATAACAAAGTCTAAGATTAATTGATAGATCCCGTGGAAAGATGGTAGCCATTCAAACCTTAGTGAAAATGCCACAAGCAATCCAGGTAAGATTATGTCTCCAAATCCAATAACACTGTAGCCACCCCAAGGATCATACATCCGGGGAATTTTTAGTAGCATTGGTATGCCATCCTCTCCACTTCTATCACCACGAGCAACCTATAATAGAAGGAAATAAAAATAAAAATATCATTCCCTCAACAGTCCAAAAGGTTTACAGGTTCATAATTCAATGGTGAAGAGATAATATTTATAATCACTTACCACTATCATCACACTCTCATGAAACCACCATTTGGAGACAAACACCCAGAAGATATCATACAAGAAAGCACAACCCAGAAGAACTGTTCCAACCTGATTCAACACAATTCACCACTAAAGAGCATAAAAAATTCCAGTCCTTCAATTACTCTCGTATGTAAACTAGCTACATGCATAAATTATCCTTTATGTACAGAAGCATGGAGAAAATAAGACATACAATAGCAAAACACTCACAAGTCTTTAAACACTCACCTTGAGATTTGGCACACGAACAATCTGAAGGACTGTGATTATAAGTGCAATACCCTGATTGAGAGACAAAAAAGAGGAGGTTCATATATCACCACTTTACCATGATAAGAATGTAATAAGACTAATTTCCAAGCATATTAATTTTCAATGAGAGCAAGATGTCACTACTCACTACAAGCAAATGGACACATCGGATACATATAATCATCTGAAGAAATTCAGTAACCAAGTAAAGTAACAATAACATAAGAACTAGAAATGTTGTCTTACAAGAATATCTTGACCTATCCAGGCAAAGGAGATATTACGGTACACTGCCCAAACTACAGCAAATGTTATGCAGAAGGGACAAACAGCCAATGTCAGATGCGAAACAGCTCCAAAGAAGGGTACTTTAATAAATGATTCTGCAAAGCCTTTAAAACACCTGAAGCTGAAGACATTTAGCTGTCAGTGTTGTATGATTTATATCTTGTTTCTTAAAAAAAAAACACATGTATCCTACGAATAGTGCTGGGTTTTTTTTAAATAGAGATGCAGTTGCTGAATTCATTTTACACATATTTCAGAGAAAGACTTTGGTCTATGTTTGATTACAGTCGCATGGAAGTAGAACAATCAAGAAGGTACACATCCATAGAAAAGCAATGGCAGAGGAATAAGCATACCATGATAATAAAGCGACCAAGCACGTTTGCAGGCCCTGGAAGCATAAAAGGATATCAAGGATCAGCATTCATCTCGAAAGAGTCTGCCCCTACCCTAACCACAACCCTCTGTCCTTTCTATAAGGTCTTATGAAAAGTGAATGTCCGAAAAAGTAACATCGAATACAAATGTGGCATCTCATAAAGTGAAGTTTACATACAGACATATTTATTCAACATATGTTTTCATTAAAAATAAACATTACACAAGCAGTCATGGGTTCTCACTAAAGTTAGATTTTTTCTATTGTTTCTAGCACAAAGATCGCATGATTATTGTCTTCAATATTGACAAATTATATTGAGAACCATGAAACTATTTTAGTAGGTAATATATCCTTTAGATAAGTTATATTAAGCTGGAAGCATTGTGAGCACTGCATCTCACACATCCAAGATTATAGACATGTTGTCTAAAATCTTAGCCTCAGTAAGAACCTAATGGAATAGACCTGACTGTCCAAAGTAATGATGACACAGACAAATGCTGATACTCAATAAGGAACAAGGTGTAGCATGTCCCTGCAGTTGCAAGGTGCTTGACATTCATAAGATGTGCATGTGCAAAAACATTGCAGCTTCCAATAAAAGGATTTCGTAAATCATAATCATTAGTCATATTAAGGACATTCAGATAACAACAAATAGAATAAAAAATGACCCTTCAATATGATAAGCCTTGGCTAGAACTTTAGGCAGGATTCTCAAAAGAACAAATCAAAAACAGGAAGAGAAGCAAATAAAAGAAAACTAACATCATCATTAAATCTTAAAACTGCTTGCAAAAATATCGAGAACTGAGAAAGATAATATGAAGTTCTTCAGAAGTAACTTGAGAACTACAATAACAAGACAGAGGAAATAAGCCACACTGATCTAAGCATACAAATATATGAAGACAAGCGCACCTCTACTCCACCAATGCAAAAGAGAACCACCAGAACCTCAATAAACCAGAATGACATAAGCTTGTAAAGCATGACCAAGAAACATGAAGCAACCACAACAAAGAGAATTGCTGACTTTGTATTTATGTCAACAAAACCACTAGAGCCTGAACCTCCAACTTGTAGTACTTCTTCTGATGCATCCTGTGCAAACAACATCAAACAAGATATTATTATGGTGAATGATATAATTGAAAAATATGTTGCTATATGTTTGCTAACATATATACTTGAACTGAATTTAACTAAGAAAGAATAGAATTTGCTCTTAAAGGGTATAAAGTTACCTTTAGCAGCTTGTCCTGCTCAATAGCAACTTCTCTAGCAGTACAAGCAGACCAATAAGAAGCACACAAAATGGTACCAACAGCCATTAGCCACAAAAACACTTCAGCAATATCAACGGCTGGACGCTTTGGAGAGTAAAGTGCAACAGAAACTACATAAAGATCAAAAAGTGCAGAAAATTTAAAATCCATTCTGACATGATACCATATGAGGTATTATCAAGCAAAGAAAAACATAAGAAAGGGAGTACTTCTCCATAACAACAAAGAGGCAGTGCCAACTGTAACACTGGTGTAAAAGAAGCCTGGAAAGTCATACCCATGGTGTTGTTATTTATAAATTTCTCCAAACGCGAACCAGCATCCTGAGGTAGCATAAGGGCTGGTATTTTTATATCTACATCGGCATCAGATTCACAAACCATCTTGAAGAGTTCTGTAGAATAAGATTAAAAATTCACTACTTAGAAAGCACAAATAAGGGTTGGACTCTTGACGACTGCTCATAACAGTAATTAGCAATTACATTGAATTTTATCATCTTTAATGTAACATCACCCATCTTTGTAAAGGTAAATTGATTAAGAATCTGATGATACCATAATTATAGCTCAAATAAGCCCCAAAGACTGAAAATGATTATATCTAAAAAGCAATTTTGAGAACTTGAACAGATAGAATGCAACAAATTTTAGATGCATATCATGAGAAGAAAAAGAAATCTTATGATTAATTTTCCAATCACAGTTGATGTAGAATTATCATTTTTCATAATGATGGCTAGAGATGAAAAATGAAAAGATATTATAAACCAAAATGTATGTCCACAAAATTTCTTCAACTTTCTGTTTTGAAGAACAAATCTTATCATTAAATATTTATTGTGCACAGAAAATCTTCTTCTGTTTTTGGGTTCACAAAGGACCCAAGATACCTGTTTGGTTGTTTATTATGAGGATGGCAGAAGCACCAGCTTCTTCAGCAACATTTGCCTTCTTTGTGAAACTACAATTACCTCGATGCACCAGAATAACCTCCCCTGTAAGCTACCAACAGAGAAGATATTCAAGATTACTAACAAGGAACAAGTTTAAGGGAAACTGATCAGATGGAAGCACATGCCTGTCAGAAAGAATATATCTAAGAGTCAAATTGGATGGATACATTGTAAAAAAGATCAGAATTTGGAAACCTGATTCCTAGGTTTGGTGCAACAATCAGGAGGATCTGCAAGTGCAAGCCTGGTATGGTTTGCATGTTTTTCTTTTGACTCCAAAGTTGGTCCGAAACGAGCACCAACACCAACATATTCATTGTCTTCTATACCATTAATCCATGTTGGGACTTTTACCTATAAAACATATCGGATCAAATCTAATATGTAAAGCAGTAAAGGCCATATTCATCACTTTGAGTTGAAACAAAGACAGAAAGATTGCAATATACAATCCCCATATCTAACTAAATATTCAAAGGGCAGCAACAAATAAGAAAATCTATTTTTTAAGTTCAAAACTAAGAAATATAATGAGGAAAAAGAAAAGGCCAGATTGTTTTCAGCAATTTACTAACTTTTTTTGTAATCTATGTTCAAGTTGCAAATATTTCAAGGATTAAATGCATTAAAATAAAGAGAGATTGTCTTGGGAAAGATTAAGGCTTCCTCTGGCTGCTAGGAAATGCCTAAAGTATTCCAACATACCAATACTATGGCAAAAGAGTAATACTGAGCAAGGCCCGAAGTAACTACTTAGCTTAGCTTAACCGAGCTTTTTTTGTCATTCCAGAAAAAAAAAAACAGAAAAAAAAAAATTGACACCATTTCCCCCAGCAATCAAACAAGAACTATAAGACAAAGTCAAATTTTGAAGCAAACAAATCCTAAAATGGGTCAATTAAACTAATAACCGATACAAAACATCTTAATCAAACATCAAGCACAAAAGCAAAAGTCAAGATTTCATCATTCATCCATTTTCACAAAAGCCAAACAGACCCCAAGGGGAAAAAATAAAGAAGAAGCAAAGTTGAGGGATTTTTGTAAGAATACCAGAACAAAATTATTAGCACAACCAGGCCTCTTTGGAGCAACGTCGTCTTGATGAACAATGTCCCCAGCTAAACCCAAACCAGCACTCGAAACTACAACTAAAAGTAGCATAAATAATCCCCAATTTGTTTCCATATTTGGGAATAATTAGCTTAAAGAGGCTCTAGGGTTTTCTTTTCCTAATTTCTTTCTTCAAAGTGAACAAATACAAAGGAAAAAAAAGGAATAAGAATGTGAAGGGAGATGGAAAGAGTGGGAAAAGAAGAGGAAAAATAAGAAATCACCTTCTTTTTTGGACTTTGTCGTTTTAAAGTTTCGGAACATTGAAATGAAGGAAAACGCCGTGTGATAACAGCTCACACCTCTGGCTGCATTTGCGTGCTTCACGCTCTTGCTCGGCGTCTGCATGTCACGCTCTAGCTTCATTTTTTGATAAATATATATATTTTTTGTATTAATATATAATTTGGTTTTTTTATATTTTTAATTAATTTGAATCAATAAACTAAGCCTATTCTTTTTTAATAAAAAAAGAATCAATAAACTAAGTTTAGATATTGATTTGAAAAAAAATAAAGTCCATGTATTTAATTGGACCAACAAAAACTTTAGATACCAAATTAAACATTAAAAATCAAATTCAGGTGTTGATATGTATATTTATCTTTTTTAATAAAGTTATAGTAATAAATCAGTTATTATTAATCTTATTCAAATTAGAGTATTGTTATTATAATATTTTAAAAAATATATTTAAATATGCTTAAGTGTATAATTTCAAGTATTGTATAAAAAAATATTAATTATTCTCAAGCCAAACCTTTGCTAAATTCTTATTCTTATTATAATTATCATTTATTCATGAGTTCAATTATTACTTCAAGTGAGTTTTGATCGTTGCCTATTAAAATTGACAGCAAAAGATTTCCAACTTTAACTTATTTAAAAAAAAGTTTATTGTATAAAAAACATATTTTAAAAATCTTGAGTTAAATCGTTTTAAAACATATATTTTATAAAATATTAGTTATAATCTTTTTATTTAAAATAATTATCGCCAGAATTTAAAATGTTTAACCATCAAACGTCAATAAAATGACGAATTTTGATGCGGCGAATAAAATACTTTATATCTTTTTACCTTTAACATTTATAAGTTGAAATTTTCATGTTCTATAAAAATCATAAAAATGGTTTGAAAAATATTAGAGAAAATTTAGTGTAGTAGTATGAGGTGTTAAGTCTCTTAAGCAATATTAAGAATCGAATTTTAGTGTTGTGAATAAAATAATTTCGGTTGAAAGCAATGACGGATTTAGGAATTAAAATCAAGAGGGCAAAGTATATTTAACCATAACAAGTAGGGGGAAATGCAAATAAATTGAAACTAGGGGTCCAAAAGGTATACAATCCATTATATTTTTAATATATATTTTTTTGGAGGGGGCTCACTCCTTACTAACCATGCTGTGCCTTCGTCCAGACTTGTCCTTATATTGAATATTTACGAATTTATATTAACCGGTTAATGGTTCGCAATTAGGTGATTATGAATAACTAAATGAATTAGAGTATTTAAATAAAAATTATAAACTAATTGTAATTATTTAAATTAAAATCCCAAAGTATAATCAAATAGTCAAATGACTTTACGTGAGGAAACAAAAAAAAAAGTAAAAGGTGGTAAAACAAAGAGAATGAATGAATGATTCATTTTCTCTGGTTAGCTCATCAAGCACTCTTTCGGCGGTGGGAGAGTAGAATGGTTGAAAAAGTGAGCGCGTGGGACAATAAAACATACGGACACTTATGTAATCGGAGATCAAAGGTTACCGACTACTGTCTGAATTGGTTAAAGATCTCCGTATAGGCCGTACAGATAAGACGGCAAAAATAATTACTTGGATCTCGATCGGGTAATACCGGTCTCGCTGGTCTCTCGCCACATTTTAGTTGATGATTGGTTGCATTCATTCTTAGCCATTAAAAACGAGCCACGTGCCGTTACAGGATGGACCCGAGTGGCAGGGTTTCTTTGGACGGACGGCACTGTCGGGCCCTCACATGGATACCAGTCGGCCATGGCGGGCTGTTTCATGCACCATCTTTCACGGTGGAATCATACGTGTGGCAGATGGCACGCGTGTGGACTACCTCTTTATCTAAGAATTATAAAACTTTTGTAAATTTTTCAGTAATGTTTAACTGTTATGTTAGGATATTGTTGTTGAGTTTTGTATTTTAATATTTGGTGTGTTTTGATTTTTATTTTATGTATTATGATGATTTTCATCGCATCAAAAAAGCTATTAATTATTTTTTATTAAAGTGATGTTGACATGTGATTTAGCTAACCTTTTCTTTTATTTGTATGAAATCGGCATATTATTTAGTTGACTTTTATTTGTACTGTAATACATATAATATATCATGAAATAAAAATATAACGGATCATGAAATAATTTTCAACAACAATATTTAAAAAATAATATTCTTTTTGGTGAATCGATAACTTTTTTGTTTTGATTTTTGATTTTTTTATACAGAACAATCGTTTAATTTGTATTTTGGTTTTTTTAATGATGTTATATTCTAAATTTTTATATTTTTGAAACTATATTATATGATATATTTTTATGGGAGCAATTGTAGTAATATTGTTGTTGTGTCTTTTATTTTAAGGAATATTACAATTTTTTATTTTTAGGAACTATGGTGATTTGAAGTCAACAAATGTCTCAGTGAAAAAAAGTATGATATTCATCATAAGAGATACGAGTTCAAATCGCTCTATCTACAAAGTGTATGCCCATTGTCAAAGAATTAAAAATATGTATGAACAGATACTACCTTGTAATAACCTTTAGACCATTCAAAAAAAATTATGGTGATTTCTATCACATCAATGGAGGAATCAATGAGCTTTACTTAAAATGACATACATTACGGCTTCAAGTTAACAGAAACGCACAACGACTTCACTTTTTTTTATTAAAGTCTATAGAAACACAAGATGACTTCAAGTCTTCAACTTTTATTGTAGAAAGTGACATGGATCTTGAAATAAAAATAAAAGTACAATAAATCCTAAAATAATTTTTCAACAACAATATTCAAGAAAGATTAACCTTTTATGATACCATATTATCAGAAGGATTAAAATAAAGAACGTCAAATTTAATAACCCATAATACGATGATAGAAGATTTTCACTGAAATGAAATCATAATAATACTAATATATTTCAAGTTAGATTTAGGATAAACCTTCCCCCTTCTGTTTGTGAAAACATATCTACTACAGGGGCGAACGCATGTAACCCTTAGGAATTAGGATGGCGTTTTAGCCTGTGTTTTAGTTTTAGGGTTTAAATATTCAGTTTAGGATTTATAATTTAGGCTTTAAAATTTAGGGTCTAGAGGTTAGAATTTAGCCTTTTAATGTAATATGTTAGAGATCTAGTTGTGAATTTTTTTATTTTTACCGTCATTGCATAAAATAATTAGCCAAAAGAATATTATAATACGTATCGAAAGGGCATTTCCCTGAAAGGTGGAGAATAAGTGAAAGAAGGCGAAGCTGGCGATGTCTAAACCCAGCCAGTCTTTGGTTGGTTGTGCACTTATGCTTTCCACAACCACAAGATGTTGAGTCCAATTCGGCAGAACAAACTTTGGGTCCTAGCACCTGCCCATCTTTGCTCTCTTTGGTTAGACACTCCATTTTTTCACTGCCAAATATGGCAGCTCAGCTTGTAGTGTCAGTGTGGTGCACATTTTTTTAATGTTTCAAGATGAGTGGAGGAGCATCATTGATGTTTCGAACCATTAAACAAATTCATATTCTTTAATTTATAATATCCGATTATTATATTCTAATTTGATATATACCATTTTAATTTTCTGTTTTTTCAAAATTAAAAATTTTGAGCTTGACCTAAATACTAGTTAGTGGTTAAATCTATTAATTTATGCTATTGGTCCATGGATTATGTGCAAATTGTAAATTTAATCCTTATTCTCTAACTTAATAATTTTAAGTCCTTATATTGTTTAGGTTGAGTGAAATTTCACAATTAGAACAATACAAAAACTTTAAAATATAGTACAAAAATAAAACCCTAATCCTTTTTATAAAATATCCATTTATTCAACGCCGACAGGCTTTGGGAAATCAAGTTTGGGCTATCATATAGGTCAACTAATTTAGATAGAACCATTATAAAAACGACCCTTCCAACTCAATTCATTTCATTCACAACTATTCAAACTTCTGACATAAAAATAATAAACAAAACTGTATATTACTTCACTTAATACACTCTTATTAGTATAAATATTAAATAATATAATAATCTAAGTGAAAAAATGGCCGATTTAATTATATCGAGGAAAAAAGAAAAAAATCTAAAAAATATCACTAAGCCCCCAGAAATTCTAATCTGACTTCCAAATTGTAAAGTAACATAGACTTCCAGATATCCCCATTACAGTAAACTACTGGCCAACAACATTCAACCAAGATTCATAGCCTATAAGCAATTTCCCCATTAAATTATTGGTGATTAGATATGGCCTTCATACAGACCAACTGAAAACAGCATGAACGTACATTCTAACTTATGGGCATAATTACCTAAAGCATGATTTGGGCGATGGATATCGCAGTAGCAAAAGTTCGAATAATGAACACACACAAGACGAGCCACTTTCTTCGGGTTTTTTGTTGCAAGAGGAGAGTAATTTGATCTGACCAGAACTGGCTCAACTAAACACAGTTCCCTTCTTATTTCTATCATGAAAATACAAAGAGGTTACCCTCACAATCAAAATTGCATACTGACTAAGCACAACAGAGAAACTAAATTTAAAAAGAAAGAAAGAAAATTAAAAAAAAAAAAACTTACAAAGGATCCACAATGCCAAGGATCCCAACTCTTGTACGTGTCGTCTTTTAACCACTCTGAAAAAGCCTCCTTATCAAATTCTCTTCATGCTGTGAGCCGATCGGAGGAAATGCCCATCATCTCTGCTCAGAATCTGGATATTAATACACAAATAATTTACTTGTTTGATCAAACGGGACTTTTGTTGGAAACACAGTTCGGTTTTAACTTCCGAACCAACCATCAGAACTAAGAAAACGCATGTAGGCTTATCTTACATACAAGTTCAAAATTCAAATAGTTAATTTGACAAGAATTGGCTTGGTGTAAAAGCACATAAAATCACAGATACAAGTTCAAATGGTTATATTCACAAGCAACACTAGACAAATGTAATAGAGAAAGGACAGCAACGTACTTGCATATCTCCTTAGTGAACCATTTCCATTAAGAGAGAAATGCACTGGTTTCCTTTCATGACCAAAGGATAGAATTTCTTGCATTCTTTCGGGCCAATCTGAATTCAATCTACGGGCAAAATCTTCCACCTCCCTATAAAAAAGATAAAAAGAAAAATCAATCGGGCCATATATACAAATTTTCTCCAACATTGCGTAAAACAAGTATAGGATACTGACACAGTTACTTCATTAGCTACAGTCGGCATACTACTTTCCATAAATTCAGATGAACAATAACTAAATACGGACAAGTACATAGATTTCAAATTGCGCAATGGTTTCAGATTATTTAAAATTTCCAAAACAGTCCTGATTACAGAATAAGTACAGTATCAGACTGTTTCTATTACTATAGAGATGCAGCAGCACTTCCCTCTAGATATATAAAGTGAATTACACGTGAATCGTTGAGAAATGAATAAGGTCATGTCATAGTGTCTATAAACTCCAGTTATTACAATGTTTATTCTGCAGCTCATTCTGTGGGACCCTTGACTGTAATAGATCAATAGGAAATGGAGAAAGGAAGAAAGACTGAAAGAGAGAGAGAAAGAAGAAATGACATCAACATGTCCTTAACCCGTATTTTGCCTCCCAAGTATGCAAAATAAAACACCCACGTGTGACGTGACTATATATATGCCCAGAAAACACAAAATCATGGATTATCTATGACTAACCAGGCAATTGAAAAAGATTAAAACACCAAGGCTTAAAGCAAAAACTCCAGGGTTACATGACCACTTTTTCCTTCAATGCTCCAGAGGAGTGGGGAGCAAAGAGGAAGATGTACCAGGCAAAATCCATCTTTACCTGTCTATTTTTTCTTTCAGTGCTGGATCAATCTCGTCATCAATATCACCATCATCAAGCTCATTCTTACTGGTAAAAATATCATCTTCAACATCATTTAAGTTCGAGGTAGCACCAACACCACCCCGACTTTTCTGACCAACTTCGGCACTACAGCACACTGAGTTAAGACCATTTAGTTCCTGGAACAGGAGAGTTACTTTAGTAACTTGCCAATATTCAAAGAAAGATAAAAGAAGGCACGATTGATGAGGTTCACACCTTATTATGGGTTTTAAGGACTTCATTGGCAGATGTGTTCTTCTGCTGATCTTTTCTTCTTCGGTTCTTCTTTTTACTCTTTGAAGTTTTAATCCCTTTAGAATCTGCAAAACAAAATTCCCTTACCTCCTATGAGGCCTTCAGAAAGAATTAGAAAAATAAGACTAAGAAGCAAAGTTTATGATATCCATGAAGCAGAACATTTTTAAATGGTTATAATTTCAGTACATAAAACATATGTGCCAGTACAGATGACAAATATCAAACAAACAAGAATAATTAGCTCCCTAAACATTTTGCCATTTACTTGATATCCATAATGAAGTGTAAAATCTCAAATTTCCAGTTTTAGTTTGTTGGAAAATGATTTCTAAATAAAGATCCTCAACAATGATGATTGAAGGAAACAAATAAGCACATTAATCATTTTATTATCATGTTCACTAAAAAATTATCCACAATCCTGCAAAACAGGTCATCCTGGCTGTAACATCTTCAAAGAAAGGTCGTGTTCTTTCCATGCCTTACACAATTTAAAGATCATCAAACTGGTTTCTGATAAAGCAACACAGAAGCATTTGCTTTTTCTTGTCCAATTCAGGCTCTATCATTGACTTTTCAGCCCTCAACTCCCAAACGAATGCAGAGAAATAAATGACATTCGGGCATTGAGGTTGAGACTTGAGATTGACACATGAGATTCAACCAGAACAGAACTGAATTATACTATTCTTTCTAGGAGAAAAGCTAAGGCATCTAATCAGTAAAACATCTATCAAGACTATTCTGCCAATATGAGAAGTCAAACAAACCAAAATACTCATGAAACAGAAATGGTTTTACAGAACTATAACCTATGGGATAGAAAATTAATATATTCAAAAAAATATATATCAGAACATAATTTAAGCATACCTCCATTGTCTCCATTAATAAATGATAAGAGGTCATCAACTGAACGATCATCGACACGCTCTTCTTCAACTTCAACGTTCTGAGACACAGAAGTCTTCACTTATTTACATGCATTTTAGGAAGGGAGTTGCATAATGATGCCTTATGAAGTTAATTAACAAAACAAGTTCATCTCAACCAGAAAAATGCTCTACTAAGGAATAAAATTGCAGAGGGTACGAAATAATCAGAGAGAAAAGCCAAAAACATGAACGAGACAGTCACCTTTAGTTTCTGCCTCTCTTTTAGTTCCTTCCTCTTTTTTGCATACAATCTATTCAACAGTCGGATGCGTGGGTCATCAGTTGTGTTTTTCAAAGGCTCCAACTTTTCTTCCTAAACCAACAAGTATTAAAAATACAAATAGGGACTAAAAGAACAGACATGATAAATAAAGAAGTTTCAACTAACACCAGACACACCTCTGTAAGATCATCCGGCAAATGAAATATCTCACGTATCTCCTCAGGGCTTTTTCCCTCAATAATTCTTGCAAGAGCACGACTAGTAAGATCAACTAGAGGCTTTAACTGAAGGCTATCAGCAGCAGATGTCAACTCACAAAGTCTCTTTGTGTCCATTCGGATAAACTTTTCGTCAAAAGACTTGCGCTCCTTCAAATTGAAGAGGTAAACACACAAATGAAGAGGAGAAGAAGCTCGGTGTCAGTTTGCAAAATGAAATTGAGTATCCTAGAAACACGTGTACATTTTCTTTTCCCAAAACTCAAAGTGGCAAAAGAAATTAATTAAACAAAGAAAGCCGTCTATACCTAATGAAAGTTAAAAATTGGCTCCATTTATGCCACTCCAGAAAGATTACAGTAATATTTTAAGAAAGCAAGAAGATAACACCAAAATATAAAAGGTAACTGCTAATTGAAAAACATTTTTAACCTACCTTGTTAGAGCGACCAGGCACTTGATGAAACCGGCAATAATCAAGAATTAGGCTTAACATGGCAGGGTTGACTCGCTGAGGAAGAGATATAGCATAATTCTTGGACGATCCCATTCCCTTTTGTATCACTTCATGACATATCATGGGACAAAACATAGCAACCTCCTGTTCCACTTGTTGGATTGAGCCATCAGCAGTTTGAAGCCAAATGTACGACTTCATCATCTGAGAACAAATCAGACGATGCTTCAGAATTAAAACTTAAAGATACACTCAATAACAAACCAAGTTCACTCAAACTATATAAAGCCCAATCACTAAATAGAAACATAGCTGTCGTCCACACCCATCTCAGGACATTATTCCAATTGGGTGCCCATCTACCCTAACTCACACCATGTAGATAAAAAATCAAGGAAGTTATGTGCATCATTGCTAAAAATACAACCAAACAACTTTGTTCACAACATAATATTTAGGTGAATATCAAACTAGAGCTCAATCTTTTCCTAGTTAACTAGGATATTTGGTTGCTATGGAAATAAATATAACCTTGAACAATATACCTACAACAGAATCCAGAAAGATCTGATAGAAATTGCTCCTTTTGAACTATATAATAATGATTAACCTAAAACATAAAAGTGAACAGAAAAAAGACATACTTCACCAGGAAAATAGATACTGTATGACTTAAGTGGACTCAATAAAAATCGTACCTCAGGTTTAATGACTGCCATATCCACTTCTGACATTTCAAAGTAAATTTTGCACACCAAGAAAGGTCTTTCTGTAAAGCTTGTTGTAGTAGAAGTTGTACACCCTGCTTCTCTGCTACTCAAAGGCTTGGATACAGTAGATCAAACGGCTTTGCACTTCTCAAGTGACAGAGGCTCTCAAACCTGTAACAAGTTTCCCAGCGTACTATTATCAATGTAAATTTTCCCACTTGCACGAACATTGATTTTGGAAGTAGATCTCAAGAAGTACTTAAATGTGGATCATGAAGCTGTTCAACCAAAAACAATACAAAAATATGCGGCAGAGTTACGAACAAATATTTCAGCTAAGTAGAATAACTGCATAAATAAACGATTGCATCAAAATATAGACAAACTTCTGCAGTCAAGTAGTTAATCACATAACATTTTGCAAGAGATATATATACGCCTAAGTTCCTGAACTAAATGTTCGAAAGGTGTCCCCAGAACCTAAAAAAACTGACTGTCGATCATATTTTTATATATGTCTGAGTTAGCGTTCACATACACTGTAAAAACCAATCAGACTGAATATTATATTGGACTGGCAGAAAAAAACAAAGATCTCAACCTTATCAAGATTCTTACCACAGCAGCCACTAGCATCAGAGTCAAAGCAGAAGTAAATATTTGACATTGCAGGGGAAATAGCAAAGTAGTTGGAAATTTAAATCATTTACTAGGATTATCTCAACCTTTCTCTTACCAGGAAAAAATACTTTCCTTCTACTCTATTTGTGTTAAAGAACCAAACATTCCACTTTAAGCAAACCAATATTTTCAGTGCAGCAAGACAAGCAGGAGTCATGGAACGATGATTCCCTCATAGGAAATCAACATACAAATTTCTATTACAGAAAAGCCTGACACCTATTGTTAAGCACTCCTCCAGTAAACTAGAGTTGCCAATTAAACATTCGAGGTTATGTAGCTATAACCCCACTGTTGGTGTGCTCATGATAAAAAAAGAGATCAATGAAACCGAACCGTTATATCAAAGTCGACATGTATCCTCTCAGTACCTCACCCCCGCATTCCACTTGTCTTTCTTGCAAATGAATAATAAATCTTACACACACGTTTGCGTTACATCCAATTTCTCCAACTGTATCCCTACAAAACTACCTTTTTCTGAATTGCCACAATTCCTGAATTAGTCCTTATTTGACCCTACCTACAAAGATTCTGAATTCAATCACCTCGGAAAATATTTCTCATATTACAACCATTCCACCTCTATTACCATTTTAGAAACATCAATTTCTTTTAATTGACTTTTAAAATGAGATATTCAACTTATGGTAACTTAAATTACCGTGAGAAAAAAGTTAGGCCACTCAACGGTTATAAGATTACAGAAATACCACGTGGCAGCCAAAATTTTCATCTGCCAATCTAATGGGAGATAACAAGATAACATAGGCATCTTTCATCCGATCTAATGGTTATTTTACATAAAAACAACTGTAACTGCATGCAAACTAAACACCGACCTAATTTCTTGCGCCTATCAGTCACCAACACAACCAGAAAACACCTTATAATTCAATATTAAATTCAGTTCATTTTCCTATACTTAATCTAGTCTTATCACCTCTATTCGTTTTCTCAGCAACCAAACACCTTCCAACAAATAAGGACACATGTAGGATCAAATAAACATAAACTTTGCAAAATCAATCAAAAAACCTAAACCTACCAAGCTCAGAAAGTCGAGCAGCTAAAAATCGTAAACTAATAAATTGAACAAAAAAAATCAATCAAAATAAGAAAACGAAACACATTTCTGTCGCCAATCGATCCTATAGACAAAGAAAAGCAATGAAGGAACGATTCTCGAAAGTCAATCTTAACAGACGAGTACAAAATCGATTTTCTCTTCCCTTTTAATGTTAGATGTCTAGTATTTCAATTCGTAAGCAAAACGGCGTTGTTTCGATTATACCTGTGTGGATGGCAACGGAGGTTGCAGAGCTTTCGAACTGCTCAGATACGGCGGTTGTCGGCGAACTCCGAAATGGATAAATGAGAGATGGAGAACGGAAAAGGAAAGAGAAAGATATAGTGTTCCTTTTTTTAGTGTAACGTAGAATTTTTTTATTTTTATTTTTTTGAATAGTTAAATTTTGGGAGAAGATAAATATATTGTGAAAAAGAAAAAGGAAGATTTTGTGCCCAAGGTACGAGCGGCGTCGCTGTCTTTGGAGGAGCAAGGGTCCGATAAAACGTCGCCGTACAGTTCACAGGCACACGTGAACGCTATTGGAGTTGGTTAGGGTTTGGTAGTTTCTTTCTTTCATTTTTTCTTTTGTTTCTAATTTTCCCAATTTCCGCCCAGCCCCTCAGCCACCCCGGAAATACCAAAGATTCAGTTCTCTTTAGAGAAAATCCCTAATCCCATGTTTTTCTTGCCCAATAAAAATTAGTCTTTTTGTTCATGAAACTAATATTCCAAAAGGTAAACTTTGAAATGTTTATCCATTAGGTTAACCTAAACAATTGTTTAGTTTTAGACAGAATGACCTTTTAACCCCTTAATTTTAAAGGGTTTAATTATTTTAACCCTTAAATCTTTATTACATTTTTTTTGCTCTCGAACTTTTCTTTATCGAAGTGATCCGAACATGATAAAATAGTTACATTACCTTTGTCCTTGTTGAAATATTAACATCAATTGTTTTATCCTTTTCTGTCGCATCATCAATTTCAGTGTATTTTGATCCAATTCGACCAATACTAACATGTACCGGTTGCATACTAGCTCATACCAATTGATACAATGTTTTTAACATTTTAGAACATTCTTTTTTAAAAAAATGGTCTTAATTTTTACAAATTGCATTGAAAATAAAATATAATAATTTAGTTAAATTTGTGAACTTAAATAATAATTCCAATATTTATATTGTTTTTTTACATTAAAACGTCAGTCTGCATCTTTTATTGGAAACATATAGCGCAATAATTACAGGGGACAGAGAAACCCTTTGGCTTCTCAAACACGCAGGAAAATAAAGGCCAAACAAAAAACAAAAGTGTTTAAAAATTTTGAAAGCAGTCTCGGTAAAAAGAAAAGCAACATGCAGATCTAACAGATTTCCATCGGAGAAAAAAACATTAAGGCATACGACAGAGAAAAAAATTTGGGGGGCTTTCGAAAGAAATCGAAGATCAAACCCCAGAAAAGACGCCGTCAGAATAAGTCACGGTGGATCGAAAAAACGACGGTCACACACCGCTAGTTGCAGAACTCAATGGGGAGCATCCTCCACCCAAAACCGGTCAGTTGCTTCGCACAAACCCTTCTTTGCTAACTTATTTGCTGGGTTGTTTCCCCGACGACCCGTAAAAGAAAAGGCACACGAGTGAAATTTCGACCCTAACATTTTGATGTCTCGAATGGTAGGGCCAATAACCGATGGGTCATCAGAAGAGTCAACAATTTTGGAGATCACCGTCTTGTTATCACTCTCCATGATGATGTTTTGAAATCCCATCTCAGCGGCGAAAAAGAGTCCCTGAAAAACAGCGGTTGCCTCCGCCTCAAAAATCGAGGTGATGTTTCTGTTAAATTAAAAACCCGCTCCAAAAATATTACTCACATGATCTCTAATAATGAAACATGATGAAGATACATTATCTGTGAATGGATAACTTGCATCGACATTCACTTTGTAGGTTGAAACTGGAGAAAGAATCCAACACTGGTTATCGTACCGCTTGGGATGAGTATATAGAGAGGATGAATGCTCAATCTCTAAACAGTAGGCTTTCACGAAGGTATACACCTCTTCCACTTTTTGAATTAGTCCTTCATACAATAGTTTGTTCCTTGAAAATCAAATCGCCCAAAGGGCAATTAGGATTATTCTGTGATGATTCTTACCTTGATCATGTAATAACTTAGTCAACCAACCACTAAAATGAGGAAACACACTCCTATCAGTAGGCATGTATCCTAAAAGATGCCATATATTCTTAGCAAAGAAACACTCAATAAAGACATGTTTAACACTTTCGATAGGTGTCTTGCATCTCGGACAACTAGGGTCATTAGTAACTCATTTTATGACTAAGTTTTGCATTGTAGGAATAAAATCACGAACCATTCGCCAAACTAAAATTTTGATTTTAGAAGGACAAGAAACTGACCAGATTGTAGAGTAGATATTTGATTGCTGTAAAATCACTTGGAAAGAGCCTGTCAAAATTAGATAACCACTTCTGACGGAATATGAACCATACCCTTCCCCCTTCCAACATAGGACATCCTACTGTGGGAACCAAGGCAGTTTAATATTTAAAATTATATCAGCCTCATTCTGCTCGAAGATAGATTCAATTAGGGGGCGATTCCATTTCTGTTCATTAGGAATAAGCAAGTCCGAGACCACCTGAACTTGCGCATTATACGTGGATGAAACTCTTTTCGAAGTACCCCTAGAAGCCAAAAGTCATTCCAAACAGAGATTGACATCCCTGTCCCAATCGACCATCCCATCCCCATCTCCAACAGACCCCTAGAACACCACATGATTCGCCAAATTAGTGAAGGTGAAGAACCAATTGTAGCTTTTAGGAAGGTAGTGTTAGGAAAATACTTTGCCCGCAACAACCGAGCCACTAAAGAACCAGGATTAGATAGAATCCTCCAACCTTGCTTAGCCAGCAAGGCAACATTGAATTTTCCAAATTCACGGAATCCCATTCCACCATCCTCTTTAACCTTGCTCAATTCTTCCCACGTATACCAATGGATACCCTTTCTTGAAGAAGACTTCTGCCACCAGTAACGAGCAGCAATTGCCTCAAGAGCTTTACAAAATGACGCCGGAAAAAGAAAACAAGACATAGCAAACAAGGGGATTGCCTGTAGGATTGACTTTATAAAATTTCTTTGCCTCCTTGTGATAAGTTCTTCGACCCAAGCGAGGATACCCGAGAGAGAAATCTGTCTTTTAGATATCTAAAAGCTAAATTCTTGTTGCGGCGCACTATTGCTGGTAGGCCCAAATAGGTTTCTGGGTTCACAACTTCATTAACCCCCAAAATACGACAAACATCCTGCATGTTATCCGAAACGACATTAGAACTAAAAAATACGCTTGATTTATCATAGTTAACCACATGTCCAGAACAATCAGCGTACACTTGCAAGAGCAATTTAAGATTAACAGCACTACAAGCTAAAGCCTCACCAAAAATTAAGCAGTCGTCTGCGAATAGGAGGTGACTAATTAAAGGAGCCCCTCTAGCAATCCGTGCACCTTGAAGAGACCCCTGCCTCATAGCACTACGCAAAAGAGACGATAAACCTTCACCACATAAGAGGAATAAATATGGGCTAATCGGGTCACCTTGATGCAAACCTCTAGACGGGGTAAAATAGTTACTCGTACAACCATTGACAACCACCGAATATGATACAGTAGTAACCCCATTCATAACAAGGTCTATCCATATAGGGTCAAAACCCATCTTTCCCATTTCACTTCGTAAAAAGCCCCATTCAACTCGATCGTACGCCTTACTCATATCCAATTTCAGAGCGAACGAACCAGATCGACCAACACGTCGCTTCTTAAAAGAGTCAAGAATCTCATAAGAAGCAATGATATTATCCGTGATTAGTCTGCCCGGAACAAAGGCACTCTGGGCCTCATCAATGCAAACACCGAGAATCCCTTTTAGCCTATTCGCTAGCATCTTTGAAATAATCTTGAATAGGACATTGCAAAGAGCAATCGGACGAAATTGAGACATCCGCTTGGCATCACTAACCTTGGGAACCAGAACAATATGAGTTTTATTTATCTCGGCAATCGGAAAGGTACCCATCAACACACCAATGTGATAATCAGCCACATCATTTCCTCGGATCCCCCAAAACCGCTGATAAAATATGGCCCCCAACCCATCCGCTCCTGACACCTTTAAAGGGCTCATAGAGTTAAGTGCAAGAAAAACATCATCTTGCGTCAAATCACGTAGCAGTTGAGAATTCATCTCATCCGAGACACAGTGCTCAATCCCCTGCAAAATAGCATTCGGATCGGATACTCCTAACGAAGTGAAAAGATCAGAAAAATAACTCACAACAATGTTTCGAACTTCATCTTGCTCCTCATGAAAGGTTCCTTCATCAGAAAAAAGACCTCCAATACGATTAGTCCGTCGTCTATGACTAGCATACCTATGGAAAAAATTTGTGTTCCTATCTCTATTTCTTAGCCAATTAGCCCGTGCTCTTTGTTCCCAAAAAATTTCCTCTTTATCTAACTCCAGATTTAGGGATAACTTTGCATCAACAAGCTCCCCAAGATTATCATCTGTTACTTGTTGGGCATTAAGGGCAGCAATGCGATTATGCAAATCCCTAATCGAAACCTTCTTCAATCTCTTTAATTTTCGAAACCACTGGTCTAGGCCCGAGCTTACAACTGATAATCTGTCGGGAACCGAACCACTCGAATTTGTCCATATAGACCGAACCTCCTCCTCACACAATGATTCCAATAGCCATGCCGCCTCAAACTTAAAATGTCAAATCTGTTGAGCCTGGTACAGATTCGCATTTGTATTGAGAAGTAAGGGGCAATGATCTGAAAAAGAGTGAGATAAGTGATCAACCTGAAAATTAAGAAAAAGGTCATTCCATGCATCATTCGCAACACCTCGATCTAACCTTTTGCGGATATTATTTGTAGTCGAACGACCCCATTCCCAAGTAAACCAAACACCTCTATAACCCAAATCTAAAAGATCACAATCCTCTAGAGCCTCACGGAAATTCTGCATCTGCCATTCGTGTCTAGCAAGGCCACCAGATTTTTCTGTATGACTAAGGATCTCGTTAAAATCACCAATGACACACCAAGATAGATAAGGACTGTCATTAAGCTGCCGTAGAAGTTGCCAAGTACGAGCACGGTTACTCACTTCCGGTGCTCCATAAAAACCAGTCAAACGCCAAGAATTAGAGTCATTCACTCCAGATATCAAAACATCAATATGATTAATAGAGAAAGATCGTAGGGTTACAGACACAGTATGTTTCCACCCAATCGATAAACCACCACTTCGCCCATCAGAACTAACATCCAAACCATTAACGTATCCACACATTCGACGAATACGCTCCATCTTCGACATATGAACCTTAGTCTCCATAAGGAAGACCACATCAGGGGATATATCACGCAACATAGCGCGAAAACGACGAACCGTTCGGGCCATCCCCAAGCCACGAACGTTCCAACTCAAAACTTTCATTGGGAACGGCCAGCCCCACGCGGGAGGCCTGTCGATGCATCACTCTGAAATTCAATTGAATCCTTAGAATGGGAAACTCCCGAATTAAGATTTTGAAATCTCTGTCTCTTTGGATTTTCAACATCGTCCAAAGGATTGTCTTCTTCCAAAGTACCCATCACCGTATCAAAGCCCACATTATCATTAAGGCAGACCGGCCCAGATAAGTTAACTGGGTTTAGGTTAACAATAGGGCCCACAAAGCCAGCTGTAGACTTCGGTAGAGGAGCAAAACCCGGGGGATAGAGAGACGGTACATGATTTGTTGTCTTTAATCTAAGATCCCTATGATTAGGCGAAATATTTTCCTGATTGCTAGACTAGCCCTAATTAGGGAATAATTGATAACTCTGATTAATACCACCCTGATTTACCGTTGCAGGAGTAGCCGATCGGAAAAATGGCCGCTCCATTCCATCTTCGATTAACCATTTGCATGGAGCCAAGGCAGCTCGCCGAGAAGGAGCTCGCAATGATGCATCCCAGCCAGGAACAAGATCCATTCCACCCTCAGCAAAACGTAAGGGACATAAACTTTCCCCATGACCAAGTATTCCACACAAGAAGCAAAAAAGTGTTAATCTCTCATATTCGAAACGAACATAGTGATGAGAGCCATTAGCAAGAATTAACTTTTTGCGCCTCTTAAGAGGCAAACGGATATCAACTCTAACTCGGATCTTCATTATACGTTTATAACCCAAAGAGATCGCCTTCGAGTCATAAAGCAAAAACGAACCAATAAAATCCCCCAGTACCTTCGCCACTTTCTCAGACATGAAACCGAGCGGGATATCGTGAACATTAACCCAATAATCTACTGTATTTAGAGGGACTACCATTAGATCCTCACCGAACTTTAGCCGATGCAGAACTAATAAATGGATATTAAAAAATCAGGCCCCCCATATGTAATACGATCAAAATTCAGAATATGGTAAAGCCGGAACAGATAACGGCCTTCTCCTAAATCTGAAATAAATATTCCTCCCGGAGGATGCCAAACAGAAGCCATAGTGGATCGCATAGACTGAAAATTAACTATGCTGCTTGTGAGGAAAGAACCCACAAAACAGAATTCAAAAGAAGGAGCATCATGGGGTTCCAGATCAATTCGGACACCATCATCTTCCCCGCCTTCAATAGACAAATTCGCCAGATCTTCTTGAACATCAGCCACAGATTAAGAAAAAAAATAAAAGAGGAAAACGTGCTACATAGAACAGAGAGAAAACGTGCTACAGAGAGCAGAGAGAGTAATAAATTTCATTTGTTATAAATTTAATTCCAATATTTATATTGTTCATATACATATATATGTAACTGGGGTATCTTTGCATCATATATAATATATACGAAGATTATTTAAAAGTAACACATTACTTTATACTGTTAAATAAAAGCAACCCAATAGTAAAATGAAAAGGATTTTTTTAGCTTTCTTGATTTCATAGAAGTGTCTGTTTAGTTTTTAACCTTGATAACACTCACACTTATTTTATAAATAAAATTACTCAAATTCGGATTTTAGAATATTGTTTTTTTATTGAAACTTTTTGAATTAAATAAATAAATAAATAAATATATTTAAATGTATACGAATTTAATCATGCTTACTGATCTACTAGCGCTCCAGTGGCATATACCGTAAGAATTCCGGACTTGACATGCTTTCGTTGCATGTTTTCTCGCCGATCTGCTGCAACAAGTTTAGCCCTGCCCCTCTTATTGTGGCCGGCTGCTGGTCAGTTTCAGGGCTCTGTTACTGTTTCTTAATCACAGTAAATTTTACTAGTGTAAATTAGATCCACATACGGTCATTCTGATAGCAAATTTAATTTATTATACCTTCTTGCATTTCTAACTTTAAGCAGATTATTATTTACAGGGTTGCATGAACATTTGTTTTGTTGGGGATAAAGCACATCTTCACATGGACTATAACTAAACCAACCCTAAATCATAATGTAGAAAACCCCAAAACGAAACACAGCCGACTCAGCAGTAGAACATCACTTCCTTCACATTGTCTCTAATGTCGGGCAGGGTACGAACATCGACACCGTTGTCCTTTGCATAATATCGTGCCCTAAGAGCAACTAGGCGGGCATAATAAGCCGGAGGCACTGCAAATGTAATCAAAATATCAACCAACAATACCGACTTCGAAGTTAACTCCAAGCTAAAAACAAGATTTAAGAACATAAAATACCACTAACCTATCGAAACCGATTTAGTACACCTTGCATACCTAGACAAGAGTGACATAGTTATGTAGTTAGGACTAATCTGAGCAATATTTATTCACAGTACTAAAAGATTACAGAGTAATAAATACATACGTATAACATAAACTGTTGGTGAGCGTTTGCAAATTGTCTGCGCTGAACCCGTTTTCATCAAACAGGACATGGTAATGGGTGGGCTTACTGGTTCCCTACACAAGAAAATTAATGAGAACATTTAGTATCAGACAATAGAAGGATATGGAAATAGGTAATAAGAAGATCATTGTACCAGAAGGCAAGCCTCGGTTTACCTCGACCGCAGCATGGCTATTAAGATAAAAATCAAACTCGGAGGGATGACAAATTTTTTTATCCACAACAGTACCTGCAAGACATTGATTATGGTAAGAAATTTGTTAAAGGGTGAGAAGATAATTGTTATGCTGGTGTCAAATATGAGATGTGTTACCTGGTAAGACATTGCCACTCTTAACAGTTTTATCGCGGTCAGTAGGAAATAGCCGAGTATGATGCCGCTTCTGCACCACAACTAATGTAACCGGTGGCAAATATCCTTCCTGAATTGAGGCACAAGCCTGGAGGAAGGCAGAAAAATTAAAGGTGTCGGAAATAACGGAGTGCTACAAAACCCCACATAAGACAACCTCTTTAAATACCTTTCGGATTGCATCCATTTCATGTAATAAAACTTGACTGAATTGGCCTTCACTCACACCATCTCTGTCAGGTTAACAGTTATCAGCAGCAAAGCTAGAAAAGTACAAGGGAATTGGATGGTCAGAAACAAAGTTCACCTGTAGAAAATAATCCTTTCAGGTTTTAGCTTGGTTGACTTGTTGAAAGCAATGAGCAATTCCCTAAAGAGAACAAGAAATGGCCAATAAATGAAGTAGAACACAATTAACTAAGATAGGAGCCTGAAATAAATCTGTATCTACTTCCCTACCTAATCATACCACCATGAACTATACCCTTTTGAGGATTCTCAATCGTTTTATAGAGGTCCTGGATTATTTCCTCCCGGTGAGTCTGTGCAGAAACAACTCCACGGTACGTCGTTATCTCTGGCCAGTCCATTGAAGCCACAACCTGCAGCCAAGACAGTAACCTACAAGATGAACATAAAAGGAGATGACAATGAACAAAGAATATGCTTACTGCAGCAATTGAAGGACTAGAATCTTTTCCAGGCTGAGGATGATTGACATGTGCACCAAATATAATTGTAGGTCTCTCGGTCACAAGCGGAATTCTCTTTTGAATTGCATCATTCAGCACAGTATTTCTCCCCCCAACCTAATTAATTTACAATTCTAAAAAATGATTAAAAATAACAAAAGAACCAGCAGAAACATCAAATCACCACTGAGACAGAGAATGTACCTTAACATTAATCTTCAGAGCAAGGTTTTCAAAATATTGTTTGCTAAAAAAATCACCAGGCTTACAGCATTGTGAAACAATACCTAGCTCAGTCTCACAAATTCGCTTGATTTTTCCTGCAAACAAAAAGAGTTTAATTGCACAGAGAACCCAACATTACCCATTTGCATTATATCAGAATCTCTTACCATATGAGCCCGTTTGATCAGGTAGGATGACTATCAACAACTGAAGAGGCTTATTCTTGTCAGCAGACTCTCTGTAAATATCCGAGAGAGTTTTATGGATTTCAGCAGGACAAGCTGAACGCATTTCAATTGAAGGAGTGTTGCAGAAGTCCTACAGTAAAAGATGGAAAATGAAGCCAATCAAGACTAGATTAAAAATATGATATGTGCACTTACAAAACTACACACCCTACCATTCCTTTGTTGTTACACATTTCCACCAGCTCATCACAAAAAACCTTTGACATATTCTTATATTTTGAAGAGAAGTTCACACAAGTCCAAAACTTCACTCTTCCACCATTGACCATTTTCTGTAAAAAAAAAAGTATCCTTAAAAACCTAGTAAAGGAACTTCTACACAGGAATGCTAGAATACCGACAAGAGATTAACTGATATAAATCAATCAAAGATTTTAGCAAACATTAAACTACAAACAAATGGCACTGGAAACCCATAAGACCTCTTAAAATGAATTGGAAGAGTGATGCACATGAAACTCTGTAAAAATAATATATCACCTTATCGATCATGTTCCATGACCCGAAATCAGGACGAATACTACTATCACAATACTTGAGCTGCAGCAACCAGAACAAACAGAGATTAAGATTTATAATAAGAAACAAAATTTGACTTCCCTTGAAGATATAACATATTGATATGTTAGTACCACTGGCGGAGGTAAAACTCTTGCATCAATCAAAGCTAGTTCTTTGTTTACTTGAATTCGAAATTCTTTACCGACAAGCTCATCTGCATCGAAATTATTAACTTCAACTACCTGCAGAAACATGATAAATGAATCACAATTCTTATCTAATCAACATAACAAATGCTGCTAAAAATTAGTATCCAACATTATCGTACCCTTTTAACACCTCTCTCCCTAACATCTGGGCGCTGACAAGTTTTACTCAACAGTTGTCTAACTTGTTGATCATTCAACCTTTTTGTATATCTTTGGCCCTCCACAATCCTACAAAGCTGTATAACAAAACCATTAGAAGAATTGAGTTAAAAACAAAAGAGAAATGAAACAAACATCATGTCAGTATGAAGTGAGAACCTCCATCGGCAGGTAGACAGGTCTAGCTTTACTTCCACTTTGAATGGCAGGCAAGGATGGATATTCAAGCACAATGTTGTATTTGTCAAGGAAATACTGGGCAACAGAAACATTTGTACTTGTGTCATCAAGGGTAAACCTAAAAAACCAAAAATTGGACAGATGTACAATGAGAGAGATCGGAACGAATATTGGACAGAAGCATAATATGTTAGGGATACAAATGTACTAGTACAATTATTATGCTTATATCAGCTATTTGAATTTAATTATTTAGTACTCCACTTTCACAAAACAGGATTAAACAAATGGTAGCTTAAGGTTATTTCACAATCACAACAAAGGTGGTAGCTATTGATTAATATGCTAAGAAATATTTTTGAAGCCATTATGACCAAACAAAATACTGCCAACTGCAAATAAATAAAACCAACTCAGTTTGAACATGGAACCAAGATAGTAGAGAATATAAGGACCAGCACAAATACCCCATAAATGATTCAACAACATTGACCCTATAAATGAGCTTCCTATGGTGTTATAACAAACTCACATTAGCTGACTTGTAGGCTCTCTAGATATGCCAACAATCTTCGAAGTTTGGGGATACTTCAGGTAATCCAGCTGAACTCTCACTCCTTTCAAGGCCTTTTTCACCTAAATAACAAGACAATAGAAACATTGTAAGAAATTTCAACCACTTTGGTCTATAAACACTGAATTAAATATGTGACCGGGTGCAAAAATAGAAAAATTGAGTATGAGAAGGTGAAATAATACTTCAATATGATCTTGATCAGATAAAGGGCTTGACAGGTTTTGAGGTCTGAAATGTTTCGAAACAAACTCCGAAACTAAAATTGGCTCATAGAACGACCGAGCACACACATCTGTAAAGTGAAAACAGACATGAAAAGGAAGAGCAGTAAAACTCCAACATTAAGTAAAAAGCAGCCACAAAAATTACAACAGTCGATAGAATTGTTACCAATATTAAGGGATAAACCCATCTGTGTGGGTCGAAGACCCTGGTAATACCCCATCGAATACTCTGCTAAATTACCAAGCTTCCCTCTACCAAATAATGGACAGAAAAATGACCTTCCAAATACATTATATCTGCAAAATGATGTTCAAATTTATTAAATGATTTAGTATAAAATGATTTCAGAAACATAATAACAAGAAATGTTGGACAATAGTCAACATGCAAGTACTTCTCAGATTGGCTAGCCCTAAGAACAACATCCAGAACTTGAATAGTTTCTTGAGGGCATTCAGAATGCCTTCCGCTCAAAAACTCCCTCAGTAAATGAATGTCAGGCTTGGATGCAAATTTGATTGCTACCTTAAATTGCCGTTCTTTCCTGCAATAACAGACAACCAGAGAGATCACAGTAAAATAATTAGATAAAAAAAGTAAAAATATCAAGACACCATTAAAACAATGCAGGAATATAAATATTACCTCACTGTAGTACTAGTAGATGAACTCGGACCACGATCTGTCTCAAGTAATTTAACAACAAACACCTTGGACTTAAACGGGAGAGCCCCAGCAGTGCAAAAGCTCTTCCTGCCATCATAGGCTAGATGTCGATTACCAAGGTGCGATTCCTTGTATGTCTTAGAAAGTTCCCTCATTATATCTCTGTTGACCTTTCTCGAAGTTACCTCAGGCGATATAGTAACCTGCAAGTAACCAAAATCCGTTAAAAGAGATGGAAGAAAATGCAACTGAACAGATAGGGATAAAGAGGTAAATAAGCAAAAACAAGCCAATATTTCAATAATGAACTAAACAAATAGAGGAAACCATTAAAGCAAAATCGAGGATGAAGAAAATTCTCTTTATTTTTTAAAAAGAAGTAATTACTAAAGCCTTCTCTGTATAGATATGTCAAAATAATACAGAGATATAAGCATAAAATTAGAAAGCTATCTAAATTTTTAAGTGTACCATTTTTTCATCTACAACATTCCTAAAATATACCATTTTTATGTAGATATCTAAACTATGACGGGTGACATTGATTAAAAAAATTTAGATACTTCTATGAAAATTTTAGATACTTAATTGGGAAGTTATGATCCGTCATGTTAATCATAAAGCTAATGGCGTGGCGGATAGTTTGGCTCGGATTTACCGTGGAGCTCCTATTGGTGGCTACGTTTTTACTGAACCACTGATGGAAGCTGCTGTAGCTTTGTTGAAGGACGCATCTGCTTAACCTAGTTCTCTTCTGTTCTCAGTATTAGCGGGAAAAAATGTATACTTTAATTACTTTAACCAAAACAATACGTAGATGAAAAAATATGGTATACTTTAAGTATTTTCTTTGATCCAAAAATGCTTTAGTTATCTATATGATAAAATTGGTAATCATTTGTGATATAAGCTAAAACAAAATATAAAACAATTAGAATTAGAATGAATTTTTGATCGAGTCGTGTAAAAAAATCAAGTTAATCGAGTTGAGGAGTCCTATTTTATAAATCAAGTTAATAGACTCGGTTTAAGGTGTAGATTTTGTGTATGAGTTTAGAATTTATGGGTAATAGTTAGAATCTAGGGGTTAAGGTTATGATTTAGGGTTTAAAGATTAGGGTAATATGGTGAGGATTTAGGTTTTAATCTATAAACACTAAATTCTAACCCTAAACCCTAAATTATATTCTCAATCACTAAATTCTAAACTATTAAACATAAACCTCTAAACTAAGTCTCTAAACACTAAACTTTTAATTTTCACCTTTAGTGTATCAACTATCAAATAATTATTTTTATAGTATTACAATTTGAGTCCAGTTAAATTTTTGTGTTTAAAGTAAAAAAATAAACTGTTTTTTTAAAACGCATACAAGGAAAACTGACGAACAAAAAATAGCGGATAAAAATTTAAACAAGAAATAAATTACCAAAAGCCATTAAAAGATACGAGAAAAAATGCAATAAAACGGAGACATACAATGAGGTAAATGGAAATTCGCAAATGGAAATAAAAAAATGAACCAAACAAAAAGTTGAATTCATTTAAGCAAGTCATTAATAGTTAAAATTTCCATTGAAATTTTTTATATAAAAAAATAAATAATAGCTAAATCATTCATTCTGTTGTATAAATGATTAAAGAGCTTAAAAATCAAATGGAGGGAGAAAGGGAGAGAAAGTACATCGTAGTGATGAACATCCAATTCCATGGTAGCAAAATCCACTAGGAAGTGATTCGTTTTAACAGTGCATTTTTCGCCCAGGGTACCATAACCTGGCCTTTGCCGGAATCTAACCGCCTCTGTCGACGACGCAGAAAGAGGAGGCGCCGTTGTTGCAGCCACAGGATCCAATGTAAGTTTCTGAGAAAACTCTTGGCTCAGTGGTTCCGCACTAGACGAAGGTTGATGAGCCGGAACCGACTGAGGAGGAGGCCAAGCCGGAGCTATCTGAGGAGGAGGCATAGCATAAGAAAGCAGGAGGACCAGATGATCCACGTGCCCTTCCTCTACCGCCTCCACCGCCGCCGTAAGGGAAAGACTGGGAAGGTTGACCGCGACCAAGATCCTGTCCACCACCGCGGCCACCGCGACGTCCACCACGATCAGACATCTCCGTAAAACAGCAATAGTACGAAGCGGATTCAAAAGGCGAAAAGCAAAAAATGAGAAAGTGTGTCAACGGGAGAGACTTTTGAAACGAAAATTCTGAATACAGAGAAAGAAAAAGGTGAACTGAAGACTGAAGAGTGAGATGTCGTTTGGTAACCTTTAAATAAAGATAAAGTACACATATATTCTCTTGAACTTTAGTTAAAAATTCAAATTGGTAATTAAAGGGATTTCCATCGCTTTACAGGGGCTGAGTTCCGCCCGTTGCTAGCAAAAGTGACCATGGACGAGGTTCGCAATATTATTTTTAGTATGGAAGTTGGAACCCTTCTTGTATTAATTCCAAAGGTTAAGGCTCCTGAGTACTTATCGCAGTTTCGGCTTATTAGCTTATGTACCGTACTCTACAAAGTTAGCATTAAAGTTATGGTTAATCAAATAAAGCCTTTTTTACCGAAATGGGTGTCACATAGGCAGGCTAGCTTTGTTCTGGGTTGACATATTATCGACAATGTGATTGTTGTACAAAGTTAGCATTAAAGTTATGGAACGTTTATCGCATTTGATTGATGCTCAGGTTTCACGAGGAGCATGGAAGGAAATACACCTTTCCCGAGTGGGCCTGGTTTGTCGAAAACCTTGTTCTTTTTGCGGAAGCTTCTATTAATCAGGTGTGAGTTGTTAAAAGGAGTTTTAGACCGTTTTGGGGCCGTCTCTGGTCATCGGGTAAATCTTGCGAAGACTCATATATTCTTTTTGAAAATTACCTTGAGAATGGAAGGAATGGGAATGAAAAACTTAGCTCACCAGAACCAGGCCTTCATGATAAAATTTTATTTCCAAATTCCATGAACGGGAAGTAGAAAATTTGTGTTTGAAAGTGTTGAAAGAGTTGGAAGCTGATATATTAGCTCTGCAAGATGTGAAAGCAATGAAACATCTGTCTGCTTTGGGGATGAACTATGTGTTTACCCAGAGTTGGGCGTCGGAGTACGGTAACGTTGTGCTCTAAAAGTGGCCGATTAAGCGGTGGAAAGTGCGGAAGATCTTTGATCAACTATGCTGATATATTTTATTACACGTTATATTTATCACTAAAATATAGGATAATGAAGTTAGTTTCGAATTGACCTACAAAAACCTACGAAGCACGAATACTCCAATCTAGTATTGTACCACCACTATAACAATATATATTTTTAGTGAAAAATTAAAAATGACTAAAAGAAATATTGTCACAGATATTAATTTTTTTGTGACAATTTTTGTGTGTGACACTATTAGTATGAATATTTGTGATTTATTTTTATTTGGTTACTATTATAGTAGTAATTGTGATAATTATGTTTTTCACAATTAAATTCTCACTATAAGTCTATATCTATGACAAAAATTTCATTGACACTAAAACATTGACACATGATAGTGACAATATATAAAGTGATCACTATTATTTGATATTTGTCGTGACAATAAAATTGTTTGTCACTTAAAATTTTACTTTTTGTTGTGATAAATTTTGTCACCATTGAAAAAATAAGATTAGTGACAAAATAGATATTGTCACAATAATAAATTTATTTTTATAATACTAGTAATAATAACAAGGGTAAACTACTGTAGGGGTCACTTTCGTTTCTCGTTTGTACAGATTTAGTCACCACTTTTAAAAAGTGCCAATAAGTGGTCATCTATGTTTTCGATGTGTAAAGACTTGGTTACTCCAACGTTATAGTCCGTTAATCCCCTAACGGATTGCTGATGTGGCGGAATTAATTAAATGACAATATCCACGTGTATTCCCACGTGGATAATAACGTTGGAAGGGGGATTGAACCGGCTTTGGGTGGCGTTTTCACGAAACTTGAAGCCTGGTCCAATGCCAACGGCCAACCCACCGCCATGTCAAACATAGTGGTGACTAAATCTGCAACAAATGTTAACTGTATGTGTCGTGTTCATTCTCTTGATGCAAATCAACTGGGTAGTGGACAGTCTTGATGCATATATCCTCCAGGGGCAGCCTTGAGCTTTACATTTAATAGTAACACGATGGCTGTCGTTTTTCTTATACCTATAAGCAAAACCATGTGCAATTGAGTATTTATGCAAAGCTTCTCGGAATTCATTAAAACTATTAATTCTTTGGTCAACGCCAGTGATCGTATTCTCCCAAACTTGAGCAGCTTTATAATGCTTCCCATCAGTCATATTAATGGGCATACAATCCAAAGGAGTTTCGTTTGGCATGCCCACGTCAAGTTGGTTGATGCCATCATTTATCCCAACAACACCATTGATAGGAGCAACAATAGGAACCACAGCTTCTGAAACAGTTGTCCTGCTCGACCTGCGCATTTAAGGACACATAATCGTGACAGCAATGGCCAAACTTAGATGGTAAATTCAGAAACATGAAGAGTAACTACATACTAGCAGGCATGTTGGAAAAATTACGGGCAGTTGCTTCCTTCGACACAATGAAGACATCAACTGTCGAAGATTCGCCTACGAAATTAAGCATGTGCTGCAAATCCTTGTCTTTGGAGATGGTTATGAGGGTCTTCTTGTTCCCAGGGAGGAAGTACTTGATAGACATGCTACTAGAGCTAAAATTAAACATGTCTGCTATCTCAGACTTGAAATCACTTAACTTGGATTGCTCATTGATATCTATAGCATAGGCCTCGCCACCATTGTAGGACAATGAACCATCTTTATTGGTGACAAAATCGCCACCAGACTGACATATTGCTATTTACATATGTGTGTAAAACCATATTGTGAGGACGATAAGAGCAATGAGAAACGGCGCTGACTTAGCAGCGTTCTTAGCACTTAATAATCCGATGAGAGCGACTTGAGAGATAAGCAATGCAATTATTATGCGTCCATGAACATCGGGCCAGGATGTTGCAGCACTCTCGTACTCTTGATTGTAAACATTAATTATCTACATTTTTCAAGGGGAAAAAGGGGGATCAGACATGTAAACAAAAGAATCATTTGCCATTGTCCCAACACCCGAATATTCCATGTCAAGTTGTTTTACCTGATGACGGAAGACAATGTAAGCTAGGCCGAAGAAGATTACAATGAAAAGAAGTAGAGCAGGTGTCACGGAAGCATAAACCAGGCCAAGTAGAAAATATAGCTGTATTTGAGGTTCTCTGGTGTTGAAGCCCAAGCTTCCGGGATCCATTGCCTCCTCTCTATCCTTTTCGGTTTTCACCAAGAAAAAATTCTTCAAGTGGTATATTATAAGCTTTCGGGGTTAACCGTTGGCCGTTCTGCATGTAAGCTAAGATAATATCACGAAATGGGTCCATGGCGAACTCCTTTTTAATGCTGGTTCCATACTTGGATCCGTCGCCGCCATCGCTGGGGAAATGCTCGGCTCCTTCGAAGCACACGTTGAGGGCACCGTGTTTCTTGCTGAATATCCCACATCGTTTGAGCACGTCACACAATGGTACGCCTCTCCACACCGACATGGAAACCACCGAAGCTCCCCAGTTGAAGCCCATCGTTGGTTTTACCATGTTCTGTTCTTTTCCTCGGTTCCCGGCGCAAGCCAAAGTGACCGGGAATTCACGGGTTTGGAACTCGTTTACGAGCTGGTCCATGGTTAGCTTCATCAGGTGTTTAACTAGAACAGTTATTTCGACGGTCCAGTCATCCCACGAAGCTTTGGGGACGGCACCGTGGTTATGGACGTAGTGGAGGGGAACCGGGGTGATGAAACCGTGGTACATGAGGCGGTTCAAGGGTGGTTCACTGTTGAAAGGGTGGTCATTCCCTGTTAGACGGATCAAGGAAGGGTTCCGCTCGATCCAGTTATCGGCGGTGGCTTCGTCTCGAGCGTCCAAGATTGACGGTTCGACCTCGTTGCTGGATTTGACAATCATGGCTTTGTAAGCGTCGGTCTCGTTGTCTTCATCATCGCTGGAGGAATCACAATTATCATGGTTGACGTAACTATGTTTGACATGGCGGTGGGTTGGTCGTTGGCGTTGGACCGGGCTTCAAGTTTCGTGAAAACGCCGCCCAAAGCCGGTTCAATCTCCCTTCCAACGTTATTATTCACGTGGGAATACACGTGGATATTGCCATTTAATTAATTCCGCCACATCAGCAATCCGTTAGGGGATTAACGGACTATAACGTCGGAGTGACCAAGTCTTTACATATCGAAAACGTAGATGACCACTTATTGGCACTTTTCAAAACTGGTGACTAAATCTGTACAAACGGGAAACGAAAGTGACCCCTGCAGTAGTTTACCCTAATAACAATTATAAAAAATTAAAGTTACCATAAACTAGTTTGTCAAAAGATAAAATAATTCTATTCTTCTATATACTATGTGTAAATTCTTGTTTTAGTCGTTTTATTTTGATCAATTTTAGTCCTTATTTTTTCTTCAAATTTTAAAACTTCAATCATAATTCAAACGGGACAACGACAATATGACTAAATTACAATAACTAAAAATTATCAAATAAAAGAACAAAAATCAAATATGCAACTTATGTATAACAAATAGGCTAAAAAAATTTACTTAACATATTTAAAGACTACCATTCATGTCAAGATCGAAATTTCAGAATTTAAAAAGTACAGAAACTTAAAGTGACCAAATTAAAGTACAAAGAATAATATGTAATCTTGACATAATATATGATAGCAAAATTTTACCTTATGAAAAAATTTACACTTAATATTTGTTTTAACTTTACTCGTAGAGTTAAAATTTGTATTGTTAGTATACAAAATAATTATCATATAAAAAGATAATTATATCAATAATTTAAATTAAATTAATTTATTTGTTTAATTAAAATATAACATTTAATATTTTAGACGTAAATATTAATATTTACATGTTTATATTTTAAAACCAACTCAATTATTTTTATATATTTTCCTCAACAAATATATTTGTATAAAAACTATAGAAAAATAAATTAAATTATTACTATGATAATATTAGTGTTATTACTTTTTTTTTGCTCAAACGTATGATTTTTATTAAGTGAAAAAAATCATACAACATATCCACACCGGGCCTCATTAAAAACCTCCCTAAACCTAGCTGGAGGAAAAGAGTACCCGGGACAGATATTCGACACAACTCCAAAAAAAAAAACCAATCCAAAACGACTTGACCCCACATGTCCCAACCCCCTGGAGAAGCACTCCCCACCCCATTATGCCCGCTGCCCAACAGCAGCACAGCGTCGCCCAACCCCCGCACCCATCAGCACCCTACAACACCCAACGCCCGTGCAACACCAGCCCACACAACAGCTTGCTTAACCAGCACCCCTCCCGCACACAGCAATCAGCACACCCATGTCCAGCACCTACCATCCTCAAACCCCCATCCGCAACCAAGCCTTTCGATCAACCCCACCCTTTGCTAAGATGTCGCCACACCATTCACCTCACGGACCACATGATTAAAGACAAAAGCCATCCCCAAGCAAGCATCATCAACACGGCGTAACAGGTCATAAAATCTCCATGGCTGCGTCTCCCCACGACCCACCCACGATGTCGCAACCAGCGAATCAGACTCAATAATACAAGGTAACGCACACCATTTCGACTCCCTAAATGACTCCAACGCAAATAAAATGGCACACAACTCAGCCTCATTGGAATCCAATACGCCCAATGGGCCCGAGAACAAAGCCAGCACCCTCCCCATCTCGTCACGTAGCACACTTCCACATCCCGCCGGGCCCGGTTTCCCTCTTGTCGATCCATCAACATTAAACTTCACACAACCAACCCTTGGAGGGGACCAAACATAGCCCTCTCATGGCCTCCGTGGCCTAAACGGTTCCACCCCCCACCTCGGACAATTCCACCATTCGGATTCAAGAATTAATTCATGTGGCTCAAATGCTCGCACCCAATAAAATGTTCGGAGCTTAATTAAAAAGATTAATTCTCGCACTGATACACGCTTATCCTAGAAAATTAACGCGTTCCTTGCTAACCATAGTGACCACAACGTGGCAGCACATCCCGACAACCATCTATCCCGCAGCGGACCACTAAAAGTACCTTCCAGCATCACCGTCAAAAACTCTATTACGGTTGCTGGTCGCACCAAAACAATCTGCCACCACGCTAAAAAGCACGACCAAACCTCCCATGCCACCGGACAAATATACAAAATGTGATCCACTGTATCCTCCCCCATGCCACACCATCGGCAACTATAATCATTAACATCCTACCTTATTCCCATATCCCGCAAATAACATAAAGTAGGCAACCGATCCAACAAGATAAACCACACAAAACACTGTATTTTAGGTGGCATTCGCATCGACCATATTGCTGAAACCGTCCGATCTCCATCCAACCCGAAAGAAGACATCAATCTATATAAACTCGCGACCGAAAACTATCCCATCGTCGAATGTCTCCAAACCAGCAAGTCCGCCTTCGCATCATTCAAATTAACCGCTCTCACTATCCCATATAGCTTCTTCAACATATTCTCCTCAAACAATCTAAGGGGACGTACAAAAAACTCGTCCCACCTCCCATGTACCAACAAGGTTCCCGATGCATACTCATAAACCAACGCCCATGTGTTCTTCGCAAGGCGAAACAGCCGTGGGAACACCATACATAATGGCACATCCGCGCACCATGCATCCCGCCAAAACAATATTTTACGCCCATTCCCAATCAACCATAGAAAATTAGAATGTGCCATGTATCGATGTACCTCCTCCCGCTCATGCAAAGTTACGATTTGCTTCCATACCGTTGACATCGCCTTTTGCCGAACCAATGGCATTCTTCTATCAAAGACATCCGCCCCATATTTAGCCAGCAACACTAAACGCCACAACGATTCCCCCTCCACTGCAAACCGCCATCGCCATTTTGCCAAGAGAGCCATATTGCGCTGGTGTAAGTCCACAACCCTCAATCCCCCAAATTTCTGCGGACGACAAACAACCTTCCAACTCACCCGGCTCATGCGTCGCCTTTCCTCCGAACCCCCCATAAGAATGACCTCTTAATCCTATCAATTCTTTTAACAATCCCCTTCGGAACCAAAAACATGCCCATATAATAAATCGGCAAAGCAAACAACACTGAGTTTAATAGAGTCAATCGAGCCGCAAAAGATAATGAGTCCCTTTTCCATCCCGCCAAACTCTTCCGAAACCGTTGTAATAACAGTTCCCACATACTCAAACTACGCGGATCTACTCCAAGTGGGAGCCCGAGATAAACCATCGGCAATTCGCCCCTTTTACAACCCATAATCGCTGCCATTTCATTCACCACCACCCCGTCCACTCCCACCCCATACAAGGATGACTTCAAGTAGTTAATATGTAACCCCGAAACATACTCAAAACATGTTAATATTCTTTTTAAATTTTCAGCATAGCGTACCTCGCCTTGTAAAAAAGTAAACGTGTCATCCGCAAATTGGAGGTGGGATATCCGGCAGTCATTCACGACACGTACACCCCTTACCAATCCTGATTTTTCTGCCTCACTTAACAATTGATGCAATAACTCGGCTACAATGACAAATAGAAGGGGCGATAACGGATCCCCTTGCCGCAATCCCCATTGCATAGGGAATTCCGGAGTCGGACTACCATTGAGTAATATTGGCAATCTCGCCGTACTCACACAGATTCTCATTCACTCGCGCCATTTCGAATCGAACCCCATTCTACACTAAATTGCCTCTACACACTCCCATTTAACACAGTCATATGCCTTGGCAAAATCAAGTTTCAGCAGCACCCCTCCCTCACCATATGATCTCTTTTGCATTGAGTGTAACACTTCATTCGCTAACATAATTCCATCAACAATTTGACGCCCCTTCACAAATGCCGACTGAACATTACTGATTATCCCTGGTAATACCTTTTGCAGCCTCTTCGCCAAGCATTTAGCAAGTATCTTATAGATCGAATTCAATAGGCAAATAGGCCTATAATCACCCAGCTTTCGTGGTTGTTCCACCTTTGGGATTAGCACTACAAATGCCGAATTACACCCATTCGGCAGCAAATTTGTCTCATGAAATCGAGTCAGCACCTCCATCACATCTCCCTTCAAGAATTCTCAACCTTTCTTATAGAATTCGAAGGTATATCCATCGGGACCCGGTGCCTTCGACCCTTCACTTCCCCATATAATAGCCCGTACTTCCTCCTCCTCGAATGATTTCTCCAGCTCGACACCCAAACCCTCGAATAAACATTTGAAATTCAATCCCATCGTCATAGTCCCCATGGTCTTGGGTAGTGAAAAATGTGCTTTGAACTCCGAAAGCACCACCTGCCGTAATCTATTGGGATTGGTTTCCCATACCCCCTCAATCATCAATCCTGAAAATTCATTACGCATAGCTCTCAGCTTCGCCGCTCTATGAAAAAAAGTCGTATTACCATCCCCCTCTCGCAACCACTTGACTCGTGATTTCTGCTTCCATACGGATTCTGTAACCCCCTCGTCCCGGTCTGGCCGGATGACCGGTCCGAGTGAGCTACACGGGGAAAATCGAGTGAAAACTCCCTAAGGAACTCTCCCTCGGTTAGCAACCCTATTTTTTTTCATTTTAATATTGTCTAGATGAGAATTACATCCTAAGTGATCATACAGCGGAACAAAATTTACGAAGAAATCAATCGAACCCAAACTAGCACTTAAAAGCCCATTTTTAATGTTAAACTGCAGGCGGTATCGATACCCTTAAGAGGGGTATCGATACCCCTGTGACTAGGTCAACAAGGTTTGGTCAACCTGAGGAGACAGTATCGATACCCCAAATGAGGGTATCGATACCCTCCCCTAAAGTTGACTTTCCCCGGTCAAAGCCAAGACAACGGTATCGATACCCTTGAGATGAGTATCGATACCGAAATCGACAGTAGCACCAGTGGCCAAAAAGGTATCGATACTCCCCCTCGAGTATCGATACACGAAGCCTGAAACCACAGGGTAGTATCGGTACCAGATCAACGGTATCGATACCCCAGCTACGAAACTGCAGGTTTGAGCTGATTTAGAGCACAAGGAGGCCCCTAAATCCCTCTAACCCTTCAACCAACACACTATCATCAATCCCTAAGGCAAGCCAACCATAAAGCATGCATATTTAAGCCAAGGGAGTCAATCAAACATGGATTTAAGCAATCATGCATAACATTCAATTTAATGAGCGATATAGGCATTAATAAGCATACTTGAAGGCTCAAATGGTCTTAAAAGCACAAGTCAAACTCAAGAGGTTTGCATCCATACATAAGGCAACCTAAACACCCTAAAGCATGTCATCATACACATCAACCATCATCAAGGCATACATGCATACAATCCATAATCAGACCAAAAACAACATCCATCAAATGAGTCACACATGCTCATACAAGACACTTGCCACATTGCTAGCTATTACAAAATCGGTAACCATACTTGAGCTACAAACTTGGATGCCCTTCTTGCCTTGCCTCGAGCTAACACCACGCTAATGATCTGCATTGTTGAACATTGAGAGCGTAAGCTATAAGCTTAGTGAGGGTGCTCTAAAACGAAAAACAACAACAATGCAGGGCTCAAGCATGTAATCCTAAACTCATACATATCAAGCATTGCATATAACCAAGTAGACCTAGCTAGTCTTTCAAGTGGCAAATATGGTCTCTCAATCCTAGCAAGATTAAGCATCATTAGATCATCATGCAATACCATATATCAAAACCACATATCACCATCATATATCACAATTCATGAACAAGTTTAATTGGCCACTTTAATTACCCCGATTGTGCGGATTAAAACCTTGACAACACTTTACCTCGGTGGGATTCCACTCATCACCGGACCTTGCATGTGCGGGATTCCACTCATCGCCATATGCCCTACGGATGGGATTCCACTCATCATCCCGTAGAAATATAATAAGCTTCCGGTGGAATGCTACATCACCGTACTCCTCCTTGATGACTTAACGCCATCAAGGCCACGTACGTTTTGACTCAATTTGTGTGCACACTATCCTAATGATCGATCATTTACAACCGGTAATTTTTAGTGCCAATTATCACAACCACCTCATATATCATCAACCACATATCATCAACACATTCATGCTCAACACATATATCCACATCATGATATACATATACATATGCCATCTAATCACAAGCATCTGAGCATAGTCATCAAGCACATAGCATTTAAGAAAATTAGACTAAGTTAACTACTTGGATTAAAAGGAAGTGGCCTACCAAGCACACTTGCACACACACACACTACTCATGCTCGAACCAACTTTAGAACAAGTTTAGACCACTCACCGTCCTTCCTTAGCAAATCGAACAATCCTCCTACGCACCCGGATTCGGTCCCAAAGTCTCTTCCGCGTTTCCTTTTGCTTCTAGTCAAACAAAAACACATATATTACTTCCCAATTCAATGTTAATTCAACCTTCAACCCACTTTGCAATCACAACCCAAATTCTTCCATTTCTCAAATCACACAATCTCCTAAAAACCCAATTTTCGTGCTCCCCTAAGAACTTGCTGAAAAATCAATTTCCCAACATCCAAATGGCTTCCAAACCATCCCAAAACACTCTCATACCATAGGTAAACCAACAGCCCACCAATTTCACCCTTAAACCTACCAAAACCCAATTTTTGACATCTTAAATCTAGCCTTTAGACATCTCTACGAATTTCTATCAAAATTCAACCAAATTAAAGTATATGGTGTACTTTATCATGCTTAAACAAACCCCCAACTTAATTTAACAAAACGAATTAAAAAGCCCCATCAAAAACCCCAAATTTTATATGAACCCTAATTTTCAAAACCTATTATTTTTGAAATCCAAGACCATGGTTAGATAGGGGTTGAAGAGGAGAGTTAGAAAACATAATTACCTTTGAAAATGGTCTTGAAATTGAGTTGCAAATCAATGAAATAGTAACTTGGAACTTGGAAGGGTTTTGAAGATGGGGTTTGGGTTTTCACGTGGGAATGGGGGAGTGGGGAGTGTGAAGACAACTTTTTTTTTAATTATACAAAAAGTGTCATCCTTTTAAATTCTTTAGGGTTAAATTACATCTTTGGTCCCTCCCCTTTTATTTAAGCTCAATTAGGTCATCACTAGAAGTTGAATTATTTTAATTAAATTTAATTTGACTCGAATTATACTCGGTTAACTCCTAGGCCCAAAACACGGGTGTTACAGATTCCCTCAACCGCAACAATGTCCATAATTTGCACTGAGTCGCCCGTTTATGTGCCAATTGTGTGTCCGAAACAGTACCCGCACTCACCAACCCATCGATCACATCCAATTCTTTTGTCGCCCCTTCAATTTGCTGCTCAAGATTCCCAAAAACTTCCTTATTCCATCCACGCAAGAAGCGTTTCATGAGTCTCAATTTGCTGCAAATGTCACTTTGCTCTTTCATACGTGAGATGCGCATCCACTCCTCTTGAATATCCATGACAAATTTACGTTCACCAATCCATGCATTTACAAATCGGAACGGTCGTGGACCCCAATCCAGTACATCACTCACCAACAACAATGGTGTATGATCCGACACCCCACGCGGAAACGCTGATAAGCACAAATTCACATACCAATCAATCCATCTTGGTGACACAAAGCAGCGATCTAATCGGCTGCACCTATTCTCGGCCCCAAACCAAGTAAACGAATATCCCCTCAACTCCAAATCAACCAATCCATTGTTTTGAACAAACTCTACAAACTCATTGATTCCCCTATTTGTCGTCGCACACCCCCGTCGCTCCTTCAAGCATGTAACCATATTAAAATCTCCTATTAAACACCACAACACCTCACTATTTCCCATCACTGCTAGCAATCGTTCCCATAGAAGCCTCTGTTGATCAATATCACATGGTGCATATATCCCCATTAAACCACACATCCAATTATCGCTAAGCCAACATCCCTCGATACATACAGAACGCTCCTCAACCAATGTCCTAGTCACCTTAAATCGATCATGATCCCAACAAATGACAATACCCCCTGACCTCCCTATCGAAGGTGAATATGCAAACTCACATTTATTCGACACCCATATCTTCTTCACTAAAAATTCTGAAACTAGTTCCAATTTCGACTCCAACAAAATTACACACTCACCATTATGCTGCCGTATAAGATTGCGGACTGCTCTCTTCTTCGCAGCCGCGCCCAATCCACGCACGTTCCACGACAGCAGCCTCGTCGCCACCTATGTCCGCGGCACCTCCATCGCTTCAATAATCCTTGCGATATCCCTTATGACATTCTCTTCGTTACCAATCGTCTTAGCCCCCAGTAACTTGCCTAATTCCAACGTCTCATGCGCCTCTTTCAAAATACTCCTCTTGCGCTGCAAAAAATCTGAGTCGGATAGTGATTCGTTTGCAATCAAGAGACTATCAGCTGGAGGGGGATTTTTCCGTGGTCTTTCTCGTCCTCTCTTCAGCGGTGTCTGACCCGTTTCCTCTGCCGTCGTATTCCCCCCAGTCGTTCGAATGAGTTCTGATAAATGTCGAACTCTTCTTTGCCTGCCTTTGTAATCTACAATTGCTGCTACCCCAGCCCTATTATTTTCGGATTGGGGCCCAAAATTCTGCTCTTGCACCTGCTCTACGTCACCTCCCACATCCCTTTCACATGTACTTACATCCAACGATTGTTGCTCCACAATCACCCGATCTATCATCCCAATGTCTTCCTCCGCCATGCCCGACGACAAATGTTCCAGCACCCTCGTCGCACCCCTTGTAGACCCAGACCCCAACACCCGGTCGTCATTCCTCTTATTGTCATCCCATAATTTATTTATTTTCCAAATGGTCAGGGTTCCATCGCTAATTGAATTTGGCACTATCGTGTCAATCGTCGCCTCTTTACCTTCGTCTAAGTGTAGCGGTGTGGTAGCCCTTATTTCCTCGTGCAACACCTCATCTGTTTGACTCACACCGTCCACATCCTCATCATCCTCCACCCTGTCATCCCCGTCCCCTTCCCTCCTCATATCGTTGCCAAATATGTCGCGCACCTCCGTCACCCGAATCATGTATTGCTTCTTTGAAATTACCACATCTAAATTCTCCTCAATTGGGAGGAACCAGTCTGTCTCGATCAACATTCTAGCTCTTTCGAAGGATCCCGACATCAGTGTGTTGTCTTCAATTCGAATTAACTCGCCCCATAACTGTGCAATGTTACGAAATGTCCCCTCCGACCAGGCATGAATGGGTATGCCGCACGCTTCTATCCACACACGTCGGTTAGGCATCACAATTTTCGTCGACCATTTCATAACATTTTCCAGCCATTTATCAAAGCAATTTGTTTGTATGTAATTCCTCATTATTTCCTTATTAGGGAACATGAGTAGCATTAAAGAACCCGCCACCCTCATAACCGACACGTCCTTAATTTGGGCGTTCTTTAATTCCATTGCCAATTCCATCACCGACATAGGTTTATGGCAGAACCCCACGGCACAATTGTGCAATATTTCTAATTTTTCCTCATCAATTACCCCTTCTACCTTCCTATATTCTAGAATTTTTTCCATCGATCCCACTCTCATATCACTGTCTGATTTCCATTTTTCTGATTGAGTCATGTTACCCCTCGGCTTCGCCGGCGCTTTAGAATCCCCATTCCTTCGCCGCCAATAAGCCTTTCTATTATCTCTTTGTGCTAATCGAACCGTGATTTTGGATCCATACAATCGGAAACCATTGAAGCGTTCGATCACCCGCTCGGCATCCTCCCTCGTTTTCATTCTCACAAACCCAAACCTGGATCCATCCCATGCTCGCTTCCCTGGTACAAACACATCGACAACTACCCCGTGCCGATCAAAGACTTGCCAGACCCCTTTCCAATGTAGTTGTTGAGGTAGATTTCCGATGAATAGAGTCCACCATCCACGCCCCTCTCCTCCGGTACTGTTGTCGCCCATTTGTTTTTCCTATATTAGTGTTATAATTAGTACATATTTTAAAAATAAATAAAATTAATTTTAATTTAATCTAAATACTATTTTTCTTTAAAAATAATATTAAATTTCTTGTTTAGCTTAGTGGATAAACATTGCACTCTCGCCCTAAAAGTACCAGGTTTGATCCTCCTTGAATCCGTACATTGTATTTATTTACTAAAAAATGGCATCTAAAGGTGTCACATCATCTATAGTTAAAATTTAATGACCTAATAAAAGGTTAAAAGTGTTAAGAGTTTTACAGCTAAAAATATAATTATTATAAAATTAATTTTTTATTATTGAAAGTGACAATATATTTTAGACATTATTTCAATATGTATTTGTGATAAAATGATTGTCACTAATAAGAATAATATTAGTGCCTAAATTTTAGTAATTGCCGTTAATCTTTTGTGTCAAAATGTAGTCACAAAAATATTACTAATTGAGGCAAAATACATGAAAGTTGTCACTAATATAATAGTGATGGAGTTATTAGTGACGACTGACGACAACTCTAAAAATTTGTCACTGTAGATTTTAGTGACTAAATTTAATACTTTTAGTGATCATTTTCAATGTCACTAAAAATACATTTTCTTGTAGTTCACAATCCTAATACATCTTTGTATTGTGAACATATTAGGTTTTGAGTACTCGCAAATATTTTATCTTCCTATTTTTTTTTCTTTTTTTCTATTCTCTCACCCCTTTTTCTTCTTTCTTTTTAATTTTTTCTTATTAAAATGATTCAACTATAAGTATATAAGTATAATACTAATACTAAATTCCCACAATTTTAATTTACTAAGTATTAACCAAGTATTAGCCCGAGCAAGATGTTTAATTAGGTTAAACATCGAAATAGCTTTTATTTAAATTGATTAACTTTTTAATCGATAAATATTAATGTTTTCATTGTCATTTAATTCATTAATTCTGTCAATTGTATTATATTTGGGCGTGTGAATACATATGATAAATGAAAAGTATTTTTCACAAGCACAAAACACTAAATTTTAACCTTTAAATTTTAAAAATTAGACGCTTGTAAGAAATAAGTTTTTCACCGTTAATGCATAGAATCATGAATTAAAGTAGACAATTCACACCCCTAGTTTGTTCCATTACCAAGCTTCTGTTGGAAAATTGTGATAATATGAAAACTTTGAGGCATATCTTCAATTGGTAAAGATGGAGAATCGAATCATGAATTTATCGTTTCATATTCTACTCCATGAGATATTTAAAACGATATCTCACATGCTCAAATTGGTTAAGTGATGAATGAAAAATCGATGCTCAAAATAGACAACTTGCAAAGATTGATGAGAAAATAGTAAGCTTGAATCCCATATTGGTTAGAGACCAAGTGTGAGAGGTGTATATATAATGAAACCAACTAAGATATTTGTTGAATAAGCTTACTAAAGATTGTGTCTCGTGTGTAGGTATAGTGGCTTGCAAATCCAAGCATGTGGAACCCGTTTGGGTTGGGGTGCACTTAGACCTAGCAAACTTGATCCGAGACCCGAATTAAAATTGACTCGAATTGAGACCTAAAATCGACCCAAACATGACTCGAAATTTGATCTGAAACTCAAAATGAACCGAAATAAATAAAAGATATTAATAAGAATAAATAAAGATGACATATGAACATCCGCACAACTCACCAAAAAGTCAAATATATGTGCTTTGCCACCTCTAGGTGCACTCCCATGATGTGGGTAATGTGAATATTTTTATCAGATAAAATTTTTTTATTTTGAATTTTGAGTTTAATTACAATTAAAACTTTATCTTTGCTCGCCTATAAAAGGAGGAAGAAAAATCACAACAAACATTGCAAGCGAAGAGCATTTCCTCTTAGCTCTCCCTGTTTTTCCTTTAAAAACGTCCTGAATTTATTTTAGGGATGAGAATTTAATCCAGACTCGATGGGTTCTGACCTGACCCGATTCGATAGGGTCGAATTTTTTTATGAAATAAATCGGGTTCGGATCAGGTGAAACATTTGCAACTGCCGAAGCCAGGTCAGAGTCGAATTTATGGGGGGAAAACCCTACCTGACTCGATCCGAGTATAATTTTAAAAAATTAAAAATATTTTTAGAGTTTTTAATTTTTATTTTCCTTTTACACTTTTAGCGTCTGTGACTCTTTACTCTTTCCCCTATCCCCTTTCACTTTTTTCTTCAATTCGACGAAACTCGAAAAGATAACAGATTTCGCTTGTATCTGATCTTCATCTTCATCAACAATCAGACATTCGGATTTCAGACTCCTCACTCCTTTGTATTTACGATAAGAATGTATTAATTTTAATTATCTTATGTTTGAACTTGTTTAACTGTATTATGGACTTGTAAGTTGTAATTTTAATTATTATGTTTGGTCTCTTTTAATTTTGTAAGAGTTGTGTGAATCATGTTTTAATTATGGATTTGGAGATTGTTTAGATTTATGCTTTTAATTTTTGGATAAACTTTAAGTAAAATATTAGGAGAAAAATCCATGTTGGGTCAGGACGGGTTTTATGTTCAATATTCGAGTCGGGTGCGGGTCGGGTGAGATGCCTCTAAACCCCGGGTCGGGTGTCAGGTGGAGGAACTAAAAATTCGGGTCGGGTTCGGGTGGGTTAAAAATCCGACCCTACCCGCCCCGTGCCCATACTTAATTTGTTTTTCATTTTTTTCACTGTGATAGTAAAAGATAAGTTTCCAGTTCGTGATCTCTACATCTGTACTATTACAGTTGATCATCTAATTGTTGTATTCTGAAAGACAGACGGTCGAAGAGTGGTCGAATCTGTCTTAAGGAAACTGTGTTTTCACAGGCCTTAACTCGTACTCTAATCTTTCCTCCGTTCGATAATTTCATCTATTAAATTTCTTTATATATTTTTATTTCATGTTTTCAGTCTCAGACTATTATCATTAATTTTAGTATTTTATTACTAACGCCCAACAGCTTCCTGTTGGGTAGTTCTAGAAAACAACATCTTAAATGCAGGATAAAAAAGGCATGTACAGAATTTGTTACAAAAAAGATGTAAGAAATTTTGTACATGTACCAAATTTGTTATAAAAATAGTAAGAAATTCGATATGTACATAATTTCTTACGACTTTTTTGTACATACCGAATTTCTTACAAAAGTTGTAAGAAATTATGTACATACCTTAAGTTTCACGATTTTTTGTAAGAATTTTGTACATGTACCAAAATTCTTACAAAAGTAGTAAGAAATTATGTACATACCGAATTTCTTACGATTTTGTAAGAATTTCGGTACATTATACAAAATTTCTTACGATTTTTGTAACAAATTCGGTACATACTTTTTTTTAACATGTATTTAAAGTGTTGTTTTTTTTAGAACTTTCCCTTCCTGTTTGAACCTAATGATGGACAGAAAATGACTTTCCAACTACATTATATCTGCAAAATGATGTTTCAAATTTATCAAAAGATGTAGTGTAAAATGATTTCAGAAATTTAATAGCAAGAAATGCTGGACAATAGTAAACATGCAACTAATAACTGCCGGACATTTTGAGTGAAAATTATTCATGTCTAAAGGGAGTTTAACTGCTTAATGTAATAATAAATGTCACAATACAAATCTTGAAGCCCATTCTCGTAGCAATTTCTTACAACTCAGCTTCAATCGTTCCGCTTCTATTCAATTCAATTAGGGCAGTTTATAGATTTAATGGGTCAGGTACAATTTACTAAAATGAAACTCTCAAATAAATAAATAAATAAATAAATATCTATTGACTTGTTGTATGCTTGGTAGACTGACGTTTGAATGAAAAATAAGTATAATAAAACTCGAAATTTATGAAGTACAATAAAATTTTATTTTTTCAATGTATTTTATTACTAGTACATAACTAATTTTTTATTTTCCCTTACAAGCATTTCATTAATTTATTTTAGGCCCTTATTTTTCGGTGTTCTGTACGACTGCACCTATTACACATGCCTAGAATCATCCCTAAATTCAATGTCAGTCAAAAAGAATTTAGAGAAAGCATCTAGGAGCTTGAAATTATAAGTTATAACAACATATGTCTTGTTTCCTGTAACCAAAATAAAATGTTGGTGTTGGCATTGCATCAACCTACCTTTTTCGGAATAGAAATTCTTTGTCTTTTTGGTTACTTTTTTTATGCTCCAACATTAAAAATGATGTTGATAAAAATAAAAGCTTTGTTTACAAATTAGCCATTCTTAATAAATTAGGATTAAATAACAAAACAGATAAATTGTTTAATTTTAAAATTAACATGGTTTAATAAATGTTTAATTCAAAATGTAAAGAGAAAAAAAATTTAATTTGAGAAATATTTGAATTAACAAAACTTGAAATCGTTATTACTTATTAGATTAAAAATATTGTTTTACGAACACCTCCCACGACTTTAACTCTGTCTTTAGCCCCTTCCTTGCTTCAATTAATTCTTAAACCGATAATGCAGCTCTTAATAAAAAAGGTGGGCTGCATGTGTGGTGTTGACATCGACCACGAATGGTTATAATTTTGACTTAATATTGAGTATTAATTTATTGGGTAAACTACATAAATGGTCCCTTGACTATGACTCAATTCTTTTTTGAGTCTCTTGACTATCAAAAGTTACAAAGTGGTCCTACGACTTAAAAAAGTAACAAATTAGTCAAGTACCATTAAAAAATTAAAAGTTGATGGCGTGGCCGTTTATAAAATTGGCATAATAACACTTTCGACCCTCAACTTTTACACTTTATTTTAATTTGATCCTAATTCTAAAAAATTAACCTTTGATATTTCAAAATTACTTCAATTTAATCCCTCCTATAACTCTCTCGTCCTCTTCACCACCACCGTCGACCCATTCTCCATCACTGTCTTATACGCCAACGTTAACCAGATATTTTCAAACACCTTTTTCGTTGTTTGAGAGATATTGTTTTCTATCAACCTATAACCTCTCTATTTCTCATACTCATAATCTTCCCCATTTCCATTCTTTTTCTATTATTCAATGTATTGTTTTAATCTTCATTGCCTTCAATTTGCTTCTACCACCGCTAATTTACATAATACAAAAAAACATGAACTGGAATTGCTCTATAATTTCTCTTTAATTTAACTTTTTATTCTTTTAGTGTTTTCTTATTTGTTTATATAAATGCTGAACAACTAATTCAACAGTACTAAAGAAACTAGAATTCGATTGGGCAGTGATTTGGAGTCGATAACTTGATTGTAATGAAATTTTCTTAATTGGTTGAAGCATGATTTTTTGTTGCTTTGGATGGCTTCTCCTCCGTTTTTTCGAAGCGAAAACCTTCAAAGATCCAACCTTTATTGTTGCCAACTTGTCATTGCTCTTCGAAACTAAACCGAAAAAATGTCGGGAAATTTCTTTGAGAGTTGATTCAAATGAAACTAAATCTAGAGATTTGATGAAGGCGGCACAAAAGTGCTCGGAACGGCTAGTTGATGTCGATTTTTAAGGCGGTGATGGGGAATGGGTTCACTGTGGTGGGGAAGAGGAAGGAGGAGTTATAAGAGGGATTAAGTTGAGTAATTTTAAAATATGAAAGTTATTTTTTTAGAATTAGGACCAAATTAAAATAAAGTGTAAAAGTTGAGGGTCAAAATGTTATTATGCCAAAAAATTTAAACAGTCATGTTATCAACCGTTAAATTTTTAATAGCACTGGAACAATTTGTTACTTTTTTTAAGTCGGGGGACTAGTTTATAACTTCTAATAGTTAAGGGACACAACAAAGAATTGAGTCATAGTTGAGGGACTATTTATGTAGTTTACCCTAATTTATAAATATAAATAGAGTAAACTACATAAATAATCCCCGACTATGTTCCAATTATCTTTTGCGTCCCCCGACTATTAGAAGTTACAAACTGGTCCCATGACTAAGAAGAAGTAAAAATTTGGTCCAACACTGTTAAAAATTTAACGGCGGATAATGTGACGGTTAATACAAATTGATATAATTACATAATTAGCTCTCATGTTTTACAGTTATTTTAATTTGACCCTAATTCTAAAAAATTAACCTACATAATTTAAATAATCTATCAATTTAGTCGATTTTCTTTTCTATTTCTCTTTGACGCTCAAAACCCTTTAACATATCAACTGATCCCTTACAATTTCTCCATTATTTTTCTTTCTTTATCTCCCAACAATCCCAATTCCCTATTTTATTCACCTTTTTCTAACCCCTTGAAAACCAGGCTTTGACCTGAATTTTTTTTGCTTTTCCAGCAATGAGAACCAACAACTCCTAAACATTGTTTTGATCATTTTGGCCAAGAAAACCCTAGCAAAAACACCATACGATATATAAATATGAACTAAAAAGGAGCAATCATAGTGTTTTAAGAACAACCCATCAAATGATTCCCGATCCAAATTTGATTTTGTACGCTTGCATTACAAAAGAAAGGACCCACAATTCTTGTGGAATTTTCTTGCAAAAAGCCGGAAATCGAATAGTTAGCCCAGAAATGCATCGAAAAAACTCATCCTTTCCATTCAATGTTCTCTCATACAGCTTTTAAAAGAACCCGCACCTTCTTAATCGACGACCCTTTTGTATATTTCATCATTTCCCACGAGGATCTTGACAAATCCGAGTCCTTTTAGTTCTTGAATCGCTTAAAAACTGCTTCCGAGGATTTTCTTCTCATTAATTTGATTCTGGGAATTGATGATTTGACCCAAAATTGTCTCCAATCCCATTTCAATCTGATATTTTTTGAGCTAATAGCTTTGGATTTGGTGTTCGTTGGGTCTCCGTCAAAAGACAATCGAAACCCAAATATAAATTTCGACGGAGGAAAAGAAATCCAAACACTAGAATTGCTCTTTTTCAATTCACTGCTCAACCTTCTCATCTTCACTTTCATTTCATCATTACTTTCATTTTCAGGCTAAAACTGTGTTTGAGAGTTGTTCTTCATTGCTGGAAAACAAAAAATAAAAAAAAGGTCAAAGCCTGGTTTTCATGGGGTTAGAAAAAGTTGAATAAAATAGGGAATTGAGATTGTTGGAAGATAAAGAAAGAAAAACATTGTGAAAATTGTAAGGGATCAACTGATACGTTAAAGGGTTTTGAGAGTCCATAGTCAATCAATGTTTAACAAATAATGCAAAAGCTGCATTTAGTTAATTTGGAGTGAGAATGAATTGAAAAATTAAAGGAGAGGAGAAATAAAAAAGAATATCGATTAAATTGATAGATTATTAAAATTATGTGGGTTAATTTTTAGAATTACGGTCAAATTAAAACAAGTATAGAATTTGAGGGCTAATTATATAATTATATCAATTTATATTAACTGTCACGTCATCAACCGTTAAATTTTTAATGGCATTGGACTAATTTGTTACTTATTTTTAGTTGAGAGACCGGTTTATAACTTCTAATAGTCAAGGGACACAAAATATAATTGGAACATAATCGGGGACCATTTATGTAGTTTACCCATATAAATATTACTATATTTTTTTGATAAAAAATATTAGTCAAATTTTAATACATTGTTTGAAATTATATATATATAAACGTAATTAATGCATTTTTAAATAATTGAAAATAAAAATGATCTTTTAACATCTACTTAAAATCCTTTCGAATATACTAGATCATTGGCAAACCTATAAAACTGGGAGGAAAATCTATATGAAAATATATTTGAAAAGTAATTATATGTTTAGAATGTGTTTCTATTTTTAGAAATAAGATAATTACTCTAAAAGTTTTTTTTAAAAAATAGTCACTAGTTTTATTGAATAGAGAAAAGAATACAATACAATTACAAGAAGAGTCTACAAAATTAGAGTAGACTAACTATTTTATTCAGTGATTTTTTTTTAATTTTTGAAGTGCACAAACTAGCCACTAAAATATGAAATAAGATCATATACGAAAAAAGTTAAAACCTAACTAAACAATTGTAAAACATGATAGATAACAAACAATGTTGTCGTCAGTGAAGAATAAACATCTTTCACGCTAACATAAAAATACATAAAATAATAATAGCGCGTTCACAAAATTGGTTTTACCACAAATCAACTGTGAATTATCTTTGGTGATTACAAGCATTTATCAATATCAGTTTGGGGGTCCAAACCAGAGAAAAATTAACATGACAATCAAATAATTGCCAACTAGAGAGGCGATATCAAATTTGACCCTGAAAAATATTAAATATATATATATATATATATATATTATAAAAATAAAAAATATATCATAAGAGCAAAAAAAATCGTAGAAGAATAAAAAAAATCATCTATCATTTTCGTTAAAATATACTTATTAAACATAAAAATCGTACGTTATTTATAATATTATAATTATACTTATCCTTGTTGATTCAACAATGAGGATACAGGAGTTCTAAATGATTCAATTGGTGGATCAGAAGTTATAGGTTGTCGATTTAATATGACTGTTCATTTTTCAATCAATTATTTTAATTCGATAAAAAGAAAAATCGAGAATCAAAAGGAACAGAAAAAAAATTACTACCAACATTACTTTTTTATTTTACCAATTACCAGAATTACTTTTTTCTAAAACTCACGATAAAAAAATAAGTATAATGTCAAATAATGCTTTTAATATTTGACCGAATCGTCATTTTGACTTTTTCTTAAAACAATTTAACTTTTAACGTTTTATTTTGGGTCAAAATAGCTTATTTACGGATAAAAATTGTTAGCCAACGAATGATAAATGGCTTAAATGATGTGATAAACTTACATGGCGGTGCACGCCGTGATAGCAGTGTTATATAAGCAAATATGTTGACTTCACATAATGACACATCAGTTAAAAATAATTTTAAAATTTTGTATATAATATTTTTCTTCTTCTGACGTGTCATTCTGTCAAGTCATTTCAAATTATTTATCGTCAGTTAACTAATAATTTTTATTCACGGAAGGGCTATTTTGACCCCAAAGAAAAAGTTGAGGGCTAAATTGCTTAAAAAATAAGAATCAAAATTACAATTCAATCAAACATTAGAGATATTTTTTTATATTATACCAAACAATATCATTAAGCCATATATATGACCAGATGTTCTAGAATCTAGGCAAAGAGTCAAAATTCATAAGAGCCTAAGCTTACGGAACATATGGGTTGCAAGGTGTTGTTTCATGGTACGAACTACGAAGGGTTCGTTAGGTGTAAGTAGGGGTGTCATATGAGTTAAGTTGTTCGAGCTCAATTCAGTTAAAATTTGATCAATGTTAATTTAAATTTCAATTTGATTCGGTTAAAATTCAGTCAATGTTAGTTGGGATTTGAGCTCGACTCGGTACCTTAACAAATAGAGTCGAGCAAGATTCAACTCAGTTCAATAAGCTTGCGAACAATTCGCTAATTTTTTTATGATATGTTTGAAAAAATTGTTGATTGTTACATTAAAATTTAAATTTTTAAAATTGCTTCGCACACTTTTTTTTTTAATTTGTTAATTTGAGTTTTCAAAGGAATAATGAATTTTGACTCTTAGTTGGAGTAAGAATATTTGTAAGGCCACTTATGAAAGTAGAAAACACATTCAAAACTTATAAAACTTCTAAAAGTTCTAAAAATTATTTTAAGAATTATTTTATTTTATTTTAAAAATTATTTAAAAATTCTAAAAGTTCTAGAAAAAGCTTATAAAACTTATAAAAAATACTTTTCTAAAAAGTCTTTAAATGTCGCATGTCATAATTGTAGTGTGTCACATGAAAATAATATTTCAAGAAGAAAAAATCGTTAAAATTTGATGGTTAAATTGGTCAAAGAACTTAATTGGTTTAGTTTATTGGTCCGGGGCTTAATTGGGAGCAAAAATAATTCATAGACTTAATTGATTTTTTCCCCAAAAGTTCAAAAGCTTGTGATACCCTTAAGCCTAAATTAAATGGCATTAGATTTATCATTTATATTTCCGCTGCATTGTTTATTTATTTCTAAAAAATATTTTTTTGATTAAATAGAAAATTTTTCGTTTTAAAAAATAAATGTTAAGATCTGATTCAACATAAAATATGACAATATTAACATTTTATATTAATTTTATTTGAATTAAAAATGCTTTCATTTTATTTTCATTTTCATATGTAACATTTTAATGTCAATTAATCATTGATATAGTGACAATGAATTTTATTATTAATGAACTTTTAATTAATATACTTAGGTTCATCCTTTTGTGTCCGGGTGACAAAGGTAGATGTTCATCATCTCTTGAGACTCGGGTTCGAGCACCAGTAATACATGATGTGTTCGTCGTCTTTAAAAAGACTAAGAAAGTTGAACAAATGTTATCTTTGCATCACACCAGCATATTCAAAAAAAATTAATATATTTAGTCTCGAATTAATTGAATTCCACAAGTGGGACCACTTGTCAAAGGGTTAAGAATATGTATCTTTTAACATCGTTGTAGACCCTTTGACAATGCATACACACTTTACAGACAAAGCGATTCAATATGAATCTCTTACGATGAACGTCATTTATTTTTTTCCAGTGAAACCACTTGTTAAATTCAATTAATTGGGTTAATATTTTTACTCATCATATTAAATTTAGTCGCTCTCTTTCACATACAAAGTCGGTCTTCCAGATAATATGTATGCATCTATATTTTATTTTTAGATTGACTAAAGTTAGTATTTAATCCAATATTTAAAAGAAAGATTAAAAAATATTATATATATGGAAAATAATTTACTTAAAATTTTATTTTAAATAATTTATAATTATATGTCCAGTTCTTGAGATTTTTAATCTTCAATTATTAATTTAATGGTGTTCAGCAATGTTTAGCGTTAGTGGTGTTCAACGATGTTCGTCGAGCGTGGTAGACTCATCCAATGTATACAATTATAAAAATATTGAGTTCGAACACCATCGTATGCACAGTGTATATGCGTTTTCAAAAGGCTAATAATAAAGAACATATGTTACCATATAATTACACCATAATATCTAAAAAATTGTTGCTAAAACTATTAGATTAGTTGATTAATGGGTCGATCGCCTATAATTATACGAATACATACAATTATAAAAATGTTGACAAAGACTTTCCTATTTGGCAATTAGCGGATAACTGATAGCGGATTACATTAGCGGATAGATATTTCTATTAGCTTATTTGACTAGCAGATTTTATAAAAGTGCTTGGTAAAATTAACTGATAGCTTATAGCTGTTTGATTATTTAAACAAGCAAAATGACATATAAGGACATGATTATATTCAATACTTGTTTGAATATTTTATTAATTATCAATATTTTGTACAATAATTAGATTATGAAAAATATTTTTTAATTTAACATTACTAAGCATATTTGAAGGATCTATATATTAATTTATTTTTTATATAGTTATTTTTAATACAATTTAATTAATTATTAAATTTAAATACAAATATAAATGTGTGAGAATAAAAAGAAAAAAGAAAAAATATTAATTTACAAATATCACAATGTAAATATGTGAGGGTGAAGAATTAAAATAAAAAAGGTTAATTTTAGGTTATTTGGAGATTTTATATAACTGTTAAGGGTAAAAGAGACTTTATAACTCTTATGTCAAAACCTCTAATTTCAAAAAGCTCATATAAGTAGCTTTATCAAAATTAGAGGTTTCACCTCAATCCGCTATTCACCAAACATCTAAATTAACATATTTGACCGATCAAACCTCCAATATTAGCTCAAACCTCTAATTTTGACTCAAACGACTATTTACCAAACAAGGTCTTAATTAACTTAACACCTCTTGAAATATTATGAGTTCATATGCATCTAAACTCAAATCACCTTCGATTTAAGGATCTGAATAAATTATATATATATATTAAATATAATATAAAAATATATAAAAAAGATAAAAGAGAAATATTTTTTTATAATATGCATTATGTTTTACTGGGTGTTACCATATAATAGGTCCTTCTCCTGTATTAATTTTCACCATGTGGCTTTATATATTATGTGTTGTTTGGTAATGAAAGACATTCGTCATTTCGTTCAACTGCAAATCCTTTTCAACATGAAAATTTCCTAACCCTAAACCTATAAGCCATTCATTTTTGCCAAACACACCAAGATAAATAAATAAAATTTAAGACTAATCGCTATATTATATTGGATGCAACTTCTATACTATATTAGACTACCAAAATTGATAAATAAAAATTTTAAATAGACCAAATTATATTTTTTACCATTTGATTCATTTATAACTACAGTGCTTCTAAAGGGTTTAACCGCAAATTTTTCAGTTTTTAAGGGACAAAAGCTTTTGCCTTCTCATGTAATTATAAGATTTTTTAATATACATATCTATTTTACAGTCTATATTCGGGGTGCGAGACTGCTCCCAAACAATATCGCCTTCAAGGCGGAGTAATAAAATTAGTTATATCCAAACATTCATTTGACACTTGTTTTGAGATTGATCTTTGAACAATGCTTATCTTTTATTGAAGTAATTAAACAATGGTCCAGTGGAGAAGAGGGTTGTTAGACTCTTCAATTAGTTGAACTACTAGATTAGTTTGTTAAGCCGTTTGGGTTGTTAGCAATTAGTTGTAGGCTATAAATATTAAATACTTGTAATGGGCTAAGTATCTAATGCATATCTATTTTTAATAAAAGATCAGATATTCTTTTTCTTTGTAAATTAGTTACTCCTCTAACCCTAACCACCGTTCACTTTCTTCATCCACACTCACCTCCGTTAACTATCTCCGACAATCATGCTTGAATTCTCACATGGTATCAGAGCAAAACTGGTCAAAGAATTGGAGATTTCACTATGACTACTGCATGACGATTCCATGATATCCCTTAAATCATCTAACCAACTCAAAACATCAGTCAGCTCAATCCCAGAAGTAATGTCTTTAAAAAAGTACACATTTCTTGCGAAATCTCAATCTTTACAGAGCAAACTCAACCTTTCTCTCGCCTTTTCAATACTCTGTATTAGTTCATTCACCTTATTATCCAATGCCCCAATCACCCTTTTCTTCTCAACATCTCTTTTCTTCATTTGAGTCGCCCTACAAACCCAAAGCATCTCGTTCTGACACTCCAAGTTTATACTTGGATTCAACTCAACCTCAAGGATTCCATAGGCTTGATTCAACAATTTAGCGCGTTCTTTATTTGCACGGACCATCTTGACAAAAACATCGTTAGTATCGTGTGATTGTACCTTCCGATTAGCATCTTGAGCTGTCATCTCAACCTTCAGTTCCTCTAATTGAGTAAGCAATTCTTCTCTTAGAATAATTTTAATTAGCATACGAGAACAAATATGTTCTTGTTCCCTTGAATCAGCGTCTTCCCTGGAAGACTATGCGGTCGAGATGCTCAAAAATTTTGTAAAGAAGAGATCTTCGAGCGGTTCTTGAGACTCCCAAATGGGGTCTTTACCTTTTGGGGAAGAATTCATTTGAGAAATCTTGAAAAGAATTGGAGATTTTGAGAAATCTTGAAAAGAATGGGATTTTGTAAAGGAAGGATCTTCGGGCGGTTCTTGAGACTCCCGAATGGTTTATCAGAGTCTTGTTCTCTGTTCAAAGAGTTTGTCAATCTATCCGGTGAAGCTATCGTCAACGCTGTTATTACATTTTCCGCTGAAGATCCTGTTGCCAATTCTTTTCCGCTACTGTCGTTCGGTTCTAACGTTGTTTTTCCATTGCGATCGAGGGTTGTGTTACTATCGCGGTCACCGTTTCTCACTTCACTTTCCTTCGCCTGAGATCGCCTTCGTTGCTCCGTCGTTATCTCCGCTGCTGAAAAGTTGTCTGTTCGATTCATCGGAACTACTAGTTTTTCCTTCATTTCCATTCACAGTGAGGTTCTTCAAATTTTACTTCTTTCAACTGATTTGATTGCTCGTTGCTGTTTGGATTTGTTGATGAAATCGTTATTGAGTTCATCATCAATATACATTGTGGTTCAATCTTTTATTTGGCCAGTGGATCTAACTTGATTTGCTAACTGTCTATTTTGCTACTGAGTGATGCTCTGAACTGTCGAGCCTGTTTATTTCACTGCTTGTTAGTGTATGTTTTCTTTTTCGTCCTGAAATTTGATTAATCAAGTACTGCTAGTGTAACACTTGGCTTAGTTCATTCTAGTGCTGGAAATGAATTAATATTAGAAAGACCTTGGAATTGATCATGTCTATTGTGGTTGCAATGGACAGATCTCCATAGGGCTGTTTTTTTTTCTTCCGTAATGTAGTCTATTGGATTGCTGCTGGAGTTACTATATTGATTGTTGCTTGGTTGCTGCTGGAATTACTATATTGGTTGTTTTTGGAAGTTGGATCCTCTACTATATTGATGCTTAGTTAGTGATGTTTTCTTCAATTGACTATGGGACAAATGTTTACTACAAGTTTTGGGTTGTTTGATGCTGCGGGGAGCTTCATTGTCTTTTGGTTTGTCCACACGGGTATGAAAATTTGGTTTAACAGCCGAGTTTGCAAAATAAAAAATCTCTGGTAATGTACAGTGTTTAACAGTCTTACATTCCTTAACCATACACAATAGGGTGTTTTCTTGCCTAAGAGAGGCTTCAGATTGTATCCGAGAGTTCGTAGCTTAACTGCCTTGCTCTCAACAAAAAGAAGGGTCGAATAAGTGGTGAAGGAAGACATGAAGATGAAGGAAGAAGAGTTTTCATAAGGAATTTCGGATGAAAAAAAAGCTGTATGACAGAAAAAGTGAGTTAAGAAGAACGAAAGGATGAAGAACAACTTCGATTCTCAATAAACTATTAAGTAGGAAATACAAGTTTTTTGTTTTGAAGGAATTCCGAATGAAAGAATGTTGAATGAGTGGGATCCAGCTTACTGAACCAGTATTAGAATTTGCAACGTGTTTGCTGTTTTTAGCATTTCATCAGTTTGAAGAAGGGAAAATTTTTTGAGAAAGCAGTGAGAATGTTAGACTCTTCAATTAGTTGAACTATTATATTAGTTTGTTAAGCCGTTTGGGCTGTTAGCAATTAGTTGTAGGCTATAAATATTGAATACTTGTAATGGGCTGAGTACTTAATACAAATCTATTTTTAATAAAAGATCAGATATTCTTTTCTCTGTAACTTAGTTACTCCTCTAACTCTAACCACCGTTCACTTTCTTCACCCACACTCACCTCCGTTAACTATCTCCGGCAATCATGCCTGAATTCTCACAAGGGTGGTGTTCATCCTAGAAGATTCAAGTTCGATCAATTTTGTCTGTAAAAGTGTATATGTCCTTTCAAAGGATTAAAAAAATATATGAATAGATATTACCTTGTAATTATATTAAGACTGTTAAAAAAATCATGAGACACAAATAGTAATATATAGTAATATAATGACTTTATTTCTTCAGTCCATGCCACCTTATATATATAGTTTAATAGTTAAACAACTATATATATTTGTTTTAGGATTTATGTATCATGTTCATAATTATATTAAAATCTCACATAATGCAAATATAAAACCGAATCCAAAGCACGTAATCTAATTCCTTCAAGTTGGAATATAAAATCAAATATTAAGATTTGAGTCAATCAAAAAACATTTGCAAGAAGCAATATTTGAGGTCATCTTTTTAATGGGGAAGTATAGGTGAAATTCTTGTTATGTTGGGCCACCAATGTTTGAGTCTGGGGTTGGGGGCAACTGGCCACCCACCTGTCGGCTTACTTAATTTGAAGTTTTCAACCCTAGTTAGCTGATCAACCCACATGGAACAAAGGATCCCCTTAGAAGAAATGCAAAAACCATACTTATAAATATGGTTGTGCAAAAATATCTGATTCGATCTATTTGATTTGATTATTCGTTGATTCGATTTGAAAATTCAGACATTTGATGTTTATTTTTGGATTAAATATTTGATCTGATTTTTTATTTGTTGGATCATATACGGATCACAATATTTTAAGTTTCGGATTATTCAAAAATTTGAAATATTCGAAAATTCAAAATTCTATGGATATGAATCTTATTATATTTATCAATTTGATGCTTGTTATATTCGGAAATTTGAAATTTTTATTGATGCTAATCTTGTTATATTTGAGAATTTGTTGCTTATTTTTGAAAATTCGAAATTTTCATAGATACGACTAGAGAGGGACATAAGATTTTATCTTTGAGGGCGAACCTATAAAATTGTAAGGAGGCGAACTTATAAAATTTTAGGGGGGCGAAAAATAAATTTTCAATTAAAAATACTTAAATTTTTTTTCTAAATCATGTATAACTTTCAAACTTTTAGGGGTCTATCCCTAAAAGTTTGTATTCCTAAATACGATCGTCAAATTCGTAAAATCATAAACTAAAATTTGTATTCAGATTATTTACCCTTTCATATATTTATGGTCTTTGTTTGAACTAAGATATCAATCATCGATAATAATGACTAATTCTCTTGTCGTCGTCGTAGGTACTTTCACTAAGAGGCAAACATCCGATCATAAAGTATACTTCATTCTCATGAGTAAAAATTGAACTTTTAACTTTATAATTAAAAGATAAGATAAGCGACAAGTACACCATATGGTCCATATCTCATGGTTTAATTCTTTTTCTTTCTATTTTGATATTTATACTTAATGTACTAATAATATATTTTATGTATTATTCATCAGTAAATTAATTAAACATATTATCATCTTATTTATGTAGATCAAATATTAATTAATCCCCGCTGAAAATGGTTGGGTGGTGAGCAGCAGCCAGCAGTAACCAAAATTCAAAGTAATTACTTTATTATTGAGCAATGGAGGGTTTTCGTTTTTAAAAAAAAATAAAGAAAGAATGAATAAAGGGTATATTGGTCACTTCAGTTGAACTAAGAGTTTCTGTCATTCTGACCCGCCATAACCTGGGGCCTATTATCGTAATTTAAAGTTCAACCGCCACATTTAAAACCCAACGTTCCCCTTTCTCCTCCTCAGTCCCCCCAATTCCCCTTCACCTTACATCCTTTTAAACAGCAGAGATAAACAGAAGAAAAAAAAAAACTAGAAGGAAAAAAATGGCTCCACCAAGAGCTGGGCGAAGGTTTCCTTCAATAACGGAATGCAACGGGTCGGCGTACGAATCGATCGCCGCCGATCTCGATGGCACGCTGTTAATCTCCCGGAGCTCTTTTCCGTACTTTATGCTCATCGCCGTCGAAGCGGGAAGCCTCCTTCGAGGTCTTATCCTTCTTCTTTCTCTGCCTCTGGTCATTGTATCTTATCTCTTCATTTCCGAAGCTATTGGCATCCAAATCCTCATTTTTATCTCCTTCGCTGGACTCAAGATCCGCGACATTGAGCTGGTCTCCCGCGCTGTTCTTCCCAGGTAGAAAAAAAGGCAAAAGAGATCCGATTCCGAATCACAACCTCTTTTTTAATTAATTTATGCATGACTTGCTTACTTCTTCTGGTTTTGGATAGATTTTATGCTGCGAATGTGAGGAAGGAAAGCTTCGAAGTATTTGACAGATGCAAGAGGAAAGTGGTAGTAACGGCGAATCCGACGTTCATGGTGGAGCCGTTTGTGAAGGATTTTCTTGGCGGAGATAAGGTTTTAGGCACAGAGATCGAAGTGAACCCTAAAACAAAGAAGGCCACGGGATTTGTTAAGAAGCCAGGCGTTTTAGTAAGCGAGTTGAAGAGATTGGCCATTTTGAAGGAGTTTGGAGACGAATCGCCGGATCTTGGAATCGGAGACCGCGAATCTGATCACGATTTCATGTCAATTTGCAAGGTTAATCTCCTTACTAAGGACTATTAGTGTTCTTTATTTCATTTTCAACAACCTACAATCATAGATTTCATGTTGACGGACTCATATTTACATATCAAGCTTTGATTCATATTTGCACTTAAAGTTTCAGTTTCAAATTTTATTTTGATATAGGTTCGAATATATTTTTATTATTAATTAGATTATATTTTATAATACTTGATTTCAGTAGTTATTGAGATTTGAATAGATTATTTTTGTTCTTCAAAATTTAACTAAAGTTGGTTATTTTTGATGAAAATTTTGAAATTAATTCTTATAAATGTATGTAAACAGGAGGGCTACATGGTGCACCCTAGCAAATCTGCATTGCCGGTACCACTTGATCGCCTCAGGAGCCGCATCATCTTCCACGACGGTCGGTTTGTCCAACGCCCGGACTCACTCAATGCTTTGATCACCTACATTTGGCTGCCATTTGGCTTCATCCTGTCCATCATTCGCGTCTACTTCAATCTACCTTTACCCGAGCGCATCGTACGCTACACGTACGAAATGCTGGGGATTCACCTCGTGATCCGCGGGAAGCGACCGCCGCCACCGTCCCCAGGTACCCCGGGCAACCTCTACGTCTGCAACCACCGTTCAGCTCTTGACCCAATTGTCATCGCCATCGCACTCGGACGTAAAGTTTCGTGTGTCACATACAGCGTAAGCCGTCTCTCGAGACTCCTATCACCAATCCCAGCCATCGCTTTAACTCGTGATCGTGCGGCTGATGCTGCCCGGATTTCAGAGCTATTAAAAAAAGGTGACCTAGTAGTTTGTCCGGAGGGGACCACGTGTCGCGAGCCATTCCTGCTGCGATTCAGTGCTTTGTTCGCAGAAATGAGCGATAGGATCGTCCCCGTCGCCGTCAATTGTAAGCAGAGCATGTTCTACGGGACGACCGTGAGAGGGGTCAAATTCTGGGACCCTTACTTTTTCTTCATGAACCCAAGGCCGAAATACGAGGTCACGTTCCTCGACCGGTTGCCGGAAGAGATGACGGTGAAGGCTGGAGGGAAATCGTCGATCGAGGTGGCGAATCACGTGCAGAAGGTGTTGGGTGATGTCCTGGGGTTTGAATGCACAGGATTGACTAGGAAAGATAAGTACATGTTGCTGGGTGGAAATGATGGTAAGGTCGAATCAATGTACAATGGAAAGAAATAATTTGGGTTTGTTGTATGAAAAATGACATTAAGGGCTTAATTTATTTGGCGTCTTTGTAAAGTCGATGAGTGGGAAGAAGATCCAATGTGGTTGAGATATTATTAAAGAAAATGTCTCGAGGAATATACGTCATAATTGTTGAATTTATAATTGTTTTAGACTTTTGTATATTATTTTCAATGATTTTCATCCATCACATTATCATTCACAAAATAAACTATCGAATTGTTAAGTTGGGATGTAAATAAGCCGAGTCGAACTCAAGTAATGCTGAGCTCGATTCAGGTCATTAAAAATTTGAGTCGAGTTCAATTGAGTCGAGTGTTGACCGAGTTGAACTTGAGCAACTCGTGATGTGTCTCGTCTCATTTAAAGCCTTATTAAGAAGAAAAAAACTTCGATGCACAAGTTAATTTACACAAACTTGTTAATTTTAAGGTTTAGAGGTTTAGGTCGTTGGGTTTAGAATTTAGGATTTAGCTCTTAGGCTTAAGAATTATGTTTAGGGTTTATGTTTTAGGATTTTAGATTTTAAATCTAAAAAATTTAGTATATTATATTTTCGAGTAGCTTGTGAGCTTTTCGAGTCGGATATCAAATAGCTCGACTCGGCTCGTAAAGAACTCAAACCGAGTTAAAGTTTGAGTCAAGTCCAACCAAGTCGAGTATTAATCGAACTTTGACCGATTCGAGCTCGAGTAGCTCGCGATCTGTCTCGTCTCATTTACAACCCTATTATTAAATGTTTAATGGATAATTTTAAATGTACAAAGATCATTTAAGTGTATGGTCCATGGAGGAACTAGATTGAATTTTATAAAAAATTGTAGGGCTCTTTTACATCTAAACCCAAAATTAATTAGAATCTGCTATCGCTTTATTATTCTTTCAGTTCCTTTTCCGGCGTTCCTTTGTCTGAACTTCAAATTTTCCAGCGACAGGGAGGCAGGCTCTTCTGGTAAACCACGGTTGAGATTCCTCATCCCAATTTCCAAAAAACCCCATTTCGAAACCACTTATTTACCGTCTTCACCACACAAATCTCCCCGTAATTTGGAATTGCATGGAGGGGTATTTCCAAAATCCTATCGTATCTTCTTGATGACCTTTCATCCCTCATTGGATGAATACCCCACGTGTCACATCTCCACCCTCCTTTGCCTTGATATATTAAACCACTGAGATTTTCCCGCTTTGAATAAAAAATAATGGGTAAACTACTTCTAAGGTCACTAAATTATTGGTTTGATTCTGTTTAACCACTGAATTTTCAATTTTTTTAATTAGACCACTAAACTATTAAAATATTTTCAATCATTTTACTGGCCGTTATTTTTTATGGAATTGTTGAGGTGATAGTTAAATGATTTTGTATAACTAAACATTTGGTTTTTTTTTTTTTACTTTACATGTCAATTTAATCTTAATTTAAATTAAATTAAAATTTAATCACCCAATCGTATAGTGTCACCATTTGATTAAATATTATTTTGTTAATTTTAATATATATTTTTATAATAATTTTCTTCAATAAAATAGTATGTCACTATTTGATTGGAGAAAAATGAATGAAATAGGATTGTATTTGAAGAAAATTGAACCTAAACAAGTTAGAAGAGAAAATGCACACTTAATCATCGGGCAAAATCTGAGTTTTGGTTAGTGATTAAAACATTTTATACATGTTAAGAAGTGGCAGAATTTAGAGGGGTCAACTTATTTTTTTTTATAAAAAAATAGAAGTTTAAATTAAAAAAAATTCAAACATTTTGAAGGGTTTAATCTACATATTTTCAAAAAAAATAGGTCTAATTTAAATTTTTAAAAATTTAATAGGCTAAATGAAAACTTTTAAAAATTATAAGAGGAATTTAATTAAAAAGTTCAAAAATTTTAAAACTTAATTTAAATTTTTAAAAATTTTATGAGGGTCAAATTAAATTTTATAAAAAAAATATAAGAGTCTAATTTCTAAACTTCTGGGTGGACCTTGGCCTCACATGTCCTTGTTATGTTCCGCCCCTAATGATAAGCTAATTAATGTAAGGAAATTAAAAGAGAGATAAAGTGACTCAAACCAAAGAGTTTTAGGGTATAAGTGTGCACCTAAACCACTGCATTAAACTCAATAATTAGTTTAAAATTTAAGGTTTTTGTATTCTTAAACCAAAATCAATATATATATTTTTCTTTTCAACTTTCTATTTTTATAATTATATATATATAATTATTGAATTAAATTTTTTAACTTAGTAATTTTTAACATGTGCCACAATTTACTCGGGGATTAAACTATCAAGTTGGCAATTCCGTAAAAAAATATTAAATGTCAATGGCTTGATTGAAACAATTTCAATAGTTTAGAGGTATAATTGACAAAACTCATAGTTTAATGGTCGAAATATAATCGAACTAATCTTTTAATGGCTTTGGAGATAGTTTACCCAAAGTAAAACATCCGCAACAACAAATTTTCTACCGTTCATCCGTTTCTGCGTCAAAGGACGTCGGGACAAAAACAGCTAGACACTACGTCGGTTATAAATTCTTGAGCTCTCGGTTTTGAACTGAATGGTATAGTTTAGCTCTTAACGTCGAACGCTTTCACTGTAAAACTTGTGCTTCAGCAATGGCGATGGGCGGCTTGATTTCCAACCGGAATTTTGGACATTTCATCGGTTCAGGTATTGTTTTCATTAGTTTTTTGAGCTCAATGTAATGTTAATTAGCTGCATTTTTTGATTTTTTTCATTTTCCTTGTTGATTCAGTACTTGCATGTTCTTTTTTCCTGATTTGTCGCATCATGGTTAAGTTTTCGTCCTTAAAAGTTATCATATTCATATTGATTTTTTTAAAGGCTCTTTGGATTTGAATTTCACTTTGAAGTGGATAAGAGTAGCTTGGAGCCTTAGATCCCGTGGAATCTTTGAAATTTGATTGCATGAACTTATATATTTTAATTTTGTATTCTGTACTCTGTAGTTCAAGTGTGGAGTTGATAAATCTGTTGTTTTGAGAGTTTTGTTTTACTGCTGAATTTAGTGATTTTTACTTGATAACCGGTTTGAATTAATTGATTGATGTGGAAGCTACGCTTTCAGTTCTTCCATCTTTTCCTTTTTTTTCTCATGCAAAGTTGTAAACTATTAGAGATTTGTTTTTGCAAAACTGGAATATGCTTAAATTGGGGGCTTCAATTGGTTTGTAGTTTCGATGGATATGAGGTATTTACTGGTCATAAACTTTGGGGAATCCGCCTTGTGGCCCTGGTCTGCACAGTCCCATGATTCCCCTTTATCTGTTGTAAACGTTTATTATATGCAATGGCTGTAGTTTGGATTTTAAATGCTTTATTTAATATGTACTCCTTACTAGCTCCATTTTCATTATTATGGCAATTCCTATGCTAAATTAGCACACAAATAAAGTATCTTCTTTTATGTCTGGATTGTCTCGGTAATTTGTTAGCTCTGACGAGTATAGTAAAACTATGATAATGGCAGGTAAAGTGTGTCGAGGGGAGCAAGCCATCTTGCTTCACAGGGGAGAGAGATCAGCTGCAGCTGTTGTGCATGGGAACTTGTTTTACCGAAAGTCATGGCGTCAAGGGGATAATGGTTTTGTCTCCGGACACTCATTTGGCCAGTTTACTCGAGCTACTGTTCATTTAGATCAAAACATTGTGAAACCTATAGCAATTTCTCTGAATGGCAGACAACTTAATTCTTCAGCGTTGCTGCTCCATAGTGACAAGTCTCATGGAGTTTATTATCAACAAAGAAGTAGAGGAAGTTTTGCATGCTTTTCAAGCTCGCCCGGAGGTTGGCTTGGGCGAGTTGACAAGGAAAAAATAGGAAAAACCAGGACTTGTGCTTTCTATAAATCTGAGGAGTATGACATAACAGAAGGGAAGTTAGACTCTTTGCCGTCTCCTGACGAAACCAATGAAGCTATTCTAGTTGAACGAGATATCCCTTGGTGGCAGAATTTTCCAAAGCGATGGGTTGTTGTACTGCTCTGTTTTGCAGCATTTTTGTTATGCAACATGGACCGTGTGAGTTATTCGCTTCATAAACATTAGCACCACTATTCATCTCTACATGCATGCTGACTTAGGTGTGTTTTCTATATTCCTTTTGCAGGTCAACATGAGCATTGCTATACTCCCCATGTCAAAAGAGTTTAACTGGAACAGTGCAACAGTTGGTTTGATTCAGTCCTCTTTTTTCTGGGGCTATTTACTCACTCAGGTGTGGTTCAAACACTTTAAAATACGCATAATTATTTAGTTTCTGTGGAGTATGTCCATTACATTGGCATATAATGTGTCGAGCTTCTAGTATTATGCATATTCGAACCTTCTAAGGTTGCTGCATGCTGTAACATCCATGTGGTTTTCATTCATTGTTTGTTGATGCCAGAAATTCTTCTAATCTTTTTAATCTGATCTTTTCTTTCAACATACAGATTCTTGGAGGCATATGGGCAGATAAAATAGGTGGAAAGCTAGTCCTGGGCTTTGGAGTTGTCTGGTGGTCAGTAGCTACAATGTTGACACCTATTGCTGCAAGAATTGGTCTTCCATTTTTGCTTACCATGCGTGCTTTTATGGGAATTGGCGAGGTAGGCGCTGCTCCGCTTGTTGGTTTTTTAATATTTATCCATGCTTACTGAAGCAGTCATTTTATCTGTACTAACTGGCTATGAAAGTAGAACATTTTGGTAATGTAGATGAAAGGGTGATAAAGAATAAAATTAAATTCATCAGTTTAAAGGATTATAGTTCTTTTTTACTATATAAATCCATAAAAATATTCACTGAGCAACAGTTCTCAACTTCCCAGAAAGAGAACGCGGGGATTCTCATCTATTTTATCTATTTTCTTTACAGGGTGTGGCTATGCCAGCAATGAACAACCTACTTTCTAAGTGGATTCCAGTGTCAGAGAGAAGTAGATCACTTGCACTTGTATACAGCGGCATGTATCTTGGTTCTGTTACTGGGCTGGCTTTTTCCCCCATCTTAATCCACAAGTTTGGTTGGCCATCTGTTTTCTACTCATTTGGCTCCCTTGGAAGCATCTGGTTTGCATTATGGCTGAAAAAAGTGCGGCCCTGATTCCTTTAGCTTTTATTCAGAATATATTAAAGAATCAACATAGTCATTTATAAGTGATTGGGATGTGAATGATGCTTGATATGAGGTCAAAACAAACTGAACCTGTTAACACCATGGTCCTATGAAATATGTTAGAAGTCCATCCATTTCTTCCCCCATTATTACTAAATGTTTTTTACTCCAAGCAAGTAGTTTTGGATACTCTGTGCAAGAGGGAAGTGATTTTCACATGGATGTCAGTCCTTGGTAGTTGGTACTCCCTTTGAAACTTCTTTAATGCGGCCGCTTTTGTGGTTGGTTCTCAGGCATATAGCTCCCCGGATGAAGACCCGGAGCTTAGTAAAGAAGAAAAGAATCTAATCATGGGAGGTGGCATATCAAAGGAACCAGTTAAGGTCATTCCATGGCGATTAATCTTATCAAAGCCTCCTGTTTGGGCTCTTATAATCTCTCACTTCTGCCATAATTGGGGAACTTTTATCCTCCTGACATGGATGCCTACATACTACAATCAGGTATTTGAAACATGTTCAACGAACAGTGTCAACTTTACCATTGGCATCGAGACTCGAGTACAGTCTACTACGTGCAGCTCTGCTCAGCACTTATTACCTTGCTGAATATGAGGCATGAAGTGTATATGGCTAGCAGCTCCCATGCAGGCTGTATGGTTGTTGCAGCCCATGCCTTTCCATGAGTACACCTTTACCTGACAAAACTCATGCCAGGAGTGCTGAGGATTAGTTTTACTGATCATTAATTTCTGAATTTCTCACTACTGTTGCTTTGTTATCTTGCCTCTTAAGTTTTCCAAATCTAATCTAGCAGCTCAAAAATTATATTTAATTCTAGATTTCTCATGATTAACCAATATCATGGTGGTTCTTATAGGTTTTAAAGTTCAACCTAACTGAATCTGGACTCCTCTGTGTATTGCCTTGGTTGACTATGGCTGCCTTTGCAAATATAGGAGGGTGGATCGCCGACACACTCGTGAGCAGAGGGCTTTCCATAACAGCAGTGCGTAAGGTAAGGATTAGTTCTTCTTTGATTTTTAAATTTGATTTATTTCAAAGGATTATTAAATGCTTGAATGTACCAACTTCTTGTGTTTTATTGATTACACTGGCAGTCAGGCTATAACCTTTCTGATTCTTATTCAAAATTCAATCTCATCGTCTTTTCTGTGGACTTCATGCTCTCATGGTGTCGCAAACAACTCATACCATATTAGAAAAATTTACCAATTTTCAAAGTTTACATTGATTCATTGAGTGAACTGAAAACTCACATATAGGAGTCAGTGTTTATATAATAGAAGTCTTAGACTCGACCTTCTTCCGATATGTAAAGGAAATTTAGCAGTTCATTGAAAATGTTGGTTAAGAGATGGTAAGAAAGATTACTCGACGAAATCATGCTTGTAACCTATTAATTTTGCAGATCATGCAATCAATAGGCTTTCTGGGACCGGCCTTCTTCCTTACACAGCTAAGCTCTGTCAGAACACCTGCCATGGCAGTGCTGTGCATGGCATGTAGTCAGGTATAATCTTTTATTATTATTTAAGTTTCAACTAAGCTTTGAATTTGTGCGTTGCCATATTCATTTTTTCTTCCTCCATAATTATGACCTTATCCACATATTTCCTATAGTTTATATAAAAATCAGTGCGCACTGTAAATTCCTGTATTAGACCGACAGATGTTTCGTTTCTATTGGTGTTACAAAATCAGGTGACCACTAACTAATCTGTCAAACCTGGCAGAGATATTGATCCATAAATTATTTTTTCCATGACAGGGATCAGATGCATTCTCTCAGTCAGGCCTTTATTCCAATCACCAAGACATTGGCCCACGCTATGCTGTGAGTTTCTTAAAATAGAGTATAGTGGAATGAATAACCAAAGCAAATGTCATTTTTGTGGTTTTGATGTCCTAGTACTTTCCTGTTCTTACCGTAGTTTTGTAAAAATGTAAAATATTGAAGCAATCAAACACTTATAGCTTTACATGGTAAAATCAGTTTGATATGATGTCCAGAATGACATTTTTTGTTTTCTGAAAGTTGTTTATGTCTATAACAGGGAGTTCTATTAGGTCTGTCGAACACTGCTGGGGTCCTGGCTGGTGTTTTTGGTACAGCTGCTACCGGCTACATACTCCAACGAGGTTCGGTTGAATTACGCTCTTGGATTTGTCATACCAAGTTTATTTATTAACATCTACAAACTTTTCCGTTGCAGGCTCTTGGGATGATGTGTTTAAGGTGTCAGTTGCATTGTACATCATAGGCACATTGGTCTGGAACTTATTTGCAACCGGAGAGAAGGTTCTTGACTAGGAAAATGCTAGAATTCTATACAAGGAAGAACAGAAGCCTACATAACCAAATGAAAACAACTTTTGAAAGCAATAGAAGGAGCATGCATGCCGAGGTGAGTGAAAAACCGAACAGGAAGTCGCATGATTAAAAAGCATTTTACCAACTTATAACAGAACACTCGAGTTGGCTGGAAAAATGTTTATTTAGGCCAAAATTCCTCCTTTCATTTCATTTAGGTGCTTTCCCATCAAACATTTTCGTTGCCCATAAAATGCTGAGTCAGATCATAAGTTTGAGGAATATTATATGCATGATTCTGCCTCTGTTTTGAACTTTCAAGCAAAATTTTGCCCGGTACTAATCGGCAGTGTACATCGGTAACATGGTAGGCCTTACATTATATGTCGAATTGTAGGACAGATAAGGGATCATTGATGCGATAGTTAGAAGTTGGGTGCATACATTTATAGCACACTGCATGCTCTAATTTAGCATTGGTACTTTTCGTAGTGAAGCTTTTGGGCCACGTTTCAAGGCAAAAGATGGGCCTATTTGACCTATAAACAACTAACACTTTCACTCTATCTCACCATAACCTTTGATAAGGCACATACATCTTGCAGATAAAGTTGTCTAAACTCGAGTCTCATAGTATGAATATAATTCTCTTTTTCACTGGGGTCACTCATTGGGTTCAGTAATAGTGTACAAACATGAGTCTCCTAAGATAAACAACTAACACTTTCACTCCATCTCACCATAACTTTTGATAAAGCACACACATCTTGCAGATAAAGCTGTTTAAACTCGGGTCTCATAGTATGAATATAATTCTCTTTTTCACTGGGGTCACTCATTGGGTTCAGTAATAGTGTACAAACACGGGTCTCCTAAGATAAACATCATTCTCTTTTCTAATGAGACTTCTCGTTGGGTTTAGAAATAGCAATAGCGTACAAATTAATTTTATGTTGTTACCATTTGGTTTAATGATTGGTACAAAATTATAAAACTAAGGAGAGAAGACAAATTGGGAGAAGAGAACACATTACAATAGTGATGGTCTCATTATGCTAACTTGAGAGACAAGAAAGAATAATATAATCTAATCCAAAAATGTATTCAAAGTAAATTAACTTAATTAATCCATTGAATGATTGAATCAACAAAAGATTCATGTCATGCCCAATTCCATTACAAACAAACTAGAAATTCTCTAAAACAATGTTATAAAAATAAATCCAAAAAGGTTCCCTACAAGAAAAGCAAAGAGTATAATATTATATTATATATATATATTAAATTGTAAAATTAAAAATACCTTTTCCCCTTGTAAAAGATTTTCCATTGATTATGTACCCAACATCCTTGCTCAATATCCGTGCACAATTTAACTCTCAGTGGCCCCATTACCGAAACTACCCCCTTGCATTTTCTCTTCTCTGATAATCTTTTCAACAATTGCTCCCAAATCTCTCTTCTGCACGTTAACTTTAAGCCCATATTTCATAAACAATGTCAGCGACATCTTCTGCTCCACCTTATGGCCGGGAACCACCGTCAGTTTATGCCTCAACAGCGCGGCGGCCGCCACCGACTTCATCTGTAGATAAGCCAGGCCTTTCCCCAAACATATTCTCGGCCCGGCATTGAATGCCACGAATTTATAAGAGTCGTGTTTGATGAATTCCTTCCCGTCTGCTGACAACCACCTTTGAGGACGAAACTCGAGGCAATCGTCGCCCCATGTCGACCTCATTCTCCCTACTGAATATATCGAATACGTCACCGATGATCCTGCCGGAACGAATGTTCCATCCGGCAACACGTCGTCGGCCACCACGTGCTTCGAATCCTCGGGAACTGATGGGTATAGTCTTAAGGTCTCAGACAATGCTGCCTTTAAATATATCAATCGGTCAAGTTCTTCAAACCCTAGGGGTTCGTCGAACCATGTTGACATGTTGACGCCACGTGTTTCGATTAGGACGGTGCAGATTTCACGTAGGATTTTGTCTTCTACCGTCGGATGTTGGATGACGAGCCAGAAGAACCAGCTGAGAGCAACGGCTGATGTGTCACGTCCAGCTAGGATGAAATTGAGTGCCACGTGTTGGAGGAACTCGTCCGAGTAGGATTCCTTTTTCTTCATAAATCTCGAGAGCAAATCGTCGTGTGGGTTCCCAACTTTTTGCTGACTAAGCAATTCCTGCTTACGTGAATCGATGACGTTGGATAGGTATTCATCCATGTGGACAAGGCTTCGGCTCAGATTCACTTCCAAGCCAAGCCGGAGCCATCTCTTTAGCTTCCACAAAACCTCCGGCAAAATAAACCTTTGAAGAGAGGCTTCAGTGGCTCGGTCAAAAGCCGAAGCGAAGCCGTTTTCGGGTAACCCTTGGGCGCATGTTTGCGGATCTTTCCCAAAAGCCAAGCCGCAAATGTTATCAAAAGTGAGCCTAAGCAACATGTCTTGTAGATCAACCGGCTGGCCTTGTTTTTGAGCTTCTTCTAGAATGGGGCAGAACCGGAGCTTGATGGCTCGACTGACCCATCTAGCCATGGCTTGGCGAAGAGTCCTGGTTGTGAATTCCAGTGCGGCGGTCCTCCTTTGGAAGAGCCACGTGTCTCCATCGGAGTTGAAGATCCCCTGACCGAGGAGATCATGGAAAACGGCTTGCCACGTGGGACCTTTAGGGTAATTGTCGAAACGAGACTTGAGGATATGCTCCAAGTTCCTCGGGTCGCACGTGACCGTCACGAGACCTTGTTTCCGAGCCAAGAAGGGGACGGCACAAATGCAGGTCTGGTACGTGCCGCCGCAGGCACGGAGGTTGTCGGAGATCCAGTCATGCATACGGTCACAGTTCTCGATCAAGCCCGGCAGACTGCCAAATAGAGGCCAGACACGTGGACCACTCAACGACCGCGAGATGAACGTGAACCACAGTAGGTAAGCCGTGATTGCCGCCAAAATGAGCAAAGCAGTCGATATATCCATACTCGAAACAACCCCGCTCCTACCTCAAAAATTTTCTCGAGAAAAAAAGAAGCTCACCTAAAAAGATGGGTATTACTATTAATATTATCGTGAAAAAAATCAGGGTTTCGATCTGTTTTCCTGGTTTTTTTGGTACATGAAAGAACTGAAGAAGAAGAAGAAGGAGAGAGTTATAAGTTATAATAGAAGAATGGAGAATATAGTTGAAACTATAAAGAAGGCAATTATTAAGGAGAGAGTGTTTGTTTGAATAATGAATAGCAGCAGCATTTCTCTTAGGAGCAGATGCACCGCCATAAATGCGCTGAGAGGTCGTTGAAACTAGTTAAAGGAGAAACAAAGGAAAGTCGTAAGCAGTTGTAACATTTCTTTTCACCTAATTCCTGCGGGGAAGGAGAGAGGGACTTTAATTCAGCATTGAATGAGTTTAGTTGAGAAAACACAAAGAAGGCAACAGTGAAGCAAAGATAAACATAATGCTATTTTTTTTTTGTTTTAAAATGAGTTACTGGGTGCATGTATTGTGGGAGTAAAAATCTCCTGCCCCTAACCATGCCTCATTCTATGCCCCATGCCTAAAATTATTTAAAAATTAAATCTTGTCTCATAACCCTAATTTTCATACCCTAAACCCCAAACCCTAAACTCTAAAAAAATACACTCTACCCCTAATTACCTACACCCTAACCCTAAGCCCCAACCTTAAACCCCAAACTCTAAAGCCTAAACCCACTATTTTAAAGTGGGGGCACAAATGGGGGCATACTTTGGAGACAGATGATTTTCATCCGTATTGTGGGGGGTTTTGGTTAGGGTTGGATGAGCAAACCCACCAGCCACCACCAACAATTTATATCTCTGCTACTGCTTTGTAACTTGGAAGGATCATACAAGTTTGACCTTTGCTTTTGTTTAAATGCTTTGTCTGCCCAAAACCCATTTCCATTCGCCTCTCTCAAGTCTCAGCTCACTGCATTTCCTGGTAAATGAGAAAACTAAAGAAAGAAAGTCAAATGATGTGTATGGGGACGCATTACTCAGACTCAGTCAAAGAGCACAGGTGGGTTTCAGCTTCTTGTGTATGGTTTTAATTTTTTATTTAAACAATCGTTTTTATATATTTTTAAGGAGTTGTATTCGATACAAGTGCCATGAAAAACAAAGATTTAAAGTTTAGAATTTAAGAGTTGTGATTAAAATTTAGTGTTTAGAGGTGAGAGTTTAGATTAATGTGGTTAGAGATTTATGTTTTTACCTATAAACCCTAAATTATAATTCAAAACTCTAAATTCTAATCACAATCACTAAATTTTAAACTTCTACACATAAACTCATGAACTATAAGGGTAATTATATCATGCACTAAACTTTAAATTCTTTCTACAAGCTCCTTAATTTTAGGGATTAAGGATTTAATTTAGGGTTCATAGTTTAGGGGTTTAGGTTTATGTGCTTAGAATTTAGGGACCATGGTTTGAATTTAGAGGTTAGAGTTAGAATTTAGGAGTTATAGATAAAAATCTAAATCTCTACCACATTACCTTAACCTCTAAACCCTATAACCCTAACACTAAACCCTAAATTTTATCCACGAACTCTAAATTCTAAACTCTTAAACTTAAACCCCTAAACTATAAACCTTAATCTGGATTTCTAACCCCTAAAATTAGGGCGCTTGTAGAAACAAAATGTTTCTACCGTCGTACATATGTTTTCTCTTTTATTAATTCAACGTAAAATCAATTATTTTTCAGTATTTCTCATTAACGATAATAATCTACCATTTTTTTTCTAAAAAAAAAGAACAACCCTAATGAGTAAGCTTATTCAACAACTTCTCTACGAACAACATGGGTTGTTGCCGATGGTGTTTCGATGAACACAAACTCATCTAATTGGTTTTCTACAACTCATCTTTATCGGGGAATCATCAACTCCATTTTGTCCTCTTCTGATGTGAGACGCACGTACTTTTTTTTTTTCTAGTAATATATATATATATATACCTGTACTCATGTTTGAAGTGCGCTGCTAATCTTTTTAACAATGTCGTCTCTAATAACTCTTATTACTTGAGCACTATCTAATTCAATTGGTAGATTACTGCGGCACATAAAGAGATATGGTTAGGGAGCAGAAAATTTTTACTCTATTAACTATATATTTTTAATATAAAATAGAAGAAAAAAACAACTAATTCTCCATGATAATTCCTAATATTCATTATTTTCTAAAAAAAAACGTCTCGGATTTGGTTTAGAAAATAGACAATATTTTTCTTGTGGAAATCGACCATAGTTCTAAATATGTCATGTAAAACTCAGAAGAAACGTTAGTTAAAAAAAAGATAAGGTAAAAATTCACAAATTAGTCTTTAAACTATATCATTGTACTCGTTTTAGTATTTAAACTTGTTTATATAACATGTGTCACGTGATAAATTTCAATTGGTCGAAAGTTATTTTTTTCAACGGATATCATGTTTTGGTCGGTTTGAAAAAAAAAACAAAGTCTAGGTACCATTTCTAATTTTTAAAAAAAATAGATACTGAAATAAGAAAAATGGTATAGTGTGGAAATGAGTGGAGAGAGTCAGAGTATTTGTGTATTGGTTGAGCTATCCTGATTCCCGAGGCCTAAGCTGATGACCTAATTAAATAAACAAAATGATAACGTGCTAAAATGAAACCGGTCGGTCCAATCCAATGTAGGTCCAATCTAGTTGGCTCATGCAATTAGATCACACACTCAACTTTACCTTTCATTTTCAACCACTAACACGGGCAAAAACAACTACTAAGCTAAACGAACGTACATCGAGAGTTAATTACGCGATTAACGTCGATTAAAGAGTCAATTTGATGTAATTTGCGAATTGGAAGGTCTAGTTAAGTACATTTTTCGACGAGGAGCTGAACTGATTTTTTGGGTCGAACTCAAAGACAAAAATACTCCTTTAACCAATATATTTAAACATTGTAGGCCGAGTGGAGCTCGATGAGTGCTCATCTCGACTTAGCTCGTTAAAAATTCGAGTCGAGTTCGAGCTTGAGTAGTTTTTATCGAGCCTGAATAATCTGAACTTAATTTGGCTCGCTAAGAACTCGGGCCAAGTTCAAACTTGAGTCGAATTCAATCAAGTTGAGTGTTAGCCGAACTTTGACCGAATCAAACTCGAGTAGCTCGTGATATGTCTCGTCTCATTTACAACCATTTTCACTCCTAATGAATCTATAAAAATAAGACTATATTTTCCATTGAAAAGGGTTGGATTTTAATTAAATTTAGGTGGACGGCCAATCCGTATATAGCTGGGATAGATACTTACCCTCGCCTATTTGGCAAATATTGGTCAATCTCCTAATTCTAAAGTCTACCTTTCTTAGAAACATTTCTTGTAAACATAAAAAAAAATGATATCTACAAGATTTAATATTGATTTGATCGGTACTATTTTTGTTGCTACATTCAAAAATTATAGATTCAAATACGTACTAGTTAAATTATCTCGGACTTTAATAATTTAAACATCATAATTTATTTTACCAACAGTTGGGTGCAATAATAAAGCACAACATTCTTCCAAGAAAAGAACTTAGACTCGAACTATAGAGATAACGTTGTTGGAAGTAAAAACCACAAATTCTAAACATGAACCATAAAATAGATATACTTTACAAAAATAATTATCCTCTAGAGTCGAGGCTGCTAGTTTTGTGTAAGTAATTTACTACTTATTTGGTAATCATCTATTCTCGTTTTCATGTTTTGGCTATAAACTAATTTTTTGATAAAATTATATCTAATTTAATTTTCTTTTCTATTTTGATACAGGTGGCTGTTGTTAATCTTCTTTGAATGGCTTTCTATCTTTTGAGTTGGTTATTTCCCTGAAAAAACATCAGCACATGCACCAAGAGTTGATTATGACTGCAGCCTGCAGCCGATAGATGACCAAAATAGGTGTCGGCAGTCCATTTCCATGTGACCTTCATTGATTATTCACAATCAGATTGGGAATCCAAAATCCTTTTCTGTATGTAAAATTCCATATAATTTTGGACTCAAGAATGGCATGAGAACCATAACCAGAAGTCAAGAAATGTTAAAAACAAAGAATTCGGGACACCATATTCGAAATATCTGCATCTTAAATGATATCTAAATCGACGTCGTTAAGATATTTGCAGAAAACTGACTGCATGATACATTTATAGACCATGACGCTAAACAGTATTAATGAACTTAACATTTGTATACTACTGTTCCCGACGAAAGCATATTAAACAAGAATTTATCACCTTTGAATTTCTGGATGCTCCTCCGTATGCAGTTGTCAGAGAAAAATTAATGATGATGAAGCATCTCTTCGCATCATGATCATCTTCTGTATAAGTATTTCGATAAAGGGAACTTAAGACTCCTTGCTACCTGCATACGGTTAGAGTAGAATAAGGTTTGCATATACACTGACAGTGTAATTACATTCGCATAGCAACATATTAGATAAGTTTCTTGCAAAATTACAAGACAGGTCTTGAAAAGATTACCTTCAAAGCTAGATCCTCACGGCGGTACGATATCGAGTTGATCCCTCCAACGGACAGCTTCCTCCTTTGATGATAAAATTAGCATTGCATATACTGGACAGTTGCAATAGTACATCAGACATCAGTCCTCTACTACCTAACTCGGTTGTTGGATCGCGACTTTCTTCTTCATCAAGGGAATCTTCTGCTAAAGATGTTATACACTGAAATATGGCTAATAACCTCTCCAATGGAAACGTTCCAGGCCCTTTCATAAGCAATTCCTGCTCTGCCATTTCCTTTTGATCCATTGATTTTTCAGAGGCCCTAAAGAAAAAGTATTCAGACAAGATTAACCTTGTAAGTAAAACAAGATACATAGAAAGAACATGAGATTATTAGTTCTTAGACAGCATGGAGCATCTAAGCAAGCAATTTGCAGAGCAAAGCAAGTTCGAATCATCAGGTTATAAAATATCATTTATATGTACTACTAATTAAGAGCTGGGCCAGCACCATTAAATCAATTAGCTGGGCAAACATGACCAAATCAATTAATATCACATTATATATTCCGGAATAAGATGAGAGCAAGCTCTTGGCTTGTAACTTAAATTTTTCCTTCAAGCGCAACTGCAGTACTTTCCACATGACAGATACAGTAAAACAGAAAATCATGTCCAATAGAAGAGTTAAGTAAATAACTCTAGAAGAACAAGGGAGGCCTACTGGACAGCTATATTCGATTATCATACTAATTGTTTCGATATGGTTGAATTCTTAAAAGAAAATCCAAATATTTAGTTATTGTTGTGCTTACTTCCTCTTCCGTTTGCGACTATCAGAAACTCCAGTTGAATCAAATAATGACGCATCAAGAGTGGCAGGATTTCTTGAAGCAAGGAATGCCGAAATAAGAAGATACTTTGCAGAAGCAGACATGTGAAAATCTATCTTATCAAAGTCTTCTCGAATTCCTGACATCCTTGAACTGTTTGCTTTCTTTGTCTCCTTGTTAGTTTCAGCTCTGAGAAGTGGCTGAGATTGAACCTGGAATGTTTCATTCAATGCAGAAGTAATATGTGGCCGAATCTGACTAAACAGCTTTCTCTTCATTTCTTCGCCGGTTGCAACTTCTTTGTCACTCCAGGGTTCACAATACTTTTTAAATAATGAAGAAAGGGCTGCAGCCAATTCATCTACATGCCTGGTAACTCTACAAAAAGGCCTTAGCGCAACACTGTGTGACATAAAAGAAGAAAGAGTTTCATTATTTGATGCACACAAAAGAAGATTAAATTGGCTTATGGTCTAGGACTCTAGGTACTTACTCAAGAAATGAGGCATAAAGCTTGCGGTTGGCTTGATTTGCCATAAAAATATGACGAAGATCATCTTCGATGTAGTCGGGAAAATAAAGAGGGATTGGCTCCGCATAACCGATATTCAAATAATATGTATCAGGTGAGGTGTTGCTAATAAAGATCAAACCAACCTCAGGCATCTTTAAAATATCATAAAGGTTAAATAAAAAGGGTAATATAGTAGAACTTTTATCTCAATCTCGAACACGCTCCAAGTTATCGAAAACCAAGTAAACCATTTTCCCATCAGGCTGTCCGCTCATCTTAGAACTCGATGTCCCCGAATTCCCCTTGAGATTAGAAACCACATTCTCCAATGCTTCACGAAGATAATTAACAAAATCGGACGGCCTCTCACAACGTTTTACACTAGAATAACTATGTCCCGAATCCTTCCTATGAAACAACAGCTGGTTCAATATCGACTCAAACAAGATCCTAGGACTGTAACATGTAACACAAGTGGAATATATGACAGGGCGATTTAGATGCTTGAATTATTGAATACCTGGTGAATAACACTGGTTTTCCCCGTAGAAGGACCACCATAGACCGAAATCGGAAACAAGGGGGAATTCAAGGGACCCAAAAGGCGTAAAAGCTCTAGAATTTGAGTACGTCTACGGGGGAAACGAGACAAGAGATCCTCCAAGCTAAGAGGTTGTTGTCGGAATCCAAGGTCGTTGACTGTTGGTTTGTAGGATCTTGTTGGTTTTGTTGATTCAATGGCATTGCTGGAAGCAGAGTAAAATCTAGTTGTTCTTCTTGTAACTTGTGGGCTTCCCTCCACGGCCATTGATTTGCATTTAAAGAATCAATTCCACTGATACATTAAAAGAAATTTCATCTTAAGAAATTAGATTAAAAAAAAGCAGGCAATAGCGGTTCAACACTAAAAGGGAAATCGAAATTCGAAAGTATTGAAAATAAACGCATTCTGAACCGATGGAGAAGTTTAGATCGTGACGAAACTAAGAAGAGAACTTCAAATTTCCAGGCAAACAAATGAAACAAAATATGGGCTTAATTTTTTTCCTGCGTTTTGTGGGAAACCAAAAAAGGGGAGAGATTCATAAAGCAGACCAGAGAAATGCAATAAATAAAAAAAAGCATAAAATTACCTGATTAACAGAATGAAATGCGCCAAATGAGTGAGAGGAGGAGTCCAAACTCAATTTGATCAGAACCTTAGTGTGTTTGGCATTAGCGGTGGAAGAAAAATAAGTTTTCCCGCCACTTCTTGCCATTAGTAAGCACTGATAAGTTTTCCCGCCCAGGTAGTGTTGCGTTGGGCTAAACAAAAAGATAGAACTAGTTTGTGCTACGAATATTTCCAAACTTTTTATAGTTATCAATCTAAATGTTCGGATTATGATGTAAAAGAAATATTAAATACTAATTAAATTTAAGCAAAGTTATACAAACTTTATTTTGGATAATAGAACCAACAACTGTCCTAGTGAAAAAACGAATGATGTCTTAAGTGACACGGGTTCAAATAAGTTTATTTACAATGTGTATGCGCATTGTCAAAGGGTTAAAATATGTATAAACTGTGCCCCTAAGTTTGTCTTTATTTACCAAAACGAATTATACAAATCATGGTCTCTAGACTTTTTAAGAGATGTTAAGAATTCAAATCCTAATGTTATAAATAAAAGAAAAAAAAATAGATTGAAAAGTTATTCTATAATAAACTTATGTAACACTCCATCTGAATTAATCAATATGATAATATCGAAAAAAATAATAAAATAACAAGGAAAAGATCACGAAAACATTGAAGCCTTAATTTTAAAAAAATAAATCTCGAGACATTGAGGTCTGAAGTTTAAAAGTTGGAGAGTTTTTCTTTTCTAATTTCACAAAGGAATTAAAAGACACAAATTAGCATAACTTCAAAATCGAACTAAACCCAAAATCGTCCAAACCAAGCTGAATCGGTTCAACCGGTTTTCTCCAAATTCCGGAGTATTAAACTCCCCTCCATATTTTTTGTCAATTACTGTTCAAAACAATATAATAATAACTTGTTGTAAATGGCGAAAGGGGCAACTCAAGTGGGGGTGTGGTAACAATATAAACACAAATAGCAGAAGACAATGGTAACAATATAAAACACAAATCGCAAACTATTTTCAGCATGCAGCTATGTAGCTTTTCATGAGAGATAAAGACAAATAAGTTGATTAAACAGCAAACTAACATATCAACACCCAAATCAATCTCCATGTCATTCTCTCACTATGCTTTTTCATCATCACAAGTTTTAACAGTCACTAGGGAAGGTGCCCCTCACAAAAGAACCTTGGCGGTGGCCCCCGACGATGACTTCTTTAAGGCGATATATGGAACCGAGCACCCTACCAGTCTTCTGTCAAAATCCAATAAGGTAAAAAAGAAATGTCACTGTCCGAAGACAAAGTAGGTAGGTCGATGAGAGAATTAAGAATGCAGCATGCTCAAGATGCACAGTACTAGAACAGTTTAGCTCTAACACAGCTGCCTACAACAAACAGATATTCCAACTTCGAAAATTTTCAATTTATTGAATAAACAGTGGCCAAGTTTCATAAACAGTTGCCAAGCGTACGTTTTCTATCGTGCAGGCCATTACTAAAAACATAGATCTTGTTTACTTTCATAACTTCTCCTCTTTAGTGCCTCTCTACTTAGTCCAACCAGGCAATAGGTTCTCTTTTTGCAAAACGTTACACAACCAACTTCACTAACCGTCTAATCCTATCAATTCAGAAGTCTCCATTCATATCCTTGTTTATAAACACACTTATTCAGGGACGGAGCTAGGATCAAATATTGAGAGGGGCAAATTATCTAAGTTCAAATTAATAGGGATTCAATAAGTATTTAATCTAAAAAATTGAAAGGAAAAAAGCTTAATTTAACTTAAGTTTGAACTTATAGGTACCAAAAATGCTATTAGACCAAAACCTTTGGGAGGGGTCACTCTCTATGTACCTCCGATTCATAATAATACGAAAACACTAGGCAAAATGTAGAATCCGCCTTTTCAAAACCTCTTCCATCACAAAAGTAAATGTTTTATAGCAATGTCACTTGGACTCAAGCATGACTATTGGATGCGGATCTGTGCCGACACATTCGTGTTTATTTATTAAGTTTTTTCTGTCTTTGGAGGGGTCATATCCTTGTACATATTCAGGTAAGAGCCCAGACACATACTTGAAGAAAAGTGAAAAATCAAAGCAACATTAACTTTACATGATGCAAGGAGAAGTAAAAAAATGCATCCTTGTTAAATCTGAAAGCACCAATTAGTAGTCAGTAAGTATACCTCATTGTTGATGCTGAGCTGCCACTTATGTTGCAAAGCTTGCCACCTCTCTTGTTGCCAACGCTGCCCAAGAATCACAAGGCCCATCACAGCTGCTGCAACAAAAACGGACCAAAATGTATTTGCATCTTTTGCATGAGCATACAATGAAACCGCTCTTCTCTTCCACCATGCTTCGCAAGGGAGGTCAGAGCCATCACATTTATCATCTTGTAAAGGCTTTGGGGACTCAGGCATGTCTGAAGGCATACCAAAGCCCTGCTCGGTATCTTCAATAAGCTCAGAAACAGTGGTGGTTGATCCACCGAGTGCTTCCTCACTATGGAAAGAACCAAATGTAGCAGCACTATACAAACTCTGGTCCTTGTTGATCAAATCCAGCCCTTGCAATGTTGTTCCTTCTTCAAACTCTGTAACATGTTTCTTATCAAAAAATTGCATACCTGGAAATTCTTCATTTACATTCAATTCTTTCAAAGACCAATCTTCTTCTTCCTTTGTTCTAGATCTATCACCTTCTTCTACAACACCAGATTCAAGGACCACGTCCTTGCCTACATGTTCACTAATATTATCGGGTTCTAGTGGCAAATTCTCATGCTCGCTGGGGGGAAAGACAAAGTGTCTGGACATGAATAAAGCACGAGAAGTTTCTGCTTCTTCCACTTCATATGAATCACCTTTGCTATCATCCTTTGTCTCAACTTCTTTTGGCCCAGGAGCGGCTGCATATGCAGATGCAGTAAGGGACACAACTTCCCATTCGTTCCCGCGCGGGATATTTTCCTCTCCTTCCCCATTATCCGCCATTGTCAAGACTTTAATTCTTCCTAAAGTAGTAAAGTTAATAGTATTAATTACTTTAACAACCAGAGAAAAATAAATAGGGATTCCATAAACTTGCTTTCCTTGTCGAGAAAGAGAGGGGGAGCTTAGAGGAAGATAATAGCACTAAGAAACAGCAACTGAATAAAACTATAAAACTTACAAAATAACTATTAAAAAATCAAAGCAATTCCATGTTATGAACATACAAAGTTTGACAAAGAAACAATCTGAAAATAACATTTTAAGAGGATTTCCTCAAAGAGAATACCAAATTTATATTTCCCTCACGCCAGAAAATTCACTGAAAAGTGAAAACAGCAAAATGGAAACGCAAGCCAATAATTTTTAAAAATTAATAATAATCGCATCTGAGAAATTTTTGCAGCACACGCATGTCAATCGATTCAGCTAAACACCGATACCGTGTTGAATAGTTGACGAGATCTTTTCTTAATCGGACAATAAAAAAACCATTAAATAAGTTTCCCGACTCAATATCAAGTATCAACAACAAATCAAATCAGTCGAACAAAAAATAACTTACACAACGAATCATGCAGCTATCCGATTACATATCAGAAATCAATCAAAGAGAGATCAGAAAATCGTATCAACCGTAGCATAGCCATACGATGATTTCAAGAAACGATTAAACATCAAAAACAACAAGAGAAGATCAATCACCGTGAACAGATGATCAACAATCAATGATTCTGATTCCGTCAAATTTAAAAGGATAAAAGAGCGAAAAAGGAAAAGGAAGACGAAAACTTCAGGTCAGTACTTACAGTTACCGGGAGAGATTTAAACGGTACGAGCACTAAATCAGTCGGAGATAGAAACGACGAGTTAACAGTTTCGAGAAGAGCGCAAGGAAATCTGGGTAAAGCTTTTATAGATCTCGAAAAAGTCTTTGTATGATGATGATGATGAAACCGGAAAAAAAGGTAACTGCTATAAAGTGGACAGGATAGAGTTACCGGCAATGGCAGGTAAAACAACGTTGGCTAAGATATGATATATTTTCTCCTTATCCGTATAGAATGGAAATGGTAGTAAATGTGATAAAATTCGCGTGTGGAGCGGGACTTCGTGTGTTTGCGTGCGCATTCAAAGCCAAATGCATCCCCTGCAATTGCTTGTATGGTAACAGATCTGATCGATGGATCATGTATCTTATGAATAGGGGTGTTCAAAAATACCCGACCCGAACTAATCGATCCGTCGACCCGAATAAAATTTACTGGGTATTTATATTAAAGTATCTGATTTTTTCAGGCAGGGTACCCGACCTGCAATTTTTTCCGGGTAATTGGGCCGGGTCAGGGCCGAATTTTTTATAACCGGGTACCCGACCCGACCCGCTAATTTTAATATTTATATATTTTATATTTTAAATTCTATTTTCATTTTATGTTTCTTATTATTTTTCCTTAAAATTAATTTTAAATCCTTAACTTCTTTTTATACTTGTATTATATAGTTTTAAGTTTGCAATTTTTCAAAAAGATTTATATTAATTTGTCAAATGAGAGTCGAAAGAAAAATCATAATCGAGATTAATATTTCTAATACTTTTTTTTATCGGTAAACTTTAATATATATACATATATATATATATATATATATCCAAATATTTCTCTCTTAAAACTAACATCAAATCAATATTTTTGTGTTTGAAATATATATTATGAAATTTTATGTGTTTCCTATGTATTTTTTTTAAAAAAAATAGATTTAAAAAATATAAAAAGTAAACCGGGTACCCGAATTGCGGGTACCCGATTCTTATAGGCTGGGTCACGGGCCGACTTTTAGGTACCCGAAAATTCTGGGTACCCGGATATGAACACCCCTACTTATGACCGATATTCTTATGAAAGAAAACATTTTCTTCATTAACATAATATTTTTTAAATATCTAAAGAAGATTACTAGGTAGTACCTATTCATACATAGGTTTTGTTTGGCAATTAGCGAATAACGGATTATATTAGCTGATAGCATTAGCTGATTGTATAAAATTTTTTGATAAAATTAATTGATAACTAATAGCCGTTTGATTATTTAAACAAATAAAATAACATATAAGTACATGATTATATTCATACTAGTTTGAATAATTTATTAGTTATTATTATTATTATTATTTTGTAACAATTAATACTAATTATATTATGAAAATCAATTTTGTTGATATCATTACTAAACATACGAAGGATGTATATATTATTTTTATTGTGAAATTATTTTTTAATAATTATTAAATTTATATGTATATATTAGTTTTTTATTTATAAAATTATATTTTAAATGTAATTTTATTAATTATTAAATTTATATATATATATTAATTTGTTATTTGTGAAATTATTTTTTAATTTTATTAATTTTTCAGATTTATGTTATTTAAAAAAATATAATTATCGAAGACAAACTTACAAGTCTTTTATCCAAACTTTTAACTCAAAAAGCTCATAAAGTGAGCTTTTTCAAAATGAAAAATATCACCCCAATCCACTATTACTTTCATATATTTACCAAACATCTAAGTTAGCGGTTTTGACTGGTCAAACCTCTAATTTTGACTCAAAAAGCTGCTTACCAAACATGGACACTTTGTAGACAAAGCGATTTAAACTCATATCTCCTAAATAAATACTATCTACTTTTTCATTAGTACACTAATAAAGATCAAATATAAGGGAAACATTAATTCACATTAAAAAATAAAAAATACTTAAATGACATTATATAAAAAAGTTTAAAGGCCACTACCCCTAAAACAAATTTCATTCATAAAAAATTCAAAACAAATAGTTGGACCAAAAGAGCCCCAATAGAAAGGAGCTAAATAAAAGTCTAGAACATAAAAAAGGCAACAAAGGCCCAAAGCACAATTTAAACAAACTGTGATCATTGCTGAAAGAGAAAGACAAAGGTTGCAAGCGACGGAGAGCGTCAATGGTGGAGAAGCAGCATCAAGCATCTGGACCAAAAATGTTAAAACGTAAATGTGACATAATTATTTTTTTAACACATTATTATTTGGCGGGCTAAAAGTACTTTGTACTGCTTTGTTCAATCTAATATGTACTCTAAGTTATATTCTTTAGTGTTTGATCAATAAATTAAATATTAATAATTATTTTTTAGCACACACTATTATTTTTTAATTATTTTAGAAATGTAAATGTGATTTATAATTATTTTTTAGCACACACTATTATTGAGGCCTAATGTAGAGTTTTTTTAGCACACGTCTCTTTCCGTGGACCGAAAGCAAAGCATAGGTCAGTAGTTTTTTTAATACATTTGTTGTTTTGTTTCATTAAATGTCAATTTTTTTTGACAAAGCTAAGGTGATTACAAGTAGTATCTGTTCTGAATATACTCTCAACCATTTGACAATGAACGCTCAATCACCCTGCTGCAGCTGCTGGTGCTCGAACTCGTGACCTCTAGGAACAACAACCGTTCCCTTAACCACTGAGTCAAGTTGGTTCGTGCCATTAAATGTCAAATTGAACGAGGAAATTAATAAACTTTCATTCCATTATGTTATCAGTCTGGTACTACTTTCTTTATATTCCGTATTAAATCGTTTTCAACATTTTAGAATAGTATATAAATAGTTATATTGATTGACAATTACAAACTAAAATTTAATTTAAAAAATAAAATTAAGAATTACAAAATATAAATATGATATAATTTAAAATTAAATAAATTTGAGCAGAAGCAAGGACAAAATTATGATGAATCATAAAAGGTAAATTTAGATAGTAACAATATAGGGTGTCACAATCTAACTTTTAAGTCACTATTTTTAATATTAAAAATAAAGAGTTGAGGTTTAATTTGTCTAATTTTGAAATTGACAATGACTTAAAAACGTTTAAATAAAAAAATTTAATAAATATTTAATTTATCTAATTTTAAAATAAAAATTTATAAATTATTATGTTTTTTAAATTTAATATTCGATTTTCTCGGCGTTAATCATAATTTTGTCTCTGGCGAATTGTCGATAAGATGCACATAATAGTCTCGTAGCGGCTGCCTACTCTTGTAGCCTACATTCTTTGAATGGTTGTTATCGTGGCATGGTAGATTGCTTGTTTCTTGGTGGATTTCGGATTAGAAGGTGCATGTCACTTTCTTATCAACCCATTCAATTTTATTTGTAATTTTATGGAAGGTTTGTTTCCTAACACAATTATATGGAATCCATGTACATGCAATTCCAAATCCAAACAAGCACATAGATTTCAATTTCATTTTCAGCTTTAAGTATATGTGGCACATTGATATTCATGTCAATAATTATTTTAGCGTTCTTGAATGGAATTCGTCTATTTTTTGTGTGTGCGCTCTTTTTACATGTTTTATTAAAATTGATTTTATGTCATGTGTATTATTATGAAAGAAAAAAATTATTAAAATACTAAAAAAATTATTAATACACATGACATAAAATTATTGGTGGACATATATAAAAGGGGGACATACGATGTTAGTATTTATTTTATTTTTAATTTTTGATAAAATCCGACACATCTTACAAATAAAGTTGCTCAAACTAAATTTTTTTATGAAAAATATCGACTTTTTCACTGGACAACACTCCTTCGGTTTTTATTAATATCTATTTTTTAATGCACAACAATATGTAAGAGTTGTCTTAAAAAATTTGTATAAGTTTATGGATTATTATCTCATACATCGACGGAGGAAACTTTAGTTTTCACAAGCGGGTTAGTTTAATGTTAGAGGTTAGGGGTTTAGATTGTAGGGTATAGAATTTAAGGGTTGTTGTTAGAATTTAGAGTTTATGGTTTATTATTTAGGGGTTTAGGGATTTCAATTTTGAATTTTAGCCTCGAATTAAACATGTTTGTGTAAAAACAAACTTTACACCACATGTGCATAGAATAGTTCAAATCTATTACCGCTGACTCGAAATGTCACTAAACTTTAAAAATGCTCAAATCTAGCATTGAACTTTACTTTCCGACTCGTTTATGCCACTCCGCCATTAACTCTTAATGGGACGTTAACTCAAAACGACATCGTATAGTGCGGCTATTTTGAAGCCCAATTCAACCAAAACGTCATCGTTTTGCTAGAGGAAAAAAAAACATACACTTTGAGGGATTTGAACATAACCTTTAGATGTAAAAATAAACCTTAAACACTATACCAACATAAAATTATATAATATTTTATCACAAATATTATATATCTCAAACTACTTGAAATTAATTTTCCATTGCCAAAATCATGACTCTTTTTTTTATTTACAGGTGAAAGTTATCCTGGGGGAAGGTTGGCATCAGGATTTCCACCACACCGCATTCGATTATTTTCCCCCACCAGACTTCAAGACAAGAGTGAGACGATTAAAATTCCACATGAAACATACTGATAATGAAGTGCATATACTGTTTTTGGTGACTCATTTATCTATCTGCATATTGGAATTGCTGTTGTTGCAGCAGATAAGGTTGTAAAGGAAATAGCAACGATAGACGATGATTGGAACAAGGAGTTCGAATTTCAATTAAGACTTCCAGAATTAGCTGTGCTTCGGATTAAAGTTCTCGAGTCTGATATAGGGGATCTGATTTCGGAGGCCAAGCATGTTTGTGGTAAAATAATTTATAATATTATTTATTTCATAAAATATTTTAAATTAATTTTAAGTAGTTTGAGATATATAATATTTATGGTAAAATATTATATAATTTTATGTTGGTTTAGTGGCAAAGATTTAGTCTTTGTATTTATAGGATTTTAGGTTCAAATCCCTCATAATGCATGTTTTTATTATTTTTCATCCAGCAAAACGACGTTGTTTTATTAAATATTTTTTAAGTTCAGTGGCATTTTTGAGTAAATAGTAATATTTAGTATAATTTACTCTATATTTTATGGTGGTAGAAAAGGTTAGCTTTACTTAAATTATAATTAATTGTACAATGTGTCATTAAACTATGACCCTTGTTTAGCAATGGTTTTCTAAATTTTTTGTAGGTTTCGATTTTATCTTCAAATTATGATTCTAGTTTTAAATTGGTCCTCAAATTTTTAAAAGTTATAATTTTATCCATAAATTGTTAAGGGAAAACTACACGAGTGATCACCTAACTATCATCATTTTTTTGTTTTGGTTGTCCAACTATTCTTTTCGTCAAAATCCCCCCTTCCGTTAAATATTTTTCATGTTTTGGTCCCTATATGTTGAAAACCTAACGAAATTGCTGACGTGATATTTTCTAATAAGGTAATTACATGTGTCACCGCCTCAACTAAAAAATAAATTAATTTTGGAGAGTTAGCAGGGAATTAAACCTACATCCTGGAGCAAGCAGGTGCTTTAGCCGCTAGGCTAAACCTTAAACTTAGTCAAATTTTAGCACAAAGTAATTTTAAATTGTAGATAAAAACACCAAAAATCAGAGAATAGTTAGAAGGAACTGACATAAAGAAGCTGGATTTTGAAACCAAGACCCAAAGATTAAAAGAGTAAACCACGAACCAAATGTGTCAAGCTAAGTTTTTCAATAAATATTTAACTTATATTATTCTACCAACAACACAAAATAAAATACTAAAGTTAAGGGAGTGCTTCGACACATGACCTCATCGATAAAAAATTAAATATTTAAACACCAAGTTAAACTAAAAAGTTGTGATACTTTTAACTTAAATTATATTTAACTAAATTATGATTAAAATTAAACAAATTAAAGTAGATTTAATCTTTCACTTTGTTCGATAATGAAAAAAATTAATTAAATAATTAATTATTTATTTTTATGAAATTAATATTAAATTATTTAAAAAATTAACTTGGTTTTAAATATTTAATTTTTTTATAAATGTGATCTTGTGTTCATCACTTTTCCTTGTTTTAATATTTTATTTTGTGTTGTGCGTAACTTAACATATGTTAAATATAGAAATTAGTGGAATTGAATAAAAAATTAGCTTAGCGCACTTGTTTCGTGCTTGGCCTTTTCAAGCTATGAGACGTGTCACCAATTTATTTTCTTAAATGAGGTGTCACCACTTCATTGGTCTGAATAAAATTTTTTTAAAAAATGAAGGAGAGAGAAAATAATAAAATAATATTTAAAAATGTTTAAAATAACCCACGTCAGCAATTATATAAGGTTTTTAACGGAAAGGGACCAAAACGAGAAAGGTATCTAACGGGAGGGACAATTTTGATGAAAAAGTTAGTTGGGTGACCAAAACAAAAAAGAGTGACAGTTAGGTGACCACCCATGTAGTTTTTCCTTTAAATAAAAGATTTTAAAATTAAGAAAAATTTATTTTATTTATATGAGCGCCCTCAACATGTCAATCTAAAACGCAGAAAAAAATATAATTTTGGAGTTGAGGAAAGGAGACGCCGGCCGAGATGTAGCGTGAATAAGAAGAATGTGAGGGTTCAGTAATTTTTAGGGAAGATGAAAACAACAGAGAAGATCAAGAGGAAGCATTGGTAGCTTTGATCCATTCTTAGGTTCTTTCTTCATTCATTCTTATTTCCCTTCTAATTAAAAGAAATATTGTCAAATTGTAGTTTTTTTTTTGTATAAGAACTCTCACTGTTTGTGTGGGGTTTATAAGATTATTAGGTTTTTAATGAACCAAATGTGTTGCAATGATGGTTTTGCTTAGGTATAGTTTCAACCTTTCAATATACTTTGTGTTTTCTTTTATTGTTTTGTTCTCTTTTATTACAAACTTTAAAAGGGTATGTGCCTCACAAGTTACACCAAAAAGTAAAGTAAAATTTTTTGTTACTTCAACTCGAGTGTGACTGTTGATATCTCCAAATTTTTTAAGTTTTTTTTTTCTTTTTTGAGGGTCGTTGAAGAGTCAAACCTCCATGCATTTACTTTCTATTTGATGCTTGAAGTTCGAACGTCTCGTATTTACATCAAACTCAATAATTTTTTTATCAGCCCCGATAGAGAGTACAATTCCTGCAACTCCCATGACAGCAGAAGAATGTAAATTTTTATGTAAGCTCTAATCTGTATCGCTCCAAAACACCACCACACGATCACTGTCGTCGATGCCAAAACAGGTATTCTCCCAGGGCATGAATGCTATGTTATTTATGTTACCTTTAACGTGAGATGTATCCTCCAAATAAGTTACATAGGCTCTCTTTATTTAAAGTATTTAAATAAAGAGATCTCATCTAACTTACATAGAGAATAAGGCTCACGTTAAAGATATCATAAGCAACATAACATTCATGCCCTGGAAGGATACTTATTTTGGCATCGGCGACAGTGATCATGCGATGGTGCTTTAGAGCAAGAGAGATGAAAGTGTATGAAATTCAAAGACCTTACATGGAAATCTACACTCTTTTGTTGTCATGGGAGTTGCACGAATGCAACAAAAACGGATTGTACTATCTGTGTGGGATGATAAAAGAATTATTGAGTTTGACGTGAATATGAGACGTGTGGACTTCAAGCATCAAATGGAAAGTAAACGCATGAGTGTTCTACCAAATCCTCTCTATTCATGGTTCAAATCGGGTAAGAAACATCTATTTCGCCAACAGTAAATTTCTTTTTGTTTTTAATTTTATGCCTTTTGAATATTGATGTTTTATAGTCGGTAAATTACTCGAGTTTCCCTCTATTCCTTAGAACTTTCAGACAAACAACGATGAGATAAATTCAAAAGATTTAAAGCAATGTTTGTAGAACCTTCATTAGGGATGCTTCTAGCAAACGAATATGAACTTGTTAGACCTACAGGTGCAAGATTTAGTAAATTATGTTTGTTTATTATTTATTATGCATTGATGGTCTTTAGTAGATACCATTAGTTATTTTTTTAATTTATGTTGTTTATTGGGATCTTTAGCAGTTACTAACAGTTACTTTGATGGGTTATTTATACTAGAAAGAAGAGGAAACATGGAGGAATTAATTGGTCAGTTTTCTGAGTTAGTTTTGAGAGAAAAAATGTGCTTCGGAGTACCTTGTGGGCTAGTATTACCAGATGTATATGTAATATGCTATTAGCAGTAAAGTATTATAAAAATATTATCTTAGTTCCCTAATAATTTGGTATCAGATTCATGGTTTTGACTAGAATGGAGGGCAAGATTGAAGGATTGAAGAAGATAATGGAAGACGTACAAGGAAACTTTTTTCAAGTGAAGAATTTTCTGGGTCAATTACAATCTTGAATGCAAAAAAGAAAAAATAGATATTGAAAATTCTTCGACAGTTGAAGGAGAAATTGACGGTTCTCTCAGATCCCTCTATAGTGCCTGAAGCGATGGCTGAAAGCAATGATGGAAAAGGCTTTGTGAGTCATTCAGAGGTTGTCCAAAGTCGAGATGAGATTCTCCCTAGAAAATTAGAACTGCATGTCTTTTTTGGTGACAACCCGTATAGGTGGCTTAATCGAGCATAACTATATTTTCATTTCAATGAAATTGGCAATGTGGATAAGTTAGAGATTGTTATTGTGTGTCTTAACGGTAAAGCGTTGAATTGGTTTCAATGGTGGGAAGCCAGAACTCCAGTTGTCATATGGGATGTATTTCAGGTGGCTATCCTTCAACGTTTTACTCCATCGCATCAAAGGAATTTTTATGAAGTTTTGTTAGGGTTGCAGCAAAATGGAAGCGGTGCACAGTATAGAGAGGACTTTAAATTACTCTCTGCCCCCTCGAAAGACGTATATGAAGCAGTTTTAATAGGGATTTTTATCCATGACTTGCAAGAAAAAATTAAGACATAATTGAATTTTAGTAAATTAGGATCTCTCTCTCAGATTATGGACCAAAGTTAGCGCATCGAAGAAAAAAATTGGGCACTCAATCAAGCCCAATATTCCAGAAATCAGCGTGTAACACTTCCACGACCTCCATCAACCTTTTCTATGGTAGAGAGTAGCCGATTCAAGAACACTGTAGAACTAATGTTTTGATATAATAATTGAAAAATAATTTGGACTGATTTAAAAAGGATTTAAAACATTTCCAAAGTCCAAACATGTTTAGGGATGTCTTTAAAAAAGGTTTTTCATGTTTTCAAAGGCCATTTTTCACAAAACTGACCAAGTGTTTCGAAACACCTTAGGGCGTTTCGAAACAGGTGCCTCCAGTGGCTAAAACGTTTCGATACACGTATCGAAACGGGCCTTAGCGTTTCGAAACGGGCTAGGCCGTTCCGATACGCCCACGTGGCACTGACCACAACGGTCATAAACCCCAACGGCTCTTTCCCAACTAACTTTTGAATGCAGATCGTTTCGATACGGGCTTATAGCGTTCCGATACGCGTTCCGAAACGGCAAGGGGGTGTTCCAAAACGGGTGCCCTGACAGACTGCAACGGCTCTTTCTATATTAAGGGCGTTTCGAAACGGCTTCGAGCGTTTCGAAACGGGGAGCTGCAGAACTGCATTTATGGAGGGAATTAAAGGCTCCAACGACTCTATTTCAACCCCAACGGTCCTAAACGGCTATAAACTCAATTGGGAGTATAAAAGGGACCTTCAAGCATCAAGAGAAGACTAATGCTTCAATTGTCAATCAACAAATGATCAAGAAATTGTCTTAGTGCTTAATTTGTCATTTCTTGTATAGACAAACACTAGTGAGCCAAAATTGTCAAATTTGCTCAAGTGTTTTAGGTTTTGGGTGAGTGCTTCATTGTGCAAACAAATACCTATTAGAGGGTTTAAGTTTGCTTTCTTTATCTCTTTGTAAAAGAGGGTTTTGATCAAGGCTTGGGTAGAAGCTTGATCGGTTGTAAGGGTTTCCTCCTAATCCTAGAAAAGGGGACGAATCAATTAGTGGATTGATTGTGAAATCCTTAGTGGGGAGCTAAGGTAGTGGATGTAGGTGCTTGTTAGAAGGCCGAACCACTATAAATCTTTGTGTCAATATTCTTTCTAGCTTCCACAACCCTTCCACCCAAATATCCACCTCTCCACCACTTGGTGAGCAAAATCGGTTGAACGAATCGAGCCCCACACATCCCAACAAACACCACAAGTTCTACCATGCATCCAGCCCCTATAGCTTTCGTTTCCTCACGTTCTACCTCTACGACACTGTCGCAACAATTTCAAGAGCATAAACATGGAAAAATTGCAGCAATTGGTGTTGAATCTTCTACAAGAAAAGGAGGACATTACAAAAGACTATTTGATACAAAATATCATGATAAGTTGAAAAAGAGCTTTATTTTCGTTGTGATGAGAAATATGTCCCCCAATCACCGGTGCATCTTAAAACAATTAAATTTACTAATTGGTGTAGTTGAAAATGAGGAAGAAGACACCATTGATGAACACCCAAGGGATGTTCCAAGAAGTGGTCAGGGGAAACTAAAGACAAAGAAGTTATTAGGTTTATCCTTGCAATCTATTGTTGGATTCACCTCTAAAAAATCTTTAAAGGTATGTGGAATAATTTTTTTAAAAAAAGGTTATTGTGTTTATTAATAGTGGAGCTTCAACCAATTTCATCTCTCAAACCATGGTTGAAGCATTGGGACTAACACAAACAACAACTATGACCTTTGTGGTGGAAGTAGGGACCGATAAGAGGATTAAAAGTATGAGCAATTGTAAAGGAGTGAAATTGTGAATCGATGGCTTGCGATTCATATAAGATTATTTTTTGTTTAACTTGAGCAATGCTGATGTTGTACTAGGATTTGAGTGTCTGGAAACTTTAAAAGATATTCACACCAACTTTAAAATGTTGACACTGCAGTTCAAAGTAAGAGGGCAAACAAAGGTTATTAAAGATGATCATTTGTTGACCACTCAATGACTTTTTATAGATGAGATCACTCATCTTCATTGCAGATTCCTGATAAATTTTCTGTTGTGGAAGAGGTCATTTCTTCTCAGCTTCCCTATTTTCACCTTGAGGACAAGGTGAACTTCGATGGGGCGGGTATTGTTAGACCTACAGCTGTAAGATTTAGTAAATTATGTTTGTTTATTATTTATTACGCATTGGTGATCTTTAGTAGTTACCATCAGTTATTGTTTTTAATTTATGTTGTTTATTGGGATCCTTAGCAGTTACTAACAGTTACTTTGGTGAGTTATTTATACTAGAAAGAAAACAAAAACATGAGGAAATTAAGTAGTCAATTTTCTAGGTTAATTTTGAGAGGAAAAAGTTCACTCAAAGTACCTTGTGGGCTAGTATTACCAGATGTATATGTAATCTGCCATTGGCAGTAAAGTATTATCCTAGTTTCCTAACAATTTAATATCAGACCATTTGTATCAGAGTAGTAAAATATTATTAAAGTATTATTGTTAGACCTGCAGCTGCAAGATTTAATAAATTATGTTTGTTTATTATTTATTACGCATTGGTGGTCTTTAGTAGTTACCATCAGTTATTGTTTTTAATTTATGTTGTTTATTGATATCTTTAGTAGTTACTAACAGTTATATTGGTGAGTTATTTATACTATCAAGAAGGGATAATATGAGGGAATTCAGTGATGAGTTTTTTAGGTTAGTTTTGAGAGAAAAAAAAGGTCTCTCGAAGTACCTTATGGGTTGGTATTAAGGTAATATGTAATATGTCATTAACGGTAAAGTATTATTGATGTATTATCTTAGTTTTCTAATTGACTCGCATTTGAAATTTATAGTAATGAAATTTGACTCTCTAAGAGTATTTAGAGAAAAAAAATAAAAAATTTTAAAAAAAATTAAAGATAATATATACATGTGTTCAACAGTAACACTCAAGTCGAAGTAACAATGATTTTCACTTTGCTTTTTGGTGTAACTTGTGAGGCACAATCTTTTGAAGTTTAAGACATTTGTTATGCATCTTTTTGCAGGGTCCATGAAAGACAGATTCGGCTTTATGATGTTAGATCAATGCATGTCGAACTACATTTGTTTGGGTGAAAATAAGAAACCAGTGAATCCCATTCGTCTCTTATAAATCATGCTTGGTCTCCTGATGGTTTATGTTTCTCATTAGATTTAGTCGTTTCTGTTATTCTCATTTTCGATATTAGGTACTATGTTTTTACGTAGTTCCAGTCGATATGAGCTCACCAAAAATGAGTTTTCAAAGTTGTTTGGTATAATTCTTTACCGCTTCTCATTTTCATATCTTCTAATCTTCAAATTGGACTGCACAAAGGGCAGAGGATGTTCATTCATTCCTCTTGTTATGTAGCAAAACATGTCTCAATTTTATAATATCATATATAAGCATTAGTTGAAGCTTTACCCTTTTCTTCTTTATTCAAATTAGTATGTGAATATTTTATACCGCGCATGTGATTTTTTTCCCTTTCATATAAATAAGTTTTAGGATTAGATAACAACTTTGTAAGCCGATGATCAAATAATTTTGCGCGTAAACTGACAACTTAATTAAAGTTATGTTTTCTAGTACTTTTTATAATTACATTTTAGAGTAAAAAACAACGTACAACATGTAATTTTTCACACCGAATGATTTTCAGTTTTTTTTTTTAAAAAAAAAATCCTTCCAAAAGCTAAAATTTTTAAGTTTTTTAAAAATATTTTAAAAAAATTCACGTCAGCAATTTCGTTAGGTTTTTAACGAAGATGGACAAAAACATGAAAGGTATTTAATGGGAGGGACAATTTTGACGAAAAAATTAGTTGAATGACCAAAACAGAAAAAATGGTGGTAGTTGGGTGACTACCCATATAGTTTTCCCAATTGTTAATTGTCGCATAAACATTGATGTGTATTGTATAATAATACGATGTGACATAAACGATAATTTGATGATGAAATTTAAACGTTTCAAAAATTTGAGAACCAATTTAAAATGTGAGACATTGTTTGGGATGGAATTAAAATATTTAAAAATTTAAAGATTAATTTAGAATGATAATCATTAGGGGTGAGAATTGTCGGGTACCCGGAAAACCGGGTACCCGGTTCATCCGGGTACCTCATTAAACGGCCCGTGTCCCGGCCCATTATATCCGGGTACCCGTAAAATTCGGGTACCCGGGTAATCGGGTACCGGGTACACGGTTCATATTTTTTTTTATTTTTTTATTTTAAAATTAAAAAAAATCGTATGTTAAACACAAAAATATTAAAAAAAAATTAAACTTAAAACTTAAAAGAATATAATACAAACATAGAAAAAATGTAGGGATTTAAACTTAATTTTAGAGTGAAAATATTAAGAAACATAAAATAAAAATATAATTTTAAATATAAAAAATATATATTAAATTTTATCAGGTCGGGTCGGGTACCCGGTAAGGGAAAACTCTCGGCCCGTGTCCCGGAAAATTTTCCGGGTATTTTTTTCCGGGAATTACCCGGTATTTTTATTTCGGGTCGTCGGGTTTTCGGGTCGGGTATTTTCTCCCACCCCTAATAATCATAATTTAAATATATGTACTGAATTAACTCTTTAAGTTAATCAAATTTTATTTATTTGTTGTCCATAAAACGAAGCTAGTTTTGTTAATTCCTAATCTTTTATGGTCCCATAAGTCACTTTGATTGGAGATGGAAATAGGCCCAATAAACAATGGCCAATTTCAACTCGATCCATGTGAAAAGCATTGGGTCGGCTGTTGTCAGCCGGTTGTAGCTCGATATGGCATGAATGAGAGATTGAGGATGCATTTTCAACTTACTCGGGTGTCTTCAGTCTCTACAGTCCAGTCTTAAAGTCGATAACCACAGGGACAAAGGCAAGATTTTATGTTAGGGGACGAACTTATAAAATTATAAAAGGATAAGTTTATATAATTTTAGAGGCAAAAATATATTTTCAACAATTTTTTTTTAAATTATACACATTTTAAATTTTTAAAGAGACCTCCCCTCCATCTTCCTCGGCCCATCTCTGATACATTCATGCAATAAGGCAGAGCATTGCATCATGAATCATGATGGTCCACGATTCTGGCGCACCCAAATTAAAAAACTCCAAAATGGTCATATAATATAAATCCTTAGAACTTAGAACCAAGTCCAAAGCTTAAAAGTAGTGTTAAATTCCTAAAAAACACCCTCAAATTATGTTCTAGATTTTAAATAGATATCTAAACTTCACAGTATTCTAACTAAATCGTCAAAATATCATTATTGCATCTAGGGATGTAAAAACAGGTAATCGGACGGGTTTCAGGTCGGGTACTGTCAGGTCGGGTAAAATCGGATACAGGTCATTTCAGGTCATTTTTCTGTTTTGACTCGACTCGGGTCGGGTGCGGGTCCATTTCAGGTCGGGTCTATTTCAGGTCGGGTCCATTTCAAGTCGGGTCCATTTCAGGTCGGGTCTCTTTCAGGTCGGGTCCATTTCTGGTCGGGTCAAAACAGGTCGGGTCCGAAGCAGATAATTGACAGGTTAATTCGGGTTCGGATACACTTCAGGTCGGGTCCGAAGCAGATAATTGACAGGTTAATTCGGGTTCGGATACACTTCAGGTCGGGTCCATTTCAGGTCGGGTCCATTTCAGGTCGGGTCCGTTTCAGGTCGGGTCCGTTTCAGGCCGGGTCCGTTTCAAGTCGGGTCCGTTTCAGGTCGGGTCCATTTCAGGTCGGGTTCATTCCAGGTCGGGTGCATTTCAGGTCAGGTAGTTTCAGGTCGGGTAATTCAGGTCAGGGTATTTTCGAAATTGGAATTCGTATTGAGTTTGAGTTTGTAACCCCCTCGTCCCGGTCTGGCCGGATGACCGGTCCGAGTGGGCCACACGGGGAAAACCGAAGCGAAACCCGATTGGGGTTCACCCTCGGTTAGCAACCCTATTTTTTTTTCTTTTACTTAATCTTTTCTAAAAGTTCATTTAAGTCCTATGTGATCAAACAGCGGAACAAAATACATGAGACAAACATCCGAACCCAAAATAGCAATTAAACAGCTCACTTTTAATCTTTTAAACAGGCCGTTTCGAAACACCCTTGAGGCGTATCGAAACGCCTTGACCAGGTCAACTGTCCCAGAGCCTTTACAAGGGGCCGTATCGAAACGGTGGTCAACCGTTCCGAAACGCCCTCAACGGTCAACTTCTCGTGGTCAACGAGATTTTGACCGTTTCGAAACCCTTATACCCGTTTCGATACACCTTCATCTCGTGAATTTCTCAGAATTCCAGTAGCCAAAACGTTCCGAAACGCGTATCGAAACAGGGGTTTCAAAGGCCATACCGTTTCGAAACGCGGGCTGTCTGCAGCCTTTTGAAATTCAGATTTAAGGGTATTTCAACAAGTATGAAGGTCCCATAGGGCCCCTAAAGGCACACAAAACCATCAAACAAAGTCTAGAGGCATACATCCTAGATTTAACATACTCAAACACATACAAGCATGGATTTAGACAATCTTTCAAACATAGCAAATTACACATTAAGAGCCTTTCATACAAGCATGCTTGAAGACATTAAAAAGAACCAATAAGCATCATACATCTCAAATAAGTTTACATGCCATTCAAGCAACTTAAGCATTCATAAGACATCTATCATACTAGCATTTGGCAAGATATATCATGCTTACAAACCAAGTCAACCATAGACATACATCAACTCAAATCAACAATACCTATCCCATTGCTTAACTATTACATTCTAACATTTAAGGTTCATACATTGAGCTAACCATTAGCAACACTTGGATACCCTTCCTTTCCCTTGCCACCCTCAAGCTATTGATCTGCATTGTCGAACAAAAGAGAGCGTAAGCATAAAAGCTTAGTGAGGGTAAGCTCATAAAACAAACCTTCGACAATGCAGGGTCCAAGCACGAGCTACAACCAAGATAAAATGCATGACCTTACCTCTGATCCACACGAGTCATAAATATAGATGATGCATGATCATATATTCTATTTCATGTCATGCTCAACATGTTTAAAACCACAACATATGAAATCATATATATTAAACCATGTTAGCAACACATCCCAAATCACATTGGCTCACTATTAACCACATATTGGTAACATAAACTACAATCGCTAGCTATGACTCGAATACGCGGATAACCGTTGGATCTCACACTCAACAACACAACCATTACCTGACGGTGGGATTACACTCATCACCGTTCACGCGGAGGGGATTCCACTCATCCTCACGCCCCATTTCACGCAGAGGGGATTCCACTCATCCTCACGCCCGTCGATGGGATTCCACTCATCACCGACGAATATATGTATATAAGAAGATTTCCGGGCGAACCCGTACTCCATCTTGATGACTACCATCATCAAGACCACGCGCGTATTTTGACTCACGTGTGCACACTAAACATCCTAATGATCGATCATTTGTACCCAAGCATACTAGTGCCAATACTACTCATTTCATTAATCTATCACAATATCATTCCATAACAACTTCCGTGCTTAGCACGTACTCACCATGACTCACCGTCATGCACAAACCACATTTCCATGCCTAGCATGTACTCACCATGATCCTCGGGTCATACAATCATCTCATAACATCATTACACATGTCAACACTACATGCATCTCAATAACACAAATATCACATCATATTTCATACATATGTATATCTCTATCACATTTATAATCAACATGCGCGTAACAATGCATTAAGCCATGCCCCATATACATGTATAACAACATAAGCATAACCACCATAAGCATGACTAAACATAAGGCATAATTCAACACCTTAAAGATCAACCAAGGTCTCTAACTAAAGTTTGGGATTAAGCTACCACCCTAATCCCAACTCTAGGTGGGTCTACCAATCCCAACCTAGTTCACATGCTTGAACCAACACTTGAAAACCATTTAAAAATATTTAACCACTCACCTAAGCTTCCAAGCTCCAAGCCAAGCAAGCAACCTCTCTCAAATTTCTGGATTCCTTCCCGAGGCTTCTCCAACACAAATTCCTGCTTCCAAACAACCTCAAACACAATTCAAACAATTCCAAATCAGCCCAACATCAAAAGACCAACCCGGAATACAATTCAATCACAATTTACAACATTGCAAGCCATGACCAAACCCCATACTTTGCAATTTCGGACAGCCCACATACCCCTTCCAAAATCCATGTTTTCAACACCCATTGCACTCACAAATGATCCCAATTCAACCCCTAACCATAGCACTACCATTGGGCTATCATTTCCCACCTAAAACAACCCCCCAAAATCACCCAAAACCCTTCAAAAAACCCATTTTTACCCAATTTCGGGAATCATGTTAAAATACTTTAAAATTCACATATGTTGGACCTTAAGGGTTGCAAACAACTTATCTAACAATAATAAATCAATAGCTTAGGTTAAAACCCATAAAGTTCTCATTTTTAAACAAAACCCTAAAACCTTCAATTTCAAAATTATGAACAATAATGAGAGATATTGGTACCAACATGAAGAGGAAGATAAGGCCAAGTCAAAAATATATTTACCTTTCAAAAAGCCCCAAGATTGAAGAAGAAATGGGATGAAATGGGGAGATGGAGAAAACCCTCCATTGTCATGGAAATGGGAGAGTTGAAGAGAGATGAAGATGACAAGCTTTTGTTTTAATTAAAAAGGGGTTTTAAATTTTGGAAGTCCAACTATTTTCAAAAATGCCATTAAAATGGCTATTGGGCTTAAACATTAAAAATTTGGTCCAACACTTTAATTTTATTTTGCAAATAAAAAACCAGGATATTATTTTATTTATTTATTTCTCCCGACCCCTAAACCCGGGTGTTACAGAGTTCGGTACAATCGTATAAGTAGTTGATAGACTTTAGGTTGGCCTCCATCAATCGTCAATGATTTTGAGTTAATTATTTAAAGTCATATCAAATTAAAATTATAAAACATTGGAGTAATTAAAAAATAATGAAAATGGGTCAATTTGGACTGAAAAGGGGTCAATTTGGATTAAAAATAAATTTTCACAGATTATAATGAACAAAAATATCAAATTAAAATTATAAAACATTAGATAGATTTAAAAGAAAACAAGGAAAATGGGTCAATTTGGAATAAAAATAAAGTTTTGGGGACTATAATGAACAAAAATATCAAATTAAAAGTATAAAATTAGAGTAATTAAAAAACAATAAGTAGAGGTCAATTTAGAATAAAAATAAAGTTTTAGGGTCTAGAATGAACAAAATTTCAAATTAAAATTATAAAACATTATGAATTAAAATATATACTAGGGTCAATACGGAATTAAAATAAAGTTAAGGGACTAGAATAAAGAAAATATTAAATTAAAATAATTAAACATTGGACAAATTAAAAAAATAAATGTGGGTCAATTTGGAATAAAAATAAAGTTTTAGGGTCTAGAATGATGAAAATATCAAATTAAAATTATAAAATATTGGACGAATTAAAAAAAATAATGAATATGAGTTTAGGGTTCATACATTTATAGGTACATTTACATACATACATTAGGGTTTAGGGTTTAGCGAAAACTCATTAATGGTTTAGGGTTCATACATTGATAGATACAAATATACTTACATACATTAGGGTTTAAGGTTTATAGTTTATGTTTGAAGGGTTTAGGTTGTGGATTTAAGAGTTTAAGGTTTAGGGTTTATAGTTTTATGAAAACTTCATTAAGTGTTTATGGTTTAAGGTTTAGGTTTAGTGTTTAGTGTTTATGGTTTAGGGAGAAATTCATTAAGGGTTTAGGGCTCATACATTGATAGTTACATATATATATACTTATATATATTAGGGTTTAAGGTTTAAGGTTTATGGTTTACGGTTAATTGTTTAGAGTTTAGGGTGTAGCGAAAACTCATTAAGAGTTTAAGGTTCATTCATTGATAGATATAAACATACTTACATACATTAGGGTTTAGGGTTTAGAGTTTATGGTTTATGGGTTTAGGTTGTGGATTTAAGGGTTTAGGGTTTATGGAAAACTTCATTAATGGTTTAGGCTTTAGACATTGATAGATATATACATACATACTTACATATATTAGGGTTCAGGATTTAGGGTTTAGTGTTTAAGGTAAAACTCATCAAGGGTTTAGAGTTCATACATTGATAGATATATACATACTTATCTACATTATAGTTTAGAGTTTAGGGTTAGGGGTTAGGGTTTAGGGTCTATGATTTGATGAATTTAAAGTGTTGATAAATGTAAAATATTAACTATTAATTTTTTAAATCAATTTAAAGTGTTAAATAATATTTCTGTTAAATATACATGTATAATCAATTTAATATATATGTATAAAAAAATTTGTATTTAAATATTCATTTCACGCTTCTAATTTTAAATTTTATTAAATAATTCAATATGCTTAGTACTAACTGATTTAATATAAATTATTTGTGGCATTAATAACTTAAAAGTTTTATTAAATTAATAACTTGTGATGGATGAATTAAAAACAAACTATTTAGAATTTAAATTATTTTATTAATTATGATCATTAAATTAAAATTTTATTTTATTAAAAATTTTAATTAAGGGAGAAATTAAAAATTAAAATTATTTTAGTTTTTAATTTAGGGGGAAAAGTTAAAAGTTAAAAATACTTTAATTTTTCATTTAGAGGGAAGTTTGTGCAACCAAATTTGGGGGGGGGGGGATTTCGGTTAAAAAGTTGGGGGAAAATTCATGGGGGAGACGCCAAATTGAGTGAAAATGGATGGGGATGGTTTTTTTAATTTGTTATTTAAGGGTTAATTATCATTTAGGCCCTTCCTTAATTAGATGCTTAGGGTTTAGATTGTTTAAGTTTTAGTTTGTTTTTTTTAGTGCTAACTTTTGGTATAGTTTCTTTAGATTTAATTAAACATGGTTGAACTAAAAGAAGAATGAGCATGTCACAACTCACATGTATCCTCAATTTTTTGGTCTAATAACAATTTAGGTCTATATAAGTATAATCATTAGATAAACTATGTATTGTCCCTAAATTTTGAGTTTGAATACTTATTAAGTCCTTATAATTTTAAAATTCAATATTTTAATTCCACCAAATGTTTAATCTTGATTTCTCCTTTGTATTGAAATAAAGTATTTTATGTGAGATAAATTATGTCTTTGCTATAAGATCCGAGAGCTAATATTATTACAAACAAATTTCTTGTATTTTATCAGTTCAGGTCAACAACAGGTCGGGTCACTTAACAGGTCAGGTTTAAAACAAGTCGGGTTCAAAACAGGTCGGGTCCATTTCAGGTCGGGTTCATTTCAGGTCGGGTCTGTTTCAGGTCGGGTCCATTTCAGGTCGGGTTCATTTCAGGTCGGGTAAAATCGGATATCGGGTCAATTCAGTCGGGTAAATTCGGTTATCTGCCAGGTCGGCTTCGGGTTCGGGTTCGTTTCAGTCGGACGCAGGTCGGGTTTCAGGTCCACAGTAACAGGTCCAATTCGGGTTCGGGTCGTTTTCAGTCGGACGCAGATCGGGTTCGGTTACTACAGTAACAAGTCAAATTCGGGTTTGGGTCAACAACAGTCGGTTACAGATCGGGTTCGGGTCATCAAATCTTCGGGTCAAATCAGATTCTGACTCGAGCAGGTTTCAGTCGCGTTTCCAGGTCGGGTCAGCTTTTTACATCCCTAATTGCATCAATCATACATTTATATGTCCTTAATGTTTCACTGAATAGTTATTTAGCCCTTATTTTTTTTCACTTTCACCTTTAATATTTCATTTTGAGTTAAAATGACTCTCATATGAATGAAAACTGTTAGTTGACTAACGATAAATAGGGAACGATGATGCGGCATGTTGACTTGGCTTGGGACGCTGACGTGGTAAAGTGCTACGTTAATATTTTTAAATTTTTTCTAAAAAAATTAATAAGAATTTATTTAACTTAATTTAATTTAATTTAATTTATTATTTTAAAAACAATAAATAATGATTTATTATTTTTAAAATTAATATTTTTGTAATTTTCTAAAATAATTAATCATAATATATTTTATTTTTTATTTTTTTAAAATAATAAATGATAATTGTTTATATTTTAGTTTTTTTTAAAATAAATCAAATAAATTATTTTTAGAAGAATTAAAAAATATTTTTAAAAAAAATTGTTGACGTATTCATCCTTGCCCTTAGGTCGAAGCCAAGTAGCCAACCAGATGTTGTCTGATGTTAATTAAGTACTTGTGCAGATATGATATTCTTTAGATTTTAAATTTTTTTTTGTACATTCCAATATTTTATAAATAATGATATTTAATTCAAATTTGTATATACATAATTATATTTTATTAATTTAATGATAAAATTAAATTCAAAATTTTAAATAAATTTACATATAATTTAGAAAATTAATTTTTTAAACATCTACTTGCCTCTGATGTATTGTTTAATCTATGTCATAAGACATAGGATAAGAAACATTTAATAATATTAATTAAATAAAGATTCTTTTGTGGCATTTAAGAGGATTTTTTTAAAATGCATTTGTGGCATTTAAGAGGCTAATATATATATATATATATATATATATATATTATGGTTTAGATTTAAATTTAAGGTTTAAAGTTTATTGTTTAAATTAGGATTGATTATTTAAAAAAAATGCTATTCTTAAATAAGTTGGCTGTTTTCAAGGAAACTTAAATGTCACAAAAGAATCGTTTTATTTAATAAAGGTTATTAAATGCTTTTTATCGTATGCCATAAGATGTAGAGTTTAGGGAAAATTGGCGTATATGCTTTAGGTTTAGGTTTAGACTGTGGGAAAAATCATGGCATAAGGTTTAGGTTTGGGAAAACGATATTCACGCGTAATATACAACAAGTTGTTTAAATTCGAATCTTATAAAAATAACAATGGACAAAATTATCTTATAACTGGGAGAGACTTTGCCCCTCATGCAAGAAAATTTTACCTTTTAATTAATAACTTTTTAAAGAAATAAGATAAATTATAAATTTGTCTCGTACTTTTAAATATTTATTGATTTTCCTTCTAACTTAAATCTTGCATTCATTCTTGAAAATAAAAAGCTCTTTTTTTTACTTAGATCACCCAATAAGTCCAATGAATGTTATTAAATGGGGTTAACGTCAGAAAGGTGCTTAACAACCTATACTATTTTCCAGTTTGGTGCATAAGTTTTTTTTTTTAAATTGGGTCCTAATATTTCATTCTGTTAATCATATTAGTTTTTTACGTCAATAGACGTTAAGAAAATTATGTCTTCCAATTAAAACATGACATGTGCCATGTTTTTTTTTTAAATTTAATTTTTGAGTTACTTAAAAACTCTGAACTCTTTTAAAAATTTCAAAATTTTAATTTTTTTCAACCAAACTCTCAAATCACATCTCCCTCATCATCCGACATTTCGCATATTTCGGTGGTTCACCGTTCATTGCCCAAGCATCATGTACCTCACTGTTTGGCACCTCTCACCCTCTAGCCGTGGTCGGAACCAATCGACCTCTTTTTTGTCATTGTTGGGTGTTCGACGACGATGCAATTGAAGGTTCATTCATAAGTTTGGGACGACGGGATGATGGGATTTTTAGGCGTGGGGTCCAATAAAAACAATAGTGGCTGGTGGTGGTTGAATCGGTGGTCGAATGAGATGAAATTGGGGATTTTAGGGTTTAGGTTTGATTTTGGATTTTTTTAATAAATCAAAGGTTTTGGGTTTTTTTAATAAAATTAAAGATTTTTCTATTTTCTAAAAAATAAAAAATTAACAAAAATAAGTTACGTGTCATGTTTTGATTGAATAACATAAAAATTTTAACAAACGTAATAAAAAAACTTTATTTGAGTAACGAAATGAAATGTTAAGACTCAATTTAACATGAAAAAACGTTAACACTAAACTTAAAAAAATATAAATTAAACCTTATTAAATGTTTCTTATTCTATATATTGTGACATAGGTTAACGGTGCATTTAAGCCCTTTTTTTAATCAATGTTCCTTATGACCTTATCCTATGTATGATGGCATAAATTAGACAAATCCTTCTCTCTAATTTCATCACATTTGTTACACAAACCAAAGCTTTGAAAATACTAAAGAACTTTTGACCATCGTCTGTCACCTTTGAAAATTCTAGAGCGGTTTTGACCTTCGTCTGTCGCCAACTCCAATAGGCACCGCACTCTAGATTTAGTAAACTTGACCCGAGACTCGAAATTTGAATCGATTTATTTAAATCAAGATCTGAAATTGACTCGATATAATGATTCAAATTTAATCTGAAACTGAAAATAAATGGAACCGATCCAAATTTTAATTGAACAAAAAAAGGACCTGAATCAATTTTCAACCAAACTAAACAGACCCGTACCGATTTTACCCGAACCAAAGACAACCCGACATAAAAAAATATATTAAAATAAATAAAGAAAAATGAGATGTGAATTGTCGTACAACTAAAAAAACAAATATACATGCTATTTTAAGTCGTATATAGGGTGTAAAAACCTAACTCGGCCTGAAAACCCGACTGAAACCGATTGATTTCATATTAACCATATATTGACCCAGCCTGAAATTAATCGGTCCAAAAATAACTGACATGATATTAACTGAACCGAAAGTCAAATAAACCAAAAATCAACCTATATGACTCGAAATCACTGGACCCGGACTAAAACAAAACCGACCTAAACTTAATTCGAATATAATTAGACCCGAAATAACCCGAACCGACAGCTCGTTTGCCACCTCTACCGCAGCCTGGTTAGCCAGATGCGTTATGCCCTTTGCCTAATGCCTAAGGCCAGTAGCCATTGGTCCATCCATATCTCACCAAGCACCACCATCCATAGACTGTACAACCATTTACCACAATCGACGAAATCTTCAATTTCGTTTTGCCTTTTATTTTTGTTCTTTTTTGGTATAATTTTGGATTATACAAATATGTCCATTCATTTCCGGTGTGCCTGCATATTGTCAGCATCATTTTCCTCTTCTGCCAGCCCATTGTTTTCTCATATACCCTCACCAATATTTTTTATAACCATTAATATTTGAATTATTGTTCAATTAATCTAAATTTAATATTGTAAATTTATTATAAGATGATTCTTCCAACTTCATTTATTTTAGGATAGTCATTTGATCTAGATTCGATCTTATAATTCTTTATGATAAGGTTAGGTCAGGTTTGAGTTCAAGGACGGAGCCAAGATTTGGGGCGGGGGCAAAACAAAAATGTTTGAAAGTGGTGGACATATTGATGAATAAACCAATTTAAAAATAAATAAATAGAGGGACAAAGGTAAAAAAATTCTTCGGGGTAGGGGCTATATAGTTTCGTCCCTGTTTGAGTTTATGGTGAAAAACATCCGACTCGACATAATAGTTTAATTTTATTTTAAATTTTAGGTATAATTGTTATAATGCCATTCTGTTTATATTTTTTCAACCATCTCTATTGTGTCTAATAAAAATGAAATGGTTATTATAATGTTCAATCTATATTTGTATTTTTTGAATTAACTTCCTATTTTATGAAATAAAAATGAAAAAAAAAATTATTTATGTCAAGTCATTTAACCCAGACCTGACCCTATATTTATTTTCTCATGACGATGTTAGGTTAGGTATGAGTTTAGGGTGAAAATCACCCAACCCGACTGTAACGCCCGTGTTTTGGGGTTAGGAGTTAGTGGGTTTGCGGTTCGAGTCGGTAAAATAAAATTAAATAAATTCAACCTTAATTTAGACCTAATTGAGCTTTAGTAAAAAGGGGAGGGACCAATGTTGTAATTTTACCCAAAAGAATTTTAAAGGAAGACAACTTTTAAAGAAAAGTTGTCTTCTCTTTCCCCATCTCCCCATCCAACGTTAGAAACCTCCAAAACCCCCTTTCAAACTCTCCCAAACACAAGTTACTATTCTATTGATTTGCCACTCAATTTCAAGACCATTTTGAAAGGTAATAATGTTTTCTAACTCCCCTCTTCATTCCCTATCCATACATAGTTGTAGATTTTCAAACCACGAGCTTTTGAAAATTAGGGTTTGGTTTAAAGTTTGGGTTTTTATGGGAATTTTCATCTTGGATTGAAAAATGGAGTTGGGTTTTTGGTTATTCATATTAAAATGTTCATTATATGTTAATTTGGTTGAGTTTTGTTGAAAACCCGAAGTCGGTTCTTAGAGCCATTTTTGAGATGTCAAAAACTCAATTTTTGGTGGGTTTTAGGTTGAAATTAAAGGGCTGATGGTTTATATAGGTTAGGAGGATGTTTTGGGACCTTTTGGGGGTCATTTGGGTGATTGAAAATGGAAATTTCAGCTAAGGTTTGAGGGAGTACGAATTTGATATATTTGGAGATTAATTAGGTTGGAAAATGTGGGTGAAGTTAGTTTAAGCTCTAATGTTGAGTGTTGATTGAATGTTAGCATTGATTGAGGTTGTTGGTTGTGTTTTTGGTTGGCTAGAAGCAAGAGGAGTCGTCGAAGGAGCATTGGGACCGAATCCGGGCTCGTAGGAGTTTTGCTTTGGTTGCTAAGGAAGGGCGGTGAGTGGTTTCATTCTTGTTTTAAAGTTTGGTTCGAGTGTGTGTAGTGTGTGAGTGAAATGTGCTTGGTAGGCCATTTCTACAATTCAAGTTGTTATTTTAGCCATTGTTCTCCATTAAATGCTATTGTGTTTGCCTATCTATGCTCTTGTGAAATGTGGTTAATTTGTGCGTGTATATCATGATATGTATATATGTGGTGAGCATGAGATGTGGTTGATGATATGTGATGTGGTAATGAAAATTGGCACTAATTAAATTATCGGGTGTAAATGATCGATCATTAGGATTAGTATGCACACAAATTGAGTCAAAACGTACGTGACCTTGATGGCGTTAAGTCATCAAGGAGGAGTACGGTGATGTAATATTTCACCGGAAGCTTTTATATATTTCTACGGGATGATGAGTGGAATCCCATCCGTAGGGCATGTGGCGATGAGTGGAATCCCGCCCATGCAAAGTCCGGTGATGAGTGTAATCCCACCGAGGTAATGTGATTGTTGAGGTTAAATCCGCACATCCGGGTAACTAATAGTGGCCAATTAAACTTGTTTATATAATTGCAATATACGATGTTGATAAATTATGTTGATATATGATGATAGAGCTTAGTATGATGTAAGATGCCATATTATGCCTCTTGAAAGACTAGCTAGGTCTACTCGATTACCTTACCAATGTATGTTGTATGTGAGATTAGGATTTACATGCTTGAACCCTGCATTGTTGATGTTTTCAGTTTTTAGAGCACCCTCACTAAGCTTATAGCTTACGCTCTCAATTTTCAACAATGCAGATCATTAGCGTGGTGTTAGCTCGAAGCAAGGCAAGAAGGGCTTTCCAAGTTTGTGGCTCAAGTACGGTTGTTAATTATGTATCAGTTAGCAATGTGGCAAGGGTGTTTTGTATGAGCTATGTATGACTCATGTATGTTGATGTTTGGATTGACTTGGGTTTGTAAAGCATGATATGCTATGATGGATGTTTGTGTGTGGTGATATGCCTCTAAATGTTTAGGTTGCCTTGTTAGTGAGTGCAAACCTCTTATGTGCTGACTTGTGCTATTTTGGCCTTTTGAGCTTTCATGTATGCTCATTTATGCTTAAATATTGCCCTTGTATGAATGCCATGATTAGATGCCTTGTTTCATGTTTGATTGCTTCCTTTGGCTCAAGTATGATAGCTCAAATGTTAGTATGTGCATAGGAGAGTTTAAACCTGCATCTAGAGTCGTGTTTGAGGTCACCAAGTTGAAAATGGTGGAATTGCAGAGCAGGGCGTATCGATACGCCTAAGGGCCGTATCGATACGGCCTTGCCCAAAATGCCACGATTTTTGCCTGGCGTATCGCTACCCTGGGGTATCGATACCCTCCAAAGTTACTGGAATTTGGAGTTTTGGGTAAGAGTAGGGCGTACCGATACGGGGTTCACGCGTATCCATACGGGTCTACTCCGTTGACCAAGAAGGGTTGACCGAGAAGGGCATATCGATACGCTCGAGGGCTGAATCGATACGGTCTTCCCGGAGTTGACTCTTTGGGTTGACCTGGTCAGGGCATATCGATACCCCTAGTTAGGGTACCGATACGATATGCCCTGTAAGCTTAAAAATGGACTGTTTGCGTATGGTCGGGGTTCGAATGTGGTCTTTCTTTGGATGTTTTCCGCTGTTGTGAATCACTTAGGACTTAATATTCCTCTAGACAAGATTAAAATAAAAAAAGAAAAAAAATAGGGTTGCTAACCGAGGGGAAACCTTAACGGGTTTCACTCGGTTTTCTCCGTGTGGCCCACTCGGACCGGTCATCCGGCCAGACCGGGACGAGGGGGTTACACCGACTATTTGTATAATTATTATAATTATTTATGTATAATTGTTATAATGCTCATCTTTTTTATATATTTTCAATTATCTTTCTATTTTCTTTAATAAAAATTAATAATTGTTATAATGCACCTTCTCTATTTGTATTTTTTTTTCAATTAACTCCATATGTTATGGATTAAAAATAAAAAAGAAATAATTTTTTATTTATGTCCGGTCAAGTTAAATCGAGTGAATCATCAGAAAATATCAAGTCAGATTTAAAAGAATGTATTAAATTTTCGAATCAGATACGAATAGACCAAAACTCAACCCATAACAATCATTAATTTATTTTATTCACTAGGCTAAGATCTTAACTTGAAATTGTTGAAAGGAAAAGGAAGTTGTTTTCAATTTGGACATCGCACAAATGAAGTCTGCTATGAGTTAAGAAGTCCATGTGATTCTAAACCGGTTAGAATATTGACGCATCATGTGTTTGGTACTAGAATCAACGTATCATGTGGTTTGGTAATAGAATCAACGCATCTGGACATTGGTCTGCTATGATTATTTTATCAAATTTTTAGTCAAAAAAGAGAGCTTATTTTATCAATTTCCTTTTCAATTAACAGAACTTTGTATATACTACTTTAATTTAGCAATCCCCTTCATCATTACTCACGGTTGATTATTTCATGACAAAAAGGTAAAATTGCACATAATTCAAGGGAAAATGTAAAACTTAGCATATACGTTACGTATACTAATTTTAATATTTTTCAAATCGTTTTGTCTCCAAGGTGTGTGCATTGTCAAAGGGTTAATAATATGTATGAACATATATTATCTTATAATCACCTTTAGACTATTAAAAAAGAGTTTCGAATAAAAAGAACACTAGAAAATGTTTATGTTTTGAGATTCTTTAATTGATCGATTGGTTAAGGATGCTCATGTTGTCACACAATGTGTGAGTTCGAATCTCAATATTAATCGGTACATTATAGATCACTAAATTTAATTTCAACTATCATTTAGATCATAAATCTCCACTTTAATCAAATTACATCATTCAACTTTTATTATTAACGAATAAGTCATTCACTAATATCGTTACATAATTATCGATGTTCTGACGCCAATGAACACGCTGGTGACCTCAGATTTCGATTTTGGCCACCAGAACAACCCCAATTTAACCTTTCGAAACTTCTATTTCCTCACCCGACGACAACGACATGGTGATTATCGCCTGACTCGTCTCGGCGAGCTCTTTCCCTTAAGCATAATTTCCATTGAATCACATCAATCCATTCGAACTCACATACAAGGCGTCACAATTTATCCATCAATCAATCAATCTTCAATTAATTATGCAAGTCTCTAAAGCTCATACGAACGACCCTACACAGTCTCTAAAGCTCATACGAGTCTCGAATTATCCTCAACGGCATCATGCATCACACATATATCAAGTCTCATGATACCAATCTCTAAACATCATCTACCTATTTTGTAGACACTAGAATACAAAGTAATCAAATTTATGATGTTCATGAAGCAATAGGAGTTCGAGGTGTACTAACCTCAAGTCATAGCAGTAAACCCTCATTCAAGCTTCCCGATTACTCCACTTGTTTCAATGTTCAATCCCAAATAATCCTCGTGCAACAATTAATATGATATATATTAATTATCTCATACTTTAATTTATTTGCAAGGTCAAATGCATAAAAACATCTTATCAGATTCAAATTTGGTAAAACTGACTGCACCAATGCACTCAGAACGTCGAAACCCCCTGATAGAGTCCCTAAAAAAATGTCAAAGGTCGGTTAACGCAGTCAAAAACTGGTCAACATCCTAGTTGATTTGATGCGGCGTGACGCACGGTAGTTGGAGTGCACCCGCGGACGATAATTCGGTGCAACAAGGAGCATGTGCACCCGGGTACCAGAATCTAGTGCGGCACGGTGCACTACAATAGTGTGCACCCACTTGGGCAAACGCACGCCCACCCTCGACGGCAACGTGTGGGATGCCCTTCGATGATCGAACGACAGCAACAAGCTCCACTCCCGCTGTTCTAACGCCGATGAGCACGCTGGTGACCTCAAATTTTGATTTTGGCCACCAGAAGACCCCCGATTCAACCTTCCAAAACTTTTATTCATTCACCCAGCAGACGACGACTGTGACATGATAACCACCACCCGACTCGTCTCGGGGAGCCCTTTCCCTTAATCATAATTTTCATTGAATCACGTCAATCCATTCGAACTCACATACAAGGTGTCACAATTTTATCAATCAATCTTCTATTAATTGTGCAAGCATTCCAAACGATCCTACACGGTCTCTAAAGCTCATACGAGTCTCGAATTATCCTCAACGTCATCATGCATCACACATATATCAAGTCTCATGATACCAATCTCTAAACATTTTTATTTATCATCTACCTATTTTGCAGACACTAACACACAAAATAATCACATTTATGATGTTCATGAAGTAATAGGAGTTCGAGGTGTACTAACCTCAAGCCATATCGGTAAACCCTTATTCAAGCTTTCCGATTACTCCACTTGTTTCAATGTTCAATCTCGAATAATCCTCATGCAACAATTAATACGCTATATATTAATTATCTCATACTTTAATTTATTTGCAAGGTCAAATGCGTAAAAATAGCTTATCAGGTTTGAATTTGGTAAAACGGATTGTGCCAACGGACTCAGAACATCGAAAACCCTCGGGTAAGATCCCTCAGAAAAAGTCAACGGCCGATCAACACGGTCAAAGGCTGGTCAACATCCCAGCTGATCCGGTGCGGCACAACGCATGGTAGCTAGAGTGCACCCACAGGCGGTAATCTGGTGCAACATGGAGCATGTGCACCTAGGTACCAGAATCCAGTATGGCGGGTACACCACAATAGTGTGCACCTATTTAGGCAGACGCAGCCTACCCTTGACGGCGGCGCGTGAGGTTCCCTCTAGTGGTCGAACGATAGCGGCAAGCTCCAGTCTCGTTGTTTCGACACCGTGTCCTTAAATTTAAATTTTGTCGACCAAAATAGCTCGGATTTAATCTTTCAAAACTTCTCTTCCCTCACCCGGCGACATGGTGTCCACCGCCTGACTCGTCTCGATGCGCTCTTTGCAACGATACCGGTGATGTTACGAACGTAAGCTTAGACGACAGTATATCGAGATTTAAAATTCTCTCTCTTTCTCTCTTACCTTTTTATTTCTCTCTCTCGATCATATTATTTTTTTATCCATCTCCCCTTTTCAGCCACTTTTTTTAAATAGCCCCCAACAATATGGGCAAACCATTTATTTAAACCACAATTTAAAAGGCTCAAAATCTTATTTCGAGACTTGAATTTCTAACTTGAACTTCAGATCCTTACAAAAACAACTCTACATAATACTATTCTCTTACTCATCTTTAAATAATTTTCCTAAAACTCGACTTTTTAATTTTACATATTCCCCTAACAAGAATAGAAAATATAATTTTATTTGACAATTCTTAAATTTAATTCTGTAGAACTAATGTTTTGATATAATAATTGAAAAATGTTTTGGACTAATTTAAAAAGAATTCAAAACTATTTCCAAAGTCCAAATAACTTGAAACTATGTTTAGGGATATTTTTAAAAGGGTTTAACATGTTTTTTAAAGCCAAACTTAATAAAACCGTCCAGGTGTATCGAAACACCCTTAGGCGTTTCGATACGATGTATTCCAGTAGCAAAAACGTTTCGATACGGGTATCGAAACATGCCTTTCCTGGATGAGATTTTTACCAATCGTTTCGATACGGGCTATGCCGTTTCGATACGCCTACGTGGCATCGACCACAACGGTCATAAACCCTAACGACTATTTTTCAACTAACTTTTAAATGCAGAACGTTTCGATACGGCCCATGGTGTTTTGATACGGCCCATGGTGTTTTGATACGAATGCTCATCAAACTGCAACGGCTCTTTCTACTTAAAGAGCGTATCGAAACAGGTTCGAGCGTTTCGATACGGGTAGCAGCAGAACTGCATTTGTGGTGGGAAATAAAGTCCTCAACGGCTCCAAATCAACCCCAACGGCTAGTAACAGCTACAAACTCATCAAGGGGTATAAAAGAGACCTCCAAGCATCAAGATACGGTTAATGCTTCAATTGTCAATCAACAAATGATCAAATATTGTCTTTGTACTTAAATTGTCAATTATTGTATAGACAAACACTAGTGAGCCAAAATTGTCAAATTTGCTAAAGTGTTTTAGGTTTTGGGTGAGTGCATTATTGAGCAAACAAATACCTATTAGAGGGATTTAAGTTTGCACTTATCTTTTCTCTTGTAAAGAGGGTTTGATCAAGGCTTTGGGTAGAAAGCTTGATCGATGTATAAGGGTTTCCTCCTAAGCCTAGAAAAGGGGACGAATCAATAATGGATTGATTGGAAATCCTTAGTGGGAAGCTAAGGTAGTGGATGTAGACCTTGGTTAGAAGGGTGAACCACTCTAAAATCATTGTGTCATCTTTGTTTTAGCTTCCACACCACATCCACCAAAAAATTCACCTCTCCACCACTTGGTGAGCAAGATCGGTTGAAAGAATCGAGCACCCTACAACTCAACAAATTCTAATTTACCTACAGAGAAGAGAGAGAACTATAAGGGAAGGAAAAAATGTTCTTAATGAAACTATAAAAGAATAAAAATATGACTAACCGACCAAATATGCTAGCTCTAAAAATTCTAAATTTGAATAAAATGTGTATATCAGTATATCGATTAAAATATTACATATATCTATCATTGTAATATATTGATTGATTGCTAACACATGGTTTACGAAATATTATAAGGATGAAAAAAAAGTATACAAAATATTATCATGCAGAGTAATAACTAATGCAGGCTGCGTTTTGAAATTCTCTATAAGTATGGATCTCCGTCTTTTACTTAACACCATCTAATAAAAGATTTTGCCATTTCCTACACAGAAAACTCCGGCGTTTAGTGTAGCAAAGTTCTTCAAAAACCTCCATTAATGGCTGCTCTAAGGAGCTTACTCAGGAAAAGATCTTTAACATGCAATGAGCTGATGATACCAAGGAGGCTGGTTTCCACCGAACCCATCATTGATTCTCCTTCTTTTGCTCAAAGAATCAGAGATCTCCCCAAGGATCTTCCTGGTACTAAAATTAAGAGGGAAGTTTCTCAGGTAATCTCTCCAGTTTTCATAAATTTTCGTTTACAATTAATTACTTCTTTTGGGTTTTGGCCTTTTTTCAAGGTTGTTTATGCTTTATCATTAAAGATCAGCATAATCTCCAACACCCCATATTTTGAGAAGGTTCTTGGATTCTTAGTTATTTTAAATTTCTTTTTATGTAATCTTAGAATCTTTTCAGTTTCCCCTTTTGTTTTGCTCTTAACAATTCTTTAAAATGGAAAAAGTTTTTCTTTTTATACCCCCCTTTAAACAGATCGTTTAGCAAGTGCCACTGTAGAGCATAGATTTACTTCATTGAATTGCTTTAGCTGAAGATAATTCCTTGTATCTGTTGGTTTTGCCCTGCATTTCCAAATATTTATTTACTTGATAATAAATTGATTAAATTCTACTTGAAGATGTGGATGTAGCTCTGCTAATAAAAAATCTGTTTAAAATGTGTTTGAAGTTCATCATTTATCTAAGAATTGATACTTCATGTTTCAGCTAATTTGAAGGACACCCCTTGTTTTTCTTAATAAAAATTCTGTCTAATTGCCTTTAAAAATGTGTTTGAAGTTCATCCTTTATCTAAGAAATAATGCTTCATGTTTCAGCTAATTGGAAGGACACCCCTTGTTTTTCTTAATAAAGTGACCGATGGCTGCGGAGCGTATATTGCTGTGAAGCAAGAGATGATGCAGCCCACATCTAGCATTAAAGACAGGTATTGGTTACTTCGGATCTCTTTGTGGCATTCGTAACTTTTAGAGATGTAGAACATGTGAGATAAGGCCAAAGTGAAACTAATCGAACACTTCTATGTCAACAGACCAGCATACGCGATGATCAACGATGCAGAAAAGAAGAACTTAATTTCTCCCGGAAAGGTTTGCCGGATGGCTTTGTTGAATTGTTGATACTAACTATGCAATTATGTATAATTCGAGATTTGGTGTTGAGTTGCTTTAATTTTTTCCCCCTAACAAAATTTTCAACTTTATGTTAGACAACTCTGATAGAGTCGACATCCGGTAACATGGGGATAAGCATGGCATTTATGGCAGCCATGAAAGGCTATAAGATGGTTCTAACTATGCCTTCTTACACAAGCTTGGAGAGAAGAGTGACCATGAGAGCATTTGGAGCTGATTTAATTCTCACTGATCCCACCAAAGGAATGGGAGGAACAGTGAAGAAGGCTTATGAACTTCTGGAGTCCACACCGAATGCTTTCATGTTGCAACAATTTTCGAATCCTGCCAACACTCAGGTACACGCTTATATTATCGTTTAATTCCGCTTTAATTTATTTTTTTAACAATTGTACTTCGGTTAGCTAAAAATTTCTTACTGTAATTTTTTGGACTGATAATGAAATCTTTGTCTGCTCTATCCTGAAACTGGAAAAATACTTAATTGAGTTATTTCAAACCGGAAACACAGGCACATTTTGAAACTACAGGCCCCGAGATATGGGAGGATACTCTCGGCAAAGTTGACATCTTTGTAATGGGAATAGGCAGTGGTGGTACCGTTTCTGGTGTCGGACAGTACCTCAAATCCCAAAATCCTAATGTAAAGGTAATCAATTACTATTTCTTTCCGAATTAACTCTTTTTAACAAGAATAGTTTCTTTTATATGGTTTCATTTCATTGCTGATGTGTTTTCTTTTTAATGGTAGATATACGGAGTGGAGCCTTCTGAAAGTAATGTATTGAATGGTGGAAAACCAGGTAAATTTTGCTTTGATATTATTCCTATGCTGTTTTTCCTTCAGGTAATTTTCTCTTTGTAATATTGGAAGGTAATAATTAACTACAACAATGTTTGAAATCTCCGTTTTTTTACCTGTTCGGTTAACTGATAATGTAAAGAGTTACTGGGAAATAGGATGCTGTAAAGATTATGACTTTCATTTAACATAAGTCTTGTCAAGGAAGTTGCATTTTCTTATATTATCAATTGCAACAGGTCCTCATCATATTACCGGTAACGGAGTTGGGTTCAAGCCAGATATATTGGACATGGATGTAATGGAAAAAGTTCTCGAGGTAAACTATAATCGATGTGCTCCTTTAGTGTGGGGAATATCTTTCAGAAATTGGGGAGGGAGGGGTGTCGAATAAGGATCTAGTATCTTTTGTAGAATATATGGTCCTTTGAGGCTTATGTCTGGATTTCCTATGGCAGGTCAGCAGTGAAGATTCTGTAAATATGGCTAGGGAATTGGCACTGAAAGAGGGGCTTATGGTAATAACCGAAATCATGTTTCGATTCGATTTTGTGGATATTTCTGTTTATACATCGATATATTAAGTTATTGTTCACAGTTTGACTTGAGATAAGTCTTCTTTTTGGTTACCATTTAGTACTGTTTATTGGCTTCTAGGATTCATGGACGTATTTTTTTAGAATCTCGGTAAATCGATCTTAACAAATGATAAACCGAAATCATTCTTTTCAAACTCGTAATGACTTTTGCGGAATGTAGGTTGGAATATCATCTGGGGCCAACACTGTTGCAGCACTCAGACTTGCAAGAATGCCTGAGAACAAAGGCAAATTGATTGTGGTAAGCACTTGTAAACAATCTGTCATGAAGAGAATATATAATTACCAACATTTTCTGGTATAGTATTGTTCTTTTTGCGACATAGATTGATCTTTACGATAATATGAGATGTGATTAGTGTAAACATGTTTCGAACAGCAATTGCTTCGTATTGACGGTCCGGGCAATTCTAAGTTCGATATCAAAGGCCTTTAGTTTTAGAGTATATCAAACTTTTTTGTGTAATGAAATTTCAATAGTGATTCTCACATAAGGATGTCCTTACCTTCTAAAACAAAATTTCAGACTGTTCATCCAAGTTTCGGGGAGCGATACTTGTCGTCGGTCCTGTTCCAAGAATTAAGGAAAGAAGCGGAGAACATGCAACCGGTTGCAGTTGACTAAATGCTTTTCCAGGGAACATGTTTCACAGAAGCTCTATCCGGTAAAACCTAATGTTTCAACTGAAACATTGGGAGCCAATGTTATTATGAATCTCCTGTGAACCCCATTTGTATCAATTTCCTTGTTGAACTCTGTTTGAAATGAAATCAGTAATAATTGGAATTTGCACGGAATTATACTGTTGTAGTCCATGAACAAATTCAAACATCCATTAATTTAGATGTTAGGAAGCACAATATAATAATGTGTCAAAAGATTTAATCTGAACAAATACTCAGTAATACAAATCCATAAGCTAACTAAAGAAATTTGGCACATTGGGACACGATATCGTCTGAATGTGACCGGGATGAACGTGTAATCTTGGTCTATACAAGCAAGGAATCCGCTGAACTAATTAAACGCCTGTATGTCAACAGACCAGCATTTACCGTGATTGCCGTTGCAGAAAAGAAAAACTTAATTTCTTCTGAAAAGGTTCTGTTGAACTATTGTTGCTAACTGTGCAGTTTTTTATATGATTCAAACTTAGGTGGTTTAGTTGCTAACTGTGCAGTTTTGCCCGAAAAGTATCTCATTTATGGCAGCCATGAAAGGTCTTAAGATGTTCTAACCATGCCTTCTTACACAAGCTTGCAGAGAAGAGTGACAATGAGAGAAATTGGAGCTGATTTAGTACTCACTGATCCCACGGAAGGGATGGTTCGATTCGCTTTTGTTGATGCTTCCGTTTACACATCATGATAGCATCTTATGATGCTATAAACAATCTAGGCATTTATTTAATCAATTATATAACGAGAAGTGACATTCTGTTCATAAACCGACCTTAGCTCAGTTGGTAGAGCGGAGGACTGTAGTTGTTGTGTAAGCTGTCATCCTTAGGTCGCTGGTTCGAATCCGGCAGGTCGGATATTAATTTTTTACTCATGTATGACGTTTTCCGCTAATTAATTGGTGTGCCAAACTTATTTTATCAATTTCCTTTTCAACTAACAGAACTTTGTATATACTACTTTAGTTTAGCAATGTCCATCATTACTGACGGGTTGATTATTTCGTGACAAAATGTAAAATTGCACATAATTCAAGGGAAAATGTAAAACTTAGCACATGATTCAAGGGAAATTGCACCTTTAAGTACCCCCCATTACTCCCTCATTGTATTAGCACGTGCTTCATATTTAATTGTTGACTTTCTTCTCATTAAACAAATATATTACAATCCTATATTAAAATTTAAATTAATATAAGATGAGACAAGATGAATATTTTTAAACACTTGGTTAATTAGTGAATCTTTATTTAATTGTTGACCTTTATACACTCCAAGTGATTATATTTCTTTTATATGAAATTTAAGTGACTATAGTTACTAAAAGAGTTTCGAATAAAAAGAACGTTAGAAAATGTTTGTGTTTCGAGTATTTATAGTAAGGGTAAACTACACCAGTGACCACTGAACTATTAGGGATACCTATTTTGACTATTGAATTATTAGGGAATACCTATTTTGACTATTGAACTAAACAACTCGTCACTCAAACCACCAAACTTTTTTTTTTTTGAAAGTTTACCAAACTTATTAAATTAACCTATTTTGACCACTGTCGTTAAAAAACTAACAGAGGAGTGACGAGGCAGTTAACGAAAATTTGTAAAATTACACATTTGATCCCTGTCATTTACTTATTAAATTAACTTGATCCTAATCTTATTTTAATTAAATAAAATTAATCAACCAATTAGATGATGACACGTGTCATCACCCAATTGGATCGATTTACTAAAATTTTAATTTATTTTATTTAATATATATATATATATATATGTTACACCCCAAAAATTACGCCCAAATTGTAAATCCTATATTCAAAAATTCTCTAATTTAGAAACCTAATTTTAAAATCCCTAATTGAAAACCCTAACAATTGAGAATTTTTAATTCAGAACCTTAACTTTTTTATGAGGGACTAAATAAGAATTTTTTTATCAAACTTGGAAGTTAATATGAAATTTCTTGAAAATTTAAGGACTGGCTCCATAAATAACATTTTTATCAAATTGAATTTCAATTCTCTTTAAGCTCACTCGTCTTTTTTAATTTGTTTAATTTATTTTTTCCAACCTTTTAATTCAAATTAAATTCTAATTTCTTTCTTTCCACGACTGAACTGATTCATCTTTTTTTTCACGACTGAATTAATTCTCTTTTTCAACTTAAATTATTATTATTATTATTATTATTATTATTATTATTATTATTATTATTATAAACCTAATTTGTTTAGACTACCACCGTCCAACTATATATATATAGTCATAATTATAACGTACAAAAATAAACCTAAGCTTTAAGTTTTAAAGTGTTGCTACTCTTAATTATTCCCATGTTTTATGAATTTCTCTCAGATTGACGTTGCCATCATCTTACATCGAAGCCGTAACCGCCCTTTGTTCATCGTTAGAGCTTTATTGTTGCGAGATGTATTTCTTCCCGTGCTATAAATAAATTATATGTTATTTTTTTATGTGTTGATGTTTTACTTTTTATGTAATTATTTATATGTATTATGATATTTATGGTTGACATCACATGCATACGTTTTAAGAATATATTTTTACTATGATTTACGAATTGTGATTTATGGACTACGATTTATGAACTATGATTTATGGAGTACGATTTATGAAGTATGTTTACGGAATATCGGTTTTATGGAACTTTGTTCATGAAATTTGATTTTTAATCATCATATCATTGTATGAACATGGGTTGAGATTTGTTCGGGGAAGTTCAATGGTTTCACCCTTCGAGCTGAATTCTACTTCAGATTGGCGGTTGTAGCGAGGAGTTCTAGGGAACTTTTCTATTGGCGGTTGTAGCTGGGTGCATTGCATTGCGCTTGTGATTTATGTGTTATGCTTTAAAGAATTTTAAGAAAATATTACTATGTTTTTACAACTATGATTTTCTTGCACTTTAGAGACACACTAAACTCTTTAGCTTACTCATAGTTTTTTTGGATAAGTTTTTGTTTCATTTATCCAAGAAAGTAGTAAACTGCTACATCAAGAAAACATAGTATCGAGAGCCTAGAGCAGGCCCCAAACTGTACAAAGCCTTTGATTAATCACAACTACTCTATCTATACATTTATGCTGTAAACGTATAACTATAGTATTCCTAATACAAGAAAAATGTTCTCACTTGATCTACTTTTTCCCCTGAAATGCCTGAAGTTCCTTTCCATCCAAACATTATAAACAAAAGCATTCCAAGCAAGTTTCAAAATCAGAACCAACAAGGATTTACCCTTGAGAGACTTCGCAAGCCAAGCTAGCTCTTCAGACCAGCTGATACACGGTCTGGTGATCCGACAAGAATCCAAAATGGACAACCATATCCTTCTAGCAAAAGGGCAAGAGCAGAAAATATGATCCCTTGTTTCCTCCTCTTCCCTGCACAGTAAGCAAATATTTGCAGCAAGCAGTCCCATTCTTTGTAAACGATCATAAGTAGGAAGACGATCCAAGATTGCCATCCAACAGATAATTGCATGCTTCGGTATGTGCAAGGGATACCATACAAGCTTTTGCCAATCCACCTTGAGTTTGACATCGCGCAAATGCTCCCAAATCCAACGGGAATTAACCAATGACCAGTCTTGAAACGGAGAGAAAATTACTTGCGCCTCACCCCGCAATTTCACAAGCTTACGTATTATCCAGCTATATCTCAACTTAGGAACAAGCTGCTCAAAATCATTACCCTTTAAAATGTACTCTGACCCCAAGCAACCCATAAAGAACCATGGTTTGCCATAATGTTACGAATCAATATCATCAAGCACGCCTTAGACCAACATTCCAGGTCTTTCAACCCCAATCCTCCTTCAGACTTTAAGGAACATATCTGCTTCCAACCCACCCTCGCGCCTTTAGCTGAAGTATCACTTCCTTTCCAAAAGAATCTTGAGCACATTTGATCAACTCGCTTAATTACAGCCTTTGGAAGAGGAACTTGACCACACCAAAAATTCAAGGTGCTAAACAGTACCGATTGTATCAACTGGAGTCGCCCTCCATAGCTAAGCTTCTTTCCAGACCAAGTTTGTAACTTTCCACCTATTTTATCAAGTAATGGGGCGCAATCTTTGGCTGTAAGTGTAACCCCCTCGTCCCGGTCTGGCCGGATGACCGGTCCAAAAGGGCTACACGGGGAAAACCGAGTGAAAACTCCCTAAGGAACTTTCCCTCGGTTAGCGACCCTAAATTATTTTTTTCATTTTAATCTTGTCTAGAGGAAAATTACATCCTAAGTGACCATACAGCGGAACAATATTTACGAAACAGTCAAACGAACCCAAACTAACATTTAAAAGCCCAATTTTTAAAGTTATACTGCAGGCGGTATCGATACCCTTAAGGGGGTATCGATACCCCTTGACTAGGTCAACATGGTTTGGTCAACCTGAGGAGACGGTATCGATACCCCAAGGAGTGTATCGATACCCTCCCCTAAAGTTGACTTCCCACGGTCAAAGCTAAGACAACGGTATCGATACCCTAGAGGCCAGTATCGATACCGAAATCGACAGTGGCTCTAGTGACCAAAAAGGTATCGATACTCTCCCTCGAGTATCGATACACGAGGCCTGAAACCAAAGGGCAGTATCGATACCAGACCAACGGTATCGATACCCCAGCTGCGAACTTGCAGGTTTGAGCTGATTTAGAGCACAAGGAGGCCCCTAAATCCCTCTAACACTTCAACCAACACACTATCATCAATCCCTAAGGCAAGCCAACCATAAAAGCATACATATTTCAGCCAAGGGAGTCAAACAAACATGGATTAAAGCATTCAATATAACAACAATCATACCTATCTACACCTCAAGCAACACCATAAGAACCCACTTAACAAGCATAGGCATCATACACATGGTAGTCAAACTTAAAGCATGCATAGCCCAATCCTCATACCAATTCAGACATAAGCAATAAATCCATATAAGAACCATAGAACATAATCCAAGAAGCAATCATAACACAACATATGTTTAACAATTTCAAGCATAACTTCCTAAGGAGTTTGACCCCAACTCCTAACACTCTATACCCCATTGTCTAGGCATTATTACAAAAGCAAACCATACTTAAACTTGCTTGAGAACTCCTAAAAGCTCCTCCTTCACCCGCTCGCCTCCCGAACTCTAACGATCTGCACGTTGGAAAACAAAGAGCATAAGCAACTAGCTTAGTGAGAGAGGCTCTACAATTCACAACATGCAGTTTTTCAAAATACGAATTGTATGCGGGAAAACTATGGATGCACAAGGGTCTATCTCGACCACTACTCTTGGTTTGCTCAAGCACAACCAACATACACTTACGGTGGGACTACACATCACCGTTTCGACTAGTGGATATACAATGGGACTACACATCAAAGTACTACCTTACTAGTCACTACCGGTGGGACTACACATCACCGTAGTTTAGACCACCATCACGTGAGGCACGAACTCAACACTACTACAACATTGACAACTTAAAATGCATTCAATGGTCACAATGTATATACAATCAATTTGTCACAACAACTTCTGAGTAGGGAGACTTACACACGGGTTTAGGCAACCACTCAAGGCTCTACCCAAACCCCAAAGGAGTCCATATCAAGCACAAAGTAAAAACCAATGAATCTACTCACCGTTGCTACCCAAGAGAAGATTTAAGACCGAGCTCAAGACTCCGAAATCCCCAGATTTGCCCCCGAAGCTTCACCAACCAAATTCCTTGATTCTAAGCATTCCAACACCAAGCAAATAACCCCAAATCAGTTCATGTTCTAAAATAATCAACCCGAATAACATACTAAGTACAATACACCAATTTTTCCATTGAAACAAGCTCAATTTTTCCAAAGTCCGAGCAGCCCTCGATCACCCCTTAAAATCATAGATTTCAACCTCCTAACTACTCCCTAAAGCTTCCAAAACAAGGCTTACATATATCCTAACCATTGGCCCTCTCATTTCTACATAGAACACCCCCAAATTTCATTCCTAAACCTCCCAAAAACCTCCCCAAAACCTCATTTCGGGAATCACCCCAAACCTTGTAAAAATCATACCCATTGGACCCCTTTAGGCTTAAAATGACTCATATCACTTCCATAAATCAAAAACCTAAGTTTAGAATGCTAAAAATGACATTTTTAATCAATATTTCAAAACACCCAAGTTACAAAAATCATGGGTTTTCTAGGAAATAAGGGTACGTACTCGTAGAGGACAAAGAGAGCAAGTCAAAAATGGCCTTACCTTTGAAAAACCTCCAAGATTGGATGAGCTATGGAATGGAATAGTGTCTAGGAGGGGTGGGGAGCTCTTTGTCGTTAAAAGGGAGTGGTGAGATGAAGAAGATGAGTCAAAAGGGTTTATTTTATTTTTGGTTTAAAATGGGGAAGTCAAATGACCAAAACACCCTTAATGACTTGGGATAATTACAATGGATGACACCCATGGCTATGTGGGCTTGTTTAAAATATAGTCCAACTAAATAAAACCCGAGGCCCAAGTCATTATTTTATTATTTAAAATTTGAAACTGAAACCCGAACTATTTTTAAATTAATATTTTCACCCGACCCCCGAACCCGGGTGTTACAACTCTCCCCTACTTAAGGAAATTTCGTCCTCGAAATTACCTGACGGAAACAAGTAGGGAAACTGCTCAAGCATGTCAGCTTTCCTCTCCCACGTGGCTTCCTCCACACCTCTATGTCTCCATAAGACTTTGACTAACTCTATAGTCTTGCCACGCAACACCTTGCTATTAGAAGCAAGTATCTCAATTGGTTCCTCATTGTAAGATAAGTCCGAATTTAACTCTATTTCTTCCACTGGCATAACATGGGACGGATCCGATCTATACCTCCTAAGCATCGATACATGAAACACATCATGAATCTTCTCTAGCTCAACTGGGAGTCTCAATCTATAGGCAACCGGACCAATTCTCTCAACTATCTCATAAGACCCTATGTACCTTGGGCTCAACTTGCCTTTCCTCCCAAACCTCATCACCTTCTTCCATGGTGAGACTTTCAAAAACACTTTATCCCCCACGGAGTATTCCACTTCCTTCCTTTTTAAGTCGGCATAGGACTTTTGCCGATCTGAAGCCGCCTTCAAGCGATCACATATCAACTTCACCTTCTCGGTGGTTCCCTTAAGTAACTCGGGCATCGGCACAAGTTTCTGTCCGGCCTCAGCCCAACAAATCGGGGTCCTACACTTCCTGCCATACAAGGCCTCATAAGGAGCCATATGAAAGCTTGACTGGAAGCTGTTGTTGTACGCAAATTCCACTAATGGTAGGTGTTTCTCCCACGACCCCTGGAAGTCAATAATACAACACCTCAACATATCCTCCAAAATCTGAATCACTCTCTCAGACTGTCCATCTGACTGCGGATGATACGAAGTGCTAAAGTTCAACCAAGTGCCTAAGGCTCGATGCAAACACTCCCAAAATCTAGAGGTGAATCTCGGATCTCGATCTGACACAATTGACTTCGGTACCCCATGTAGTCTCACAATCTCACGGATATACAATTCGGCCAACTTGTCCAAAGTATAGGTGGTATGAACCGGTATGAAGTGTGCACACTTGGTGAATCTGTCTACAATCACCCACACTGAATTGTTCTTCGAAGGGGTCAACGGAAGTCCTGATACAAAGTCTATAGCAATACGCTCCCACTTCCACTCTGGAATCTTCAACGGTTGCAACAACCCTGAGGGAAACTGGTGCTCAGCCTTGACTCTCTGACAGACCATGCATTTACTTACGAACTCGGCTACATCCCTTTTCAAACCAACCCAATAATACTCTTCTTTTAAACCTCGATACATCTTCGTGCTACCCGGATGCATAGCAAAAGGGCTATTGTGAGCCTCACTCAAGATCGTACGCCTCAACTCGGCATCCTCCGGAACCACTATCCTATCTTTGAAACATAGGATCCCATTCTCTCCAAAACAATACTCGGTAGGCCTATCTTCCGCTATGTCTTGCACGTGAGGTGCCAAGGACTCATCTCGCAACTGCTTCTCACGAATCAACTGAACCAATGGTGGCTTAACCTGAAGCTCGGCCACTAGCCCACCGTCCGTAGACACACTCAACCTTGCGAACATTGCTCGTAACTCAACGGCCATCTTCCTACTCAAGGCATCGGCCACCACATTCGCCTTGCCCGGATGATATTCTATGGTGAGGTCATAATCTTTAAGGAGCTCCAACCACCTTCGTTGCCTAAGATTCAACTCCTTTTGGGACATCAAATATTTCAAGCTCTTGTGGTCGGTGTACACAGTGCACTTCTCACCATAAAGATGATGTCTCCAAATTTTCAACGCGAACACCACTGCGGCCAACTCTATGTCATGAGTGGGGTAATTCTTCTCATGAACCTTCAACTGTCGGGAAGCATATGCCACTACCTTACCTCCTTGCATAAGTACACAACCTAGCCCCACGTAAGATGCATCACTGTAAATTACAAACTCTCTCCCCGGCTCAGGCTGAATCAAAATGGGAGCTTCGGTCAAAGCTTTCTTCAACTTCTCAAACGCTTCTTGCCTCGCATCTGACCATACATACGAAACATTCTTCTGTAGCAACTTGGTCAACGGAGCCGCTATCCTCGAGAACCCTTCAACAAACCTCCTATAGTATCCCGCCAAGCCTAGGAAACTGCGGATTTCTGTCACTGATTTCGGTTGCTTCCAATTCACAATGGCTTCAATCTTCTTGGGATCTACACTAATCCCACTAGCTGAGATCACGTGGCCTAGGAAGACCACCTCCCTAATCCAAAACTCGCACTTGCTTAGCTTAGCATACAACTGATTCTCAAGTAAGGTCTGAAGCACTAACCTCAAGTGTTCATCGTGCTCCTCTTCGGTCCTCGAGTACACTAGGATGTCGTCAATAAACACTACCACAAACCTGTCCAAGAACTTATGAAACACCCGGTTCATCATATCCATGAAGGCTGCTGGGGCATTGGTCAGCCCAAAAGGCATCACCAAAAACTCATAATGTCCGTAACGTGTACGAAAAGCTGTCTTCGGTATGTCCACATCCTTTACCTTTAACTGATAATACCCAGACCTCAAATCAATCTTTGAAAACACAGAAGCACCCCTCAACTGGTCTAGCAAGTCATCTATCCTTGGCAAGGGATATTTATTTTTCACTGTCACCTTATTCAACTGTCTATAGTCTATGCACATCCTCATGCTACCGTCCTTCTTTTTCACAAACAAAACCGGAGCACCCCACGGGGAAACACTAGGCCTAATGAAGCCTCTGTCAGTCAACTCCTGAAGCTGTGTCTTCAACTCCTTCAACTCCTTCGGTGCCATTCTATACGGAGCAATGGACACCGGTGCGGAATTAGAATATGTCTCAATAGCAAACTCAACTGCTCTGTCTGGAGGCAAACCTGGTAGTTCTTCCGGAAAAACACTCGGGAAGTCACACACAGTCCTGATGTCCTGAGGTCTCACCTCACTCATATCCGGGTTCATTACGTAAGCCAAGTAAGCCTGACACCCTGAACTCAACAATCTCTGAGCTTCCAAAGCCGAAACCACATTGGACAAAAACTTAACATTCTCCCCAACTACCACAACCTCAAAGTCATCAGTAAGCCTCAAAGAGACTCTCTTAGTCTCGAAGTCAACCCTAGCTCTATGCTCTACAAGCCAATCCATGCCCAAAATCACATCAAAGCCATAAAAGGGTAGCTCCATCATGTCGACTGGAAATATGTGGCCCTGAATCATCAAGGGACACCTCCTATACACTTTCCTAACTACCACTGTATCACCAAAGGAGCTAGTGACATTTACTCCTACTTCTAACCAATCACAAGGTAGTCCTAATGACTTTGCATGCTCACCCAGAATATACGAATGCGTTGATCCCGAATCTATGAGAGAAAGCAAACTCAAAGACTGTAATGTGAAATTACCTGCAATGACATCAGTGTCATTTCCAGCCTCTCGCTGAGCGTACACTCTAGCCGGTCCTCCTCCCTCGGGCTGGACTGCTACCACATGAGCCAAGTTCCTCTGACCCTCATTCCTTGGCTGGAAGTTCCCATGGCCGCGCCCACGACCTCTCTGATGCTCAAAACCCCTCGCTGGAGTCGGTCCTCCTCTGACTGGGTGTGGACAATCACGCCTCAAATGATCTCGGGAGCTACAATTCCAACACGCCCCAAACATACCCATACACCCACCTGGGTGGCGTCTCCCGCACCTAGTGCACTCCGGAATGTGCCCAACAGCCCCTTGGCCCTGACGGCCCTGACCATGGTTACCACCCCTAGGCCTCGTATCCGGCTGGTACCTCCTATCCCTTTGCCTCTTGGCATGATCTCTATCCCAGTTCGCATGCCTCTTCCCGGAGTCAGACCCACTAGCTCGTGCTCTAGAGCTCAAGTTCTGCTCTATATCCTTGGCTCTAGAAACCAAGACATCGAACTCAGTGTAGTCGGAGGCCAACATGTAGGTCTTCACATCAATAGTCAACCCATATCTGAAGCGCTCACATCGTTCCTTCTCATCCGGAATCAACTCTGGCGCGTACTGGCTCAACCTCACAAACTGGATCTCATACTCGGACACGGTTCTATTGTCTTGAACCAAAGCCATGAACTCCCTTTTCTTTTCATCCAAGTACCAAACTCCGAGGTACTTCCTCTTGAAAGCACTCTTGAAAAACTCCCATGTGACATCTACCTCGGCCATACCAGAGATAGCAGTGGTCCACCAGGTATAAGCGTCTCCCTGGAGCAATGAGACAATGCATCCCAACTTACGGGCATTCGAACACTCCATCTGACCCAAGATGCGAGTAGTGCTCTCAAGCCACCCTTCTGAACCCTCCGGAGATAACCCACAAAACTCAACTGCCCCCAAATTACGAAGCCTCTCTAGGGGTAATCCTGTCCCCGCACCCTGAGCTGGTGCTGCAGCTTGCATACCAGCCAAAGCTGTCTGGAAAGCTCCGGCTATAGTCTGAATCAAATGAGCCACATCTGGGCCTGCCTGACCTTGGCCCGCTTGAGCCCCATTACCTCCCACATTAGCCCCAGCCTGAGGCCCATTACCATCACCTCCGACGTTCCCTCCATTACCACCCGGAGCATTAAGGGCAGGAGGCACGTGCTCGGGTGCCTGGTCACCCGCTCTAGGCCGTCCCCTCGGTCTCACCATAGCAATTAATGTAATCTAAAACAACAAACACACAACAACAAGAAACGTTGGGTTAGCAAGGGGCAAAGGACTCCGGTTCTCAAGCTCTTTAAACCAAAACAATTTTCCTTTTTATTTTGACAACAATGCCTAACAATGGGGACTCAAACCAACTCTCAAACAACAGAAAAGCCATCATAGCATGCATACGTACACCGTGCTAAAAACAAAATTTAGACATACATGGCAAAACACTCATAATATCTTAACTGACCTCACTTACCTGCCCGAGGTCTCGGAAACCTCAGGCTCTGATACCAATAAATGTAACCCCCTCGTCCTGGTCTGGCCGGATGACCGGTCCAAAAGGGCTACACGGGGAAAACCGAGTGAAAACTCCCTAAGGAACTTTCCCTCGGTTAGCGACCCTAAATTATTTTTTTCATTTTAATCTTGTCTAGAGGAAAATTACATCCTAAGTGACCATACAGCGGAACAATATTTACGAAACAGTCAAACGAACCCAAACTAACATTTAAAAGCCCAATTTTTAAAGTTATATTGCAGGCGGTATCGATACCCTTAAGGGGGTATCGATACCCCTTGACTAGGTCAACATGGTTTGGTCAACCTGAGGAGACGGTATCGATACCCCCAAGGAGTGTATCGATACCCTCCCCTAAAGTTGACTTCCCACGGTCAAAGCTAAGACAACGGTATCGATACCCTAGAGGCCAGTATCGATACCGAAATCGACAGTGGCTCCAGTGACCAAAAAGGTATCGATACTCTCCCTCGAGTATCGATACACGAGGCTTGAAACCAAAGGGCAGTATCGATACCAGACCAACGGTATCGATACCCCAGCTGCGAACTTGCAGGTTTGAGCTGATTTAGAGCACAAGGAGGCCCCTAAATCCCTCTAACACTTCAACCAACACACTATCATCAATCCCTAAGGCAAGCCAACCATAAAAGCATACATATTTCAGCCAAGGGAGTCAAACAAACATGGATTAAAGCATTCAATATAACAACAATCATACCTATCTACACCTCAAGCAACACCATAAGAACCCACTTAACAAGCATAGACATCATACACATGGTAGTCAAACTTAAAGCATGCATAGCCCAATCCTCATACCAATTCAGACATAAGCAATAAATCCATATAAGAACCATAGAACATAATCCAAGAAGCAATCATAACACAACATAGGTTTAACAATTTCAAGCATAACTTCCTAAGGAGTTTGACCCCAACTCCTAACACTCTATACCCCATTGTCTAGGCATTATTACAAAAGCAAACCATACTTAAACTTGCTTGAGAACTCCCAAAAGCTCCTCCTTCACCCGCTCGCCTCCCGAACTCTAACGATCTGCACGTTGGAAAACAAAGAGCATAAGCAACTAGCTTAGTGAGAGAGGCTCTACAATTCACAACATGCAGTTTTTCAAAATACGAATTGTATGCAGGAAAACTATGGATGCACAAGGGTCTATCTCGACCCTACTCTTGGTTTGCTCAAGCACAACCAACATACACTTACGGTGGGACTACACATCACCGTTTCGACTAGTGGATATACAATGGGACTACACATCAAAGTACTACCCTACTAGTCACTACCGGTGGGACTACACATCACCGTAGTTTAGACCACCATCACGTGAGGCACGAACTCAACACTACTACAACATTGACAACTTAAAATGCATTCAATGGTCACAATGTATATACAATCAATTTGTCACAACAACTTCTGAGTAGGGAGACTTACACACGGGTTTAGGCAACCACTCAAGGCTCTACCCAAACCCCAAAGGAGTCCATATCAAGCACAAAGTAAAAACCAATGAATCTACTCACCGTTGCTACCCAAGAGAAGATTGAAGACCGAGCTCAAGACTCCGAAATCCCCGGATTTGCCCCCGAAGCTTCACCAACCAAATTCCTTGATTCTAAGCATTCCAACACCAAGCAAATAACCCCAAATCAGTTCATGTTCTAAAATAATCAACCCGAATAACATACTAAGTACAATACACCAATTTTTCCATTGAAACAAGCTCAATTTTTCCAAAGTCCGAGCAGCCCTCGATCACCCCTTAAAATCATAGATTTCAACCTCCTAACTACTCCCTAAAGCTTCCAAAACAAGGCTTACATATATCCTAACCATTGGCCCTCTCAATTCTACATAGAACACCCCCAAATTTCATTCCTAAACCTCCCAAAAACCTCCCCAAAACCTCATTTCGGGAATCACCCCAAACCTTGTAAAAATCATACCCATTGGACCCCTTTAGGCTTAAAATGACTCATATCACTTCCATAAATCAAAAACCTAAGTTTAGAATGCTAAAAATGACATTTTTAATCAATATTTCAAAACACCCAAGTTACAAAAATCATGGGTTTTCTAGGAAATAAGGGTACGTACTCGTAGAGGACAAAGAGAGCAAGTCAAAAATGGCCTTACCTTTGAAAAACCTCCAAGATTGGATGAGCTATGGAATGGAATAGTGTCTAGGAGGGGTGGGGAGCTCTTTGTCGTTAAAAGGGAGTGGTGAGATGAAGAAGATGAGTCAAAAGGGTTTATTTTATTTTTGGTTTAAAATGGGGAAGTTAAATGACCAAAACACCCTTAATGACTTGGGATAATTACAATGGATGACACCCATGGCTATGTGGGCTTGTTTAAAATATAGTCCAACTAAATAAAACCCGAGGCCCAAGTCATTATTTTATTATTTAAAATTTGAAACCGAAACCCGAACTATTTTTAAATTAATATTTTCACCCGACCCCCGAACCCGGGTGTTACAGTAAGTTTCCTTGAAACATGGGGAATCCCCAAATAGCGAACAGGCAAGATACCTACTTTGAACCCAGTATTTCCCACCACAGTAGCAAGCTGATCCTCAGAAACACCTGAAACAAAGATCTCGGATTTGGTTGCATTCAGCTGCAAACCAGATATGCTATAAAATACTTCAAGTACACTAAGCACCCCGAGAATGGATTCCAAGTCTCCTTTACAAAAGATCAAAAGATCATCCGCAAAGCATAAGTGAGTAAGAGAAATACGCTTACACTTTGGATGAAATTTAAACACTCCCTCTTTCACAGCTGAATTTAACAGAGCCGAAAGAACAGACATGACTAAAGCAAACAAATAGGGCGATAGAGGGTCGCCTTGCCTCACCCCTCGCTTTCCTCGAAAAAACCCACCAAACTGCCGTTAAACGAAACAGAGAACCGAGATTGCATAACACAAGCTTCAATCCACAGTCTATATTGCTCCGGCAGTCCAATAGCCTTGAGAACCTTGCTAAGAAATCTCCAACCTATCGAGTCAAAAGCCTTCTGAAGGTCTATTTTCAATGCACTTCTGGGAGATAAGGAGTTCCTTGCATAGCCCATCACTAACTCTTGTGCAAGTAAAATGTTGTCTCCAATTCTCCTTCCTTTTATAAAAGCAGATTGATTGAGGGCCACTAAATCTGGCAAATAATCCACAAGGCGAGTAACTAGAACCTTCGTAATTACTTTATACACCACTGAGCAACAAGAAATAGGACGAAACTCCTTAGGCTTAGAAGCATTTGGAATCTTAGGAATCAATGCTATAGAAGTAGCATTAAACGCAGGCAGAAGTTTCGAGGATTGGAAGAAAAACTGAATGGCACTAGTGAAATTCTTGCCCACAACATCCCAGACCGATCGAAAAAACCTGCAGTGAAGCCATCCGGACCAAGACTTTTATCCTTTCCTTGCACAAAAAGAGCATCCTTAATTTCTTTAGCAGTTACAGGCCGTATCAAACTATCACAAACAGAGGGGGAAATGGAAACTCCTAGAAGAGCTTTCAAGTCATCAACTGAACACCCCGACACACCACCATCCTGACTTCCAATTAAACCCTAAAAAAAATTAACCATTTCAGCAGACATTGTCTCAAAAGAATCAAGCCGCTGCCCTTCTTCAGTAAACAACACTCTAATTGTATTGCTTTTCTTACGAGCTCGGACTGCACTGTGAATCCAGAAGTTGAAAAAACGAAATGGTTTTGGTCCATGAACAGGGTTACTTTTCGAAGGCCATAGCAGCCCTAAGCAATGGTCGGATACCCCAGGCGCAAGAAACTCAACAAAAGAATCAGGATAAGCCTGCAACCACGCATCGTTAACCAGAACGCGATCCAATTTCCTTGCTAAGAACCCCTCATCCTGCTTGTTAGTCCACGTAAAACTAGGACCACTGAACGGATGATCGAGAAGATCTATATCCTCTAAACAGTCACGAAAATCCTGCATATCAGATGAAACATAGCAGCCCAGCCTTTCACTTTCAGAACTCTCCTCAGAATTAAGAAAAGTATTAAAATCCCCTGCTACCACCCAAGGGCAATTTCCTACCATTGGGACCAGCAACCGCAATTGTTCCCACAAGGACCGCCTAACAACAGCATCATTAGAACCGTAAACAGCTGAAATTACTATTTCTCTACCATCCAGAATCAATTTTAAACTAAGAACTTGGTCACCAACATGAAAAACAGAACCAGACAGATTCTTTTTCCACAAAATCCAGATACGCCCATTCTCAATGACAGCATAATTATGAAGACAATGCCAATCCTCAGAAATATCCTAAATAATATCCCAAGACTTAGCTTGCTTTATTCTAGTTTCAAGTAAACACACAATATCCACTTCCAAACTAAGAAGTCGCTGAAAAACCTTCCTACGTTTATGTGGGCTATTAAACCCACGCACATTCCAAAAGCATATAGTCATAAAGACAATTTAGGAGGAGTACCTCCAACTGCAGCAACATCACTCTTTGGTTTTGCTTTGATCAACTTCTCCTGCTTATGGGCTAAAACATCATGTATCAAAGAAGACTTCAACGGTAGGGGTTTACTTACAGAGTCTGATAGCACCACATTAGAAGAACCAGCAGCTCCCTTCCCTTTAGGTGGTCGACCTCGCCCCTTCTTCTTTTTACTCTTAACTGATTCAAGCAAGGAAGGAAAACCTTCCAGTACTGATGAACTAAAACCAGCAACAGCACCTTGAGCAGTTTCCAAACTCTGTTGAAACACAGACGTGACCAATTGCAATATGTGCTCGTGAATATCCGCATCATCATCAACACAAGCCAAGTGCCCTGAGTCAGTACCCAAATCTACCTCTACTGCAGCCGAATCACACAGAGCAACATCCGATTTACTCCCAGAAGCCTCAGCCTCAGCGAGCTCAGGAGCAGCCTTAGCCTTCCAAACCTTCTTCTCCCCTTTAGGAGCAACAGGGCAGGTCTTATCATTGTGTCCAAATACAGAACACCTTGAGCAGCAAGGAGGCAGCCACGACGCAATAACACGCACATGGACAATACTTCCATCTCGCATCAAAACATCAATTACCTTAGGAATGGTACTACCCGCTGAAATCTCTACACAAACCTTGGCATACTCCAAACGCTCAAGCTTTGCCGTGACGGAATCCATGTAGAGTGGGTTACCGATAGCACTCGAAATATAGCTTAACCCAGCCTTCGAGAACAACTCCAGAGGAACGTTGAACAATTGGAACCATACCAGCATCTTCTCCAAATCGAAATCAAGCTTGCAAAGATTTGGCATACTCCTCATAGTTTTTCTTAGACTCTAGGCGACTTGGTACACAGAGAATCTCTTTATTTTATCGAATCTATTTTATCTTCAGTATGAACATACTTTACTTTCAAAAATATTTTATTGTTAAGATTATTTTGAGATTTTGATGTAGTTTTAGATTTGGGGCTTATTATTTTTATCATGTATTTTCATACTTTAAATTTAAAAGTTTTATTTAAATTATAAGATTATTATTTTAACGTTCTAATTTTATAAATATTGAGACACTCTATATTATTATCATAAATAATTTATTTTACGTTATTTTAATATATTATAATTCAAATTAGTTTCTTGAGAGTAACGTTTTTAATTGTGACTTCCTAAATTCGATCTTTTTTTTCTAGAGCGAGTTTAGGGGTCACAATATTTCCCTCCAATCAAGTGGTGACATCACCACCTCGTTAAAGGAAAATTAAAAAAAATAAAGACATTATAGTGGTTTGAATATAGGACCAAGAGCGTAAACTTCCACGCCTTTACAACTGAGCCAAACTGTTCTTAATGATATAAATTGCAGCATTTTATATACATATCTTATAATGCAGGAAATGTTAGGGAAAAAAGAAGTAAAAATAGTTGAAAGGGGACTCAAACTTAGATCATTTGGGATGTGTATAATCACACAGACATTCGATTTAATTTAAATCTGAAAATTATTAAATATTCAATTTTAAAAAATATTTAATTTAAAGAAAAACAATTTGATTTAAAATATTCAAATATTTTTTCTTTTTCATATTTAAATTAAATCAAATATTTATTAAAATATTAAATATTAGATTTAAAAGAAAAGAAATTTGATTTAAAAAAGTATTTGAATATTTATTAAAAGAGGCGACATAAAGTCATCTCTTTTATTCAATAATTAGTTGTTTAGTTCGATGGTCAAAATAAATATCCTTAATAATTCGGTGGTCACTGGTGTAGTTTACTGATATAGTAATTGTAACAAAATAAAGTGTTGCATTATCACATAGTATTTATAAGAAGGGTAAAATATTAAACAGAAACGGTGTAAAAAATTTCAGTAAAAAATAGTGTAAAATTTAATTTTTACATGCATGCATATTTACACAATAAAACTTAAATTTTAAATTTTAAATTTTAAATTTTTAACCCTAAACCCTAAAAATTAAGCTGAACACCATATATTTTAAACCTTAAAATTTTAATTCTTAACCCTTAAAACTAAAATTTAATTTTTAAGTCGGTCCAAGATTTTTAAAGTATGAAATCGGGTCAAGTTTTGATTTAGGATAGTTATTTTCAGATTGGCAAAAAAAAAAAACCCCGACCCGTGCCCTAGTCCAAAGGGACTCAGATTCTCAAAGATAATGGGATTACTCATCGGTTTTGCTCGCATAACTATGGGGAGTTTTCTCCGAACTCCAACATGCATGATCCTTAGACTATAATTTCACATACAAGACTACTTCCTTGAGTAATACAAAAAAGAGAGGTAATTTCCTTTTAAAATTAAATGTAAATTAAAAAAAAGCCGGATTTTCGGGTACCCATCTAAACTAAATATTACGGTTCAAACCCAACCCGTATACCCGCACTATTTAACAGGACGGTTACCCGACCCACTATCTTTATTTCCTAAGAAAAAAATTTCTGAACACCCTTAGATACAACCATGACAAACAAAGAAGGCAAATCGAAGAAAGAAAAAGGACTAGACAAATTGCTTGATCTAAATTCATATGAAGTGTGTATTTTCATTAACACATTGAGCATCCACAACCATAAATCCATTTAAACAAGAATATATATATATACACATATACATACATCATTCAATTTCAGAAATAAGGAGGAGAACAACCAATATAAACAAGTAAAACCATCCTGTTCAGCAAACAAAGCCAACGAGAAAATATTCGACCACGGAAGAGGAGCACATCAACATCCCTAGTTGCATTGTAACTTTGTGTCAACTCGATTCTTCTCTCTCCCGAGTCATAGACTTGAAGAATTGGTGAAAATATTGGCAGCCTAAATACATGCAACCTTTTATATAACAAAGGTAAAAGTCAATCCTGTGGGCACACCACCTGACCAGCTGCAGGACCAAAAACTAATATGCATCTGCAGCATCCTTAGTGGAATTCCATCTTGAATAAATAGTTATTGATCAAAAGTCTGGTCAAATATCATTTCCTGTAACATTAAAATAGTACAACATATCACTGGTTTGTAGACACGGTCATAAACGTAAATCTGTGAGGTTATGAAAAGTGCAAGATTTGGCACAGGAATTAGAAGACTGCAGATTCATACAATTTACTATTAAAATGCTACACTACAATTTCCTTTTATTTTATTGCACCAACCACGAGACAGATCATCTGTCAGCATCGTAAACTGAATCCAACAAGTTTGAGTGTAAGATTTGTCTCAAGTTAATCCCTGTGCAAGACTACAACCAGGCTAATCTTACGCGGGTAATCAACTAAAAGTGTAAAACTATAGCAATTTGAGAGAGGCGAAACCTGATCGCATATAGGGCAGGTGTCACTTCTTTCCATCCATTCCAAAATGCATGAGAGGTGAAAATGATGTTCGCATTTTGTTACAAGTTTTGGATTCTCTTCATCGTACTCTGCATGTCCAGGTACCATAGACAAACTATCACATAGGTGCCGCTAAAGATATTACATTAACAAGGAAATTGGCACTGTTTTCAACATACAGTAATCAGGGACAGGTAGCAGCAAACGTAGTTGTTAGATCTTACACTAGCAATTAATGCCTTAAGCAATAAGAGTATACTGACCTTCAAGACAAATAGTACAGGTATCCTCTTCCTCCATTGCCGATTTATTATATTCAACTAATGTTGTGACTTCTGGTTTTCTTGGTGAAAGAAGTAAAGAACTAGAATGTGTTCTGCAGTGCAATTCCTCAAGATCTTCACATGTAGGCAGTGTCTCAAAACTGCCCCCACTGAGAGTTTCCTTGAGAGACTCTGAATCACCAGCATGTGGATTCGCAACAACCACGTCATACGGCAAAGGTGCTGGAGGTGGCCTAAATGTGTCAGGTACTTCTAGATTCAAATTAACCAGAACCGCCGCCATTGCAGAGGCTGACCCATCATGAGGTGTTAAAGGCTCATTCTCTTCCAAAGCGGGTGGACACTGTGGAAAGGCATTTTAAAATTCAAAGAGTGATACATAAAAGACAGACTATGAAGAACATTTTTATCAAGATAGTAATTAAAAGGTTATCCCCGCTTATACAAATTAGAAATCACCTCGTAAGCTACCATATAGCACAATGGCCAAAATCAAACAAGAGATTCATCCTTCACACACACATACGCACTCTATATCCCATGAAAAAACTTCCAACATTCATCTGATCAAAATATCAGTTGCAGATCACAGGCTCTACAACCAGTTTAAGTGAAAGAAGGAATGAAAGGGGTCCATTTTGTGGAATAATCAATCACGAAAAGACCGAACTAAGGGTATTAAAAATGTTTTTGTTTTCTTTCTCTTTGCTTCGTCCTTTTCCAACTTGTTATTGTAGATAATGGTGACTGAAAACTCCCAATATTCCAAACAAAAACCTTCCATATCTTGGGGATGAAGAAAGAACATTTTCTATAAGATAATAAAGGAAGTAGACATAGTCATAAGGTTAACATATTACTAACATAATAATATACAGGCGTCCCGTGCAGATGAGGTTTTTGGGAAGAACAACAGCAGCCTCCCATATCCCACAGTTATCTTTGTCATCCACTCAACGCGAAGGTAGTTTGGAGCATTTCGCCTGTTATTTGACATCAAAAAACAAGTAGAATATAATACTTTCAAACATAAGGAGAAAAAAACCACCTAACAAGCCATGAAAAAATATGTAACATGATAACAAAAGTAGAATCAAGCTTTAACAAGCATGAAAGAGCAAAGTGAATATATCCTTACTAATCATACCAAACATAGATGTGAAATATGCAAGTTGGAATTGCAAACAAATAAACTATCCCTTTATACAGACAAATTATATACAAATACACAAAAACATTAATGGGACCCTGTTCATAAAGAGCTCAGTATAAAACTTCTAAAAGGAGCGAGCCGTAGACTAAGTTATCGGACAAATATTATAAGCAGATGCTGCAGATAATGTTGAAAAGTAAAGAGCTTCAGACAATCGTAATTCCGATTCATACCAATTCTTTGGTTAGCTGAGGATAGCAAGTTACCAGCTTCCCGTGTATGCATTACAACCATACATCTCATAGTGACAGATGTATGCATTAGCAGACAATGCACAATTAAAGAAGGAAAACAAAAGATAAGAAAATGGTGACATGCATACAGAGCATGGCTCAATTTGCTCCAGCGGTTTATCATAATAAGCAGCCTCAATGAGCCACATGCCCAGATTATCCAGAATTGGAATATAAAAAGTATTGAAAATCGCCATAAAAGCAGACACCAAATAACTCAAAACTTCCAAATTCATACTTTTGACATCTTCCATAAAGGCAATCCAACACGTAACTATCAGAAGCTAAAGGAAAAATTAAACTTTCAACTACATCGCAATACAGTTCAGATTTCAAAAAATCCGAGATCCATCACTAATTAACTCGAATAACAACAAACGACGAAACGATCCATATAATAACAGGGGGTTGAGAAAGCCATAACAATTTCATAAACCCTAATTTGAGAAGAATGGAATAGAGGAGGTGGAAAGTGACGTGAAACAGAAGGGGGGACAAAAAAAGAAATGAATTTTAATGAATAAAAAGGAAGTTCAACGACAAAAAAGTGAAGATTTTACCTTTGAAGCGGCGGCGGAGAGAAGAGGCGAAGAAATTCTAGCCAAAAATCCCAACTTGCAAGAGTTGGATGGAATTGAGGAAGGGACTTCTATATGAGGAAAAGAAAAAGAAACTTTAGGATTTTCGTTTTTATTTTAAGATTAATATCCTATACATTTACATTGTAAACCAAAAATTTTCGCATGCGACTTAGTTTTAGGATATAAAGACTTAGTTTAGGGTATAAGTTTTATGGATTTAGGTGTATGAGTTTAGAATTTAGAGATAATTGTTTCAATTTAAGGTTTAAAGTTATAATTTAGGGTTTATAGATTAGAGTTTAATTTTTAGAGTAATATAGTGAGGGTTTAGGTTAGAGAATTTATCTTTTATTTTATTCTATCTTATTTTAATTTTAGGTAAAGTACACAGACGATCACTGAACTTTGGTATAAAAAACAAAATAGTAACCAAACTTTTAAAAATCACAAAATGACAATTAAACTTTATGTTTTATAACAAAATGGTAACTAGACGTTAAATCCCGTTAAATGTCTGTTATAAAGTTTGGTATAATAACAGATTTAATCCTTCATATTTATACATTCAATAAATTTAGTCCTAATTCAAAACAATTCACTAAATTTAGCCTTCGTTATTTATGCATTCTTTCAATTTGGTTCTTAAAGCAACTGATCTGCTATTTAAGCATGAAACTAATAAAGCTTGAATTGATCTGCTATTTTAGGCTGTTCAATCCAGTGTAAAAAAAGCTCAAACTCATTCAAGATTTGAATCGAAGCTTGGTTCAAACTTGATCAAATTTCACTTCTAAAGTTTTAAATTGATTCAATTTTTTTTAAAAAAATAGCGAGCAGCTTGAGCTCACTCTATTAGATTTGATTAAACTCATTTATCTGGTAAAAATGAGGTCCACATTTTGTTTCTTTTTTCACCATTTGCAAATTTGGGTAAAACTCTATGATAAGCTTTTGGTCACTGCACCGATACCTACAGCTCTTGCATACAATTTGCTTAAATATTTTTGTTGTCACATTTGAAAATATCCTTAAATTAAACGCTTTAAAAATGTTTCCGTCTCACTAGAACTAAGTTCTCTTGTCTATTTTTGCTTTGAATTTCTCTTAATTTGTTATTGCAATTTTAATTTTTGTTAGGTTAATTGTTTGCATGTCTGAAGTACAGTATGAGGAAGTCATACAAATTTGTAAATTTATGGATGCATTTAATAAAAGTTGAGAATGGTGAAACAAAATTTTTGATCAAAAAATAAAAATAGTTGAATTATCACCGTTAAAACTCTGTCAGTTTTAATTTGATTATCATCTATGTTTACTGTATTATTTGCTTTTTTGGACGGCCTTTTGTTGATGTTTTTCTTTGTTAGGCTATAGATGGTGCTGATGGGTTTCAAAATACCCATCAAATGCAGCAATTTGAATCTGCAAAATTCAGCACAGAACATGTACTGTTTATTTATTTTATTGTTACTCTTTTAGGTCCTCGTTGTTGTTGTTGTTATTATTATTTTCTTCTTTTTCAACTGACTGTGAAGCTGAATGGTTGATAATCATGTTGTTTTTATTCTTGAGAAAGTACATCTAATATGGGAGCTACTGTTAAGGCCTTCAACTTATAAGAGAAGTATGTGCATGGTTTTAGAGTCGTCTTGTAACCCCCTCGTCCCGGTCTGGCCGGATGACCGGTTCGAGTAAGCCACACGGGGAAAACCGAAGTGAAACCCGTTAAGGTTCTCCCTCGGTTAGCTACCCTAAATTTTTTTAACTTAATCTTTTCTAAAAGCTCATTTAAGCCCTATGTGATCAAACAGCGGAAATAAAAATACAAGAGATAAACATTCGAACCCAAAACAACATTTAAACAGCCCAATTTTAATCCTTTAAACATGCCGTTTCGAAACACCCTTGAGGCATATCGAAACGCCTTGACCAGGTCGACTGCCCAAAGCCCATTCGAAGGGGCCATATCGAAACGGAGGTCAACCGTTCCAAAACGCCCTCAACGGTCAACTTCTCGTGGTCAACGAGATTTTGACCGTTTCGAAACCCTTAGACCCGTTTCGAAACGCCTTCATCTCGTCATTTTCTCAGAATTCCAGTAGCCAAAATGTTCTGATACGCGTTTCGGAACAGGGGTTTCACAGGCCAAACCGTATCGGAACGCGTTCCGATACGGGGTCCCTAAAGCCTTATCCGTTTCGAAACGTCCCAACCCGTTTCGAAATGCGGGCTGTCTGCAACCTTTGAAAACCAGACTTAGGTGAATTTTAACAAGTCTAAAGGTCCCATAGGACCTCTAAAGGCACACAACACAAGCAAACAAGGTCTAGAGGCATACCTCCTATGTCTAGCATGCTCAAATACATACAAGGCATAGATTTAAACAATCATTCATACATGGCAATTTCACATCAACAACATTTCATAAAGGGCATGCTTGAAGACATTACTAGACAAAAGACACCATTCATCTCATATAGGTTTACATGCCATCAAAAGCATTATTAAACATCCAAAAGGCATACATCACACAAGCATTTGGCAAGATACATCATGTTTACAATCCAAGTCAAATCATAGACATCAACCACATATAAGAGTCATACATAGCTCATACAAAAACTCACTCTTGCCACATTGCTAAACTATTACATTAATTGTTAAACCATACTTGAGCAACAAAAACTTGGAAAGCCCTTCTTGCCTTGCTCCGAGCTAACACCACGCTAATGATCTGCATTGTTGAAAATGAGAGCGTAAGCTATAAGCTTAGTGAGGATGCTCTAAAATCGAAAACATCAACAATGCAGGGTTCAAGCACGTATTCCCTAATTCTCATATATAACATGCATAGGTAAAACCACAAGTAGACCTAGCTAGTCTTTCAAGAGTCATGTATGGCATCTCACTTCATACTAAGCTCAAACATCAATATCAGCATCAAACATTTCAATTAATAGGACAAGTTCAATTGGCCACTATTAGATTACCCGGATGTGCGGATTTAATCTCAACAATCATATTACCTCGGTGGGATTACACTCATCACCGGACCTTGCATGGGCGGGATTCCACTCATCACCACATGCCCTACGGATGGGATTTCACTTATCATCCCGTAGAATATATAAATTTCCGGTGGAATGTTACATCACCGTACTCCTCCTTGATGACTCAACGCCATCAAGGCCACGTACGTTTTGACTCAATTTGTGTGCACACTAATCCTAATGATCGATCATTTACACCCGGTAAGTTAATTAGTGCCAATTTTCATTTACCACATCACATATCCATCAATCATATCTCATGCTCATCACATACACATATCACGATACACATGTGCAAATCAACCCACATTTCACAAGAGTAAAATAGACAAAGCACAATAGCATTTAATGGAAAATCAAAGAGCTAAGTTACCAATTTAACTCCACATAGAAATGGCCTACAGAGCACATTTCAACTCAAACACTACATACACTTGAACCAAACTTTAAAACACATTTAAAGTCACTCACCACCCTTCCTTAGCAACCAAAGCAAGCCTCCTACAAGCCCAAATTCGATCCCAATGCTTCTCCAACGCTTCCTCTTGCTTCTAGCCAAACAAAACACATCCATTACTTCATAATTCAATGCTAAAACTCAGCCATCATCTCACCCCATAAACACAAGCCAACTTCAATAATTTCCAATCCAAATAACCACCCAAAATACCCATTTTCGTGCTCCTTCAATACCTAGCTGAAAATCCCATTTTCAAACATCCAAATGACACCCAAATGATCCCAAAACAGCCTCCTAACATACATAAACCACCAGCCCTTCAATTTCACCTTTAAACTCACCCAAAATCAAGTTCTAGACACTTTAAAGTTTTCCTCAAGAACCCATTTTGGGTTTTCACCCAAATCTAACCATTTTAACATATTTTAAATATCTTAAGGTGGTTAACTCAAAACTCAACCTAACATTTCAAGACAAGATGAAAAACTCCATAAAAACCTTAACTTTCATTAAACCCTAACTTTTCAAAAGTGGGTAGTTTTAAAATCTATAACCATGAATAGATAGGAAATGAAGAGGAGAGTGAGAAAATGTTATTACCTTTGAAAATGACCTTGAGATGAAGATGGAAATTAATGTAATAGTGATTTTGGGTGTTAGGGGGTTTTGAAAGTTTTTTCACGTTGGAAGAGAGGAGAGGGGAGAGAAGATGATGATTTTCCTTTTTGTTCTCTTTTAAAATTCTAAAAGTTGTCTAGCTTTTAAAACATTTGGGTTAAATTACCCATTTGGTCCATTCTAGTTAATTAAAACTCAATTAACTCAAGTCATGGTTAAAACTGTTAAATTTAATTTTACCGACTCGAACCACTAACCCAACTAACTCCTAACCCGAAAACACAGGTGTTACTTGTCTTATCTAGAATCACAAAAAACATACTTTTTCTTGATGATCTAGCTGCGGAAGAAACATTACAGGTCTGGTCTATCACACTGTATCCTAGTCTTCCTAGTGTTTACATATTTCAGTTAAAATATCCTAACCATCACCTTGTTGAACAGTTGCAAAGACTAATCCATTTGATGCTGGATAACCTATACTCTTTATTGAAGTCTTTGAGTTCCGTCATCGATTCTAGTGGGAAGTAAGAAGACTCCAGCCGTCCTATAGATGATATCGTACCATCCTTGCGAAAAATTCGCAAACTGGACATGATCGTTATACTATAGATCTCCCAAGCAAAATAACCGATATAAGACCCGGCCAAGATGTGACTGCAAGACGGACAATGAGAAGTCTTTCACTTGCACTATCCGCTTCGATACTGAGCTACCAAATGGTTTCAAATACTTTTTTGTGTGTGCAAAATACTGCAGGATGCATTCTATCATTTGCAGAAAAAGAAACTTAGAGAAAGAAAGCTAGGAATTTTGCTTTAAGGACCAAATTGAAAGAATGCGTAAATAATGAGGGCTAAATTTAGTGAATTGTTTTGAATTAGGACTAAATTTATTGAATGTATAAATATGAAGGACTAAATCTGTTATTATACAAAATTTTATAACAGACATTTAACGGGATTTAACGTCTAGTTACCATTTTGTTATAAAACATAAAGTTTAATTGTCATTTTGTGATTTTCGAAAGTTTGTTACCATTTTGTTTTTTTTACCAAAGTTCAGTGACTGTCTGTGTACTTTACCCTTTAATTTTTGTCCATTGTTATATAGTTTCTGGGTAATTATTTACTCTCAAAATTTGTTTACACAAATGTCTCAGTTTTAATGTTAGAGATTTTATTTATTATGGGTTAAAACCTAAATCTTTACCATATTGTCTTAAATTCTAATTATGACCCTACATTCTAAACTTCTACATTAAAATTTAAAAATTAAAGCGTTTGTAGAAACAAAAAGTTTCCACTGCCTGTATATGAGATAATAATTCATAGTTTCTTAGGCAAACTACTTAAATTACCGCCTAATTAAGGGTGGTTTCGATATGATCATCACACTTTCAATTGTGTCAGTTTGATTATTTAACTATTTAAGCGGTATCAATCAAAACACCAACTTAAATTCTAATAAAGTAAATGACATAACAGTTAATAGAAATTTGTATGATTATACATTTGATCTTTGTTATTTATACATCCGAAAAATTTGGTCTTAATTTTAATTTAATTCAATAAAATTAATCTAACGAACCTGATCTTGACACATCATATTATCATTAGTACTAATTTTATTATTATTTTTATTTTTCTCCCACTAACCATATCAACAAGTGAAGTTATTGAACCCAACAAGTGAAGTTATTGAACCCAACAAGTGTCCCAGTGAAAAAGTAGATGATGTTCATTTTAGAAGACACGTGTTCAAATTATTCTATTTACATGGTGTATACGCCTTATCAAAAGGTTAAAAATATCAATGAACAATTACTGAAATGAAATGAGATGTCCAAAGTTATTAGCTCTAAACATGATGGAAAAGAGATGTCTTTTTTTTTCTCTCTTTATATTTTGCATTAAATGCTTTATATTTTGCACTAAAGTGAATGTACATATAAGTAGGGGTGTTCAAAAATATTCGATCCGACCGATCCGATCCGATTATCCGTTGATCCGATCCGAAAGTTTAGATATCCGATCCAATTTTTATTTTCGGATGGGATATCCGATCCGATTATAGATTTTTCGGATCGGATACGGATCGCAATATTACAAGTTTCGGATTATCCGAAAACCCGAAAATCCGAAAATCTAATATTTTTTAAATATTAATCTTGTTATATTTAACAATTTGATGCTTGTTATGTCCGAAAATTTAAAAAATCGAATATTTCATAGATGTGAACCTTGTTATGTTTAGCAATTTGTTGTTTGTTATATTCGAAATTCCGAAATTTTCATAAATACGACCTTCAAATTCGAAAAAAATAGTTGAATCAAATTATATGTTCGGATAATCGGATATCTGAATATCCGATCCGGTTATCCAGTATCCGAAAAATCGGATATCCGATTTTTTCCGGATGGGATACAGATCACTATATTGCCGATCCGAAAACCCGGATATCCGAAAAAACCGAATCGGATCCGACCCGATATCCGACAATGAACACCCCTACATATAAAACTATAAGGTATGTTTGTACCCATTTACCTAGTTTTTTTTTATTTTTGTTTTTTACATTTTCTCTAAATTATCCATATGTATATAGTAATTTAATTTTTAGATTTGATTTTTTGAAATTCAAGTTTTAGTTTCATATTCACGTTAGATTCTTAAACTATGAAAACATAAAAAAAATACACTAAATTTAAGTATGTACAAGAACGGTTCTAATGTAAAAAGAATAGTATTCTCCTTACTAGACTTATATTGTTATATGACCACGATAAGAATGCTCAAAAAGACGTACAATACAATGAATAAAATTGAGAAAATGTTAAATCCAAAAATTTATTATATTTTTTTCTTCTTTTCATTGGTGGGACAATTGATTTAGAGCCTGCTTGACATTGATTTTGAAGAGTATAATATACACATATTTTTGAAAAATATGTTTAGATTGTTTAGTTTTAAATTTACTTGTTTAAACAATAAAATGTTTATTTTAAAAAAAACTAAAAGAATTAGTAATATAAATTAAGGTGAATGAATAATTTTATTTAAAAATTTTAACTTTTTTAAACACTCTGATTCAATTTTTAAAAACACTTTAAACCTAAAAAAATATTTAATTTATATTATTTTATTAATATTTAAAAAAATAATGCGAAACATATACTTATTTATTGTTTCACAATCCTCCGACATAAAGTTCAATTTAGCAAACTGGACAATAGGAAGCGCATTTTAGCGTAGCCCACTTTTATTCAATAATTAGTTAAGAAAAAAAAAGTCGTCTCTTTATTACTATTTCCATCCCCTCAACTACCCGCCATTTCTAAGTTTTTACGCACACAAATTTTTTTTCTTTCGTGATGACCAGCTCCACCAGCAGCTCGAGAAGCCGGAACCCTAGCTCCGGCTTACGATCAACGCCGGATCGGTTCTCGGGCTCAGGACCGATTTGCTAACTCTCCTAGCTTTTCTAATTCTTCCTACTCTACTCCTCCTATTAGAGGATGTTAGCTGGCTGTTAGTTAAGTTTGTTAGCATTTGTTTCTTGATTCTTTCAGCCTATATAAAGGCATTTTGTATTCAAACTATTAATTCAGATTTTACATAATAAAGCTTCTTTACTTGTGAAACGCTACCGTTTCTATTCAACCATTTAATCATACGGTGTCGTATAGTTTACTTTGTAAACTACCAAATCCCCAAATCAGTTTTCCCTTATCGAATTCACTATTCTCAATATGGTATCAGTAGATTTGAGAGATGATTCTTCCGCGACTGAAGGTTCGAGAGGATTCAAGAACGACGATCCAACCGATCCTTATTACATTCTTCCTGGTGAGAATCTGGCGATGGTTTTAACTTCAACGCTGTTGACTGGCTCCAATTATCATCCCTGGGCGCGTTCCATGAAGATGAGTTTAATATCGAAGAACAAGTTAGGGTTTGTCGACGGGTCAATCGCGCAGCCGCGACCTGATGCTTCCCGTTTTGATGCCTGGACGAAATGCAATAATCTGGTGCTATCTTGGATTCAAAGAGCCCTAAGCCCAGAAATTGCGCAAAGCGTGATATGGTTCGATAATGCATCGGAGCTTTGGACAGATTTGTTTGATCGTTTTAATCAAGGTGATGTTCTCCGAATTTCAGATTTAATTCAAGAACTTTATTCTCTTCAGCAAGGTTCTTTATCTGTTACTGCTTTTCATACCCAATTGAAAACCGTCTGGGATGAAATTTGCAATTTGCGTCCTCTAATGGCATGTGATTGTTCTGCATTAGAGTATAGGAAACAAGATTTTCTTATCCGTTTCTTGAGGGGATTGAATGATAATTACTCTGTGCAAAAATCACAGATTCTCATGATGAAGCCTCTGCCTAAAATAAATGAGGTCTTCTCCATTGTTGTTCAACAAGAAAGGTCTTTTAATTCTAATGTTTCTGTTGAATCCAGTGCCTTCTTGGCTGATAGATATTCTACTAGGCAAGATTCTAGGCAAGATCGTTCTGTTGGTTTTAAAAAGGGATATCCTGAAAGTAGGATACCTTTATGTTCTTTTTGTGGCTTGTATGGACATAGTGTAGACAAGTGCTACAAGAAACATGGCTATCCACCAAGTTATAAGGCTAGAGCTTCTAGTTCCAATAGGACTAATAGTGTCTCTTCTAATGGTGATCTTCTTGATACTGGTAATCTGGTCAAGGGTAGTCCTAATGATGAAAATATTGTAAAGTTTACTAAGGAGCAGTATGACAGCATTCTGAGTTTGATCAATGACAAAAGTAGAATGGCTAGTTCTCATGGTCAGTTCAATAAAGACTCGAATGTGAACATGATTTTATCTTCTGATGGTACTCAAGATCATACTGCTTTGAACTCAGGTAACTCAGGTATGGTTCCTTCTATTTTCTCTACTTATTCTTCTGATAGTAGTGTTTTGACCCCCTGGATTTTAGATTCAGGGGCCACGGATCATATTGTTAATTCTCTAGATTGTTTTATTGAATATAAAGAGGTTTGTGGTAAGTTTGTAAGACTACCTAATAATCATTTAGTTCAAGTTAAACATGTTGGTACAGTTCTATACAATGAATGTTTGAAATTACTTAATGTTTTTTATATACCTGATTTTGGTTTCAACCTAGTATCTGTTTTCCAACTTGTTAAATCTGGTAATATTTCTGTTATTTTTAACACTAATTTTTGTGTTATACAGGATATCATCCAGTGGAGGATGATTGGTTTAGCTAAACAAGTGAATGGCCTATATTTTCTGGAAATGGATAAATGTAGATATGCAAATGCTGTATGTTCTTCTAACTCTAATATTTCTTTTCTTAAGTGGCATGCTAGATTAGGGCACCCTTCTCAGGGTAGAATGAGTGTTTTTTCTGATGCTTATGATTGTATACCTAGTGGCATGATTTCTAATTGTGAGATTTGTCATTTAGCTAAACAAAAGAGGATAGCTTTTCCCACAAGTAATTCTGTTAGTGATGAGATTTTTGATCTTGTTCACATGGATGTTTGGGGGCCTTTCCCTGTTAAATCTATACATGGATACTCTTATTTTTTAACTGTGGTTGATGATAAGAGTAGATATACATGGATTTTTTCTATGCAACTCAAATCAGAAGTTAAGAATCACATTGCTAATTTTTGTTCCATGGTCAAGACACAGTTTTCTAAAACTCCTAAGTGCATTAGAACTGATAATGCTAGGGAGTTTGAGATTTTAGATTTTTATAACTCTACTGGAATTATTCATCAGAATTCTTGCAACTACACACCTCAACAGAACAGTGTAGTTGAGAGGAAACATCAACATCTTTTAATGGTAGCTAGATCTTTAAGAATTCATGCATCTTTACCCTTGAATTTCTGGTTGGATTGTGTTGTTCATAGTGCTTATTTGATAAACTTAACTCCTACTCCTCTTTTAAAACAGAAATCTCCTTTTGAAATTCTGTTTAATTCAAAACCCTTGATTTCTAATCTAAAGGTGTTTGGTTGTTTAGCTTATGCTAGTGTCCTTCCTAAGGCTACTACTAAGTTACATCCTAGAGCTGATAAGTGTGTGTTTGTTGGATTTCCTAAGAATGTTAAGGGTTATAGATTGTTTAATCTTCAATCTAAAAGTTTTTTTTATCTCAAGGGATGTTAAGTTTGTTGAAGATTCTTTTCCTTTTCAAGAAAAATCTAAAATTCAATCCTTGGATAATATTGTTTTACCAAGCTATGAAAATAAACTTCTTGATGATTTTTCAAAGCCTGTTTTAAATAACAATGATGATGCTGATAATGTTCAGAATGTTGATCTATCTCCTGAGTCTCTTGGTTCTATAAATTCCGATAGTTCTGTTACTCCAAATTTTGGTGATAGTATTGAATCTGTGCCTCATAATCTTGATGTTATTTCTGATGCTAATGCTGATAATGTCTTAAGTGATGATGATGCTATGTCTACTGAACCAAGTAATCAGAATTCTCCTAAGTCTCATACTGTTGATATTCCCTTAGTCACTAGACCCTCTAGAATTTCTAAACTTCCTCAAAAATTCAATGATTATCAGGTTTCTTTACCAAAGCAATCTTCTAAAGTTGTTTCAAAACAAAAGTCACCTCATTCTCTTGCAAATATTATATCTTATAAGCATATTTCTGATGATCATCTGAGTTATATAAATAGTATGACCATTCTAAAAGAGCCTAAAAACTATAAGGAAGCTGTTTTACCTAAAGAATGGCAACATGCTATGGAAGAAGAAATTTCTTCTTTAGAGAAGAATAATACCTGGACTCTAGTTGATCTTCCTCCTAATAAGAAAACAATAGGTTGTAAATGGGTGTATAAGACTAAGCTGAAATCTGATGGAACTTTAGAACGTTATAAAGCTAGATTAGTGGCAAAAGGATATACTCAGCAAAATGGGGTTGATTTCCTTAATACTTTTAGTCCTGTTGCTAAATTGACCACTGTTAGAACATTAATTGCCATTGCTGCTTCTAAAAACTGGTTTTTACAGCAACTTGACATAAATAATGCCTTTTTGCATGGTTTTCTTACTGAAGAAGTCTATATGGTTCCTCCCCCTGATTTTACTTCTGCTAATTCTAAATTAGTTTGTAAACTAAATAAAAGTTTATATGGTCTAAGGCAAGCTAGCAGGCAGTGGAATGAAAGATTAACCACTGTTCTTTTAGCTCAAGGTTTTAAACAATCATCTGCTGATTCTTCCTTGTTCACTAAGGGTGCTGATTCCTCTTTTCTGGTTTTAGCTGTCTATGTAGATGATATTATCTTGGCAAGTCCTAATTTAGATGAAATTTCTAAAATAAAGGCCTTCTTACATGATACTTTTAGAATTAAAGACCTAGGGGACTTGAAGTATTTTTTAGGCTTTGAGGTAGCTAGATCTTCTAAAGGTATTAACTTGTGTCAAAGAAAATACACTATTGAACTTCTAGAAGAAACTGGCTTTATGGATTCCAAACCTGTTCCAACACCTATGGTTCCAAAAACTAAAATTTCAAAATTCAGTGGTTCTTTGCTAGATGATATTACCTTGTATAGGAAGATTATAGGAAAATTACTTTATCTCACTAATACAAGGCCAGACATCTCTTATGCTGTCCAACAGCTTTCTCAATATATTTCAGCCCCTACTGATGTACATCTTTCAGTATTACATAGGGTGCTCAGATATTTGAAAGGAACAATTGGACAAGGCTTATTTTTTCCCACTGATAATCCCATTCAGCTTAATGCTTTTTCTGACTCAGATTGGGCATCATGTCCTGATTCCAGGAAATCCACCACAGGGTATTGTGTCTTCTTAGGCACTGCACTGGTTTCCTGGAAGTCTAAAAAGCAGCAAACCATTTCAAGATCATCCAGTGAGGTAGAATACCGAGCATTAGCTGCAGTCACCTGTGAAATACAGTGGCTCATTTATTTGCTTTCTGATCTTCACTTTTCTTTGCAACCTGCTAACATTTTTTGTGACAATTTGTCTGCTATTAAAATTGCAGAGAATCCGGTACAGCATGAGAGAACAAAGCATATAGAGATTGACTGTCACATTGTTCGTGAAAAGTTGCAGCAACAGTTGATCAGAATTCTTCCCATATCCACTCACAACCAACTGGCAGACTGTTTCACCAAACCTTTGCATCCTTCTGTTTTTCAAACACTTATCTTCAAGTTGGGCATACATAACATATATGCTCCAACTTGAGGGGGGCTATTAGAGGATGTTAGCTGGCTGTTAGTTAAGTTTGTTAGCATTTGTTTCTTGATTCTTTCAGCCTATATAAAGGCATTTTGTATTCAAACTATTAATTCAGATTTTACATAATAAAGCTTCTTTACTTGTGAAACGCTACCGTTTCTATTCAACCATTTAATCATACGGTGTCGTATAGTTTACTTTGTAAACTACCAAATCCCCAAATCAGTTTTCCCTTATCGAATTCACTATTCTCAATACCTCCACTTGTCTCTCGGAAACCCGATTCAGGTCGGAATCCACTAACGGTTGCCGCCCGGTCCATTGCTGGAGCTTTTATCGCCTGTTTTACACCACCGGAGAAAGCTGAAAGCAAGAATTTGAAAGTTTCCATTGAGTTTGGAGCTCCTTATGGTATGTCTTGTTTCTCTTTTAGTTTAAACGATGATGACGTATAGAACTTTTGCAGAGCTCGAGTTTCCGATAGTAAATTTACTGAAAATTTTGAGTTTCGATCCTCAGATCTGAGAAAACAATAAAAATCCAGTTTTCACGTGTTTATTTGAAGGTCTTTTAGTGTGTTTAAATATAAATGTTGTCTTTGTTTTTTTTCTTCCGTTTTGAAATTTTTCTCGGCAACCAAACAACCTCCCGTCCTCTCGGCAATCAGGCTCTGCTACTAATTACTAGTCACAGGCAGGCGCCCTATTGAACCAAAAAGGGAACTCAAGGAGTGGATAACGCCAAGATGGGTATGCATTGAAATTCTTTTCAATTCTCACTTTACTTGTTTATCTTACTTCGAAGTTCAAACACATCACTTGACAGAAAATGTGTTGGATGAGTTTTGACTTATGTAAAACTATGTATCTATTATTTGTATATTTAGAAGACTTACCCCAGTTTCATGTCTGAATATGTGTAAAACACGAAATATCCATATGAAGTATTGAAAATATCATATTGATAAATAAAAATTAATAATTATAAAAAGGGATAATGACACTATTGCCCCTTGTATTTTGACAGAAAATTTAATGTGGTGCCTAAACTTTGGACACATTCAATGTTTCTCTGAACTTTTCTTTCGTTATATAGAATGCCCCCGCGCCTAACACCATTATCCGGGAAAAATTATTATATGGATCCGTCCCACCACGTCATTCATGATCCTTAAGAATTAAAAAAAAATTATGTCATTATTTTTTTCCACTTCATTTGCAAACTCAAATTTTATTTTTCAAATCATCTTGTCTAATTAGAATATATCAAGAATGATGAAAAAACCCAATAGATTTATTTCTAGGGTTTGTCTTAATCTCATCTCCTTCTTTAAGTCGTCGTTCATTACTGCAAGAACTGAAAAATTTTCATCTACCATGAACGTCGTTTTCTTCCTAAAATCGGTGAGTTTTTTTATTTTTTTTTTTATTTTTTCAATTAATATGTATCAAAATTAAAAGATTCTATGGGTTTATTTTTAGGATTTGTTTTGATCCCCTTTTCTTCTCCAACATCATTCTTGATTACTGTAAGAACAAGAAAAATTGGTGAGTTTTTCTTTTTTTTTCTCAATTTTTTAATTCAGAAAAAAAATTCTCTCAAGTTTCCCCCGATTAGATGCTCAACGTATCTGAGCCAACGTTACAAGGACACTCATGCTGATTTAAATGCATACAATAAACACCATGCTTGAACTCCTTCGTCATACGTCGATATTCGAATTTGAATGTTGTTTGTACCATATGTTAGAAAGTCTTAGCTTACTCGCATGTAAATTGTATATACATTGATACCATTATTATGAAAAGAACTCAGACTAACATGTTTGGAATTCGAGTCTCGAGGTTTCAAAAAATTAAAAAATTCTATGGGTTTATTTCTAGAATTTGTCTTGATCCCCTCTTCTTCTCTAACATTGTTCTTGATTACTGCAAGAACCAAGGACTTTACGATTTTACCAAGAGCGCCAGAATCTTCACTAAAAGATTAGTTCTTTAATTTTTTATATATGCAATCTAACTATGTCATGTTATGAACTAAAAAGATAATAACAAATTATTAGTGAGTCGATCATTTAAATTGGAAAGAGTATCAATGTCTGTCGTCGTCATATCTTCCAATTTTGAAGTTTCGTTATTGTCTAATTTTCACAGTCATTTTTGAGTTGAAATTGACGTTTTCTCTTTAGTGATTCTAATAGAATCAATTTAAATTGATGTTTAATTGTGAAATTATTTATGTTTTAGACTTATAATGGTCTTGTTCTGTTATTGTGTTTTAGGAATATAAAACATATATAAGCTGTAAATTAGTATTTTAGTTTCTAACTAGTCGAGTTATGAACTAAAAAGACTAACAAATTACTAGTTAGCAATAAAAATGAGAAATTTGTATTCAAATTAAAAACGATTAAAGTTTAATACATATTCATAAGCAACCCCTTTTCAAAAATTAAAATTTTTAATCTCTATATCATACGAGGAACGAGACTTTACTGGATTACTAAATCTGCAGATTGTTGCTCTCCTTTCACGCTATGCTTGTAATGAATTCAACTCGTATTTCAAAGTCGCCATTGCAATGAGTTCCAGATCTAAAGTTTAGAACTCGATGTCAAACAAGCTAAAATTCAAATTTGGGACATAGCTGATCAAGAAAAGTTTTGCGTCGTCACTTCTACTTGTTATAGAGGTGATGTTGGTGCTCTTGTTATTTATGGTATCAGTACATGAACTATCTTGGACAACATCGGTCGCTGACTTGATGAACTCAAAAGTAAGTTTTAGTCTCTTAGTTTGTTCGCTGATTTTTTAATCACATTTTCCTTTTATTTTCAATTTTCTTATGGATCAAAGTTCTTTATGTTAGCTAAGATTATAACTTTACTGCTTCATTTGGAATGTTTGATAGTTTATAGTTGTCGATAAATAGTTTATAAGGAGATACATGAATATTCTTGCTTTTGCCTTTTTTAGAATTTCATCTTGATTTGTTCAATTGGTTGGTGATTGTAGGGTAAAGAGCTAGATCCAATGCTGTAGCGACTGTAATTTAAAGCTAAACCTTGAAGAAAGGTTAAAACATCTATAACAAGATTCCCCTGTAAGATTATGACGATTGTTGTTTATTTTGTATGTTTTTACCTTGTCACTCCACGGTACGTATAAGATCAACATAAATTATTAATAGGGAGATAATTGAAATATATGTATAAAGAGAGAGGCATAGTAGCAATTATACCTAAATGTTTAGAATAAAATTAAATCATTATTTCGAATCAGGTTAAGTATTTTTCACCTTAAACCCAAACCAAACCTGACCCCAAAATTTTCTTTTAAAAATCACGACCCTATAAGATCAGGTTGGATCAAAACCTATCAAGTATGGGTTAAATGATCATCCTTAATTATACACATGGGAAGTGCGCAACCATTTTATAAACATTATAAATGACTGTACTATACACATCATTATACAAAACAACATTTTATATAATTTTATAATTTTTTATAATTTTATATTTTATATATGATAGTGCACTCTAACACTCAAATATTTTAAATTTTTAGTACTCGTTGAAAAATTCGACAATTAAAAATCAATGAAAAGAAAGACAATATACTAATATAAAAAGTGACACGTAAGTATGTGTTCATGCGTAAGATAATAAATACAATAGTAATTTAAAACATACACATAGTGAATGTGAAAAGCAAGAGAGAAAAAGTAGCTTAAAAAATTCTTTTAATAAATAGTTTGAAGTACATATATTTTAATAAATTATTAATATATACGTATAAGATCAACATAAATAGTGATTTCAAATAACAAAAAAAAATTAACCACAAACCTTATCTTTTTCATTTGATATTGCTGAGGAGGTTTTTTAACTCAGATGATTTATTAGCTCCACATTTTTATCTATTGCACTTTGTTTTTTTTTTTTTTTTGAAAGAATCTATTGCACTTTGAAATGAAGATGGTTTCCATTGCTACTTTCCTCTCCGTTTGGTTAATATATATACGCATATGCACATTGCAATTACAACAAATCAGAGTGGCGCAGCGGAAGCGTGGTGGGCCCATAACCCACAGGTCCCAGGATCGAAACCTGGCTCTGATAAATTTTTGGATTTTTTATTTGAACTGTCATGTCTTCTAAAGGTTGAGTGCATGCCTTCAAGATCTGTAAAAACTGACGATTTTCGATCTTTCGAATGATTTTAATAACTACCTTTTTAATTGTAATTCTTTTGTTGTTTGTCACAGAACATGCTTACACCATGATTGTTTTGTAACCGAAAAGTGTGATGTCTATAGCTTTGGAGGATTGGCACTTGAAACACTCATGGGAAAGCATCCCGCTGAACTCTTGGCATCACTCTCAACATTATCTTCCAAGTCCAACAACATAATGTTAAGTGATATATTAGATCCACGCCTATCACCTCCGAGCGATAGAAGAGTGGCAAAGGATATTTTTTTTGCTGCAACAATTGCCTTTTCTTGCTTAAGGTCAGACCCGAAGTTCCATAGTATTGATGTTATATTGCAGGGGTAAGCTCTCACTTGATTCTGATGTTGGTCTTGAATGTAAGGCAATTGGATGCAGTGGTAACTGGTAACTCACTTATTTGAAAGCTTATATTCAGTTGAATTTCCAGAAAAAAAAATGGAAACTCTAATCTATGAAAGGTTTATATCCGGTTCATGTTGTCATCTTTAAACGATACCGGTAATCTGGAGGACCATACATTATTATGTGAACCTGGATCGATCCTATGGAACTTTACTTGCAGCCTTTTAGCAGTAGCATGTGGTGAATGAAAGCTTGGCAATCCTCTTATGTGCCCTATGTTATATCATCTCCTCATCCTTATAGGTTTTAACCATAATTCAATGGAAGATACCGTTTACTGTTAATAAAAAGCTTATCCTGCCGGATAGGTTTTTAAATTGCCAAATAATTTGTTGTGTTTGTAGTCCAACGGTTAGGATAATTGACTTCCAAGCAATAGACATGTGTCGCCCATGCGTTGCACTATAGGTCGGGCTAGGCACATCCCACCCAATCGAAGTTTCAATGTTCTTTTCATCATTTTCCAGTAAGTTGCAACATTTATAAATCAAGAGAACAAACGCTCTATGTTAGTCTGGATTGGTGTCCAGCTTAAGACATACTCTTATAACCGATGACATTGATTCAGCAGCAGTGAACAATCTTTCCCTTTTGAGACTACATCTTAATTAGTATCAAATCAATGACTACAATTTGACAAGATGTATTGGATGATAATTTAAAGCCCTGGTGATGATAAACTCGATAGAATCTAAATTAGGCTCTATTTAGCTGTTTTTTGTTGTTTCCCTTCTGTTTCCTGGACTTTACCTTGACTAACTCGGATCGACCTGCGTCACACACCTGACTTTGGAGGATGTTAATTTTGTTATTTAATTGAAACAAATACTAGTATTTAGTAATATGGTAAAGTATTATAAATATAATGCAGATCTAAGCATATAATTAGCCCTATGAAAGTGCAATCGGTACTTTGTTATATCATTTCCTCGTCCTATTAGGTTTTAACTATAATTCAATGAAAGATACGGTATACGGTTAATAATTTTCCCATATTAGGCTTAAAAACTCGACCTGACGTTTGGTAATTTTCGCTCCATCTGAATTCGATCTGAATTTTGGAGTAAAAATTATCTTTTGACACGACATTGATAAAAATTTATTTTTATTCGATAAAATAGAGACAATTGAAAAAAATATAGAGACAGAAACATTATAATAATTATCTGAAATTATATAAAGGAAATTATATTTCATGGATCGAAAATTTTTCACGCTAAAACTAGACAAACCCAACTAAAACCCAAATTAAAAAAAAAAATCAACCTTATAGAATCGAATCGAAACCCGTCTGATTCAATTAATTTAGTCATCCCTAGCTTAGGCTACTTGTTTGATTTTATGGTCTTTAAATTACATTATCCAACTCATAATCTAAAGTATAACAAATAAATTACATTATCCAACTCATCATCTAATATGTAACAAATAATAAAAACTCATCGTCTTATGAAATCGTTTTTTCGAGTCAAATCGAATTTTTCTCATTCTTTTATATATATATATATATATCTATATATATATAAGCGGAATATTATAATAAAAATAGTATATTTAAAATTTTAGGCGATCTAGTTGTATAATTTAGAGTATTATGTCATACTATTTAGCAGATCCAAAATTCAGAAATGAAATTGAGAAAAATTGTTAAGCTTCGAGGCTAATGTGATTTCGGAAAAAGAAATTAGGGATTAATTTGGATAACATTGCAAATTTCAGGATTAAACATTGATTTACCCCTTTTATTTTCAAAGCTAATAATGGCTGTGTTCACTGCTCAGTAAGAAACGAACCAAATATCCCACATTTCTAAAGAACTGAACAATACAAGCATTCATAAAGAGGAAAGAGCTTCGGGGACATCCGATAAAATTGGAACGATACAGAGAAGATTAGCATGGCCCCTGCGCAAGGATGACACGCACAAATCGAGAAATGGTCCAAATTTTTTTCATTTTTATTTTTCGCAAATTTTACAGCTCTGTTTCCAACTCTTCCTCGCTTCAGAATCTAGAGTTATTTTGGTTTATTTATACTTCTGGGTTTGGTTCGATGTTCATCTTCACGGGGTTTTTTTCCCTCTTCAGATTGTAGTTTAGAGTTTTGCTGGGTTTGATGTTCATCTTAAGATTGCAAAATTTTCTGGGTTTGATGTTCATCTTCACGGGTTTTGTGTACTTAAAGATTTCAATTTAGAGTTTTTGTTACTGGGTTTGGTCAATATTACTCTCTGAAGCAGTAAATACCTCAAAATCATTTATTTAAAATTTGTTGGAATTAACTTCTGCCTTTTTATTTTGTTAATTTCAAGTAACTAATGGATCCTTCAATTTCTACCGTTTAATTTGATTGGGGGATGTATTTTTTTATGATTAAATTATAGAAGTTGTGGATTGGTTTTATGTTTGTTGTAAGTATGGATTTTGTGTATGAATTTGAATTACCATTTATCTCATTTCACTTTGTAGTTGAATCATAGGATTCTTTCTAAAGCTCTGCAATTTAGACAATGTGATCTTCACAAGAATTTCTATTACATACTGTTTATATGTTTACCATTGCTAATTGTCTAATATATTTACCAGATTTGTTGAACTGGAGTATGAATTGCTAATTGTAAGTGCAATGTGTTTATGCAATCAATTGATATCTCTTTTCCCATTGAAAGTAATTCATTTTGTGATCAAATTCATGTTTTCTTAGTATGGGAATTTGTCGGAAACAATCGGGGATCGGGAGCTTTGATGTAACATATCCATGAGAGAGCTAACAGACGAGAACACAATGTTGCACGAAGGTACTTTAAATTATTTGCATACATACTGAGAAGAATACTATACATTTATAGAATCATTTGTTACAGTAAATGACATGTTTTCGGACTGGAGTTTGCATCTAGAGCCATGGTTGATCTAGGCCTTTTTAATACTAGTTTCGGATTACATCTTTAAACGGTGCCAGTAATCTGGAGGACTATACGTTATAATGTGAACCTGGATCGATCCCATGAACTTTACTTGCAATCTTTTAGGAGTAGCATGTGGTGAATAAAAAAGCATGACAATCCTCTTATCTACCCTACCTTTTATCATTTCCTCATCCTATTAGGTTTTAACCATAATTCAATGGAAGATACTATCTATTATCTACTGTTAATAAAAGGCTTATTCTGTCAGATAGGGTTTTATATTGCTAAATGATGTTTAGCGTTTGTAGTCCAACGGTTAGGATAATTGATTTTCAAGCAATAGACCTGGGTTCAACTCTCGACAAACTCACGGTCTACTTTCGTACAACAAAAGTTGTAATTTACATTAGTACTCCCTCCGTCCCACAAACTATGTCCCTTGTTGACTTTTCAAGTAGTTTTAGAATGAAGAAAATGACAATTTTATTCTTGAAAAGTTAAATTTTATTTTGTTGAAAAAAAGGTAGAAGTGCATTTCAACTTTATTGTAAGTTTAGTTTTAAATATCATAGCTAGGTTTCAATACTGGGACCTGTGGGTTATGGGCCCACCACACTTCCGCTGCGCCACTCTGATTTGATGACATATAGATAATTACCACTATTTTTTTTAAAACAAGTATAGCTAAGACATGCTTGCATGTGGTGGAAAAGCAGTAACTAATAAAGCCATAACTTCATTTTCAATAAGTCTTGTAATGTATAAGCCACATAATGTTCAATTTTTATTTTCTTGATTATGTGTTAATTTTTATGTGTTGTAAATTTCATTCATAGGGTTTTGATTTACTGATTGGATTTGTGTCTAGTCTGAGTAACTGAAGAGAAGTTACTTAGAAACACTTGGTTTAGCGTGTTTCCATATATTTGTATATTTATATGGTATTCTTACACAAAATTATCAGATTTTAACTTTATTTTTATGGAAGCATATTGAAAACGTGAAAGATTTTATAAGACAATTGAGTTATATTGCATGGGTAAGCTCTCACTTGATCTTGATGTTGCTCTTGAATGTAAGACTATTGGATGCAATGGTAAGCTCATTTATTTGAAAGTTTATACTCGGTTGAAATTCAAGAAATGTTTATAACCTGTTCATGTTGTCATCTTTAAACAGTGCCGGTAATCTGGCGGACTATACGTTATATTGTGAACCTGGATCGATCCCATGGACTTTACCTGCAGTCTTTCAGCTGTAGCACGCGGTGAATGAAAGCCTGACCTTATATCGTTTCCTCATCCTATTTGGTTTTAACCATAATTTAACGGAAGACACTGTCTACTGTTAATAAAATGGTTATTTTGGCAGATAGGTTTTTATATTGCCAAATTATGTGTTGCGTTTGTAGTCCAACGGTTAGGATAATTGCCTTCCAAGCAATAGACCCGGGTTTAACTCCCGGCAAACGCATGATCTACATAGCAGTTTTTAGTTAATTGCTTACTTACCACTATTTCGTGCTAATATATTTCACTTTTTTATTATTCTTTTATGTGGATGAGGCTTTGAGGATCAGATATAGCTTTGTAGTTTCATGTTATAAAATTGGACTGACATGCAATAATAAAATAAGAATATAACTCATCATTATTTCAATTGCAAGAACACCCCATCACTAAATCTGATCTTCTTCTCCAATGAATGCAGCAGTAAGCATCGTTTTGGATCGCAGCAATGCCCTCGGCAACTTCATTCCCTATTTCACAAAGCAAAGTTTTAAGCCAATTAAAGAAGCAGTGGGATGATACATGCAGAATATGATGATCTACCTGCAAAATTGTTTACTGGAATCATAGCAAAGTTCTATCTCACATCAGGCAGGGAAGATAGTAAGAGGCAGTAGAGTTCTTATAAAAGTAGCAGGGTTAACTTGGATTAAGCATACCTTTCTCGGCCTTTTGTCTAAGATCAAGTATTGTATCTGTTCTGATAAGTTTACTACCTAATACGCGAGCCATCGGCTAACATGATGTTAAATTTTTTTAGGTGAGAAGCTTACCACAGTAGTTTGCTACTGGGGCTTTCAGGTGTCGCCCATGCGTTGCACTATAGCTCGGGCCAGGCACATCCCACCCAATTGAGTTTCAATGTTCTTTCCATCATTTTCCAGTAAGTTGCAATATTTATAGATCCAGAGACCAAACGCCCTATATTAATCTGGATTGGTGTCTAGCTTAAGACATACTCTTATCACCGATGACATTGATTTCAGCAGCAGTGAACAATCTTTCCCTTTCGGCTACCGTCTTGCTTGGTATCAATGACAACAATTTGGCAAGATGTATTGGATGACAATTTGGAAGAGGATTTGAAGCCCTGGCTATGAGCAGCAGAAGTGCTTCAGGACTGAACCAGAGAATCCTGAAAAACGGTTGTGGTAGAATGATCTTATCTGATCCATTCAATGGCGAGGTTTTTATTGTTCAAGCTTCATTTGGTTTCACTACTTAATGGGACATGGTTGGGATCTTTTGTTGCAGTGTGTCAGAAAAGGATACAAACTGCTACGGAACCCCACCAGCACTGAAAGTAGTCGGAAGCAATGCGTAACGTTACTGTGGATGAAAAATTACAGCGTTGGGTAAGTTTGGAGGATATTGAGATTGGAAGTGAAGCAAAGGAAATGCCCTCTGAAGTCGTAAATTCCATAGTGGATGTATTACTCCATGGCTGGAACTTCATACGTCATAGCTCTTGTCCAGTTTGCAGGTTTTGCTGCATTTGGATGATTCAAAGACGAGGCAAATGTCACCAGGAATGACCAAAGGGTGTCTTCAATTGCGGTTTGGCAGTTCTGGTATATAGTGGTTAATTTGCAGTAAACAAGGCCCAAAGAGAAGTAAAACAGCAAATTGAGCTCCATTTCAACACATTATGGCTTCTCTAACGGATATATATGTAACCATACTCAAATTTCAGATATTATTGAATTAAAGAACTGCTCGGTAGTCGGACATGTATGTTCGAGTTCAAGGTATGATGTTCAATAATAAAGCAATGCATTATACTCTTTTCTTTTTCATGTACTTGATTGAGAGGCAGATTGCTGGGGACATAATAAAATGTTTCCACTTTCCATTGCAGGGTTCATTGGGATATTTCTTCGGAGCATACCATAAGTTTATATGAGAACTATGTCCCGAGTCATCTCGAGGCCCCCCTTTTTTGTTGCCGGAGTCCTGAAAGTTGCTCTAGTGCTTTCATTACTACATGCGTGTTCAGTCTAGGCTTCGTTTCTTTAGACAGGCATTGCAGAAGAACAACTAAATTATGTTCTCTAGATGGTCTGTTCTTGTTGGGTGCTCACTTTCTGGCCAACAATTCCAGAAGAACAACCCTGAAACCATACTCATCGCGGATGGCCTTCATAAAAACAAATCAGAGAGTCCTGCATTATAGTTTTGCAAACAAGAAGATTCTTCAAGCTGTCTTTCAGCATCGAAACCTTGTTGGCACCTAAATCTTTCAAGCTTCTGCACCAATGCTCAAACATTCAGCCATCAACATCACAAGGATTTTACCCATGTTTGTGTCTTTATAATGCCAATTGTTGTTTGTACTAACTCGGCAGTTAATGTATTGTTGGTTTCAATATTTAGTTCTTGGAATTAAGAACTGCTATGTACTCGGATGTTTATTATGTTGACATTACAGTATAATGTTTTAAACTAATTGCTGTCTTGGAACGATTAGGGTGAGTATTCGATAGAATCGTGTCTAAGTCAAAAAAATTGAGTTAGTCAGGGTGACTCTTATTTTATAAATTGTGATAAGATCCGCCCCTCGTTTGAAGTTCAAATACTGCAATAAATTCTTAATATATACAAAAATCAACAAAAATAATGGTTTCAAATAACAACAAACTAGATAACAAAGAAAAAGCATTAACCACAAACCTTGTCATTTCCATTTGATATTGATGAGGAGGTTTCTTTAACTCAGACGATTTATTAGCTCCACAACTTTATCTATTGCACTTTGTCTTGAAGAAGATGGTTTACATTGCTACTTTCCTCAACATTTGTATTATATATATATACACAAATCAGAGTGGTGCAGCGGAAGCCTGGTGGGACCATAACCCACAAGTCCCAGGATGGTAACTTGGCTTTGATATTGCAGAGAGGGTTATGGGATGATCGGAATTAATGATGTTGATATTGGAATTAATGATGTGAGCTTCGTTTCGGGGTGTGGAGTTAGTGAAGGCATTGCTGCAGTCCAAGACTTGTGGTTACTGATGTATTCCTTACCCTAAAAGTCCAGGAAGAACCATTCTATGTGATCGAAATGCGAAATGCTTCCACTGTTGTTGATGCATTGTTGATCTGTTTTACATTTTAAAAGATTGCAGCTCTTGCAGTCAGTTATTTTGAACATTCACAATTTCCGGTGTCGAGTTTTTCTTCTTCTAGCAAAGGTCATTAGAAAGGTAAATAAGCTTCGTAATCCATTTCTTTGGAAGGAAAAGGAGGGCTCAGGTAGGGTTGCGTGGAAGAGAAGGATGGAAGAATATATGTTACTGAAGGCTGAGGGAGGGCTTAGACTCAGGGATTTGTTGCTTTTGGAATAAAGTATGCATGCTCTGATCTCAGTGCAATCTGGTTCTTTAGGTTGCTTGGGTGGAAAGCTATATTCTTAAAGGTACTATTGTCTGGGATTTCCAGCCAAGCCAAATCCAGAGTTGGGTATGGAGGAAACTGATGAAACTCCGAGGACTTATGCTTCATATATATGTATCCCAAGACTGTTTCAAGGCCAACAAAGTGCTTCACGGTTCGTGGCAGGAAATGTTGTTAGAAAATAAGCGTTAATCCAAGAAAAATAATAAAATAGAATAATATTATTTAACGAACAATACAAAAATAAGAACAATAGAACAATATAAAAATAAAATCGATTTGGAACCAAAAGAGACGTGTTGAGGCCTGCACGAACGCAGTTTCCTTAAGACAGATTTTCGGCCACTCCTATGGTGCTCGAGTTCATTGGTCGTCTGTCTCCCAGGATACAACAACATAAGATCAACCACAGTTGCACTATTGTGGAGATCACGAACTGACCCTTGCCTTCGCCTATCACCGAAAACCACTTGTAAAATCCACAGAGTAAAACAATAAAATTTTTATGTGGTTTTTAGTTGTGTAAAACTTAGAAGGTTTACTCTCTATTTATAGGAGTGTCATGAGGGTATAAGTGGAAATTTTGACCTAATGGAGCATTCAATATTGAGAATCAATTGATTCTCTTATAAAGCAATTTCCAAAATTATTATCTGAATTAAAGGTAACTTTTAATATTTACCCTTTTAATTTCAAGATAAAATTTGGCAAATTTATGCTTTTATTTGAGGAAAATTCATTTTAAATTTGGGTCAAAATATCTGCAAGCCCGCGAAGGACCAGACCGATTCAGACATTTGCGTTACCCACGTCGTGCACGTCTGCACATTTACGAACCAACAATTGGTTCCACATTTCCTCAACAACATTTGAATCAATTTCTCATTCAAAGCTCCAAAATTATCAAACTTTTTCAACAATCCCCCACATGAATGAAATTGATTTAATCAAAAACATTTTGACTCAATGTGGTGATAGATTCTACGATCGATAGCTGCATAGGATAGGTAGGTGTCCACCCTTGAACCTTCCCTTGTGAAAGTATATTTACTTTACTAGCTGACCAGTAGACGTAATGTCCTTGAACTGTTCTACCGTTTGTGTAAACGATGATATACTTCACACAACTACCTCTCTAACAAGAGTATTAGTTCTCATGGGTATGTCCATATGGCCGTGGACATCGCCTGGTTCTGCAAGAGTTTGAAAGAACTATGCCCAATAGTCTCATTGAAGCGGCCCCACTTCACTCTCACATAGGTGACTTATGTTGCTTGACTCACAAAAGCACACAATGGTCATTAAAAGCATTGCTTAGCCTAAACCACTTTGATCACCGTTTACATCATAGGAATGGACTTGGGGATAAGAGCCCCTACAGTGACCGCACAGGTCTACGCAATTAGGTTGTCCCTTTGAACCTAGATCTTGGGATCTCCAGTCAACTAGGTAGGGTTTTCCTTCACATAGCACCTTAAATTTACATGGGCTTTAGTCTCATTCCTTTAGATGTTTTTTTTTTCAACTTGATCTCAATTTAACCCTTTGGTTAATAGATTCACAACGTTATTCTTTGATTTCAAAAAATCAATAGAGATAACTTCATTTGAGATCAGTTGTCTAACGGTATTATGTCGACAACGCATATGTCTCGACTTACCATTATACACAAAGCTCTATGTCCTACCTATTGTGGGCATTGGCTTTGGTCGTTCAGGAATATCCTCCAAAAAATTTCTAAAGCCATTCGACTTCTTTTCTAGACTTGTCTAGAACTTCAAAATCAGATTCTATTATGGATTTGATTATAACCATTTTCTTGAGGATTTCCATGACACGGTTTCTCCTTCCAAAGTGAAGACATATCCATTTATGCCTTTGATATCTTGAATATCAGATATCCAATCACATCAGAGTATCCTTCTAAATAGAAGAATCTCTAGAATAATGCAATTCATAATCTCGAGTATATCTAAGATATCTCAATGCCCTCACAATTGCTTTCCAGTGATTTTCACTTGAATTGCTTGCGAATCTACTTGAACTGCTCACAGTAGAAACAATATCTGGTCTATTGAATCTACTTGGTCAACACTTTGGTCTTTGTTCTTGGACAAAAGTTGGCATTTATTTATTAGAGTTCTGGCTATGCCGGAAACATCCTTGCCAAACTTCTCTTGTCTGCGTAGTGTGACTACGTCAATATGAGACCTTCAAGTGATCGTTTGATTTGGATGCCCAAACTCAAATATGTTAATCTCATATTTTTCATGTCAATCTTGAATTTGACAAGTCTTTGGTATGTTTACCATTTTATTGTTGCTTGCAACAATGAATATGTTATAACATACAAACATAGAATAATATATCCAATGTTAGTAGTTTTGACATATACACATTTGTCACACTCTTTTATCTTGAAGTCGTTTGTCATCATGACATTATCGAACTTCTCATGTCTTTACTTTGGTGCTTGTTTAAGTCTATACAAGGACTTCACCAACCTACATACTTTTCTCTCTTGACTTGAAATTACATAACCCTCAGGTTGTTCTATGTATATTTCTTCATCAAGATCTTCATTTAGAAAAGCTCTTTTAACATCTATTCGATGTACGTCTAGATTTTGCAAAGCGACAATTGTAAGTATCATACTTATGGAGGTTATCCTTGATACATGAGATTATGTATCGAAATAATCAAGGCATTCGGTAACCTTTTATTACCAATCTGGCCTTATACTTATCAATTGTTTCATCTACTTTCATTTTCCGTTTGAAAATTCATTCAAAATTTAGTGGTTTAATTTACAGAGAAAGATCCACTAATTCTCACGTATGATTTTGCATGATGGAATCAATTTCACTCTTAATGACATCCTTCCATAAGATGCCTTCAGATGAATGTATAACATCATCATACGTTTGAGATTTAACCTCTAACATAAAGTTTAGAAAAATGATCCAAAGAATTTTTCTACCCTTGCTCATTTACTTCTTTGCGACTCTATTTCAAGCTCAAACCCTTGTTGATCATTTGAGTCATCTTTATCGATAATCTCCGGAGTTCGTTTCATTGAACTTTGACCAACTTCCCTAGCTTTACAAGGGAATACATCTTCCATTATCGTATGCTTGTGAATCTCAGGGTTCTTCGATTCATACACAAGAAATCGATATACATTGCTATGTTCTATATAGCCAATAAAAATATAATCCACAATTTTTAGGGATCTATTCTCAATTGCTTTAGTAATGGGTCATTACTTTTGCAAGACACCCCCACATTTTCAAGTAGTTGTAGGAAGGTTTAATTACCTTTCATAACTTATATGGTGTCTAGTCTCTTTAATTACGGGGAATCTTGTTTAAAAGGTAATTAGCTTATAGAACAGCTTCCCCCACATGTTAGGCACATTATAGTACCAACGTTACTCATATAGAGCTTCTCCTCATCTTAAACCTTTAATTAAGTTTGGGATTCAACATCATGCTCATAGAGAATAATTTTCACTATAGCTTCATCTTTACATTATTTTTGTGCTATCATCAATGAAGGTAATAAGCATATTCCTTCAACCAATATGTTGTCATATCAATTGTTATAGCAATAACATTGCCCTCGTCTGAAAGAAGACTTGTTCCTCATCTTATGGCAATTGAAGCATTTTTTACATGAAATTTTGCTTCTTGAACACACCGTCCAATTTACGGTTTGAAGTCGTTTTTGACTTCTACTACGTTTGCCATGATAATATTTATCTTAGTAATATTTACCTTAGTAACATTTGAAGGTGGTAACAATATTTACCTTATCCTCTCTAGTAATAGGAGGACCATCCTTCAGATATTTAACTAGGTTTATCATGGTCAATTATGCAACATCTTTTGTTGCCATGTATGAATTTTTTTCCAATAAATTTCACTAATTTTTCCATTGTGTCACGTAGACACAATCCAGAACCAAAAGTTATGAATCTGTTAAACGTTAGGAATTTAGTCAAAGACTAAAACCAGAAACAGAAACATAATTTCTAACTTTTGTTAGACGACGGAGATTTAGTAAACTAAACCCCAAACAAAAGTTCACACGGTATTAATAGAAAGAACAATAATAAACAATGCACCAGGTAGGTAATTTATGAAAGAGAGGTGGTGCACTAGGCACGCTTAAATACCAAGTCTCTCAAAAAACCAATCCTAGACATGCATTTTTAAATTTTCTTTCAATCACCGTTTATGAATTTTATTCTTGAAATCATTCCAAGCATGGATGATCAATCGGAATCACTACCTTTGATTCACAACAATTTGGAATCTTCCATTTATGGTCCAACGACTCTCTCGATTCTTTAACCATTTTTAAACACTGTGCACTTCATAGCATGCATCAGAATAGGCTTTAAGAATTTAATTTTGACATAGAGAATCAAGTTCTTCTATGCTTTGATTCGAGACCTCAGTCAGAATCAGCGCTCTAAATTTGGTAACCAATGTTACTTTCCGAAATAAATTCACCAATTTATTTCCAAAATAAAATCATACTTGATAATAAATTTGAGTTATTTTTTTTTTCAAAATAAATTCACCAATTTATTTCAAGGTTGAATCATTCTAGATTCTCACGAAATTAAATCCAACGATTTATTTCCCTTAACAAGTTAGAATCAACACATGATTCTAGTACAGAAAATAAATTTAATAATTTATTTTCTTTTACACAAATTTAATCATATTTGATTTTTACGGAAATAAATTCGATAATTTATATTTCTTAACAAGTTAGAATCAACGCATGATTCTTGCATAGAAATAAATTTAATGATTTATTTCCTTTTACAAAAATTGAATCATACTTGATTCTTACGGAAATAAATTCAATAATTTATTTTCCTTACAACGTTAGAATCATACAAGATTCTCTTGAAAATAAATCCAATGATTTATTTCCTTTTCCAAAATTAGAATCAACACAAGATTCTAACGAAGAAATAAATTCAGTGATTTATATCTCATATATCTTTTGTTAAATATTGGGATTAGTAGCACTAAAACCCAAACCAAAGATATCAAGGCAACAAAATCAAAGGAATTGATCCTTTAATTTTTTTTATTCTTGTTTTGGAAAGATCACGTAAATCCGTTAAAACGGTAGAAATTAATTCCTGAAACGAATTATTTACGAGATCTTTGTTTCCGCAACAATCACGATTTGGCTTGAATATTCTGTTCGTCTCTATAAAATTTCTCAAAAGAAATTGTTAGTACAAAATAAAATCCACATAATTTCCAAAAATACAAAGGATCATAATTAAGACAAAAAATGTGACAAAGTATAATTTATATACATGCCATATTTAAAATGTCCACGTTATAAGGTAACACTATCATAATAATATTACCAAAAATATTACCAAATTTTAAACTTTATCTTAATAATGTTATAAAAAAAAGTTTAATTATGGCATATACCATACCATATTAGAAGTCAAAATTTAATATGGAATATTAACTTATTAATACCATAATTTATGGTTTTAAAAATGTCATATAAACAAGAAAACTTATTAAGGAATATTTAAATTACCTTACTAATCGAATATCTAAATGTTCTATTTCAAGAAATACCGCTTGCATCGTGTTGAATCCGTGGTATTGGTGATCTCAACGTTTCTTGTCTTTGGGCATTCACTTTTTCTATGCGTGAAAATTTCCTCATCATGTGAATTATTGCTTTAGATGCAATAATCTGTTCGTCTTGGATTAAAACTGAGAATTTGTCTTAAGATTGTTAGAAAATAAGCGTTAATCCAAGAAAAATAATAAAATAGAATAATATTATTTAACGAACAATACAAAAATAAGAACAATACAACAATATAAAAATAAAATCGATTTGGAACCAAAAGAGACGTGTTGAGGCCTGCACGAACGCAGTTTCCTTAAGACAGATTTTCGGCCACTCCTATGGTGCTCGAGTTCATTGGTCGTCTGTCTCCCAGGATACAACAACATAAGATCAACCACAGTTGCACTATTGTGGAGATCACGAACTGACCCTTGCCTTCGCCTATCACCGAAAACCACTTGTAAAATCCACAGAGTAAAACAATAAAAATTTTATGTGGTTTTTAGTTGTGTAAAACTTAGAAGGTTTACTCTCTATTTATAGGAGTGTCATGAGGGTATAAGTGGAAATTTTGACCTAATGGAGCATTCAATATTGAGAATCAATTGATTCTCCTATAAAGCAATTTCCAAAATTATTATCTGAATTAAATGTAACTTCTAATATTTACCCTTTTAATTTCAAGATAAAATTTGGCAAATTTATGCTTTTATTTGAGGAAAATTCATTTTAAATTTGGGTCAAAATATCTGCAAGCCCACGAAGGACCAGACCGGTTCAGACATTTGCGTTACCCACGTCGTGCACGTCTGCACATTTACGAACCAACAATTGGTTCCACATTTCCTCAACAACATTTGAATCAATTTCTCATTCAAAGCTCCAAAATTATCAAATTTTTTCAACAAATGTTTCTTTGGGTGGCTTGCTCATGGTCGAGGGAAGACCCGGACATCTGCAATTATTTGACTGGCATGGAATACATACATGATACATCTATGTGGCTTTGGGGAGAGAGAAATTGTAACACCCCTCACCCGGTTTAGGAGCGAGAGGCGTCCGGGAAACAATTAATACAAGATTAACTGAAAAGTGGGCCAAATTAAGATATATATTTTTTTTTCATTCGAGATGATCTAAAATGCAAACAACTTAATTTCCAACTAGCATCTTTTATACAACAATTACACTATTTCATAAATTAGAAGAAGTTATACTAGATTCTTCTTGATAATAAAGCAATTAGTTCACACAATTAGTTTATCTAACCATTATTTCTTTTTCATTTATCAAGAAAATAAGTTCAAGGTTATCTAACCATTTCAATTAGTTCGCAAGGGAGCTAAGTAACAAATTCTCTTAATCATCATATGAAATTTTCATGTACCATTCGAACCCATAGAGGTAAAAGAACAACACTTACACTAAACTTTCAAAGGATCATACTTGTTTTATTTATTTGCATATGATCTCTAACATGAGGCATACATGACTATAGTTCATGTTTATATCCCTATCATACTACTACAAAAGAGGGACTACATGCCTCCATACAAACACCATGGAAATAACATTTACAATCACATGGTATTCAAAAAGAAAGTTCACAATCTAGTATCTTAATACACACATCTTAAATATAGTTTAAAGATCATCATAATGCAAAGGACCAAGACTACAATACAAGATCCTAAACCACCCACTATCATTAAAACATATCTGAAACATGCCATACTTTCAATCTTCTTTCACTTGTATATATGTATAGCTCCAAGGTTGAGAATCTCTAACCGATCGACCCTGAATTTTTGGAAGAATAACAACAAGAGGTGATAAGTACATAGAAGTACTTAGTGAGGTAATGCTACTTTTCAATTTCAAGTTTTAGATTTAAAAATGCTCAATTAATACATGTAGGTATACCAATCGGTTAATCTATATCAAAAGTAAGTAAACCACAACACTTGATTTCTATTCATAAAATTAATCACACTCGAATTAATTTAGCAATCAAGATAATTCCACGAAAATTTCTTACAATTAACAATCAAATTGACATTTAATTCGCACCCTAATCATATCAACAACATATTTCATAGTTTTCCACAATTTAACCAACTTAATTGATCACATGCTTATTAAAATTAAGTTCAGCCTTGGTATCTAGTTAATTCGAAGGTAAACCAGTCACAATTTCAAGTAGATATATTATGTATCTGAAATAAGAAGGTGTCTTCTACACCAAACCAAGTCGATACACATGGTATTTGTCAAGTCAATGCCCTAGACATCTATAAAGAAATAGTTATATCTTTATCAAGACAGTACATTTAGTACTTAGCAAGTCGAGCTCTAGACTCTAGGCATGTCTTACTACCTAGGAATAACTAAGACCAATGCCTTTGTTTCATATATTATATATTATATATATATTTATTCGATCATTAATTAATTAAAAGGGGAACATTGCAAGCAATAGAATTTGTCCATATCAAAACTATGCTACTATTCGATTAAATCAATTGAACACTAACTTTCAATTGCACCCCTTTGCCTTCCAATTTCATCGTATCAAGATACACAAAACATACTATAATCCATGAATCAAACAATAATCTAGAGTTACAATACAATTCGAATCAAAATTGCATATATATATAAACATATATAGATATAATTTCTCCCGTTTGATTAACATCTATTTCAATACATGAGTTTCTTCAAAATTGAAGATCAATCTATAGCTTTCGCATGTAATTATCAACTTCACACTTTATCTAAGACATATCAATAATCATCAAGCATATTATCAAACAAGAAATCACTCAACTATCATTCCAATCATCCACAAGTTTCAATCAAAGTATGCAATTATTAATTTAATTTATTCTTTCATAGTTATCAAATATAGGTTAATCCGGTTTCATAATTGAGATAATTTATCATGCAAGTTTTTGGTTGGAACCTAAGTTCCAACCCTAGGGAGAATTACACTCACAACATTCCAAGCTATTCTTGAATTTGGATACCCTTGAGTGAGTCCTTCTTGCCAAATAAGGTGCCTTCTTCAAAACCTTCCTTCCTTATCTATAGTACAAAGCATTTCAAATAATAAACATAGAATAATGTCTTCTTCTAGAGGTAAATTCTTAAATTGCAAGTGTAAAAGGATTCATAATTAGGCTATGTACTATTTTGGACAGTTTACAACCTCTCAAATTGGCCAGCTTATAACTTTTTATCCGTAAATCAGAATTGTGATTATTATATGTCGTTAGAAAGCTTACCTAACCAGCTTTAAGATTATAAAAATTTTATACTCTAAATACTATCCAATTAAAACAGTTTATTCCCTAAAGTTGAGACAAAACAACATTTTAAAATTGTTTTCAATTCTAAAGGTATCCAAATATCGATTCAATTAATTCAATTCCTTTACCAAATCAACTAAATACTTCTCAAAGTACCACACCCCTTCATTTAATTGAATTCTTGTACTGAAAATATTCTCAATTGGTGCATCTAGGTCCTTCAATTTTTCTTATTTTCCATAACAATCTTTATTTGTCTATTTTATCACTAATACACTCAATTAACTTAATTTTATTGTTATTTAATCATTTAATTTTCTTCTTATCTCTACCACAATTAACTTTTACTCAATCTCGATATTTCCGGCTCCCAAAATTACCTTTTTAGCTATCTATTTTTTTCTTCCAATTCGACCATCTTAGTCCCTATACTTTCCAAATTTTTTTTCTAATTTGAGCTCTTAGCTTCGGCCTAGACTCAAACTTGCTATCCCTTTCTCCTTTTTACTCAAATTAACATTTCTAACATTTAAAATACATCTTTACGAATAGTTTATTCCTACATAAATTTTTCTAATTCCAATTGTAAGTCTCTCAATTTTTTACGAGATTTCCATAGTCCATAATACTAAAGGATACTTAAAAACTTCCTCTAAGGTTCAGCTAATCCCAAATTTTCCTAACTAACATTACATGATCCTACACTTTTATTACTAATCTTTAAATTAATCTAACCAATTTTTATCCCCAAGTTTCGAATCCATTATCAATTCAACCAATACTCATAATTCCTATAATCAAAGGTTAATACAAACTATAGCGGGGAACAAAAAACTCACAAAGCTCTTTCTTTTGTAATTTCCTAACTGAAAGAAGCTTCATGCAAGAGGCAATTGGAGGTTCTCCATGGATTTTTCAGCCAAGCTCAATTCCTCTCTCTCTCTCTCTCTCTTTCGGTTGCTTAGCCGGGTTAGAGGAGAGTTGGTGGTGATGACAACTTGTCATTCACCAAGTATTGAGATGGATTAATTTACCCTCCCTAATTGTGTCTTAAGTGATAAGATAGTGGAGGGGTAGCTTGGGTAGTTCCAATTTTGTGACATGTAAGGACACCTGGTTAAATTTTACTCAATTAACTCCTACATGATCCTATTCGACATTTTGCCAACAATTCAATTTGGTTCTTGTTGTTCGAATTACCTCCTAACTCATTAGTTAATTTAACTTTATTATTAGTTATTAAATCCGCTTATTACTTAAGTATATTTGAGGGTGTTACAAAAATTTATGATTACATAGAGGAGCTCAAGAAACTGTACATGTTAGTTTTGTTAATTGTAAATATGTCATTACACTTCCCTTGGTATAGACTGCCAGTAACTTGTATTGAGCAGCTGTAAAGCTCCCAATTTTTAATAGCATTTTGTCAATGGCTGCCACCACTGTTGGCTTGAAGCTTCTGAAAAGCAAAATCTCCGAGCGTTGTTTGTCGAAGCTGGAAAAAGCTTTTGTTGATTTTCTATTCAACATTCTGTCATTGTAATATTGAAAAAAAATAGTATGAAATCGGTATATTGTGCACTTTCATTCCAGGCATAGCCTCCAACGATAAATCTAATATAGAACCACCCTAAAAATATATATTTAATATCATATGGGCCAGTGACCCACGTATCAGATATTAAATTGATAAGAACAGATACTACACTTGATCTTAGCCAAAAGGTTGAGAAAGGTATGCTTAATCCATGCTAAGCTTGTGCCTTTCAAAAGCAGTATTTTGTCTCTTACAGTTGTTTGTATCTAATGGGGGATAAAAGTGAATAGGATTTGGAGTCCTGAAGGGATTAGATTCTGCATGAAAGAATGGCAAACATAGTTTGTTTTAGGCTTAGCTGGTAGAGAAAGGGTGAACCCTTGTTTCTTATATTGACTAGAAGAAAAAAATTTATTATGCACGTATGGATCTGACCAAAACTATTATATTCTAAAACGATAATTCAAACTGGCACAAATAATTACAGGGAATGATTGGAATATAGTTTAGAAATAACCAACCAAAGCAACTTTTTTATTGTATATATCAACCCAAAAGACAACTGAATTTAAATTAAATACCTTGGAGTACCACCTGTGTGTTGATTCCAAAACATGCAATGATTGCCTGGACAGATTGCAAGCTTGAGGTAAGGTTGTTAATGAGACATGCTTGCTATGTACTGTTAGAAAATAAGCGTTAATACAAGAAAAAATAATAAGATAAAATAATATTATTTAAATGAACAGTACAAAATTAAGAACAATACAACAATATATAAATCAAACCGATTTGGAACCAAAAGAAACGTGTTGAGGCTTGTACGAACGCAGATTCCTTAAGACAGATTTTCGGCCACTCCTATAGTGCTCGAGCTCATTGGTCGTCTGTCTCCCAGGATACAACAACAAATGATCAGCCACAGTTGCACTACTGTGCAGATCACGAACTGACCCTTGCCTTCGTCTACCACCGAAAACTACTTGTATAATCCGCAGAGTAAAACAATAAATTTTTTCTGTGGTTTTTTAGTTGTGTTTAAACCTAGAAGGTTTACTCCCTATTTATAGGAGTATCATGAGAGTATAAGTAGAAATTTTGACCTAATAGAGCATTTAATATTGAGAATCAATTGATTCTCCTATAAAGCAATTTCCAAAATTATTATCTGAATTAAAGGTAACTTCTAATATTTTCCCTTTTAATTCCAAGATAAATTTTGGCAAATTTATGCTTTTATTTGAGGAAAATTTATTTCAAATTTGGGTCAAAATATCTGCAAGCCCACGAAGGACCAGACCGATTCAGACATTTGCGTTACCTACGTCGTGCACATCTGCACATTTACGAACCAACAATTGGTTACACATTTTCATCAACAACATTTGAATCGATTTCTTATTCAAAGCTCCAAAATTATCGAATTTTTCCAACAATCCCCCACGTGAATGAAATTGATTTAATCAAAAACATTTTGACTCGATGCGGTGATAGATTCTACGATCGATGGCTGCATAGGATAGGTAGGTGTCCACCCATGAACCTTCCCTTGTGAAAGTATATTTACTTTACTAGCTGACCAGTAGACGTAATGTCCTTGAATTGTTCTGTCATTTGTGTAAACGATGATATACTTCACACAACTACCTCTCTGACAAGAGTATTAGTTCTCATGGGTATGTCCATATGGCCGTGGACATCGCTTGGTATTGCAAGAGTTTGAAAGAACTATGCCCAATAGTCTCATTGAAGCGGCCCCACTTCACTCTCACATAGGTAACTTATGTTGCTTGACTCACCAAAGCACACAATGGTCATTAAAAGCATTGCTTAGCCTAAACCACTTTGATCACTGTTTACATCATAGGAATGGACTTGGGGATAAGAGCCCCTACGGTGACCGCATAGGTCTATGCAATTAGGTTGTCCCTTTGAACCTAGATCTTGGGATCTCCAATCAACTAGGTAGGGTTTTCCTTCACATAGCACCTTAAATTTACAAGGGGCTTTAGTCTCATTCCTTTCGATTTATTTTTAACTTGATCTCGATTTAACCCTTTGGTTAGTGGATCCGCAACGTTATCCTTTGATTTCAAAAAATCAATAGAGATAATTTCATTTGAGATCAGTTGTCTAACGGTATTATGTCGACGACATATATGTCTCAACTTACCATTATACACAAAGCTCTATGCTCTACTAATTTTCGCTTGGTCATCACAATGTATGCACATTGTGGGCACTAGCTTTGGCCATTCAAGAATATGCTCTAAGAAATTTCTGAAGCCATTTGACTTCTTCTCCAGACTTGTTTAGAGCTATAAACTCATATTTCATTGTGGATCTGGTTATAACCATTTGTCTTGAGGATTTCCATGACACGATTCTTCCTCTCAAAGTGAAGACATATCCACTTGTGCCTTTGATATCTTGAATATCAGATATCCAATAGCATCGGAATATCCTTCTAAATAGTAGGATCTCTGGAATAATGCAATTCATAATTCCGAATATATCTAAGATATCTTAGTACCCTCACAATATCTTTCCAGAGGTTTTCACTCAGATTGCTTGTGAATTTGCTTAAATTGCTCACAGTAAAAGCAATATCTCATCTAGTGCAACTCATGAGTTACATTAAACTGCCTATGACACTTGCATATTCCACTTGGTCAACACTTTGGTCTTTGTTCTTGGACAAATGTTTGCATGTATTTATTGGAGTTCTAGCTATGTCGGAAACATTCTTACCAAACTTCTCTTGTCCACGTAGTGTGACTACATCAATATGAGACCTTCAAGTGACCATTTGATTTGGATGCCCAAAGTCAAATATGCCAATCTCATATGTTTCATGTCAATCTCGAATTTGACAAGTCTTTGGTACGTTTACCATTTCATTGTTACTTCCAACATAGAATAATATATCAAATATTAGTGGTTTTGTAACACCCAAATTTTGGGCTTAGAAGTTTAGGGTCTGAACCGAACCGGTCTGAGAAACGGTTTGAATATAAAAGGGAGTTTTAGGGAAAGCCTAGTTCGGGATGCTTTAAAAATATAGAAAAATATCTAAAAATCCTCATTTAATATATATAGGTGATTGGTGAAATCAATTTTACAAAATAAGGTTTGGTAATGCTACATTTCGGTGTAGTGACCAAATCGCGATTTTTGCAAAGTTTAGTAGTGACTATTTTGTAAAGGATTGAAACTTTGAATCTTTAAGGAGATAATTTACCAAAAAAAAATTTCATCATATTTTTCCTTAATTTGGGTGATTTAATTAATGATTTAATTAAATAAAATAAAGGTGATAAACTACCTTTGACTTTCATAACTACATTTCTCTAATTTTCTCTCATTTCATTTTCTCTCAAAATCCTATCAACCAAACACTTCTTATCCAGCAAAATTCACTTTTATTTTCACTTCAATTGATGAGATTTCCATCACTCATTGATTCCTAATCAATCTTGCAACAAATTCACTTGATTTCTACATTGTATTTTCATGGAAACTTGCCCAAATCAAGGAGAAATCATCTTTTAGAGGTAAGATTGTTCTTCTCCTCTAAATACTCAGTTCTTTACTGAAATTCTCAAGTTATCAATCCTTTAATAAAGATTTATAAATGGTTTTGATGTTGGAAACAAGAATTTGGCTTAAAACTCAAGATTTTGGAAGAGATCTTGAAGATTTTCGTGGAAATTGATTGGGCTCTATTTTGATATGGTTTTATAATGTATTTTGAATGTTAAATGATGTTAGAAATGAGGTTTTATCAATCCAATCCCGAATATGTTGTTTTTCCTAAGTTTTTCCTTGTGAAAATGGTGGTTTTTTTGGTGTTTTTGGTGTTCTGTTATAGCTGGAGGTATAAGGACGAGTTTAGGGTTGTTTTTGATGTTAATTGATGTTTAGAAATGTTTAGAAGTGATGGATCTTGGCTGGGTTATGTTTTGGAAGAGTTTGGAGGTGATTTCAGTTGTGTTTGGTAGCCGAAATGTTGGGTTTAGGTAGAGCAGCGAGTTTTGGAGTGTTGGCTGAAGATTTCAATACATGATGATGCATTAATCCTCTGCTTTTATGTGTCTAAAATAAAGGAGACATCTTCGGACACTTTTGGAGTTGATCCAAAAGCTTAATTGGTGTTTCGGCAAGCAAGTAAAACGAAATTGGTGAGTGCGTATGGCTTTAGAAGTCCTTGATGGACAAAGAACCAAGGTTTGGGGATTTAGGAAAGGTTTGAACACCTTCCTAAGTCCGGAAGTAAGTATTGGCTAGATTGCTCTCTAGAATGTGGTGATTGCCCCTTTAAATGCTTTTACATGCTCATGGTTTTAGATTGATAAATTCCTACTGTTTTTATGCATGAATTATAGCATGAGATGATGCTTGAAATGATTTCAATAAGTAACATTTTACATGGTTGAGATTTGAGCTTATATGTTGAAGTATAGCAAATGTTATGGTTTTGAAAAGAGATGAGAATGTTGAGTTTTAAATGTATGAAAACAGTAGGTGAGATGTTGATTTGACATACTATAATGACATAGATGTTGAGAAACTTACCGGATATAATTGGTCGATCAATAGGATGAGAGTGCACTATAAACTAAAAATTCGTACGTGCACTTTGGTTAAGCCAAAGGGAGATATTCCGATGATGGGCATTCCATCGGGTAGGACTTGGGAAATACCCAAGCTTTGTGGCGATGGGAGATTCCGCCATGTGAGTACGGTGATGAGAGATTCCATCGGAAACTATGTTGCTAGACGAGTGAGTACGGTGACGAGAGATGCCACCGGAAGTGTCTAGTGAGATGTCTGCATATCCGAGTAATAAATAGATGTGAAATGTAGGGGTGGGAGAAAATACCCGACCCGATTGACCCGACCCGAAAACCCGACGACCCGAAACTAAAATACCGGGTAATTCCCGAAAAAAATTACCCGACCGGGCCGGGTACCCGACCCGGCAAATTTCCCGAGACACGGGCCGAAAGTTTTCCCTTACCGGGTACCCGACCCGACCCGATAAAATTTAATATATATTTTTTATATTTAAAATTATATTTTTATTTTATGTTTCTTAATATTTTCACTCTAAAATTAAGTTTAAATCCCTACATTTTTTCTATGTTTGTATTATATTCTTTTAAGTTTTAAATTTAATTTTTTTTTTAATATTTTTGTGTTTAACATGTGATTTTTTTTAATTTTAAAATTAAAAAAAATAGGAACCGGGTACCCGAATTTTACGGGTACCCGAATCCCGGGTACCCGGATATAATAGGCCAGGACACAGGCTGTTTAAAGAGGTACTCGGATGAACCGGGTACCCGGTTTTCCGGGTACCCGAATCCCGGGTACCCGACAATTCCCACCCCTAGTGAAATGCCAATATAAAATTATGTTATGGTTTTGATTCACATGTACCTTGATATAATGATTTATGCTATGAGAAATGCATATGTAGTTTGTTTATGAAATGCTTTAGAGTACAAGCATGATTTTGGCCTTGCCATGGATTTTGCATTGGTTTTAATGCATGAGATAGAATGAAGGTACATGTGGTTTCGATAAGTACTGCTTTGAAAGTTTTCCAAGCATGAGAAAGAGACGAGCATGTGGTTTAAAAGCTTTTAATGAAAGTGTTTTCAAATGTGCATTATTGCGTTGGTTTTCTTTATAGCATGCCTCACTAAGCATTTGTGCTTACGCTCTCTCTTTTACCAATAATGCAGATAATTGAGGTGTTTTGGGGCATCAAGGAAGCTAAGTCCATCCAAGGAAATCCAAGCTCACATATGGTGAAGTTTTCATACACTTTAGTTTTGATAAAATTGGCAATGGGAAACCAAGTTTGTATTTGGGAGATATGTTGAACTCCCTAAGGTTGTGGCATGTTTAGTTCGGCTTGTTAGATTGTAAATGGCCTTGATTTCTTGATTTTGAGGTTGGATTGCCTATTTGTGTTTTGATATTAGGAAGCATGCCTCTAGACTAATGTGATTTCATGTTTGATGCTTTAATTGGGCTTGAGTGTTCCAAATATGATCCTTATATGTATGTTGATTTGTTGGTATGATCAGAGAGTCCTTGGGATGTGTTAGATTAGGTTTTTGGGTGAAAAACCAGAGGTTTCTGCTGTTTTTGGGTAGGGTGTATCGAAACATCCTTAGCTGTTTCGAAACGGGTTCCTGAAATGGCCTAGGCGTTTCGAAACGGCTAGAAGTGTTTGGAAACACTTTGGCTACTGGAAGTGCTTGTTTCGAAACTAGTTTCGGAACATACCCGCGTACCGAAACGGTCAACACCGTTTCGATACGGGCGTTCGACACGGGTGTTTCGATACGGTTGTCAGTGTTTCGAAACGGGTGACCGTTGGTCACAGATTTGAATTGCTTTGAAGTCTGCATGTTTTACGTTTTAGTCCTAAATGTTGAGTTTGCAATTTCTTGAGCTTGAGATGTCCATTTAAGGTGAAATTTGGTAGGGAAGCATGTATCATGATTAATTTCATATTGGTAATTTAAAAATCAACAAAGACCTTCTAATTTACAGAAATTACATTTTGGTCCCTAAACTTGTATATAGTGCAATTGAGTCCCTAAATGTTATCTGATCGTTGTGCCTTTCTCAATCGTATTTTATGTGTACTCACTTAGGGTTAACGTGTATCTAGACAAGATTAAAAAGAAAAAAAAGGGTCGTGAATCAAGGTTGACTTTCGGGTTGACTTTGGTTTTCCCCATGTAACCTTCGTAGTTTGGGTCAACCGTCTAGGCCGGGCTAAGGGGGTTACAGGTTTTGACATATACACATTTGTCATCATGACATTATCGAACTTCTCATGTTTTTACTTTGGTGCTTGTTTAAGTTTGTACAAGGACTTCACCAATCTACTGACTTTCCTCTCTTGACTTGAAACTACATGACCCTCAGGTTGTTCCATGTATATTTCTTTATCAATATCTCCATTTAGGAAAGCTGTTTTAACATCTATTTGATTTACTTTTAGATTCCACAAAGCGACAATTTTAAGTATCATCCTTATGAAGGTTATCCTTGATACAAGAGAGTATCTATCAGAATAGTCAAGGTATTCCCTTTATCGGTAACCTTTTATTATCAATATGGCTTTGTACTTATTAATTGTTCCATCTGCTTTCATTTTCCGTTTGAAAATTCATTTAAAACTCAATGGTTTAGTTCCCGGAGGAAAATCCACTAATTCCCACGTATAGTTTTGCATGATGGAATCAATTTCACTCTTAATGACATCCTTTCATAAGGTGCATTCAGATGAACATATAACATCACTATACGATTGAGATTCAACCTCTAGCATAAAATTTAGAAAAACTGATCCAAAAATTTTTTCTACCTTTGCTCGTTTACTTCTTTGTGGCTCTATTTCAAGCTCAACCCCTTATTGATCATTTGAGCCATCTTTATCGATAGTCTCCGAAGTTCGTTTGATTGAACTTTGACCAACTTCCCTAGATTTACAAGGGATTGCATTTTCAAATAAAATACATTCTTTGCTTCCATTATCGTATGCTTGTGAATCTCAGGGTTCTTCGATTCATACACAAGAAATCGATATACATTGCTATGTTATATATAGCCAATAAAAATAAAATCCACCATTTTTGAGGATCTATTCTTATTTGCTTCAATAATGAGGTCATTACCTTTGCAAGACACCCCGCATTTTCAAGTAGTTGTAGGAAGGTTTAATTACCTTCCATAACTTATATGGTGTCTTGTCTCTTTAATTATGGGGAATCTTATTTAAAAGGTAATTAGCTTATAGAACAGCTTCCCCCACATGTTAGGCACATTATAGTACCAACGTTACTCATATAATGCTTCTCCCTATCTTAAACCTTTAATTAAGTTTGGGATTCAACATCATGCTCATAGAGAACAATTTTCACTATAGCTTCATCTTTACTTTTAAGTAAATGCACATAACATTTTTTTGCTATCATTAATGAAGGTAATAAACATATTCCTTCAACCAATATGTTGTCATATCAATTGTTATGACAGTAACATTGCCCTCGTTTGGAAGTCTATAGTCCAAAGACTTGTTCCCCATCTTATGGAAATTGAAGCATTTATTTTCATGAAATTTTGCTTCTTGAACACACCGTCTAATTTACGGTTTGAAGTCGTTTTTGACTTCTACTATGTTTGCCATGATAATATTTATCTTAGCAATATTTACTTTAGTAACATTTGAAGGTGGTAACAATATTTACCTTATCCTCTCTAATAATAGGAGGATCATCCTTTAGATATTTGACTAGGTTTATCATGGTCAAATATGCATTATGAATCTGTTAAACGTCGGGAATTTAGTCAAAGACTAAAACTAGAAACATAAACATAATTTCTAACTTTTGTTAGACGACGGAGATTTAGTAAACTAAACCTCAAACAAAAGTTCACACGGTATTAATAGAAAGAACAATAATAAACAATGCAACAAGTAGGTAACTTATGAAAGAGAGGTGGTGCACTAGGCACGCTTAAATACCAAGTCTCTCAAAGAACCAATCCTAGACATGCACTTTTAAATTTTCTTTCAATCACCGTTTATGGATTCTATTCTTGAAATCATTCCAAGCATGAGTGATCAATCAAAATCACTACCTTTGATTCACAACAATTTGAAATCTTCCATTTATGGTCCAACGACCCTCACGATACTTTAGCCATTTTTAAACATTGTCTACTTCATAGCATGCATCAGAATAGACTTTAAGAATTTAATTTTGACATAGAGAACCAAATTCTTCTAGACTTTGATTCGAGACCTCAGTCAGAATTTAGTAAACATTGTTATTTCCAAAATAAATTCACCAATTTATTTCTAAAATAGAATTATACTTTATTCTTTAGGAAATAATAACTTTAAGTTATTTCTCTTTCTAAAATAAATTCACCAATTTATTTACAAGTTGAATCATTCTAGATTCTGACGAAATTAAATCCAACGATTTATTTCCCTTAACAAGTTAGAATCAGCACATGATTCTAGTACATAAATAAATTTAATAATTTATTTCCTTGTTCACAAATTGAATCATATTTGATTCTTACGGGAATAAATTCAATGATTTATTTTTCTTAACAAGTTAGAATCAACGCATGATTCTAGCATAGAAATAAATTCAATGATTTATTTCCTTTTACAAAAATTGAATCATACTTGATTCTTACGGAAATAAATTCAATGATTTAATTTTCCCCGCAACCTTAAAATCAAACAAGATTCTCTTGAAAATAAATTGTAGAACTAATGTTTTGGACTAATTTGAAAATAATTTAAAACTTGGTTTTAAGTCAAAACAACTTGAATATATGTTTGAGGTATTTTAAAAGGTTTTTGGCAATGTTTTTATTGATTTCAAATAGCCAAACTTGTCTTTTCAAGCTACCCGTACCGATACGATCCAACCCGTATCGATACCTTTTTGCCCAGTTTGGTCACTGCCAAAACTCGTATCGAAACAGGCTTGGCCATTTCGATACGGTGAGGGATCGTTTCGATACGGCTGGTAAGCGTACCGATCCCCATTTAACAACCCCAACGGTCATATTTTCTAACGGTCTTTTAAACGTCATATCGTATCGATACACCTGAGGGCGTATCGATACGCCTAGGCTGGCAAGAGCCCAACGGCTAGTTTCTAATGAAGGCCGTACCGATACGGGTCCAAGCGTATCGATACGGAAGGCTGCAGAACAGCATTAATGAAGGGAAATAAAGTCCTCAACGGCTCCAATTCAACCCCAACAGCTAGTAACGGCTATAAACTCATCAAGGAGTATAAAAGGGACCTACAAGCATCAAGATATGGTTAATGCTTCAATTGTCAATCAACAAATGATCAAATATTGTCTTTGTACTTAAATTGTCAATTCTTGTATAGACAAACACTAGTGAGCCAAAATTGTCAAATTTGCTCAAGTGTTTTAGGTTTTGGGTGAGTGCATTATTGAGCAAACAAATACCTATTAGAGGGATTTAAGTTTGCATTTTTCTTTTCTCTTGTAAAGAGGGTTTGATCAAGGCTTTGGGTAGAAAACTTGATCGGTGTATAATGGTTTCCACCTAAGCCTAGAAAAGGGGACGAATCAATAGTGGATTGATTGGAAATCCTTAGTGGGAAGCTAAGGTAGTGGATGTAGACCTTGGTTAGAAGGTTGAACCACTTTAAAATCATTGTGTCATCTTTGTTTTAGCTTCCACGCCACATCCAACCAAAAATTCACCTCTCCACCACTTGGTGAGCAAGATCGGTTGAAGGAATCGAGCACCCTACAACTCAACAATTGGTATCAGAGCTTGACTCAATCGAAGAGGATTCATATCCTATTGAGAGGATCCGGCAAGCTCGATCATCATTTCACCAACCAGCTCAAATGGCGCAATTCATCGACAAACCGTCTTTCTTCGATGGAACCTACTATGCCCATTGGAAGACCAAGATGAAATTTTTCATAAAGTCAAGAGACTACAAACTATGGGACACAGTTGAAGATGGTTCGTTCGTGCCTCAATGAAGCAAAGCGGAGTGGAGTGCCGACGATCGCAAGAAGATGGAGCTAAATTGCAAAGCCTTGCACTTCTCTTTTGTGCATTTGGCCCAACCATCTATGAGAAGATGTCTTCTTATGAGAGTGCAAGGGAGGTATGGGACAAGCTTGAAGTCACATACGAGGGAACCGATAAAGTCAAGGAGACCAAGATTGGGCTCCTCATCTTAGAGTATGAGAACTTCAAGATGGATCCGGAAGAGAACATCGAGAATATGTTTGATAGGTTCTCCACAATCACCAATGGTCTCAAGGGCTATGGAGAAGCCATTCCGGAGGAGAAACTTGTCTGAAAGCTCATCTACTCACTTCCCAAGTCTTGGGACTCAAAGAGGACCACCGTCATCGAAGCAAAGAATTTGAAGACCTTGAAGCTTGATGAACTCATGGGGTCACTCCTTACTCATCAAATCATGAAGAAGAACAAAGAAGATGAGAAGAAGAGGGAAGAAATTAGAGCTATGGGAGAGAAGAAGCTCAAGAGGCTTGGCATCAACACCAATGCCATGGCTCTCAAATCCTCCACTTGCCATCATGTCTATTCTAGTGAAGAGAAGGATGAAGAAGAAGAGATAGTTCATCTCTTCAAGAAGTGTGCCCCATTCATGAAGAAAGCTTTGAGAGAGCTTGAATGAGAATCCATGAATAAGAAGAGGGCAAGCACTTCAAGCCATAAGAAGAAGGCACATATGGCTACTTGGAGTGATGAGGACTCCACCGACGATGAACAAGCCAATCTTTGCCTTATGGCCATCGAAGAAGATTCAAGGGTAACTTCTAATTCATCTACTTCATGTTCTTACTCTTTTGATGAATTACAAGATGCCTATGATGATTTGGTTTTAGATTTTAAAAATCACATTTTGAAAAACAATAAATTGATTTCAAAGTTTAAAATTCAAAATGATTTGATTTCTAAAACCAAACTTGAACTTGAAGCAAAACTCGAAGAGTTTGAATTAAAATATTTTGATTTACAAAATTTGCTTCAAAAAGTTCAAGAAGAAAATATTTGATTTCCAAAGAGCTTGAAAAGAAAAACAATTTTGGAAAATCAAATTTTTATGTAAGACAATCTAGTGCCCCTAGATTTGTAAAAGGAAAATGTTTTAGAAGTGTTTGGGTCCCAAAAGGACTAACCACTTCAACTAAAAAGGATGACATTGAAAATGGATTCCAAAGGGGACTAAAATTTGTGCTACTAACGTTTATGGATCCAAAGCAATTTGGATACCAAAAATTACTTGATTGTCTTTTGCTAGGTGTGATGGAGAGTGATCAACTAGTCAAACTTTGAGGGGGAGCTCCATGCACACTAAGGAAGAACACTTGAAGAAGGAAGGCTTCACATCCTCCCTTGAGTTCAAGTGTGGTAAAATCTAGTTTTTTTATCAATAATCGTATGATTTTATTCAGCGTGTAAAAAATCATACAACCTCCCATATGCCTTCTTAAAAAACGTCCCTATCCTAAATTGGAGGAAAAAGAGTGCATCATGGAAGGTAAAAAAACCAATCCGCAATGAAACGGAAGAAAAAACCCCATTACGATGCCATACCATGATCCGCAACAGCATGAAACCAAGACACTCTATCCACACCCTTTTAGTTGTTTTTACTTTACTTTAATTTATTTTCATTTCAACTAGATTATGATCATATATGTTGGACTAACATTTTTTATGATGTTTTGAGTAAGGGGGAGCCATTTTAAAACCAAATTCTTATTTTTGTCAAATTTTTCCTCTATAGTTATTTTGAACTTAATGTTTTAAATTCTTTTTTATATAACAAAAAGGGGGGAAATGGTTTGAAAAATTGAATTTTCAAATGAATAAGAGGGAGCTTTGTTTGATTTCATATCTTTAATCTCTTATTCACATTTTCAAACTTAAAGGGGGAGAATCCCAAACAATTTTTCAAGTTAGTTTTATTATATCAAAAAGGGGGAGATTGTAGAACTAATGTTTTGATATAATAATTGAAAAATGTTTTGGACTAATTTGAAAAGAATTTAAAACTTGGTTTTAAGTTCAAACAACTTGAATATATGTTTGAGGTATTTTAAAAGGTTTTTGGCAATGTTTTTATTGATTTCAAATATCCAAACTTGTCTTTTCAAGCTACTCGTACCGATACGGTCCAACCTGTATCGATACCTTTTTGCCCAGTTTGGTCACTGCCAAAACTCGTATCGAAACAGGATTGGTCGTTTCGATACGGTGAGGGATCGTTTTGATACGGCTGGTAAGTGTACTGATCCCCATTTAACAACCCCAACGGTCTTTTAAACGTCATACTGTATCGATATGCCCTCAAGCGTATCGATACGCCTAGGCTGGCAAGAGCCCAACGGCTAGTTTCTGATGAAAGTCGTACTGATACGGGTCCAAGCGTATCGATACAGAAGGCTGCGGAACAACATTAATGAAGGGAAATAAAGTCCTTAACGGCTCCAATTCAACCCCAACGGCTAGTAACGGCTATAAACTCATCAAGGAGTATAAAAGGGACCTTCAAGCATCAAGATATGGTTATTGCTTCAATTGTCAATCAACAAATGATCAAATATTGTCTTTGTACTTAAATTGTCAATTCTTGTATAGACAAACACTAGTGAGCCAAAATTGTCAAATTTGCTCAAGTGTTTTAGGTTTTGGGTGAGTGCATTATTGAGCAAACAAATACCTATTAGAGGGATTTAAGTTTGCATTCTTCCTTTCTCTTGTAAAGAGGGTTTGATCAAGGCTTTGGGTAGAAAGCTTGATCGGTGTATAAGGGTTTCCTCCTAAGCCTAGAAAAGGGGACGAATCAATAGTGGATTGATTGGAAATCCTTAGTGGGAAGCTAAGGTAGTGGATGTAGACCTTGGTTATAAGGTTGAACCACTTTAAAATCATTGTGTCATCTTTGTTTTAGCTTCCACACCACATCCACCCAAAAATTCACCTCTCCACCACTTGGTGAGCAAGATCGGTTGAAGGAATCGAGCACCTTACAACTCAACATAAATCCAATGATTTATCTTCTTTTCCAAAATTAGAATCAACACAAGATTCTAACGAAGAAATAAATTTAGTGATTTATTTCCCTTATATCTTCTGTTAAATATTGGGATCAATAGCACTAAAACTCAAACCAAAGATATCAAGGCAACAAAATCAAAGGAATTTATCCTTTAAATTTTTTTATTCTTGTTTTGGAAAAGATCACGTAAATCCGTTAAAACGGCATAAATTAATTCCTGAAACGAATTATTTGTGAGATCTTTGTTTCCAAAACAAATCACGATTTCGCCTGAATATTCTGTTCGTCTCTATGAAATTTCTCAAAAGTAAATTATTAGTTCGAAAGAAATAATAATTATCACATATAAATATGACATCAAATATTCCTTTTTCACGCCAAATGTATTAAAGGCCAAAAATATTTAAGGAATAAATACCTTAAAATAAAAGAATCACATTGATTCTTACTAACTGAACAAGACAATTTATTTTTTTCATATTTAAGGCCAAAAACAATATTAGGTAATAATACCATAATAATAAAGTTTTACCTTAAAATTATCATTGAAGAGCGCACCACTCTTGCTTGGGACTCGTGATTTCCTTGGTTCAATTTTGGTAATTTCCATCGAATAGCGCACTAAACTTAGGAAATATTACATGTTTAAACTTCATATTCAACATTTAATGAAATTTAATAAAACCTTTAACCTCACCAAATTCACGTCAAATCATATGTTGAATTCATATGAAATTTCATGTACCATTCCGATAGGTAAATCCTTGTAATTCGCCACGGCAATAAACTCACGATTTCGAGATGAATACTCCATTGTGGTAAATTGTTCGTCTTGGATTAAAATTCGAGAATATGTCTTAAGATTGTTAGAAAATAAGCGTTAATCCAAGAATAAACAATAAGATAAAATAATATTATTTAAACGAACAGTACAAAATTAAGAACAATACAACAATATATAAATCAAACCGATTTGGAACCAAAAGAAACGTGTTGAGGTCTGCATGAACGCAGTTTCCTTAAGATAGATTTTCGGCCACTCCTATGGCGCTCGAGCTCATTGGTCGTCTGTCTCCCAGGATACAACAACAATTGATCAGCCACAGTTGCACTATTGTGCAGATCACGAACTGGCCCTTGCATTCGACTACCACCGAAAACTACTTGTAAAATCCACAAAGTAAAACAATAAATTTTTTCTGTAGTTTTTTTTAAGTTGTGTTTAATCCTAGAAGTTTTACTCCCTATTTATAGGAGTATCATGAGAGTATAAGTGAAAATTTTGACCTAATGGAGCATTTAATATTGAGAATCAATTGATTCTCCTATAAAGCAATTTCCAAAATTATTATCTGAATTAAAGGTAACTTCCAATATTTACCCTTTTAATTCCAAGATAAAATTTGGAAATTTATGCTTTTATTTGAGGAAAATTCATTTCAAATTTGGGTCAAAATATCTGCAAGCCCACGAAGGACCAGACCGGTTCAGACATTTGTGTTACCCACGTCGTACACATCTGTACATTTACGAACCAACAATTGGTTCCACATTTTCCTCAACAACATTTGAATTAATTTCTTATTCAAAGTTCCAAAATTGTCGAATTTTTCCAACATGTACTACAGAGAGGGATACAAGAAACCACATGTTTGTTGATCTGAAAATTATACCACTTTATAAACTTATAATAAGCACAATATGAGACTTGAAAGTAGTGGAAAGAATCCCTTATAACTCACTTCAACATGAGCAACCATATACTTACTTCGGCCATCCATTTCTCATAGTCCTCAATTGCTTTCAATATAGAGTTTAAACTCTGTAAACCATATTATAACATTTGTGAAATCAGACAGTATTTACAATAGTATCCCCACCATGGCTGCTAACACTGTTTGCTGAAATTGGGGAAGATTTTGTTGATTTTCTTTTCAACATTCTGTCACTGCCTGTCGGCACTCGCCACGGTCATACGGCTCTCACAAAACAAGAAATGGAAAATTAGACAGCATTTACAAAAGAAGGATTCATCCAATAACGAGGGAGGTTATTTCAAAGAGAATGTCTTGGACAAAGAATAAGAAATCATGCGTTTTCCGGGAGTCAAACCCGAGTCTATTGCTTGGAAGGTAATTATCCTAACTGTTGGACTACAAACGCGGCATATCGTTTAGCAATATAAAACTCTATATGACATAATAAGCTTCAACCAATTAAAAAATCTCGGCATTGTGGTGGAGGGCTCTAAAAAACTTGCAGCTTCGGATATGCACCAATTAAAATCTCTGTGATGAAGTCAGCAGCACAATTAGCCTCATGGTAAATGTGTTTAATCTGCAAGTACCACTGTATGCTGCATAAATCCTGAATCTTCCCAAAGATAAGTTTGAAACCTAATGTTTCTATATGTTATGCCTCCAACAGGATGCTTTATACAATCCATGTGAGCAGTATAACTGCATCCATTTGTCTTACATTCAAGAGCAACATCAAGGCAGTGCTTCCAACAACTATTTAACTCAATTGTGGAAACAAATCCTACCTGTAAATCAGTTAATTAAAACACCGAATCAAATTTATAACGAATAAAAATTTACTCTTGATCAGGAAAATAAAAATTGAAAAACGATATGTATCTAATACATATCAAGACTTACTGAATTACAATCAGTTGGCCTTAGTTGAGTGCAACTACACATAAAATTTCACTCTTGATTAGGAAAATAAAAATTGAACTCTGTTTGATGTGCACTTTCATTCACTGGCATAGCCTCCAACGATGAAGTCGATGTAGAACCACTTTGGGAACCTGGTAAGCCAAGTTTACCACAACTTCGGGCATCTGAAATGCCACCTTAACCATTTATGGCAACATTTCCCTTACCTTCAAATCATCCGAAGGTAGTTGAGACCTGCAAACTGGACAAGAGCCATGAAGTACGAAGTTCCAGCCATGAATACATCAACTACGGAATTTATGTCTTCATGGCATTTCCTTTGCATCACTTCCAATCTCATATCCCTAAAACATACATAACACTGACCAAAATCTCTTCCTAATTCATCATTTGAGTTGTTTACCATGAATTACTCCCGGCCTGCATTATGCAACTGCAAAGTGCCCCAGCCACTAACCAGACCAAGCAATATAGTAGCCAAAAGGCTCATTGATGCAGAATCTGTAACCCCTTAAACCCGGTCCAGAAGAATTGGGTCGAATATAGAAAGTCCGGTTTGAAACTTGTCCCTCAAGTAAAGTAATCAGAATTGAAAACATCACATTCGAAATAAATAATAATATCACAAAATACGTAATCATATAATAATATCCTGAAAATAATAAAACATCCAGAAATACATAGGCATAAAAAACGGTAAACTCCCAAATGAAATGTTTGAGTCTGTAATCATACATAATCCGATAATAATAAATAAAAGTCCATAAGTCAAAGTAAACTATACTGATAATAGCAAATATGACTGATAAACGAGGTCCCTCAAGTACCGTAGCCTAGGTTTGAGTATCTAAAAGAGAATTAGAGAGAGTCAGTGATAACGCTCAGGTGTGTCTCTACAGTGCAAACATAACCTAACAGAGTCATACAAAGTCAAACAGTATAACATCTGAATATTATTCTCAGTCAAACAGTCATTTCAATAAACACACACATATATATATATATATATGAATGTATGTGTGAGTCAACATGATATGCACCCATCTACATCACCGTCCGAAGAGTAGGTTCCCCAGAACCACTCTCTACATCGTCACCATCCGAAGTGAAACTCAGGCCGAAGGGTGGAACCACTGATCCAAAGCAAGTCTCAACCCGAAGGAAGAAACTGCTAAACTTCTTCGTACAAAATCCCAACCCGATTATATGACATATTATCTGATTCTCTGATTCCAAATGCATTCTTATTTATGAACAGAAATGCATGTTCATATAGTACGATATTAAGTAATCCGAATCTGATACATGTTGCATGGCATACCAACATAGTGAACAAGTCAAGTACAACATATCAACAGAATATACCATAACCATACAATATTAGATCATGTAATAATCACAATTCAGTCCATCAAACATATATACATGCATAGCACTGTAAAATAGATAGCACGGTAGAGAACACACCTCAGACAGCTAAACACTAAATGTCGAGGATGGCATCTCCCACGCTCAGCTCTAGCACTAGGTCGGACAAAGTCAGCACCTACAATAATAAATACTATATCACATACACTACTACAATGCTAGATCAATGATAATAATACCGAACAATAATTACTAAACTCACGAGCAGATCTTGAAGATTGAGCAACAGAAGTTCGTCCAAGTGGAGGAAGAGGAAGGATCTCAGTATCCGAGTCAATGTCGCCTGAACACAAAAATAACTTGAATTAATTTCCGGTATTCAAAATTCTCCAATACTAAGCACAATTGAATAAAATTGGTCAAAACGGTCTTTCAGGTTCTAATTTGGAAAAATAAACAGCGAATTTGGAATAAGGACGTCGAAAAACCTAGAGTTGACTTTGACTGAAAAAGTCAACGGGTGACGTCATCGCTAACATCAACGTTGGCGTCAGCCGATTCGGTACTAAAGAAGGTCTGGTTTAGTCTGACTCGGTCGATTCATGGATCGGCTTGGCAATATGGATTGGTTTTGTTCGGTTCAAGGGTTGGTTCGGTTCTCTAGACCGGTTTGGTTCGGTTTCCCAACAGATTAGGCTCACATCTTTCTCTCGGTCGAAACCCACTAGTTCGATCCAACCCAAACCCATATACACCCTAACCCGAGTTGCCCCTTTTGTAACACCCCCTTCCCGGCCTGGTAGAGAACCGGGTAGGAGAGCGCTACCGAAAAACATAACGGAGATCGGAGATATAAATCTTAAACTTTTAATCAATATTTTAGTGTCAAATATGTCAATTTTATTATTAACTCAAAAATCATTATAGCTTTAAAACCTTATACAAAACATAGGCAACATATACACAATAGTAGGGCCACATGACTAGTATAATTACTTTAACTACTTTGCCACCATACTAGGAGTTCATAAGGACAAAACACATTACTCTTTACTTGTAGTGACTTGCCAATCTTCCAACTAATCTCGATCTCGATCCGTTACTTTCCTTAACCTGAAATGTTATGCAAATGAATGCGTTAGACTTATATAGTCTAAGTGAGGTAGCCAATAACAATGAATAAGCATGTTATGCAATGCTACAAACTTCAATGGCATATTTAATGGCACATTTCACATAAGCAATCTATATACATATTATAAATGAAAGGTATGTTATCCAATCATAACAAAAGCAATATCAATAATCAATATTTTCCCTTGGACCGATTCAACAGTATTTGGATACACGAATTCTACCGCAACACCAACAATAACGATAATGGTCGTGTCATATTCCCTCCTCCGCACCAATTGACCAACACACAACACATCCCTCCTCCGCACCAATGGCCGAAGCCCAATACCCGTACCAATGAGCTCATGAATTCTATGGCATGCCAATTGTATCCAATACTCTCGAATCCAAGGTTCAATACTCAATAGTTCAATAACGATATTTCAATAGCAATATTTACACATCAATATCAATAACAGTAATTCAATAGCGGTAGACATATATCAAAGTTTCACTAGCAATAATTAATGCTCGATATGCAATACTTACTCATGCTTACCAACAAGGATTTCAATAATGCTTTATGAAAATTCCCTTAATTCAATGGTTAGTAAAACAAACGAAATCAATAACGATGAATTCGGAAAGGCTCCTCGCCTACTTCCGAGACTCCGACTACACTCACCTCGATAACCCTATGTTTCTCGGATAACAATTCCCTTGCTCCTAGCTTTTGTTGGAGATGTCGGTTTGTTCCTTTCCAATTCTTGAGCTAGGTTAATTAATAGGAATCAGTTAGAATCGATTAAACAATATCGAATTAATTTCGATACCAAAATTTAGACTAACCAAGGATTTGAGCTTACCCCGACGTCGATAGAGATTCGATATTACTATATCGAAAATATTGGACCACCTATTTAAACACTGGACCGTAGATACTTCTCACCTAATTTTTCTCTTTATTTTCTGGGTAAACTACTGCAGAAGTCACCTATGTTTATACTAAGTACAAAGTTAGTCACCAAATTTAAAAAATGACCAGTAAGGTCCCAAACGTTATCGGGGTGTAAAGATTTGGTCACTTTGCCGTTTAGAGCCGTTAACTCTTAACGGGTAGCTGATGTGGCTCTTATAATAATTATAGTTAATTCCACTGTATTTCCACGTGGACCCTAAATCTCAGCACACCCAATAATTTTGGTCTGAAAATTCAAAGAGGAGAAGATATCTAGAAAATTCTAAACTTTCCCAAACCATCTCTTTTCTCATCTTCCCGTTCAACTCTGGTGAACCTCTCTATGGTCGTCCGTGGCATGCACTGCCACCATCGGTGTGACCACCTCGCCCTTGCGGTCAAAAACTTGGTCACTGTTTACCCTCATCAATCGTCATTCCTGGAAAATCAGTGAAAACCCGTTTGATTCGCTCTGTCTCTGATCTCCTCCACCGTCGGTCCGGGGTCGTCACCGCCGCCACCATCTGATACGTCGTTACACCCAAACCCATGAACCACTTACCGTGAAATCCTGTCATCTACCATAGAGATCGCATGAAAGCTTCCGCGAAAGAGGCTTAGTTTTTCCGATGTGTTCTGATTAATTTCTACATGTGTTTCTCAAGCGGCGCTTCGAGACAAGGCTAAGGAGACGGCCGGAAAATTTGACGAGAAGGCAATGAAGAGTACTATTCTCTCCATGATGAAAGATGGTGGATGTCACAATGGAGGATTTGCCGCTGATAACGGTGGAAAGGAAGCATGAAAACCAACTTTACAATTGCTTTCCAGGAATGAAAAACCAACGGGTTATGTTTTATGCTTTCAATCGTGTTTTGTTTTTCCTTCTTTTCCCTGATGTCGTCAAGTGTCACCTCTTTCCTGCGATGACTCTTCCCCTGTTCTTATGTTTTTCGGGATGGTGGTGGTGGTCTTTTTTGTTTTCACAGAGCTTTGCATGATGCTCTGATTAAGTATGGGATCCCTTGCTGCCTCTGTTGGTTCAATTTATATATAGTTTTGAATTTGATTGGATCTGTAGAGACCTATGCCTAATGAGTTGATATGGACTGAGATATTTAATAAGATCGGAGCTAACAATTATCCATGGAAGAGAGGTTGCCGTCGGAAGAGAGATTAGTGGCTGCTTTAATGGCGAATGAGCTTGAGGTGACGGAGGTGGAGGTTGCCGTCGGAAGAGAGGTTGGTGGCTGCTTTAATGGCGAACCAACGTGGATCCCTTTTGCGGTGGTGGAGGGCTGTGATATTGGTGGTGATGGTGGTGGAAGAGGAAATTGTGGACCAACGTTGATCTTATTTGCGTTTTTTATGCTTTATCCACGTGGAAATACACGTGGTATTAGCCTTAATTTTTACAAGAGCCACATCAGCTATCCGTTAAGAGTTAACGGCTCTAAACGGCAAAGTGACCAAATCTTTACACCCCGATAACATTTGGGACCTTAATGGTCATTTTTTAAATTTGATGACTAACTTTGTACTTAGTATAAACATAGGTGACTTCTGCAGTAGTTTAACCTTATTTTCTTGAATCACCGTGCATTTCTCATGGGGTTATCTCCCTATTTATAGCAACAACCGGCCAACCCTTGGTTAACCCACACGTTCCACGTATGTGGGTACCGTGGCATGCTTTAAAGGTTATAACCCTTAGGCACATCCACGTAATGGACCAAATTTTGCCACAATTTGTGGCTTTATGCCGAGTGTCCCCTTATGTGGGAGTTCACGGCTAAATTCCATCATTTTGAAGGAATTTGGTCGTGGATCCCACAACACTATTATCTTTTTTTAATAATAATACTAATAAACTATCATAAATTAACCTGAAAAACATTTATTGGTTCAGATAAAATTGAATAAATTATTCAATCGATATAAAATATTCGGTCATCGGAACTTAATTCCGACTAGACCGGTTTTTGGGATGTAACACCTTTCCCCCATTTCCATATCGAACCCTAAAGGACGTCGGTCGCCAGCATTACACGCCGGAGACCCCAAAACCACAAAATCCTGGCCAAAACACTCATGATCCACACAACTCAAACAAAATTGAGGCTTACCCAACATGCAAACAAAACGATGGTGGCGAACGGTGTTTTCAAAGCAAAACCGAAATGTGTCAGGCAAATTCTGAGCAAGGGACGACGACAATGGTTTCGTTGAAGGTTGGGTTTTGGTCATACGGCCATGGGGAGTCGAACGGTGGTGTCGGCTCGTCATACGGACGGCATTTGACCCTTGGTCGGACGCTAACGGCAACAGTACAAGGGGTTTATTTCTGATGTTGTCGAGAGAAAAAATGAGAAGGGAAAGGAGATGTGCGACGCAAAGGCTAAAAACAAGCATTTAAATCACTAAAAAATGGGTAAATTACAAGGCATGTCATCGAATTCCCTATCGTTTACGAAACAGCACCAAAACTTTGCTACCTTTGCAATTTGGTCACTGAAATTCTGAAAATTCTCAATTTGATCACTGAAATTTAATTAGGTTTTCAAATTAAAATTCTCAATTATTAAGGTTTTTAATTTAGGGATTTCAATCAATTAGGGTTTCAAAATTAGGCAAAAATTAGGGTGTTACAACTCTTCCCCCGATAAAAGAAATTTCGACCTCAAAATTTACCTGGAGCAAAAAGATGCAGATATTGAGCTCTGACGACAGTCTTGGGCTCCCATGTAGCCTCATCATGACTACGACCACGCCATAAGACTTTGACCATCTTAATGGTCTTTCTTCTGAGAACCTTTGTGTCCTGAGCAAGAATCTCAATAGGCTCCTCCTCAAAACGCAAATCGGGACGGATCTCAATCTCCTCCACAGGTATAATATGAGACGGATCAACATGATAACGTCTCAACACAGAGACATGGAAGACATCATGAATATGCTGAAGCTCTGGTGGTAACTCAAGCTAATAGGCAATAAGTCCGACTCGACGAATAATCCGATAAGGGCCAATGTAACGAGGACTCAGCTTGCCCTTCTGACCAAATCGAAGTACTTTCCTCCAAAGAGATACTTTCAAGAAAACCTCATCACCCACCTCAAACTCAAGGTCCTGACGTCTCAAATCGGCATAAGACTTTCTGTCTGTCAATAGTAGCCTTAAGTCGACCTCGAACCAATATGACAGTCTGCTCATCCTCATGAACAATGCCTGGTCCCAACAGTTTGTGCTCATTAAGCTCAATCCAACCAATAGGTGATCAACACTTACATCCATACAAAGCCTCATACAGTGCCATTTTGATACTGGCCCGGTAACTGTTATTATAGGCAAACTCTGTAAGCGGTAAGAAATTCTCCCAACTGCCTCTATAATCAAGAATACAACCCCTCAACATATCCTCAAGAATTTGAATCACGCGCTCGGACTGACCATCAGTCTGTAGATGATAAGATGTATTGAAGCTTAACCGAGTACCCAAAGTAGTATGAAGAGACTCCTAGAATTTTGCAGTTAACCTCGGATCTCTGTCAGAAATAATAGACAACGGTACCCCATGAAGTCGAACAATCTCATAAATATAAAGCCGAGCCAACTTGCTCAAAGAATAGTCAACTCGGACAGGAATGAAATGCGCGGACTTAGTCAGATGATCAACAATAACCCAGATAGAGTCCTTCTTCGACGGAGTCAAAGGAAGTCCACTAACAAAGTCCATAATCACAAGCTCCCACTTCCACTGAGGAATCTCAATATGCTTGTAGAACTAATGTTTTGATATAATAATTGAAAAATGTTTTGGACTGATTTAAAAAGTATTTAAAACATCTCCAAAGTCCAAACAACTTGAAATATTATTTAAGGAATTTTTCATTAAGGTTTTTCATGTTTTCAAAGGCCTATTTTCACAAATCAGACCAAGTGTTTCGAAACACCCTAGGGCGTTTCGAAACGGGTGCCTTCCAGTGGCCAAATGTTTCGATACTCGTATCGAAACGGGGCCAGCGTTTCGAAACAGGCTAGGCCGTTTCGATACGCCCACGTGGCACTGACCCCAACGGTCATAAACCCCAACGGCTCTTTCCCAACTAACTTTTAAATGCAGGTCGTTTCGATACGGGCTAAGGGCGTTCCGATACGCGTTCCGAAACGGCAAAGGGGTGTTCCGAAACGGGTACCCTGACAGACTGCAACGGCTCTTTCTATATTGAGGGTGTTCCGAAACGGGTTCAAGCGTTTCGAAACGGGGAGCTGCAGAACTGCATTTATGGAGGGAAATAAAGGCTCCAACGACTCTATTTCAATCCCAACGGTCCTAAACGGCTATAAACTCATTTGGGAGTATAAAAGGGACCTCCAAGCATCAAGAGAAGACTAATGCTTCAATTGTCAATCAACAAATGATCAAGAAATTGTCTTAGTGCCTAAAGTGTCATTTCTTGTATAGACAAACACTAGTGAGCCAAAATTGTCAAATTTGCTCAAGTGTTTTAGGTTTTGGGTGAGTGCTTAATTGTGCAAACAAACACCTATTAGAGGGTTTAAGTTTGCTTTCATTTGTCTCTTTGTAAAAGAGGGTTTTGATCAAGGCTTGGGTAGAAGCTTGATCGGTTGTAAGGGTTTCCTCCTAATCCTAGAAAAGGGGACGAATCAATTAGTGGATTGATTGTGAAATCCTTAGTGGGAAGCTAAGGTAGTGGATGTAGGTGCTTGTTAGAAGGCCGAACCACTATAAATCATTGTGTCTTTATTCTTTCTAGCTTCCTAAACCCTTCCACCCAAATATCCACCTCTCCACCACTTGGTGAGCATAATTGGTTGATCGAATCGAGCCCCACACAACCCAACAATTGGTATCAGAGCTTGGCTCAATCGGTGAGGATTAACATCCTATTGAGAAGATCCGGCAAGCTCGATCACTTTTTCATCAACCGGCTCAAATGGCGCAATCCATAGACAAACCGCCTTTCTTTGACGGAGACCACTACGCCCATTGGAAGACAAAGATGAAATTCTTCATCAAATCAAAAGATTACAAGTTATGGGATGTAGTTGAAGATGGTCCGTTCGTGCCTAAAAGAAGTAAAGCGGAGTGGAGTGCCGACGATCGCAAGAAGATGGAGCTTAATTGCAAAGCCTTGCACATCTTGTTTTGTGCATTTGGTCCATCCATCTATGAGAAGATGTCTTCTTGTGAGAGTGCCAAGGAGGTATGGGACAAGCTTGAAGTCACATACGAGGGGACAAACGAAGTCAAGGAGACCAAGATTGGGCTCCTAACCTTGGAGTATGAGAACTTCAAAATGGATCCGGAAGAGAACATCGAGAAGATGTTTGATAGATTCTCCACCATCACCAATGGTCTTAAAGGTTTTGGAGAAGCCATCCCGGAGGAAAAGCTTGTTCGAAAGCTCATCTACTCACTTCCCGAGTCTTGGGACTCAAAGAGGACCGCCATCATCGAGGCCAAAAATTTGAAGACCTTGAAGCTTGATGAACTCATGGGGTCTCTCCTTACTCATCAAATCATGAAGAAGAACAAAGAGAATGAGAAGAAGAGGGAAGAAATTAGAGCTATGGGAGAGAAGAAAATCAAAGGGCTTGGCATCAATGCAAGTGTCATGGCTCTCAAATCCTCCACTTGCCATCATGTCTACTCAAGTGAAGAGGAGGAAGATGAAGAGATAGTTCATCTCTTCAAGAAGTGTGCCCCTTTCATGAAGAAAGCCTTGAGAGAGCTTGAACGAGAACCTAAAAGAAAGGAGAGGGCTAGCACTTCAAGCCATAAGAAGAAGGCACATGTGGCTACTTGGAGTGATGAGGACTCCACCGACGATGAACAAGCCAACCTTTGCCTTATGACCATCGAAGAAGATTCAAGGGTAACTTCTAATTCATCTACTTCATGTTCTTACACTTTTGATGAATTACAAGATGCCTATGATGAATTGGTTTTAGATTTTAAAAGCCACATTTTGAAAAACAATAAATTGATTTCAAAGTTAAAAATTCAAAATGATTTGCTTTCTAAAACCAAACTTGAACTTGAAGCAAAACTTGAAGAGTTTGAACTAAAATGTCTTGATTTACAAAAATTGCTTCAAAATGTTCAAGTAGAAAAATATTTGATTTCCAAAGAGCTTGAAAAGAAAAACAATTTTGGAAAATCAAATTTTTATGTTAGACAATCTAGTGCCCCTAGATTTATAAATGGTAAATGTTTTAGAAGTGTTTGGGTCCCAAAAGGACTAAATACTTCAACTAAAAAGGATGAAATTGAAAAATGGATTCCTAAGGGGACTAAATTTTGTGCAACTAACGTTTATGGATCCAAAGCAATTTGGATACCAAAAGTTACATGATTGTCTATTATAGGTGTGATGGAGATGTTCAACAAGTCAAACATTGAGGGGGAGCTCCATACACACAAGGAAGAACACTTGGAGAAGGAAGGCTTCACATCCTCCCTTAAATTCAAGTGTTGGTAAAATTCTAGTTGTTTTTGCTTTTATTTGTTTATTTTAATTTAAATTCAACTAGATGATCATATATGTTGGACTAACATTTTGATGATGCTTTGAGTAAGGGGGAGCCATTTTTAAAACCAAAATTCATCTTTTGTCAAATTTTGCCTCTATTGTTATTTTTGAACTTAATGTTTTAAATCTTTTTGATATAACAAAAAGGGGGAGAAATGGTTTGAAAAATTGATTTTTCAAATGAATAAGGGGGAGTTTTATTTGAATTAATTTCTTAATCTCTTATTCACATTTTTAAAGTTAAAGGGGGAGAATTCCAAACAATTTTTCAAGTGGTTTTATTATATCAAAAAGGGGGAGATTGTAGAACTAATGTTTTGATATAATAATTGAAAAATGTTTTGGACTGATTTAAAAAGTATTTAAAACATCTCCAAAGTCCAAACAACTTGAAATATTATTTAAGGAATTTTTCATTAAGGTTTTTCATGTTTTCAAAGGCCTATTTTCACAAATCAGACCAAGTGTTTCGAAACACCCTAGGGCGTTTCGAAACGGGTGCCTTCCAGTGGCCAAATGTTTCGATACTCGTATCGAAACGGGGCCAGCGTTTCGAAACAGGCTAGGCCGTTTCGATACGCCCACGTGGCACTGACCCCAACAGTCATAAACCCCAACGGCTCTTTCCCAACTAACTTTTAAATGCAGGTCGTTTCGATACGGGCTAAGGGCGTTCCGATACGCGTTCCGAAACGGCAAAGGGGTGTTCCGAAACGGGTACCCTGACAGACTGCAACGGCTCTTTCTATATTGAGGGTGTTCCGAAACGGGTTCAAGCGTTTCGAAACGGGGAGCTGCAGAACTGCATTTATGGAGGGAAATAAAGGCTCCAACGACTCTATTTCAATCCCAACGGTCCTAAACGGCTATAAACTCATTTGGGAGTATAAAAGGGACCTCCAAGCATCAAGAGAAGACTAATGCTTCAATTGTCAATCAACAAATGATCAAGAAATTGTCTTAGTGCCTAAAGTGTCATTTCTTGTATAGACAAACACTAGTGAGCCAAAATTGTCAAATTTGCTCAAGTGTTTTAGGTTTTGGGTGAGTGCTTAATTGTGCAAACAAACACCTATTAGAGGGTTTAAGTTTGCTTTCATTTGTCTCTTTGTAAAAGAGGGTTTTGATCAAGGCTTGGGTAGAAGCTTGATCGGTTGTAAGGGTTTCCTCCTAATCCTAGAAAAGGGGACGAATCAATTAGTGGATTGATTGTGAAATCCTTAGTGGGAAGCTAAGGTAGTGGATGTAGGTGCTTGTTAGAAGGCCGAACCACTATAAATCATTGTGTCTTTATTCTTTCTAGCTTCCTAAACCCTTCCACCCAAATATCCACCTCTCCACCACTTGGTGAGCATAATTGGTTGATCGAATCGAGCCCCACACAACCCAACAATGCTGAAGTAATCCAAACAGACGTTGATGCTCTACTTTTACTTTCTGACAAGTCAAACACCTCGATACAAATCTGATGACATCTCGCTTGAGACCTTTCCACCAGTACCTCTCACGAAGATTCTTATACATCTTGTCCCCACCAGGATGCATAGAATAATGACTGTCATGGGCCTCACGGAGAATAACCTGTTTCAACCCAGATTTCCTTGGAATGCAATACTGACCTCGGAAACATAGAACACCATCCTAATCAAAAGAAAAATCCTGAGATGTACCATCTTCAACCTCTCTCATATGATGCATCAAAAACGGATCATTAGGCTACTCAGCTCGAATATCAGAAACCATGGTAGGATAACCTGAAGTTCTGCCAACAGACTGCCATCATCATACAAACTCATCCGAGCAAACAGAGCTCTCAAATCTGAAATGACATTACGACTAAAGGCATTAGCGACGACATTAGCTTTACCCGGATGATGCTCAATCTCACAATCATAATTCTTGAGAAGTTCTAACTATCGACGTTGTCTTAGATTAAGCTCATTCAAGGTGAGAAGATATTTCAAACTTTTATGGTCTGTGCAGATATAACACTTCTCTCCGTAGAGATAGTGTCTCCAGATTTTAAGGGCAAAAAAATCACAGCAACAATGTAACACCCCACGCCCGGGTTAGGAGCGAGAGGCGATACTCAAATAGAACACATATAACAAAGTGATCATAACATGTAAATGTAGAATCAATCATATAACATCAAACAATCAGAGTTGCGCAGTTTATAACTCATATAACATTCTATAACATACAAAACACATATAAACACATAGGTGAGCCAACAAAAACTTTCATATGACTTATAACTTAACATATCAACATTACAATTCAAACATGTTAACATATAGCATTACCAACTTGGACTAGCTTATCAACCATATTAAACATGTTATCACTTGCAAACAACCATTTAACAATCAAACCAATTTGAACCAAGCTTATATACATTTAGCTAGCACCCTAACAATTATATATACATGTGTACATTCATATACTATACAATCAATCCTAATTAAATAGGGATCATGTTCGAACAACATCAAAACAACCCAGGCATATAAGAATCATATTCACACATTAACATACAAGAATCATATTTGAACTTATACCGAACCATCCTAGAATTCGAATCCCGCATAGCAATAACATGTGATTTCCATCTTATATCTATCAACTATATACATGTATAATCATATGTTCATATCACCATAACAACTAGAACTTAAATTTTATTTTCCAACCACGTCATCCATGGTCCCTAAGAATTAAAAAAAATTCATATCATTATTTTTTCCACGTCATTTGCAAACTCAAATTTTATTTTCCAAATCATCTTGTCTAATTAGAATATATCAAGAGTGATAAAAACCCCCAATAGATTTATTTCTAGGGTTTTTCTTAATCTCATCTTCTTCTCCAAGTCACCGCTCATTACTGCAAGAACTGAAAAATTTTCATCTACTAGGAACGTCATTTTCTTCCTAAAATCGGTGAGTTTTTCCTATTTTTTCGATTTCTTCAATTAATATGTATCAAAATTAAAAGAATCTATGGGTTTATTTCTAGAATTTGTCTTGATCCCCTCTTCTTCTCCAACATCATTCTTGATTACTACAAGAATAAGGAAAATTGGTGAGTTTTCTTATTTTTTCGATTTCTTCAATTCAGAAAAAAAAATCCTCCCAAGTTTCCCCCGATTAGATGCTCGACGTATCTGAACCAATGTTACAAGGACACTCATGCTGATTTAAATGCATACAATAAACATCAGGCTTGAAGTCCTTCATCATACGTCGATATTCGGATTTGAATGTTGTTTGTACCATATATTAGAAAGTCTTAGCTTACTCGCATGTAAATTGTATATACAATGATATCATTACTATGAAAAGAAACCAGACTAACATGTTTGGAATTCAAATCTCGAGGTTTCAAAAAAATAAAAAAATTTATGGGTTTATTTCTAGGATTTTTCTTGATCCCCTCTTCTTCTCCAACATTGTTCTTGATTACTGCAAGAACCAAGGACTTTGCGATTTTGCTAGGAGTGCCAGATTCTTCACTAAAAGGTTAGTTCTTTAATTTTTTAAAGATCGACTAGTTTAGTTGCTTCCAATAGTAGTTAGAAACATTAAAAAAATTTCTTAGTTGTTAATAATTTCTCCTGCCACATAGTTGTTATTTTACTATTTAAAATTATTTTATTAGATCCATAAAAGATTAGTCATCTTAACTGCTTGTATATATAAATTATTTAGTTTTATGCAGATATGTCCCTTAACAGCGACGAGAAAAATTCTCAAAGTTTGACTTTTATAAAAAGAACAGACACAAACAAAGTTGATTTGAAAGGACTTGAGGTAAATAGTAAAGATGTGGCTTATAATTTGTATAATGATTATGGTCATGGCTTGGGCTTCAGCGTTCGAAAAGGAAAAAAACAGATATGTTTCTGACACTAAAATTATTCGTAACAAAGATTCCTATTGTTCTAAACAAGGTTTCAAATAACTTGAAGGCGCCGAAGACATGAAAAAGCATAACAAATTAGAAACTAGAACTGGGTGTCCAAGATGATTCGCTATACGGTGGAAGATGATCAATGGACAGTCACTCGATTTATCTCTGAACATAATCATGAGTTGGCAACCCCTTCAAAAAGACATTTACTCAGATCAACTCGATCAATTCCAGTCGCTAAAGCTAATGTCATTGACTCGATGGTTAGTGTCGGTATACGTCCCAAAGATGTTTACTCTTACATGTCGAATGAAGTTAGGGTGTTGAAAATGTTAATTTTACAAGATGTGATTGTTACAATTACGTTAACAAGCATAAGATGATGATTATTGAAGCTAGAGATGGTCAAAATTTACTTAACCATTTCAAGATTAAAGCAAGTGAAGATCCAATGTTTTTTACACGGTTCAAGTAGATCAAGAAAATCGAATGATAAACTTTTTTTGGAGAGATGGTAGAGCAAGACTTGGTTATGATTGTTTTGGAGATGTTGTGATTTTTTATACAACTTATCGTACCAATAGATATAATTTGATATGTGCTCCGTTTGTAGGGATTAATCATCATCGACAGACGATAATGTTTGGTTGTGCATTTTTTTTAGACGAGACTACTGCTTCTTTTGTGTGGTTGTTCAGGTCTTTCTTGCAATCCATGGGAAATCAAGCACCTAAGACTATCATGACAGATCAGGATCATGCAATTAGCAAAGCTATCGAAGAAGTCTTTCCTAGTTCATGCCACGGGTTATGTTTATGGCATATTTTTAAGAACGCCGCTTCATATCTTGGTAGTCTCAATACAAATGTGGAATTTCATGCTTTATTCCATAAATGTACGCAATGTTGTGAATCAGAATTAGAATTTGAAGAAACTTGGACAAAAATGATAAATGACTACCAAGATGTAGTAATGCTTTCAGTATTGATGTATTTCCTTCTCAAATTAAATCTTCTCAGAGAGATGAAGTTATTAATAATGTTTTGCATGGTATTTTTAAAGCCACTACTTCTCTCACTGAATTTGTCTTTGAATTTGAGAACTTGGTGGTAAGGTGGCGTTCTTCTGAAGCTGAGAAAGATTTTCAGTGCGAAAATGGGTCAATTCCGATTGCAATTAAGGGTCCTAGCCTTTTGACTCATGCATCGAAAGTTTATACTCATGAAATATATAAACAGTTTCAGAGAGAATTTTTTGATGGCATTCCATTGGTTTGGAGAGAAGTTGCACAAAATGATAAGAATTACACTTTTGAAGTGATGATGGATGAAAATAGCTCAAGAGTTCGGATAGTCCAATTTAACTTAAGCACTATGAAGATTCATTGTACTTGCAAAAAGTTTAATTTTTGTGGTATCTTTGCTCTCATGCCTTACGGATTCTTAGTGTTAAAAATATTAAGAAAAATTCTGAATGATATATTTTATGGAGATAAACTAAAGATGCGAAAAAAATATGCATGGTGGTAATGTTGTTGAGCTATCAGAAGAGTACAATACAAAGGCTGAAATTGTATTTCGCAATCGAATGATTCGCTTTGCTTATGATTTGATTACAAAGAGCCAAAAAAACAAAAATACAAGACAACTTTGTCAAAAGATTTTGTATGAAGGAAATACGAAAGTTGAGAAAGAATTGACAAAGTTACGTGCCTCTAAGAATCACGAGCTCAAAGAGAATAAGACAAATTCAAGAAGAGTACGATCTAGTAAGTTATTCACACAATCAAGAATCTTATAATGTTTTATGCTTTGTTACATAAATGATATTTTTAATGTAGAAAATGTGACGAGATCGATAATTGAAGAAATATCAGGTGACGAAGGTGTTATTGTAAAAGATTGTGGAAACAAAAGTTCTCCGATCTTAAATTCACCATGTGTTAGGCCAAAAGGGATCTCTAATGCTAGACTTAAAGGTCATCTTGAGAAAAGAAAGTCAAAAGCATCCAAGTCACATATGCCTAGTAAGTGATTTTATTGCAAAATTACCTTTTTTGTACAATTAATTTTTTTAAAATATATTTATTTTGACAAATGTTGCATTGTATATAGAAAAAACGAAACGGTCAAGTATCGAAGAACGCTCGAATGTACCTGCTAGTTCTACTCAAAGTTATGAAAATTTTGTAAGTATATGATTAATTAGATACATGTTGTATAAAACTCAATTTTTTTAACCTTGTTTTTTTTCATTCCAGGTCATTTCTCCAATGATGATGCCTCTGAACAATTTCTATGCACCTCCTCGTTAAAATGCTATGCAATTTTTCAATATGATAACCACTAGTAATAATTATTTTATATTTGTATATTATTAAACACCATACAAATTAAATAATTTATTTTTATTTATTTATTATAGACTTCAAATAACAATTGGTGTTTAAGTAGCTCAAGTTTACCTTATAATAATATGCAACAAAGAATTGGTGTCACGACTCCAAGTTCCTACCATGTGAAGCAATTATACCTTATAAAAATGCATTTGATTTTCTAGTAAATTATTTTTATTAGAACAAATATTTTACAGTTTAATTTTTTATTAGTTCTTTTGGTCAATTAATTATAGGAATTACTTGCACGTGCTCAAGAATATCCAGATTACAACCTTTAATCACAGGTTTTTTCATATATATATAAAATTATTCTTTGTATTTATTAAAATTATGTTCCATAATGCATTTTGAGTTGGGTTTTTTTTTAATTTTTGCATTATTAACGACGACATTTTTACAGATTGAGAGAATTATCATATTATAAGGATTATGGTGCCAAAAATCTCGAAGAAGTTGGAGCTAATGTTTCTACTGTTTTTAGAACTTACATTTTTAGGACATTTTTTGTGTCTATTTTATATGTTGAGGTGCTCAAGTAAGCTTTTTCACGGATAAACTTGTTAAATGAAGATAGGACTTTGTTAGTTTAAAATTTTATTATTAGATGAGATTGCTAATTTGAGTTTTCCACGTTACGATGTTTATTTATCCAAATCTAAATGCTATTTGAATTTTATATCTAATTATAACGTCAACTTAAGAAGCTTACATCAATGCTTATAAGTATATAATTGCAATCCTAGACATGTAAAAAATATTAACTATTTATAAAAAATTAAAAATATAAAATATATGAATACTATAAGGTTACACGAATGACCATATTTATGAATCGATGTCTTCGTAAGTACAAAGACATGTAAGATAATCACAAATAGTCAAGTCTTCGTCTTATATGACAAAAAATTGATGGCATTTATGGCCTTGTTGCACTCAAATACCTGAGAACATCCACCACTACTAATTTCTCAGAAATAAATACATATTACTGCATCGATGTACTGTAATGAAGATATAAAAATTTGTGTTTTTGTTGTAGATTGATAATTATGAGATATAAGAAATGATGCACATGATCAAACAATAATTTGTAGCCGTCATTCGAAGGTACATATGTATATATAATTCAAACTTTAAGGAGAAATGTTGATAGATTATCTTTTATTGTTTATATTTTTATCTCTATGTAGGAACTACAGGGTTTCTTTGAAGGTGCATCAACGTACTGTGAGTAATAAGGTAAAAACATACAAAATAAATAATTTGTTATTGTCTTTTTAGTTCATAACATGACATAGTTAGATTGCATATATAAACAAATTAAAAAACTAACCTTTTAGTGAAGAATCTGACGCTCTTGGTAAAATCGCAAAGTCCTTGGTTCTTGCAGTAATCAAGAACAATGTTGGAGAAAAAGAGGCGATCAAGACAAATCCTAAAAATAAACTCATAGAATTTTTTAATTTTTTAAAACCTCGTGATTCGAATTCCAAACATGTTAGCCTGAGTTTTTTTCATAGTAATGGTATCAATGTATATACAATTTACATGCGAGTAAGCTAAGACTTTCTAATATATGGTACAAACAACATTCAAATACGAATATCGACGTATGACGAAGGACTTCAAGTCTGGTGTTTATTGTATGCATTTAAATCAGCATGAGTGTCCTTGTAACGTTGGCTCAGATACGTCGAGCATCTAATCGGGGAAACCTGGGGGGGGGGGGATTTTTCTTAGTTGAAGAAATCGAAAAAAAAATCTCACCATTTTTTTTGTTCTTGCAGTAATCAAGAATGATGTTGGAAAAAAAAAAGAAATCAAGACAAATCTTAAAAATAAACACATAGAATCTTTTAATTTTGATACATATTAATTGAAGAAATCGAAAAAATAAAAAAAAAAACTCACTAATTTTATGAAGAAAATGACGTTTCTGGTAGATGAAAAAATTTTAGTTCTTGCAGTAATGAACGACGACTTGGAGAAAAAGATAGGATTAAGACAAACCCTAGAAATAAATTTATTGGGTTTTTTCATATTTTTTATATATTCTAATTATACAAAATGATTTGAAAAATAAAATTTGAGTTTGTAAGTGACGTGAAAAAAAATTACATGAATTTTTTTTTAATTCTTAGGGACTATAGATGACGTTGTGAGATGGGTCCATAGAATAATTTTTCGTTATCCGGTGATGTGGTAAGCCACGTGACAAGCTCCTATGTTACCACGTGAAATTTTTATTAGAAAAATCAAGAAAAAATTAATTAAAAGGACTTTTAAGCAATTTGATATTTTATTTTATTAAATAAGAAAGAAAAAGAACGCCCAAAATCTTCTTCTTCTTTCATTTTCCTCCCCTTCTCTTTTTACTTTTCTTCAGCTATTTTTTCTATTATAAACTTTAATCGTTTTCATCTTTATATCATCATCTAATCTATGCAATATATACATCAATTCTACTACTTCCCAATCCACAACTTAAAAAAAATTGAAAGATTCAAACTTTAAAACGTATTTTACATATAAATAAATTTAAAAAAATAATATTTTCCATGAAATACTATCAACCCTCTCTAATAAGGGAAACAAAACCTAAAAAAATTGTCTGAAAATAAGCTACCTTAAACAAAAAAAATAACATTTTATTTTTAGATAAAAAAAGAGAAGAAAAAAAAAACTCCATTTTTTTCTATAATTTGGGCACTACGAGACCAAAATAAAACTCAAAAGATTTTTGAAAATAAAATTCCTTTTGGTGATCAGGAAAATGAAGAGAAATTTTTATATTTCTGGTGAAATGTGAGGAAGGAGATTCAATGTTGTTAAAAGAGATAATATGGAATAGAGAGATTTAGAGTCAAAACACTTTTTTTCAAATGTCGACAGCAAGTATTGGCCTCGGCCTTATCTTGAGAGGCTCTCATCGCTGCAGTTAGATTTATAATGAAAAAATTAATAGAAGAAAAAAAAGTCGGGGAAGAAAATGAACGACGCGGTCTTTTTTTCATTTTTTTTTCATAAAATAAAATGGTCAAATTGCTTAGATGCTCTTGAATTATTTTTTCTTTGACTTTTTTTAACCGAAAATTTTACGTGACAGTATAAGAACCTGCCACGTGGCCTACCACATCACAGGATAACGGTGTTAGGCACGGGGGACATACTATATAACTGAAGGAAAGTTCAGGGGCACATTGAACGCGTCCAAAATTTAGACACCACATTGAATTTTCTGTCAAAGTACCGAGGGCATTGGTGCCATTATCTCTTATGAAAATGATTTGAAAATAATCCAAATACTGTCTACAATTACATGATGGAAAGTGGAAACACCTGCATCTATTGTTCTCATTTTGCTCTGCTTTCTCTAAAGGCTAAAAAGGTCACAGTTCTTCACTCTACCTGTTGGGGTATACATTATTTACAAAGGAAGCTATTGAAGTGGTCAGGTCTTGTTCTGGTTGTATAAATTATTGTGAAAGATGAAAATGTTTCCCTACATGTCTAGATGAGAACTTATTTCTTTCTTATTTGAACTTCGATTCTACGAGAATTCTTCTCTCTTCCTATGCACCTAGAGAGAAAGAATCCCGTCGAGTTAACTGGTAGTTCCTGTCGGTGGGTGTTGCGTTCCTGCTATTTATGGGAGTTACTTTTGAACAGAGGAAGAAGAAAGAACACGAATATATGGCGAGGTGCCAAATACTGCACGGAAATTTTACAATCGAATATGAGAGAGTGAGAGAGATCAAAACAATTTTATATACCAAAAAGAAGGGAAAGAATTCCAACCTGTGCCAAATCCAGTAAGTTTCACTGTTTTCGAGGTTCCAGCTTAGTGCTGCCATGGCTAATCCAATAAAACCAGCAAGCATAAAATGCAATCGATATCGTTTCTTTACGGTGTTCACAAGTTTCCACAGCCATTCTCTGATCGGCCACCTACAGTTAAAATTACGTAGTCAGATTTCTTAGAAGAGCAAGTTTAATGATAACTAATGCATTATCTTCGAGTTTCATGAGTCTACAACATATCTACCAGGCTGTGCTTCTATAATGATAACTATAGGGTCATGTTTCTCTAATGACAAAGCATAGCTTCATGTGTATCTTAAAAGCTTTCAGGTGATTCGTGAAGTCGTGAACTTCGGTATTAGATGCTAAATCACACGACAACAGTAACAGAGTCCCTTGACCAGCCTGAGGCATAGTTAGCAAAATAAAAAATGAAACGAGAAAAAAGTTCGATTCTCACAGTACTAATTACTAAGAACTAAAAGCAGTTTATGTGCTACCATACAAAACCCTGAGTATACATTTTCTTCTCTCTAGACATTAGTTTTATGCAGTTTATGCATAGCACTTCACGATAGTACAGATAAAAAACTCACCTTTCGAGCCTGTTCAAACATAAATATGTTGAACAAGAAAGCGACCGATATTTGGTAGAGAACTCTATCAACCACCCAAGAAGAAGACCAAGTGCCCCGATTGCCAACACAAGGAAAATATTGGATGTGCTGCACAACTTAGCTTGGTCAAACACCTTCCACAGCTGCTAGAACAGGGTCATAAATTGAGATTAACACAAATGTCGCCAGATCCATATACCTGGTTGCCTTCGTTACAGCCATCAGGGAAGTAATGATAGCTGCAGCTGTGTGGATTGCCCTTTTAAGGGCTTCATCAATTGTTGTGAGGTATACAAAGGTGGTCACTACAGCCATGAAAGAGAGCCAAAAGTCCATAAACTGAAACATTTTCCGAATTTACTAGTCAATATCAGTAACTGAAAATAGGATAAGAGAAGAGAACTCTAGTGAATGAAAGACAATTGGAGGTTCTACGTGTTATATAAGTTGGATTCGTGTTTTACAGATGTATTTCCAAAATGATTTTTCCAAGTTTTTCACTGCCAATAACGTCATCGTTCTTAGAAAATAAATTATAACATATACCTGCAAAACACCAAAGGATAATGCACACCAGGCACCCGAATCACATGCATGATATAATGCACTTGATATTCCACTCGATGTGTAGATCACCCATTCTGCAAATGCCTGCATATAAACTAGTAATTAAGTTTTTTTTTTACTAAATACTGAAGCAAGGTTAGCACCCTTTGCTATATCATTCAGAATCATATACAAGTGAATCCATAAAAAAAATGGAGCTTTACCCTCTGGTGGAGAGCCCAAAAGGAAGGAAGCACGGCTGCAATATTAGAAGCGATTAGAGCGATAGATCGCCATACATGTCCTGCATCAGTTTCCAAGCAGATGATTGGCTAAATATGTTTTTGCCGCATTACAATAGAAAAAAAAACAAATCCAGAAATCATTTCATTGCAAACAAACTTGAAGGCTACAGCTCCGAATCATAAACTTTAGTAGGTCGTATCCCAAGCCTATGATTATAGTCTTGCCAATTCCTTCCCACCCCCTCCCAAAATGGGGGGTTATTACATAGATTCAGAGCCTAAAAAGAAGGAAGAAATGGCTATTTTGAAACCATAAACAACAATGTTGATGAAAACATATGGCTGGAATGGCATCTATATTTTTGCATTCAACTCCTAAAGTACATTTACCTTGATATGATACAATCTCAATGCTACAGTCAAAACCTCCATGGTTCCGATCACAAGTGCAAAAGCTGAAAAACGAAATATTTATAAAAATAGGAAATTAGAAGGTATATGTGTGTGTGTGTGTGTGTGTGTAAACGAAAAGGATGACTGAAAAAAGTAGTACCTGTATGAAGTTAATCCACTTGCATCAAGAGCAGATTTGCATTCACCATGATGGGAGCATCTTTTTGGGCATCTTTCAAGTGAAATAGACATAGTAGTCCGGCCATTGGAAATGCCACCAGTTCCATTTAGATGCCTTAATGCAATATTCCAGATTCCTTCTCTAACATATAAGATGTAAAAATCGACCTTTTCATCACTTGAATTGTATAATTCAAAAAACATGGAGTTACTGCAGTTTGTCTCGTTTACATAATAATAGTCCCAGTTAATGAGTGATGGCAATCCACCATTTCTAGCATATATTTCATACTTTATCCTTCTATCTGACATTAGCCGAACATGGAGATTTCCACCGGCTGCACCTCGAGGAACATTTAGAAGAAAATAAGTCCACGTATCTAGTCCTCCAACTGAGTAGTTGCTTAAAAGGGGCTCGAACTGAAAATCGGCAGCATCTGACATCACATTCTCACCATCTGGCAAATAATAGTATTCAAAAGGGGCGGAATATTTCCTGAGAACCGTCTGCAGACAACCATTCTCAGATCATCAATAAATTAATCCTGCGAATGAGTTTCTTCAAGCATCAACAGAAAGGAAAGAGAGTAGAGGCATAAAGTTCATAAATCTAATTAAAAAAGAAACTAAAATAAAATAAGTCTATGGTTGCATCCCATTGCTTGATGTGTAAGTGAACAATCTAATTAGGTCAAAGCTTTGAACATACTATTTATATTAATGTATGTCTTGTATTGTTATCTAATTCTCAAAAGTAAATGCATTTAGGTGTCTTAACCAAAAGCATCTACAATAAATTAATCCTGCGAATGAGTTTCTTCAAGCATCAACAGAAAGGAAAGAGTGTACAGGCATAAAGTTCATAAATCTAATTAAAAAAGAAACTAAAATAAAATAAGTCTATGGTTGCATCCCATTGCTTGATGTGTAAGTGAACAATCTAATTAGGTCAAAGCTTTGAACATACTATTTATATTAATGTATGTCTTGTATTGTTATCTAATTCTCAAAAGTAAATGCATTTAGGTGTCTTAACCAAAAGCACCTAAAATTGGAATTGTGCATTCTCCTTGCTTGAGACAACTTTTAATGCAAGTTATACATCTCACAACTAAAAGAAAGTGTATTGGCAAGCATTATCTAATGTATTTTATTTCAAATAGGCAGTCAAAATATAGAGCTAAAACTTACTGACAAACACCACGCATAATGCAAAAGCAAAAATGAATGGATGAAATCTGTAAAGAAGTGATACAGAAAACAAATATAACATATATGCTGACAATGCCCACCTGCAGCATATATCTTTCAGATGAACAGTTTGGTCCAGCCTTTCCCAAAGGACATTCAAGCTCTTGCAGTTCCAGGGAATAGCAAACTTTTGAAACATTACTTTGAGCCACTTCGATTTCCTTCGAAACATTAAGGGCTAGAATAGAAAAATACCAGAGGCCAACCTTTGGGAAGTGAATAACCAAAGGGGATTGGTTTAAGTTACCGGAATAGTCATGCAGAGTAGCTGACGCCGTTGCACCATAACGGGCAAAGCACATTAAGTCAATTCTGCTACTATTCCCAGTGCTGTTCAGGGGTCTTAACCTTGGATTTTGTACTGAAAGTGTTAAAGATTCAGCTATCTGTAGTATCTCCAAGGAGTAGATTTTCATTTCTTCATCCCCGAGGCAAGAGGTATGAAAATTGTTCCTGCACGTAACCATGCTTTGATTGAAGCCAGATACCGAACCATTTCCTGAACTATTACCAGATCGACCACAAGAAAGCATTTCAATAGTTTGGTTGCAGTACTGTCCTTGCACTAATGAGGTGGTACATCCTTCCACGCTAATATTGGCTGAAAAGGAGTAAGCAGGGCTCCGAACTATCTGCAATCCAGAGCAGTAGCAGAAAATTCAATTTCTTTGTTAAACGTATGCAACAAACATATCAAAACTATCTATCGTGAAGAACAATAATGAGATGAATAGGAATAAAAGCAAACATTCTTTAGACAAGGGTTTGATTTCCATAAGATTTCCACAAGCCTAAATGCAAGCAAGAAATACATTTTGCTGAGAAACCTTGTTATATGGGATAAGAAACCAGTCTAGATATTGCTTACGATAACCAACTAACAAGCAGATCTTACAATTAGAATATCCATCTATGAACATGTTATTTTCTTCAGAAGTGAATTACAACACACACACACACATATATATATATTCGACGGTGAAATGTTTAACCAGATGAAGAGGGGAGAACTGAAAATAAGCACCATGCACAACTATGAAACCAATAACACAATAGACCAAGTGGTGAATAGGATGCAAAATAGCGTAGCTAGTAATTTACCATCTTTGATTGTGTTCTTGTAGGCCCAACACCATTGAAAAAACCAAAATACAAAACCCCGGCAGATATCTGAACAGCGGATTTTCTAGTTATAATGTCAACAGTTGAATTTCTAACAATAATATAAAAGAAAATAAAAAGGACACCGTGGGAATAACTTATGTACCAAATTAAGCATTTACCCCCCCCCCCCCCCAACCCATGATTGTGGGTTAAAAAATGTCAAATGGATGATGTAGTGTAAGCCTAAGAATTCAGTTAAACAAGCTACATGACTAAACAAGATTTTTAAGAACATAAGGGATGACACTTCTTCCATATAATATACATTTGATAATGAAGGCAAACCTGCTCGTTTGTCAACTTCATTGTCAGATTTCTTGGTACAGGATAGCACAGCTCCGAATTTTGAAGTACTTGTATTCCTTCAAAAGATCTGTTAGATAGTGCAACTAGTGCACCAACAATAAAAAACATCTTAAAATGGCTAAGATTCACCCTGGTTAATGAAACCAGTGATTGAAAGAAGAAAAATAAGATTTGATGTTTGCTTGCAGGATACCATTTAATGAACTGCTCAAGATATCTGGTAACGGGAGGCTGCCATCTCTGAAGCATATCATCGGCAGCACATTTCTAGGAATTTTTTCAATGTTGTTAATATCCTGGAAGCATTTTGAAGCATAAGCAAAAGAGATGAGCAAGAGTGAGTGGGGAAACTACAAAAAGTTTAGACTCCAGAAATCAGTGGTTAGACAAGTGAATCTTCTCCCGTGATTTGTCTCAATAAAAGAGTAGAAATGTACTATGAACAAACAAAAGAAATTCAAGAACCGGCATGGGAAAAAGAAAAGAAAAGAAAATCTGATAAACACAGAAGACTAATTAACTCGGACAACCATACTTACAAGGACGACACTCGACTTCAATGCTACCGACATTGAAGAGAACCATGGGGGTAAATCAACTGATACAAGGCAAATAGCAAACCCAGTGAGGCACTACAAAATAAAATGATTCAAACAATAATTCAGAGAATCTAATTCATAGCACTAAATCCAATTAACATCTGGATAGACCAAACACTGAACAAAAAGCATAACATTTTTCTTCTCTCTTCATACAAGAGGCTGGAAATGAACTTCCAGGCCAACAGTAATGAAGCAGCTTTCAATAAAAGGAAAGCAATCTAATAACCATCATGACACCCTTCAAAAAAAACAAAATATTACAATGATGAAAACAATTAGAATTTTTCCAGGTCAAATTCCATTGTTAGTTTAAAAAACTCAAAGAATTATTAGTTAAACTGACAATGAAATTTGACTAGGAAAAGTTCTAATTGCTTTCATCATTATAGTAGACATAAAAGAACAAAAAAAAACAGTTTGGTCCAGCCTTGATTCATAAAACAATGAAAAGAAACAGCAATCCATTCTCATGAAAATATTCCATGCATTTATTGGTAAAGTGTAAATTTTGACAAATTTAGAGCAGTCCACAATTAAAAAACCCAAAATGATAAATTGAATAGTTAAAAAGACCAAAGAATTAGTTTCCCATACCTCTTATATAACGCATACCAAAAGGTCTGATCTGGGTTTCTGGGTAATTGAAGCTTGAAATAGTAAAGGTATCATATCCACCAAGTTGCTCAACCGAATTACAATGCCCAAATAAACAAGAAAAGAGGGTGAAAATACTTAGAACCGAGCTGGAAACCGAGCCATGAATCGAATTCACAGCCATTTTCCGGAGCTGATTCTTAGAGGGAGCTAAAAATAGTAACAGAACAAAGAGAAAATGTATATAAAGGAATTAGAAGCGTAAAGTTTTTTTGGTTTATTGGTTATTGAAAACGCATTAAACGATCCAATTGGCAGACTGTTTTTGAAGTTCCTAATTCAGTGCAATATTGCTGAGATTATATTAATTTCCTCGAAAATGGCCACTGCTGCCCAGCAAAATGAACATCGGAAACATGAAAACAGAGCCACGCTCAAACGAGAGGAGCGTGTAGGAAACGCGTCACCGGCGTTCAAGAGAACACGGTGCTGTTTGCCGGTGGTCTTTGGCTCCAGAATGCCGCTAGTAGTGCGGTAGGGAGGAAAAGGAAGCAATCTTACTGTACTCGAAACTAAAATCTGGAATTTTAATTAAATTTTTAAAAGAAGAAGAAAAAAAAACAAGAATTTGATGCTTTAACTTTTAGAGTGCAATCGAGCGGTTCATGTTTAGCAGGAATCAAGCTATGATCTCTACACTTTAGGCTTAGACTTTGACTTACGTGATCAAATTTCTTTTTTAAAAAGGTCGAACTTGATCAAAATTTAAAAAAATCAATTTTTTTAAATTTTTTTATTTCTTTTTTCAATTTTAGCTCATGTTTATTGTTCAGAGTCCTGGTTCTATAGTTTGCTTATATTTTTTTAAATTATTTAAAAAAAATTATTGTCAAATAATCTTTAAAACAAATGGTTAAAATTTTAAGTTAATAAGTTGTAGTTCAAAATTCATTAACAACAAATTTTCCTTCCATTCCCCTTAAGTAATAATTGTTTAAAAAATATTTTTATGTTGTTACCGTTTTATTTTTTGCATTTTAAATATGTTGATTTTGTTTTCGCAATATTTTTAATGTTCTGTATTATTTGTTATAATAATTTAGTATAAAAGAATAATAATATAATTTTGATAAACATGTTGTGTAATTTTTTAGAGTTTAAGATTAGAGGTTTGGCTTAGGATTTAAAATTTAAGGGTTTAGGTTTGAGGGTTTATAATTTAGGATATAGAGTTTAGGGTTTAATTTTTTAAAATTTAGTATTATGAATTTAAATTTTATGTTTAATAATGTAAATATGCATGCTTGTATAAAATAAAATTTACATAGTCTATGTATCAAAATTTTACCAGAAGAATAATATGAATGTGTATTATATTCATGTTATAGTTAAACATGCAAATTTTGGTGAATATGGTAGTTGGAAACAAATTTTAAGGAAATAGAGAAGGTTAGAAAAATTTTGGAAATCTACGACAAAATTTACAGCAAATACAAAAGTCGACTCCTGCAAAAGACGATCAATATTAATTTTTTCTACACTTATAACTGAGCCATACACATTTTTTTATTTAAAAAAATAATTGAATATTCAATGTCGCTTTCTGCAAAAAATGATATACATAGTTTCAAAAAAAATATTTAGGGTCATCAGTCACAATTGACGACTTTTGTGTTCACTGTAAATTTCACTATATATGTTCTTAAAATTTCTCTAATCTCCCAAATTTTTCTTAAAATTTATTTACAACTCCTATATTCTACAAAATTTGCCAGTTGAATACATCTCGTGTTTTGTATAACTTATCTTACTTATTCAACTTGCATAAAGTTTACATCAAATTCCGTGTTGCGTTCACGTATTAATTCAATCCACTCTCGAGACAAAAAGTTTATTTGTTTAAGGCTTCGTTCTCCATTGCTACTTGACTCAATTCGTGGTAAAAAAATTGTGGTGCTGAAAAAGTTGAAAAATTGACGGTGAAAAAGTTAACTTTTGAGGCACAAAATTTAGTAAAAACGACGGTAATGCTACTTTAAAAGAGCTGTCCAGTACAGCTTCACCGTTTGTGTGCAAAACGATCGTTCTTACAGCAATGCTAAACGAGCTCTAAGTCGTGTTCATGTTAATTTGTATGTGTTTAAACTATATAGATAGATATTTACACAATAATAATCTATTTTTGGTATATTCTTACACTATTCGGTTGAAAATAATGCTAAGAATTTGTTAAATGTTAGTATTAATCTCTGGGTTATAGGTAAAGGGTATTTCCAAAGAAGAGTTTGAGGCTCGAAACGATTTGATTCATCTTCGGAAGATAATAATAATAATACGACCTTACTTGAACATACGACCTTACTTGAACAACGACCTTACTTGAACAGGATCTGTTCTATAGGCTCGTACCTCTGTATCCTTTAGTTCTAAGGAGACAGGATTCCAAGTCTGGTTGATGAACCGAGACTGTGTGATCAGAGCGTGATTACTGGTCTGGTGTCCCAGCCATGGGCTCTACCTTGGCCGCAGAGGATCGTTCTCAGCTTGCCTTGTCTTGCTGGGATGGTCACGCAGTTGTCTGACAGACTTCCTTCCCACCATATTTAACCAAAAACAGCCTGTTTTGTTGTTCGGAAACCCTAGCGATGAGCGAATCTATTCCGCCGGCTGCCGGCGCTCAGATGGCAGCCTTATATAATGATTCGAGTGGGCAGGCGCCGGGGGGGTGGTGGACGTGCCCCTTCCACCGACCTTGGAGAGGCCGGGTCTGCCGTTGGATATAGAGGTGCAACCGGCTTTGAAAAAACCGCGGGACGATGAGGACCGACTGGAAGAAGGAGATGTTGATATGGTTGGCGGCGGGGCTGATCAGCCAACGGTGGAAGAGGTTGCTGATGATCAGCCGGTGTTGACCGGACATGTGAATGCGCAGGATACGGCTGCTGGTGAGAAGAAGTCATACGCAGCCATGCTTGTGGAGAATTCGGCGAACGGCAGTGGCGTTGGTGGTAGCGACGCCGTTGAGGGGCTCGAAGTTTCGGAGGCTGATTTTGTGGTTGATCGCAGTGGGCTCTTCCCCAAGATATCTTTTTCGGAAAAGATACATGAGCGAATAGATGAAAGCATGAAAACAACTATTATCCTTCGGCCATTGGGAAGATCGATAGGCTTTAAGACCCTTGTTAATCGTGTGCATGCAATATGGAAGACTGAAAAAAAATTTCAAGTGATTGACTTGGATAACAACTATTTCCTTGTAAAGTTCGAATCCATGGATGATTACATTAAAGTGTTGACGGGTGGTCCGTGGACTCTTTTTGGGTGCTATTTGACTGTGCAACCGTGGTGTCGGAATTTTTCGACCGCAGAGAAACATCCTTCCCGAATTGTAGTATGGATACGACTCCCGGGACTTCCTTACAGGTATTACTCGAAGGCTTTATTTCGACGTATTGCAGAGGTCATTGGTCATGTAATACGAATTGATTATAGTACGACCATGGGTGAACGGGGCCGTTTTGCAAGACTTGCTGTGGTAGTTGATCTTAACAAGCCGCTTTTATCATGTATTGGAATCGACGGCTTTGTGCAAAAATTAGAATATGAAGGCCTTAATGTGATTTGTTTCAAGTGTGGAAAATATGGGCATTTAGCGGATTTGTGTGTGAATGAAATCGGTGGTGGTGAGGAAGATATGACATCGCCTCCGGTGGCTAGTAAATCACAAGTTTCTTCCACAAAGGAGATATCGAGGGAGGAACTATTTGGACCATGGATGATAGTGGAGAGGAGTCGTCGCCGGGGATCGAGGATGAATGGTAATAGAGAAGGTGGAAGTACGATGGTTAGAGGCGGTTCCCGTTTTGGAGCTCTACAAGATTTAGGTGATGAGGATAGGATGGGGATGGACGGTGGATTACCCCAGGACCTAAATAACAATCGCAAGGAAAAGGGGGTGCGTGGTGATGCACGTACAGCGGCGAAGGAGGGTGCGGATCGGTCCAATGTTGAGGGGCTGAAATCACACACACAAAATGGTTCCATGCGATCTGTGCAGGGGAAAGTGGGACCCAGTTCCAAGATAAAAGTTATGAATGGCGTGGGTGGTGGAAGTCAGACTGTGGAAGCTAGTGTGGGGAAGAAAAATAGTAGCAGTAAAGGCAAGGAAATTGCCGTGGAAGTGGGTAATAGAGGAGGTTCGGTTATTGACAATGTTAATGCGCAGGGGACTTCGGTTAGCGTGGGAGATCGCACTGTGGATGTCGTTCCGTCCGTTGTAGGGGGACAGCCTCAAGCAAATGTGCACTCACCGGGGATTGCGTCGGGTTCTCACACGGTGATTTCGATAAGAGAAGGACGGGGGGATTTTACGTCTACATCACGATTCCGTAATGGTGGTAGCGTTGGTAAAGGAGGGTCTAATTTATCAGGGGTACAACGGAAGAGCTTAAAAGTATCGAAAAAATCAGAGACTCGAGTTCCGCCACGGCCTGTTTTAACGGAATGGGTGTCAGATCTCACGTCGAAACTCGATAACCTGCAGGATACGGGGCAGGTGCAGGTGCCGCCATCGGATATGCAATCACAGGGATTGGATAGTGCTATGGAGACTGATCAAGAGTTGGATGCGGGGAAGGAGAATGTCCCGACATCGCAGTAAGATTCCCGTTTGTTGGCCTTTATTTTTAGTTACCATGAATATTATGTTTTGGAATACACAGGGCGCGGGTAGTGCGGAATTCCGTCGCCACTTTCGGAATTTTGTCCGTGAGAATAATCCGCAAATGGTGGCTTTATTTGAGCCACGTGTAAGTTTTGGTGAAGCTGATAGGGTTATTCGTAGCTTTGGGTTTCAGAATTCTTTCCGTGTGGAAGCACGTGGTTTTAGTGGTGGCGTTTGGCTTCTATGGCGGGATGATGTGGAGGTTGAAATTCTTTCTGTTAGTAATCAGTTTATACATGGGCGAGCCCGTATGGTCAATTCTGAGCACTGGTTATTCTTTACTGCAGTGTATGCTAGCCCTAATGTTTGCGTTAGGAAGTTTTTGTGGAATAGTTTGAATCAGCTTAACCCTGGGATTGATGTTCCTTGGGTTTTGGGAGGGGATTTTAATGTGATTCTTCGCAAAGAGGAGCGATGCGGCGGCTCGAGTGAGGTCCTAGGGGTTAGTTCTCTCTTCCAGAAATTTCTTGATGATACGGAACTAATGGAGGTGGACTACAAAGGGGATGAGTTTACATGGAGTAGGGGTAACTTATATCAGCGCTTGGATCGGTGTTTGGCGAATAACGCGTGGTTTGTGGAGTTTCCGATGTCGGTTGTGTTTCATCTGGATAGGGTGGGTAGTGACCATTGCCCCCTCTTACTTAAGCCGATTGGTTCTTTGGTGTCTATGTCGGAACGGCCTTTTCGGTTCTTGGCAGCTTGGCAGGATCATCCTGATTTCCGGGCGTGTCTTGAATCTTCTTGGGATGCCTCGTCGTCGGTGGTTGTTAATGCTCAGAATTTTCAGCATGCAGTAAAACAGTGGAATGTTGATGTTTTCGGTCATATTGGGAAGAAGAAGAAGCGTATTATGGCGAGACTCAGGGGTATTGAGAGGTCCCTGCAAAAGTCCTACTCGGACTTTTTAGTGGCGCTACGAAGAAATTTGTGGGATGAACTGGACCTTATTCTTGAACAGGAGGAATCTATGTGGTTTCAGAAGTCCCGGAGCAAATGGATTGTGTCAGGGGATAAAAATACTAGGTATTTCCATGCTTCGACGATGGCGCGACGAAGAGCTAATTTTATTGCAGGCCTGAAAACAAGTAACGGACAGTGGGTTACGGATCAAGCAGTGTTGCGCGCGGAGGCAACGGCCTTTTATCAGCGGCTTTTCACAGCGGATCCGAGTTGCCAGGGACAGTACCATATTCGGGGCTTATTTCCCGCTTTGAGTAAGGGGGAGTTGCTGGCTTTAGGCAGGATGGTTACAAATGAGGAGATTAAGGATGCGATTTTTGATATGGGGCCGTGGAAGGCTCCAGGAGTTGATGGTTTGCATGCGGCTTTTTTTCAGCGTAACTGGGATGTTGTGGGTGATAGTGTGTGTCGATGTATTCGGAGTATTTTTTTAGGGGAAGCATTCCCTGTGGACATCAATAGGACTATTCTGGTGTTAATCCCTAAGGTCTCTTCTCCAGAAACGATGAGTCAATTCCGGCCTATCAGCCTCTGCACGGTTATTTACAAGGCTATAACCAAGGTGGTGGTTAATAGGATCAAGCCGTATTTATCAGATTGGATCTCAGAGAGCCAGACCAGCTTTGTTCCTGGGCGTGCTATTTCGGATAATATTATTATTGCTCAGGAAATTGTACATTCTATGAATCGGAAAACTGGTAAACGTGGGTGGATGGCTTTAAAGATTGATCTTGAGAAAGCCTATGATCGATTGGAGTGGGGTTTCATTGATGATACGTTGAGCGATGTTGGGATTCCGGTTAACCTTCGCGAGTTGATTATACGATGTGTTTCTGGTGCCTCGACTCAAATTAGCTGGAATGGATCTTTAACTGATTCTTTTACGCCATCGAGAGGGATCCGGCAGGGTGATCCTATTTCACCGTATTTGTTTGTGTTATGTATGGAGAGACTTAGCCAGGCGATTAATCAGAAAGTAGCAGCAGGGCAGTGGAAGGGCTTCTGTACTTCTCGGCAGGGTCCGATTATCTCTCACCTTATGTTTGCTGATGATATGGTACTGTTTGCGGAGGCATCTGAGGAACAGTTGGATGTGATCAGGGAGGTTTTGATTGATTTCTGTAGGTTTTCAGGGCTTAAAGTTAATGTCCAAAAGTCTAGTATCTTTTTCTCAAAGAATGTTGTGAGAGAAATATGTCACTCTTTGAGTTCAACAGTGGGTTTTTCGGAGGTTTCTGACCTTGGCCGATACCTTGGAGTGGACTATGCTGCATAAACGGGTAACTTGTGCAACTTATTCCTATTTGATTCAAAAGGTCCGCGATAAATTATCAGGTTGGAAAGCTCGTTATTTATCGTTTGCGGGACGGATTACGCTTGCAAAAGCTGTTTTATCGGCTATTCCATACTATGCGATGCAGACAACCAGGATTCCTCTTGGTGTTTGAGAAGATATTGAGAGGATAATTCGTAATTTTGTATGGGGGAGTTGCGCGGATAAGCGGAGCATTCACTTGGTTAATTGGGACGAGCTTTGTAAACCTGTTGATATTGGTGGTTTGGGATTTAAAAGGTTGAAAGATCAGAATGATGCTTTCCTCATGAAAATTGGGTTTCAATTGATAGACAAACGGGGGCAGCTTTGGGTGCGTTTCTTGCGTGCTAAATATAAGTGTGTTGAAGTTATGCCGGTATCGATTACGCGCAGTAATTCCTCACACCTTTGGAGAGGTTTATCGACAGTTTGGGAAGTGGTTCGTGAGGGTATTCTTTGGAGAGTTGGTAATGGTGTATCCATTGATTTTTGGCGAGATAATTGGGTGCGAGGTGTGGGTCCACTGGTGGGGGCTGTTACGGATCCAAACTTGATCCCGGCGGATTGTGTTCCTCTTCCCGCGATGTGCGAGAATAATGGGCAATGGAAGGTGACGGAGTTTCAACGTTGGTTTGACCCGGCAGTTGTGGACAGTATTATGGCGATCAGGCCTCCTCTAGTTGATGGTGCACGTGATGGTGTGGGTTGGCGGTGGAATGATGATATGCGGTTTACGGTAAGATCGGCGTATGCGCTTTCCGAAACGCGCAATGGATCCACTGGGGATGTAACTTGGCGTTTGGTACAACGGTTTCAAGGGCCGCAACGGGTAAAATGCTTTTTGTGGTTGGTTTGCAAAGGTCGATTCTTAACTAATGCTGAGCGTGTGAGGAGGAATTTGGCGGGTTCGGCTGAGTGTGCTTCGTGTGGAGCAACTACTGAGGATGTCGATCATCTTTTCCGTTCGTGTCCTTTGGCAAATATGGTTTGGTGTCTGCTAGTGCCACGCGCGAAATGGGATTGGTTTCGCAGGGGTTCGGTTATTGATTGGGTTCGAGCCAATCTACAGCTTGGTGATGTTGATTGGGGTGGTGTTGGACGTTGGGATCTATTGTTTGGTGCCATTGTATGGCATATTTGGCTTGCGCGCAATCGGAAAATATTTGCGGATGAGATTACCAGCGCGGATGACATTGTTGCCCGTGGGAGACGGCTTGTGCAGGATACGATTCGAGCACATGCTGGTGTTGCGCGAGGTGGACGGACGTTGGGCGCAAATGCTGAACAGCAACTTGATGCTGTTGCGCGAACTGGGCGGTCGACAGGCACGGATGCTCGGCAGCAGCTAGCTGGTTCGCGAGCTGGGCAGTCCTCGGGTATTAGCGCTGGGTCGAGTCGTTGGATGCCGCCGGATCTTCCTAGGTGGAAACTGAATATTGACGGCGCACGCAACACAGGTACGGGCTTGGCAACTTGCGGAGGAGTGCTTCGCAATGGTGCAGGTCATTGGGGTGGGGGTTTTACGAAGTTTATAGGCCGATGTAGTGCTTTCGAAGCGGAATGTTGGGCGATACATGAGGGACTGCTATACGCCCTTTATTGTCGCATTGAGGACGTTATTGTGGAATCAGATTGCTTAGAGGTTATCCGGTTGCTGTGTACCGGTAACGATAGGCGAGGCGAGCCTTCCATGGTGAGTGCGATACGTGTCTTGATTCGTCAATTCCGACGATGTGATTTCTTTCATATTCCTCGTGAGGCTAACCGTGTTGCAGATGCGTTGGCTAAATTGGGACATGGGTCCGGCTATGAGGTGATGTACTTGGTTTCTCCACCGGATGAGATTTTAGTTTTGTTACATGAGGACTTACCCGAGTTGGGTTAGGATTTTGCTTTTGCTGTGTATTTTGATGTAATGCTATGGTGAGTACTCTTTTCCTCCATTTAGGTTAGGGAGGTTTTTAACGAGGCTCGCCATAGTATTTTCTCCCCTTTAATCAAAATAATAATAATAATAATAATAATAATAATAATAATAATAATAATAATCGGATCATATTATTTTCAATATATATATATATGATCAAATCATTGTTTTAATGTTCCGTAAATTACTCCTGTCTAACAAACCGAGCATCTAGATGTGTACGAATTGTGTAGACCTATATCGATAAGTGACTTTCGAGTTCGAATATTATAATCTAAAAAAAAAAGAGTTAATTGAAAATTTTTAACCACATACTCTATAAATTATTGACGAGTTTGTGTAAAAAAATTTCAATATAACCACTGAACTTTTATTATAAACATAGAAGATATCACAATTACAACGCATGAAGAAAAATAATGGGACAAATCTACCAAATTTCTTACAACTCAGAAATATAGAAAAGTGAAAAACTTCTATGGAAATAAGCATACCATCAAAATTCAGAAGTTTCCTGAATCTCCTTGTCTCTATCCAATCAGGACTCATAACTGATGAAAAGGAGCGGTGAGTGATCCAAACTATCAGGCAAAATGTTCCGCTACTCAGGATTAATTATGTCGGCAAACAACCATCAACCGAGTGAGAATCTAACTTTTTGTGACCACCGAAAAACTATAATCAGGAACTAGCGGCGATTAAAAACTCTATGCGAGCAACGATCAACCGCCATGGTATGTTGAATCATGCCACAAAGACAAATGAAAAAAAACCACAAAAACAAAAAAAGCGGTACCGGTTAAAGCGGTACCGAATATGTTGATATGAAATGATCTTTCCGGTAAAAACCACTAAAAAATGATAAAATAATGGTAACCGGCAAATTTAAGTAAAAGGTCAGACATAACAAAACCGGTAGCGTCTAATTTGTTATAAGGTATATAATGTATTCGGTAAAGCGGTACCGGATATGTTGATTTCGAAAGTATCCATACTTTTGAAAAGTTTATCGATACTTTTATCAATATATAATGTATTCGGTTTAGCGGTACCGGATATGTTGATTTCGAAAGTATCCATACTTTTGAAAAGTTTATCGATACTTTTATCAATATATGTTGTACTAGGATAACGTAATAGGTAGGCAATAAGAATCGATACCTTATACAATATTATCGATAATTTAAGAAAAACATTGGAACTGGTTCAATTGTGGGTCGATAGTATGGATACTTAAATGAAACATATGGATACTTATATTAAATGTTTGGATACTTCTATGAGAGGTAGGGATACTTTCGAAAAAGTATGGATACTTTATAAAAATTATGGAAACTTCTATTAAATCGTTTATATGAATTAGAATCAAGAAAATACTAGTGCATCAGATAGTAAGGAAAAGATTACAAAAGGAAAAGATTACAAAACGAGATGGCAACGGAAATAAAAAGAAATTGAGAAGAAACAAAAGATTAATCTTCTAATATTTATGTGCAATGCAAAGACCAAGCCGGATTGTTTCCAATATCATGTAATAGAGTTTTATGATATTGGAAACAATCTGGCATGGTCTTTGAACTGCACATAAATATTAGACCATCAATCTTTTCTTTATTCTGAATTCATTGTCCCTTCAAGCCTCCTCCCTTCAAGTCCCCCGGCCACCCATGGAACTTGTTCCAGCACCAGCTTGCTGTCCAACCATCTCTGCATATGGTCGCATCTCAAACTTGACCTTTTGGTTGCCTAATGAACAAAATTTTTTTGCATAAGTATGAGCAGAAGTGTATCTTGTTATTAATAATAGAAGAAAATGATAGAGAAAACCTTGGAGATGGCGGTTGAAGATGTGTATGTCTTCTTTTCCAGCCATGTAACCATATAGTTGGCGCTGGCTGGATGGAGGGGATGGAGCATGTCGTTGCCAAGCATGTAACCCGAAACCTTGGGCAGTAAATTGGTTATGCAGACGCTGAGCATCTAGATAACCTCTTGCCGTGCTCTCAAAAATCAAAAGGCTCATCCCACGATGGCCTTCTGGACCATATGAATGGCGAGCCTTGGCAACAGCACCATAGGAACTGAAAGTGTTGAGAAGGTCTTGGTTTCCCATGCCAATCCACTGAAGCAAAAAATTAAAGAAATAAGAAGTTAAGTATTATAATAGTAATGAAAACATAATTCAGAAGTTATATAACTACCTTCCCATCTCCATCTCTATGAAGTTGTGTGTTCCTAATCATCACAATGAGTGGCCAGAGTATTTGGTGATGAGCTTCCTGGTGGCTTGAAGGCGGGGGGGGGGGGGGGGGGGGGGGGGGAGACAATAGCAGCATCATTACTCAGACCACGCCATTGGCCTGAAGCGTGACGTTGAGGTTGAGGTTGAGGAGTGGCCTCAGTACCCCTTCTTCGTAATTCCTCGTCCAACGTCTGAGCAAGGAGGCGATGGATTTTCAGCTTATCTCCTTTTTTGGTTTTTGCATGGGTGAGTAGGGACTGAAGGCCAGAAAACGACTTAGAGGCACCAGGACCTCCGTGGCATGCTGGACACCGCCATGGAGTAGTAGGGTCGTTGATAGAGTTCATTCGATCGAAGGCCTCGAAGAAACTCCTGAAGAATTTGCTGGATTTCAATGCCTCGTGGCTTAGTTGTTCATCATTATCAGAATCAGAATCAATATAGAAATCATCACCACTGTTTGATGATGTGTCGAATTCAATCTTCCTCTTTGCGAAAGACTGAGGATTTTTACCCGAACTTCTGCTTGAACTCATTTTATAATAGAAGATTGTGAAAGAGAACTGATTATAAAAGCAAAGGAAAGGGTTGAGTAGATAAAATTGGAGATGTTGTGAAGAGCAAATAGAGGAGTTGTTAATTTATAGGCAATTTCCGTTTGGGAGGGAAAGTGATAATGCATGAGACTGAAAAGGCAGAGATTCGTTCGTTCTCCTCGTTTCCCGGGTTATAGAAATAAATGAGGAGAAGGTACATGAACAGAACGGTGTATGTGATACATTGGAAAGACGCGAAACTGAAAAGGTAGAATCAGATTCGTTCTTCTCCTCGTTTTTCGGGGTTATAGAAGAAAATGTGGAGAAGTAGGAGCAGTAAACGGTGCATGCGTGATACAGGGAGGTAGAAGTGAAAAGACACGATACTGAAAAGGAAGAATCAGATTCGTTGTGGGGATTAAGGGTTTCAGCTTTATACAGGAGGAGCAGTAAACGGTGCATGTGATACAAGTGAAATGACATAACACTGGAATGCAAAGTTGTAGATGTGTATAATGAAAACGGTAATAATAAACCGGATACATTGATGTAATGAATAAAGAATACAGTAAAAATATACCGGGAACATGAATGTTTTTGCAAACTTATCGATAATTCCATTAAAACATGGAAAAAAGTTTCGAAAATCTTGTTCCCATAAAGGTATGGGAAGCCTTTAGTTTTTGTTAATTATCGATATTTGTGTAAAAGCATCGATATTTTCGAAGGATATTCGTACCGGAACATTGATTTTCTTTCAAAAGTATCGGGTTTTTTATTAATAGTGTGTAAATTGTATCGAAACTTTGGTTCCAGTATGCAATGGGGATCCATATGTGAATTACAAGTATCGATAATTGTTTGCAAATAGGAGTAAAGTCTCAAAATTTTCGACCCTATTTGCTAACGTAGCATGTAATCTTAGAATAGGATCGATACTTTTACTGAAAGGGTGAAAACGTATCGAAACTTTTTCTTCCAGTAAGCTATGGGAATCCTTTGTTTCTTAAAGTATCGGTATTTGTATCGTAATGTTAAGAAACTATCGATAGTTTCGAGCAGATTCGCTAATGTATGATGGAATTTAACAACAGTATCGAAACATTTTCAGAAAGAGGGAATAATGTATCGAAATTTTATTTGGAGCCAGTGGACAAGTAAGGGATAAAGGATGAAATAAGACGTCATATAACATAATTGGAAGATAATTTCAGAAGTTTATTGTTAATCTGAATCATCGTAGTCGGTGGACACGTCTGAACTTAGGTTTAGTTCTTCGATCAGCTGTTGTTTTCTTTGTCTACGCCTGTACATAAAAAGTTGCAGCTCATCCGTAGCCGCATCAACATCCGGTGAAGACGGTGCGCGTTCAGTGTTTGGATCAGGTTGTACGGGTGCAGACGAACTACCTTCGTCGGCGTTGACGTCATCAAACTTAACATGTAAATCGACGTCTGTAGCTCCGACGGAATTGAGGCGGTCATACATGTTACGAACATATGTTTCGTTCGTAAGCTTCATAACGTAGTGTGTTTTGTTTGCTGACGGTGTTGGGATTCGACATTCCATGGAAGAAATTTGTTTGTGGCCGTGTTTACTAACCTCGATTGTTGTCAACTGTATTAAATCTTTCAGTGACATTTTGGTGGTGATTGTTGACTGAAAAAAAGTATCGAGAAAATAAAATGTTGCCTGAAATTTTGCCATAAGGTGAGCAAAGATTGGGCTCGGTGTTTAGAGAGAATTTGGAATGAGTAAGTGATGGTGGAATTCGTGGGTATTTATAGGAAAGCAAAACACCACATAAGTAAATTTAACTGGAATGAAAACTTTAATTCGTATTTCATTTAACAATACTTTCTTTTTACAATAGTATAGAAACATATTTAGTAAGTTGGAATAATGTTGCCTGAAAGTATCGATAATTTTTATCGTCCTGTACAGAAAGAATCGATATTTTCGAGCAGATTCGGTAACGTATCAGGGAATTTAACAACAGTATCGAAACATTTTCAGAAAGGGGAAAATTGTATCGAAACTTTATTTACAGTAACCTATGAGAATTCATTGTTTCTGAAAGTTTCGATAAATTTTATCGTGAAGGAAAGAAAGATTCGATATTTTTGCGCAGATTTGGTAATGTATCATGGAATTGTACAACAGGATCGAAACTTTTTCAGTAGAGGGGAAAATGTATCGATAATAAAATAGAATTTATTGCACGTTAACTTTGTAGGAAGGAAGAAATAAATTGCTCTAAATGCTTTCAACCACCATCAACCACCACCACCTACCGAATTTAGTACCTGGAAATGAAAGCAACACAACAGAAGTCCTGTGCAGGAAAAGTTTGGACCACTTCAACCGATCGTGTTTAAGAAAATGGAAGATATTCCATCCAACGATGTTAATGGTAGCGGGACTTTGCAAGATGAGAAGTTGACCGTTGATGATTCGGAACGGTTGGTAGGTCAGCTCTTTTCTTCACGTGAGGAAGCTTGGAATTTTTACAAGGAATACGCAATGAAACAAGGTTTTAGTGCACGTCGAGGAACATCACGGCTGGATGGCGAAGGGAATGTGAAGACACAAGAATTTTGTTGTTCAAAAGAAGGGTTTAGGTGTTTGAAAGTCGAAAATGTTAATCGTCGACGTGCGCATACGCCAGTCACACGAACAGGATGCAAGGCCAAAATCGTTGTCACAGCAACAAAAACAAAAGATCAGTGGGTTCTAAGTAAGTCTTTCCACGAACATAATCATGCATTGTGCACACCTCTTATGACACCATTTATGCGTTCAAATAGAGGTGTGACTGAGGCTGATGTGGCTGAGGCAACAGCGTTGAAAGATGTTGGTGTTGGGACGTCAAAGGTAATGAAATATTTCATGAATTAGGCAGGGGGATTTCGTAATGTTGGATTTACTAGTAAAGACCTGTACAATGCACTTGATAGAGGTAAAGCAAAGGAGCTTGTCAATGGGGATGTGAATGCACTCCTTGATTACTTTGAGTACAAGAAAGATGATGATCCAGGGTTTTTTATGACATACTCCACAGATGAATCAGGGGCATTGCAGCATCTTATTTGGTCTGATTCAACATCGAGATCAGATTACACTTGCTTCGGTGATGTTATTGCCTTCGACACAACTTACAAAGGTAATTACTATGCACGACCAATTTTGCCTATTGTCGGTGTCAATCATCACCATAGCACAATAGTTTTTGCTACTGCGATCATAGCTGACGAAACGACTCAATCGTTCGAGTGGGTGCTGCGAAATTTTCTACAAGCCATGCTGAATAAAGCGCCTCTTTCAGTTGTGACAGACGGGGATAGGGCAATGCAGAGGGCTATCAAATGTGTTTTCCCTTATGCTAAGCACAGATTATGTTCCTGGCATCTATCTCGCAATGTACAAGCTAACATTGGTGACAGCAAATTTAGCACAACATTTAATAGATGTATGAGTTCGTGGTGGACAACCAGCGAATTTGATAGAGAATGGTCTAGGGTGATTTCCGAATTCAACGTCGAAAACCATCCATGGGTGATAGAGAAGGGAAATACTCGGAACTTATGGGCTCAAGCATATCAAACGGGTCATTTCTTTGCCAATTTGCGATCCACACAAAGAAGCGAGTCCTTGAATGCTGCACTCGGACGTGCCCTGATACAGAAGAAGACATATGTAGACGTAGTTCGTACAATTGAACAAACTATTGGAAAAATTCGTATCAACGAGTTGGAAGCAGATTGCTTAAGTTCCCAGACAACGCCCTACCAGATCACCAAACTCACAGGCCTAGAAAGCCATGCTGGTCAAATTTATACGCGAGCATCATTTGGTTTCTTCCAAGAAGAACTTCAAGAGGAGACTTTGTACCTGATTGACGAAAAAATTCAGTCCTTATCAGATGACTCTCTACATTTTGTTCTGTCAAAGTACAAGGAAAAGAACATTAGATTTGACGTATCTTTTGATGTTGTCTCGGAAACTGTCACATGCTCGTGTAGGAAGTTTGAGACTGTAGGAATTCCATGTTGCCATCAACTGCATGTTCTGAAGCACTTGGATTACACATGTATTCCAAAGTCGTTGATTCTAACTCGATGGACGAAGGAGGCGAAGGCTGCTGCACCAAGTTTCCTTGACTTCATTGTAGCACCTGAAGTTATGCAAATGGCACGGTTCGCGGCCCTACGTGCAACGTCAAGTCGTTTGTGCTACATTGCATCAAAGAGAGATGCATCTTTCATAACCGCAAGAGATGAGATGAAAAGACTAACTGCCGAATTTGAACACTCGTTCGGTTTGAAAGATTCAAGTAAACGAAGAAATGTTGATAATGGAGTTCGCGTTGGCGACCCTAAACGAAGACAAGGAAAGAGAAAAGTTGTCCAAAAGAAGATCGTCCAGAAGAAAAGTAGGAGTTGCTCTTTCTGCAATAATGAGGGACATAACAGAGTAACGTGTCCTAAATTAAAGCTGGGTCTGGATTCTTTTACACAACCTACCTCGACTGACTTTTTTGCTAACGATGCGGAATGGTCCTACGGCCCCGCACATGAGGATTATAATGTAAGTTACTATATCTATTCTACAACATATTGTCTGCAAGTGTTTGTTTATGGTTAATTTTAATATCAATCACTTCTTTATGTCTCAGGGCAACGAGGACATTTGGAATACAGCAAGTTCCCATCAACAGACATGGTGACTGCATACAACATTATGATATAACATTCAAATGTGTAAAGAGTTATTTTTTACAAATTCGGGTACAGTACTCTGGTCATTCGCCAACTTTTTGAAAAATTCTCGGATGCTTCCGCCCTTTTCTGTGGATATATAAAAATAACCCAAATTAGCAGACTCTCCTGTCAACATCTTCAATATATAAATAAAGCAATGGAATTAGTCACATATGTAACTGTAATACCTAACGCATTGTCGTTGGAAGATGATTGGTTATAGGGAGGCGGACATATGTACCTGTATTCCTATAAAGAAAAGATAAATTAACAAAATAATAGCATATTACGTTATTAATAAATTGAATGTAAAAATATTACTCACTGGATTATGCCTCATTTTCTCGGAAGAATCATCCACCAACAGTGTATTCTCCTCTTTGAATTGAGGATACTCATTCCAAACTTGATGCAAGTCTTTGCAGAAGGTGTATTCCTCTTCCTCTATGCACTTTGATTGATCCTGTTAATAGTAACTTGTAAAGCACCAATATGTAAGAATCATAACAAATTCAATTACCAATATGTAAGAAGCATCTTACCCAGATGAAAAAATGTCGTTCATTTTGTACGGGTATTTTGTTAAGAGCAAGGTCAATGTTATGCCTGCAATCGTGAACAATTACCACGATAAACTTCAAATTATTTAAGAGGTCAACGTTAAATGTTAACAATTTGGATCATAACGGTGCTTACCTCAACTTCGATGACCATATTCCAACAACAAAATTCTCTAAACAAAATTGCATAAATTCTTTTACACCTGGCCTCAGTTTAACATCTACAACATGAAAGGAAATTAAACATAATTGTTTTCTTTATAGCCGTAAGCAGATTTACAGAAATTTAATTACCTCTGGGAGTTTGTTTTGTATAATATGCAAGGACTCCGTTGACATCAAAAATGACAAGTTTTTTGTTCTGTGTTACAGAAATAATATATATGTTGGGGTCTTCACTGTCATCCTCATCTGAACTGCGTACCTCTTCATCATTCTCCTCTTCAGGCACCGTATTATCCTCTTCACGCACCACTGGATTGTCCACTTCTGTTATAAGCATGTCAATAGTCAAATAACCGAATGTCAATTGTAAATTGAAAGGTTATTTTACCTATGGGTTTGTATTTGCTTTGAAGCCATTGATTACGGAAGTTGGAGAAGTCAGCACGAACTGAGGAAATATCTGCTCGCATTTGGCCGATTTGGTGATTAATCTCGCCAAAACGAGCATCCATTTGCTCGCGGAAATGAACCATGTAATCCATCACTGACTTCATGGTAATGACCCCTTCGATCTCATCTTCTTGCATCCGCTCGTGCTGTTCTGCTTCAACGTTCTCCACTTGGTCGTTGCCTTGTTCTGCTCCAATTAGACATTTGTTTATCCAACCGACGTTTTCAATAAAATCGTATCCTGCTTTTGTCAAGGTAATCATGTCGATCTTCCGGGATAGTCGAAGAGGGTAGTCAAGATTGAATTGCACTCCTTCCTTCCTCAATATATGGCAAATTATGCATCCATATGGTAGTGAGGTTGTAATGGAAGCACCCTTCTTCACTATATGTAGAATTGTCTCATATATCAGTTTTGCTATGTTTGGAGCGGTTCTTGATTCATATTTAGACAACCACCAGTAATCAGTATCTCGAATTTCTGAATATTTCCCACCGGACGGCTGAAGAAACCAACTGACAAGAAAGTGGAACAATCTGCCCTCCGCACCAAGGCGAGTGGGACTATTCTGCTCCACACGTTTCATTGTAGGATCTAAAACATGTTCATCGGAATCTCCTACATTCTTCACTCCTATACCAGCAGCAATAGATGACGCATCTATATATATGTCCTTACCCATGACATGAGTCGTAAATCCTAATATTTTTCCCGAACTAGGATGCCGGTCTAATTTCGCATTACTGTAGCAAACTCTAACAAGATTGGGGTAATATTTTGGTTCTACACCAAGCAGTTCAAGCCAGCCCCAATCTGTAAATGTATCTTTAAACCCAAATTTGTTTTTCTCATCGAAGAAGAAGTCCAAGTCAATAACACGTTCTGGACGAATCTTCCTTGTTTTGAAATTGCTATCATATGTCAGTTTCTCATCGGTGCTTCTAAAGTTTTGCGATTCAAAAGACAAATTTTCTTCAGAAGAACTTCCACTTACTTGACTAGCAGACCTTGATTTTGAAGATGACTTTGTCTTCGAACCAGAACCTCTCTTCCGTTTGAGTGCCCATTTTTTGGGTTCCCCTTTTTTGGGTGCCATTACAACTGTTATATGCAGAAGCGGAACGATTACTCCATAATCATGCAAAACCCTAACCTAAATTTCGGATTTAATCGATACCGGAAACTTTTACTAACCTGTAAATATGATCGTCGTAATCGTCCGCGTCGGTGTTGATTTTACCCAGGTTGTACGGTGGTAATCGTCGTTGGAGTTGAAGAGATCTCTGCAATAGTATCGATAAAATTTCGAAATGGAGGATTGATTTAAGTTTAGTGTTGGTTTATATAGAAATCCCGCCTAAATTTCGGATTTAATCGATACCGGAAACATTGATTATGATTATTTGTATCAATACTTATAATCATAGCGTCCACAAGGATCAAAACTTTCATTATATTAAGCTATATTCTGTTACAACAAGTATCGATAATTTAATAACGACGGAAACAAAGTATCGATTTTGTCGGGGATTGTTATTCTAAGGATACATATATTTGGTATAAAAGTATCGATAGTTTAATACTGAAGGAAAAAAAGTATCGATTTTGTCGGGGATTTGTTTCTCTTAGGATACATACATTTCCTATAAAAGTATCGATATTTTTACTCATTGCGGCAGAAAAGTATCGACACTTTAATTCCAGTAAGCTAAGCAAGTCCGTATGTGTCAAAAAGTATCGATAATTTAATACTGAAGGAAAAAAAGTATCGATTTTGTCGGGGATTTGTTTCTCTAAGGATACATACATTTCCTATAAAAGTATCGATATTTTTACTCATTGCGGCAGAAAAGTATCGACACTTTAATTCCAGTAAGCTAAGCAAGTCCGTATGTGTCAAAAAGTATCGATAATTTAATACTGAAGGAAAAAAAAAGTATCGATTTTGTCGGGGATTGTAACTCTAAGGATACATACAGTTCCTATAAAAGTATCGATATTTTTACTCATTGCGGCAGAAAAGTATCGACACTTTAATTCCAGTAAGCTATGGTAGTCCGTCTGTGTCAAAAGGTTTCGATAATTTAATAATGAAGGAAAAAACTATCGGTTTTTATATATTTCGTATAAAACTTTCGATATTTTTACAAGAGTATCGACAATTGTTTCCTAAAGGAAAATAAGTATGATATTTTTACAAGAGTAAGCTAATATGTTAACATAATTTACAACAAACTAACTATGATATCATCATTTACATAGTGGGAAAAATTATGGTAACATAATTATCTTTTCATACGTCCCAGGCAAGCAGTTGTGAACTTCGCTCTCCTTCTATTACAATCGTGATTTATGAGATCGTTTAAAACTCTCGGACGATCAAAATCCCCAACAACCTACATTCAAATTAGGATTTAATGTCAGTCCCAAATTTTTTTAAAAATGAAGTCCTTTTCCGACCACTTACCAAATCATCCGGTGACCTCCCTTCAGAAATAGCTTCCATCCACATGACCACATACATTCCGCAATCATGTCCGTTCGTTTGCACCTTCGTCTTACGGACCACGAATTTTAAATCCCTCGGTGGGACCTTAATCTTCCCAAATTGGGCACAAAACGCCTCGTCCTCACTAAATTTCTGTTAACATTCCAACTGCGTAAAAAAAATAAATAAAATTAGATACGAAGAATTTATGCATTATAAATTACAAAATGTATCGACACATACTGTTTTCTTTGTTTGCTCCACTCTAGTCTTGTGCCGGGGAGATCTATGTAGACTATCAAGAAACGATGCTACACGATCAACAATATCCAACACCAAGAGACACCAATGAGTATTCGAATCGTTTATTGGCATGAAGATCTACAACAATTGTCACACAAGATATTAGAACATTTATTGTTATTATTTAAATACTTAACAACATGTACGCAAAAATATCTTACCATGTCACAATCGGTGAATTTATTATGGCCCATCAATGTTTTAGAATAGAAGTTTATAAGAAACGACGCATTTTGACCGTCCATTATGAACGCGCTCTGCATTTTAAAAAACAATCTCCATTAATTGACCAGCCATGACCAAATTGGACACGAAAATGTGTAAAAATGTAACTTACCACAAATTCGGATGGTAGATAGCAAATCTTCCGCTTCATGGTAGGATTCCTCATCGATTCGTAACCCAATAACCAGCCTTTCAAATTAATAATCGGACTTATTAGCCATTCCCCGGGTTTTAAGCAGCCAAGGTCGCCTATTGTGCCGTGTTGGAGGCCGTAATCTACGATAACATCTCTATAGAAGCAATTTTTTGTATTAATTTTTTCCCACATTTATTTAAATATCACTCGCAAAGCAATATATATAACTTACGATGGTTCTAACAAGCCACTATTCCATACATAATCACACATCGCAGCCTCGACGTCATCAATTCCACTTGGTATTTTTACTTTTGTAATCTACGATATATCAATAGATATTAGCCACAACACTAATCAAAATGGATGTCATTTGTATTATTCATTTTACCTTTTTACTCTTCTGCTTCTTTGGTGCAGGACACCCTGAATCGAGCTTTACATCTATTGCATGACCCGGTGTGCTCGTATCTTCATGGTGGACCTCTCTTCTATTTTCCTCCACCCTCTTACTCAATTCTTCGACATTTTCTTCATCATTTTTTATAAGCTCATCATATTTTGCCTCAACATAACTCCTCTTTTTGTTTTTTTCAGGACTTAAATGTATCCCCTCATCAAATTTTTTGTTTATTTCAGGAGTTAAATGTATCCCCTCATCCAATTTTTCCTTGAATTCAGGACTTAAATGTATCCCCTCATCCAATTTTTTGTTTATTTCAGGAATTAAATCTAACCCCTCCTCCAATTTTTTTTCCACCGTTTCAATCACCCCCTTTAACTCACCCCTCAATTCCACCACTTCTTTAACAACACCATTACACTTTTCCCCTACTTCCCCCTTTAAGCTCTCAATAGCCTGTTCGATTCTGGATTGTCTTTGCAAACAATCAGAAACGAGTTTTTTAACCTCCGCCAACTCAGCAATCAATATGTCAAATTTACTTCCCCCTTCATTCACTTTCACCTTATATTCTACCTTCTCCTCTTCCTCCTCTTCCTCCTCTTACTCTTCGCCAACCTTCACAAATAAAGTACATTATTAGAGCATCTTTCTTTTGTAAGTCCTTAGTAATCTATAAATACTGAAATTACCATTACCTTCTTTTTCGGTAATTCCAACTTTAACTTTCCCATAACTCGAACAACTTCTTCCTTGCCCCAGGCAGTGATGCGTGCAACTCCGGTTTTTTGGAATGTCGGCACAGAAGAAGAATCTGACCAAAAATCATACAATGCAACCTGCATTTTGTATAAACTATATCATTTTCTATAATAACTACTTACAAAGTTTTCTAAACCAATACCAATATTCAACTCGTTTACCTCTAAGACAGCAATGCATCCTTTGAGGTATGAGGGGTTTTTGGACTTTTGAAAAGTCTTGATTGCATCAATTATTTTGTCATACACATATGAAGCCCAATTTAATTCACCTCTAAACCTGGAGTCGTACAATAACTTCATATTATCCTTGCTCGGGGATGAATCACCCGTTGGACAAAGGAATACTCCGAAAATGTACAATAGTACACGCGCCTTCAGATCATCCCCTTCATACTTGCCGCTTTTTATTTCGTCCTCAAGTGTAGCAAATGACACATTAGACGTTAGGCCATACTTCTGCACAAGTAATTTCCAATCCTCCCTCTTTATAACTTTATCCACACTCTGGCCTTTATTTTGTAGCCCCAATACGGCTTCAACAATTCAGACACTAAAATGAAATGAATATTCTCCGTATCGCACATCACACTTCTGCAAATCAAAATCTCCCATCAACAACCGACACAATTCCCTCCGAATTGGTCGGTCCTGAATCCCAATAAGAGATCCAAACCCCATTTCTTCCAACAGATTTGATTTACCCTTCGCTTTCAACTCCTCTACTATGTGGTGCATTCATTTTATGCTACACCTAGTCGACATTCCTATGTAAATAATATTCATATAATGTCAGAGTTTTTATATATCATTTATCAAAATATTTACAACTATAATGAATACCTTCTTCTTCTTCTTCTTCGCCTCATAGTTTTCTCTAGCATTTCTGGACAACATGTTGAATGGTTGCTTCTCAGTTTCACTCATCGTGTACCATTTCTTCACCACCACGTCTCTCACCTGCAAATTATGTGTAAAACCTATGTTTGATTTTGATATAACTAGATCTTTAAGGATCAATTTGAAAAACTTAAAATTGTTTTTACAAGTCTCTTAACAAGTTTTGAAACACCAACACTTTAAAACTGATTTGTAAAACTCAAACTCAAAATATTTTCTAAGTGTTCCAAGCCAAATTTATAGAAAATCGTCATAGAGTATCGATACCCATTGAGGAGTATCGATACCTTTTTGCCAAAATTGGCTACTGTCGGAACACGTATCGATACGGAAAACCCTCGTATCGATACGCCCTGTGTTAAATTTCAAAGAGTTTGAAAGAGTGTATCGATACGGTAACACCAGTATCGATACTGGTTTAAAGAATTTTAAAGCATTTAAGTCGGTTTAAAAATATGACCGTTGGTGTCAGTTGGTTGGTAACCAAATTTTAAAAGACCGTTGACAGGTATCGATACGCCTAACCCCCGTATCGATACGCGTTTTGACAGTGAGCTAAGTTCAGAAAAAGGTATCGATACGGCCTTTGCCGTTTCGATACCCCGTACCGATACGCTTACGTGCGTATCGATACGCCCTATTAATTGCATACAACGGCTCTTTCTTTTCTGAGACAGGTATCGATACCCATTCCCGAGTACCGATACTCGTAGCTGGAGAGGTGCATTTATGGTGGTAAGAGAGGGTTCCAACGGCTCCATTTACTTCTCCAACCACTCAAACGGCTAGAAATCAATGAGAAGGTATAAAAGGGACATCCAAAAGCATCAGCAACAACTATTGAACTTCAAGCAAACATCCAAACATCAAATTCAAGCATTAGAGCAAAAATCCCAAATTTGTGTAAAATCACAATTTGTGTTCTTCATTCATATTTTGTAAAATTGGGTTGAGTGCTTGTTTTGGGGCTATCATTTGTATTGAGAGATACCTAATTAGCCTACAAATTCCTTTGTTCTCTTGTGTGAGGGTTGGGTTGATTTTTGGGTAGAAAAATCAACCGATATTGTAAAGGGTTGCCTCCTTGTCCTAGAAAAGGGGAAGATCAATTTAGTGAAATTGTTGCAAATCCTTAGTGAGACTAAGGTAGTGGATGTAGAGTTCATTTGGAACTTGAACCACTCTAAATTCCTTGTTCTTCAATTTTATTTTGCCAATTTCCACTACAATCCTTTAAATTTCCAATTCACCCCCCCTCTTGGTAAATATCGATCTTTCGATCCACTCAACAATTGGTATCAGAGCTTAACTCTTTGAGGATTAACAACCACAAGAGGAGATCCTTGGAAGAGTGTGATCATCAAAATATCAAGAGATGACTTCAACCTCCGGTTCCGGCATGTACGAGTCACAATCAACCACCAAGCCTCCTTTCTTCAATGGTGACAACTACTCCTTTTGGAAGAACAAAATGAGGCTATTCATCAAGTCAAGTGACTACCTTGTATGGGATGTCATTGAGGATGGGCCATACATTCCATTGAAGCAAGATGGTGAAGGCAAGATGGTGTTGAAGAAGAAAGCCGAAATGAGTGAAGAGGAGAGGAAGAAGATTCAAGTCAACGATAAAGCTCTCCACATGCTTTTTTGTGCTTTCGGTCCGGACATCTATTCAAAGGTCTCTTCCATTGAAAATGCCAAAGAAGTGTGGGACACACTTGAGACCACTTATGAAGGCACCAATGATGTCAAAGAAACTAAGATTGGACTTCTCAATCTTAGTTATGAAAATTTCAAGATGGAGCCCGATGAGACGGTGTCAAAGATGTTTGATCGATTCTCCACAATTGTCAACGGGCTAAAGAGCTATGGAGAGATCATACCGGAAGAAAAGCTTGTCCGGAAGCTACTCTATTCACTTCCCGAAGCTTGGGATGGGAAGAGAACCGCCATCATCGAAGCAAAGAACTTGAAGACATTAAAGCTTGATGAGCTTGTGGGTTCTCTCCTTACTCATGAGATCATGAAGCAAGGAAGGGAAGATGAGAAAAAGAAAGAAGAGAAAAGAGTAGAGAAACTTGAAGTTGAAAAGAAAAAAAAGATGGGAATAGCTCTCAAGGCTAAAGCTTCACAACTTGATGAGAGCTCATCTAGTGATGAGGACGAACTTGAAGAATTGGCTATGATAGCCAAACGGTTCTCACGATTCATGAGGTCCAACCGGGGTAGAAAAATCCAAAGAAAAATGGACTTCAAGAGCAAGAGCAAAGAAGAAGGAAAGGATCCCATCATTTGCTATGAGTGCAAACAACCCGGCCACATCCGTTCGGAGTGCCCTCAACTCAAGAAGAAGAGCTTTGAGAAGAAGAAGAAACTCAAAGCCAAACTTGCTACTTGGAGTGATGAGGAGTCATCGGAGGATGACGAACAAGAAGTGGCTAACCTTTGTCTCATGGCACTTGAGGAAGATTCCCCCTTGGTAACCTCTAACTCATCTACTTTAGATTTTTCATATGAAGAGTTAAATGATGCATATGATGAGTTACAAGAGGTATATGATGAATTAGTTGAGAAGTTTAAGGAGTCGGTCATTAAAAACAAGAAAATCATTTTAGAGCTAAATGAGAAAAATGACTCACTCACTCTAGCTAATTCTAAATTTGAGAAAAAGATTTTAGGATTAAAAGATGAACTTAAATTCTTTCAAGATGAAAATGTTGATCTTAATAATCTTTTATCTCAATGCAATAGTGAACACCAAAAGGTGTTAGGTGAGCTAAATGAGCTTAAAAAGTCCTTAAAAAATGTTGGAAGTGTCAAACATGAAATAGGAGAATCATCTAGAACACACCAACCTAAGAAAAGGACTAATTACTACAAACAAGGTAGCTACCCTAGACATAGTAAAGCTAAAAGAATTAGAAATGTATGGGTTCCTAAGGAACTTGTAAAATCTAATAATATTATTGATATGTCATCTTGGATTCCTAAGGGAACCAAGGTTTTGGGAGCTAACACTCATGGACCCAAAATGATTTGGGTACCAAAAACCAAGGTTTAATATCTTTGTTTGTAGGGGGAGCATTGCTACAAGGCCAAAGCACAAAGTCAAAACTCATGGTACCTTGATAGTGGATGCTCGAGACACATGACCGGAGACAAGAGTCGATTCATGGATTTAAAGCCAAAAGGTGGAGGAGTAGTAACATTTGGTGACAACTCCAAAGGCCACATTAAAGGTATTGGCTCCATAGGTAATCACTCTACCATTCTCATTGAAAATGTCTTATATGTCGATGGTCTTAAACATAATTTATTGAGCATAAGTCAATTGTGTGATAAAGGATTTAATGTTTTATTTGATAAAAATGGATGCAAAATTGTTGACATTAAATCTAATAATATTATGCTCATAGGTCATCGCATAGGAAACATATACATGGTGCATTTAGATGACATACATACATCTCATGCATGTTTAGTTGCTCAAAATGAAAATGATGCATGGTTGTGGCATAGGAAGCTAGGATATGCTAGCATTAGTGTTTTGGAAAAACTAGTCTCTCTAAATCTAGTTAGAGGTTTGCCCAAAATTAAATTTTCAAATGACAAAATTTGTGATGCATGCTCTAAGGGTAAACAACATAAGTCTTCCTTTAAATCCATTAATGATGTTTCTACTAGTAGATGCTTACAATTAATTCACATGGATTTATTTGGGCCAATTAGGACTATGAGCTTGGGTGGTAAATCTTATGCATTTGTGTTAGTTGATGATTTTTCTAGATTTACTTGGGTTCTCTTTTTAAGTACGAAAGATGAGGCTTTGGAAAAATTCATCACATTTTCAAAATTAACCCAAAATGATCTTGAACTTAAAATTTCACACATTAGAAGTGATCATGGAACCGAGTTTCAAAATTTAGGGTTTGAAGAATTTTTGAATGAAAATGGTATTAGCCATAATTTTTCGGCTCCTCGAACTCCTCAACAAAATGGGGTAGTTGAGAGGAAAAATAGAACTTTACAAGAAATGGCTAGAACTATGCTTTGTGAAAATAATTTACCTAAATATTTTTGGGCGGAAGCCACAAACACCGCTTGTTATATTGTAAATCGAGTAATGATTAGGCCAATTTTAAAGAAAACACCTTATGAGATTTTAAAATCTAAAAAGCCTAACATTAGCTATTTTCACCCTTTTGGGTGTAAGTGTTTTGTTTTAAATAATGGAAAAGATAACTTAGGTAAATTTGATGCAAAAAGTGATGAAGCTATTTTTATAGGTTACTCTTTAACCTCTAAAGCCTATCGAGTATTTAACAAAAGAACTTTAGTAGTAGAAGAATCCATTCATGTTGTATTCGATGATAACCTCCTTCCTAGGAAGGATTCTTGTGATGATGATGATGTAGGAATCATAAATGCCTTTGATGGAGGTCAAACTTCAAAGGAGGATGAGATTCAACCAAAAGAAGAAGACACACAAGATCCACCTCTTGAAGCCTTGAAGGACTTGGCTATTGAGGAAAAGGAAGTGAGCTACCCAAGGGAGTTGAACTATGTCAAAGATGGTGAAATCTTGGGTGATCCATCCAAGGGGGTAACCACTCGTTCTTCTCTTAAATTAATGAACCATGTTGCATTTATCTCATGCATAGAGCCTAAAAACATAAAAGAAGCATTGAAAGATGACTTTTGGATTATGGCTATGCAAGAAGAGTTAAATCAATTTGAGAGAAGTAATGTATGGACATTAGTTGATAGGCCTAGTAATCAATCTACAATAGGAACTAAATGGGTCTTTAGGAACAAACTAGATGAGAGTGGTAACATTGTGAGAAATAAAGCTAGACTTGTAGCACAAGGTTACACTCAAGAAGAGGGAATAGATTTTGATGAAACCTATGCACCCGTAGCTAGAATGGAAGCCATTAGGATGTTGCTTGCATATGCATGTTATCATAATTTCAAGCTTTTTCAAATGGATGTTAAAAGCGCATTTTTAAATGGTTTTATAAATGAAGAAGTGTATGTGGAACAACCACCGGGTTTTGAAGATTCAAAATTTCCAAATCATGTTTTCAAACTTACCAAAGCTCTTTATGGTTTAAAACAAGCTCCTAGAGCTTGGTATGAAAGGCTTTCAAACTTTTTAATTGAAAAAGGTTTTGAAAAAGGTAAGGTGGACACTACACTTTTCATAAAAATGTATAAAAATGACATTTTAGTAGTTCAAATTTATGTTGATGATATAATTTTTGGTTCTACTAATGAATGTCATTGTCAAGAGTTTGCTAAGCTAATGCAAGGTGAATTTGAGATGAGCATGATGGGGGAGCTCTCATTCTTTTTGGGACTCCAAATCAAGCAAAAGAAGGATGGCACCTTCATCAACCAAGCAAAATACATAAAGGATATGCTCAAGAAGTTTGGCTTGGAGAATGCAAAGCCTCAAGCCACTCCTATGAGCTCATCTACAAAGCTTGACAAAGATGAAGGAGGTAAGTGTGTTGACTCTAAGCTTTATCGTTCTATGATTGGATCTTTGCTTTACCTTACCGCAAGTAGACCGGATATCTTGTTTAGTGTTTGCTTGTGTGCTAGGTTTCAAGCTAGTCCTAGAGAGTCTCACCTTATAGCCGTTAAGAGAATCTTTAGATACCTTAGAGACACTCCTTGTTTAGGCCTTTGGTATCCTAGAGACTCTACCTTCAACCTACATGCTTTTTCGGATGCGGATTATGGGGGTTGCAAAATTGATAGGAAAAGTACTTCGGGAACTTGCCAATTCTTAGGTAGTATGCTCATATCTTGGTTCTCTAAGAAACAAAATAGTGTAGCCTTATCTACCACCGAAGCCGAGTACATATCCTTAGGGAGTTGTTGTGCTCAAGTCCTTTGGATGAAGCAACAACTCTTAGATTATGGAATTAAAGTTGGAACCATACCCCTAAAATGTGACAACACTAGTGCAATATGCCTAACTAAAAATCCCATCCAACACTCTAGAACCAAACATATAGAAATAAGGCATCATTTCATTAGAGATCATGTCCTTAAGGAAGATGTGGTTATAGAGTATGTAGACACCTTGAATCAATTAGCGGACATTTTTACAAAACCCTTAGACAAAGAGCGTTTTTGGTCCCTTAGGAGAGAGTTAGGTCTAGCTAGCCTATCTTGACCTTTTAGGACCTCTTTTGTGCTTAAAATGCTTGATTCTGTGAAATTGCCATGTTTATGTGTTTAAACTCCTAATCTTATCCATGCCTATAGTTAGGGGGAGTATGTTTCTGTTAAAACATGCTTAGAACTGTTCATTCATCATTTGCATACTTTTAGGAGGTGTTAAGTTCGAGCCTTTGGTTGTTCTTAGAACCAAATAGGTCATTCTGGGCATATGGTATCGATACGGCTATACGCGTATCGATACGTGTTCTTCATTTTGTTTCCCAGAATTCTCCTCGCTTCATATGGTATCGATACGGATATACGCGTATCGATACGTGTTCTTCATCTTGTTTTCCAGATTTTTTTCCTCGCTTCACAGGTATCGATACGCTTAAAATCGTATCGATACAAGTCGTTTCGATACGGGCCCCACCGTTTCGATACGACTTTCCAACGGGCATTTTTGAGAAAAGACAATTCTATCCCCGTATCGATACCCCCTTAGGAGTATCGATACCCTATCGCGCAGATGGCATTAAATCAGTCTTAAATGAGATCTAATTTTACCAAAATTAAAACTCTTTAACCCTAACAAACCCTAGCCGTTTTTGGCTATAAAAAGGCCCTTCCTCCTTCATATTTTCCACACTACAACTCAATTCTAAAAGAATTCTTGCATCAAGAAAAGTTTTGTGCTCTCTCTCAAGTTTTTCTTCAATCTTCTAAGTTTCCTTCAAGGTAATCTCTTCTTTTTAATTCTCTTTTGTTTTCTTTTACCCTTTGTTTTTCTTAAATCTCTTTGCTTTTCAAAATTTTTTTTTTTAAATCTTTTTACCTTGATTTTTACTCAAATTGAAGAAACCTTCTTTAATTTTCTTTTAGATTATGGCACCTAAAGAACATTCGAGGAAGCGACCGAGGGTTACTCATGCCGGTGAATCTTCAACTCCCGGAATGGTTGCACGCCCGGATTATGTTACAATTTATAACCAATCCTTTGAAACTTCCGCGGGTCTTCCCTATTTTCGCCAATTTGAGAACTACAAAATTCGTGCGGAAAGGGTCGTCTCCATTCCTTTTCTCGACTCCGAGCGCTTCAAGTTTGAATATCTTCCATTGCTTCGCACTTGGAAATTCATGGAGTTTCTTTCTATCCCCGGTATTTACTATCGTCTTTTGGTTTTAATTTTCTATTCTAATGCCAAAATTATTTCTCGCAATGGGGAAATTGTTGCCATCCGCTCTTATCTCATGGGGAAGCAAATCGTTCTCGATGTCAAAGGGATTTGTGAGGTTTTTAAGTTAGAGGATGTAGGCTTAAATGATGAGAATGCCTTGGGCCATGTTCTCAGTGGTTCCGTAACCGTCCTCAATGCTCACGATCGAATCCTACATTTGATGGTATCTTGGTGGTTACGTCCCTCCGGTGGCAAATACTCTACCATCCGTCAAGTGGATGATTTTTGGATCCGTTGTTTCCGTCAACGAAAGCGCCCAAACCTAGCTCGAATCATGTTCGATGAGATCGCCTATCATGTTCAAAATCGCCAAACCCCTCTCATCACATCCTTTATTTACGGTACGGCTTTAAGTTACTATTTTATGAAAAAGGATATTGATTGCTCATTTGATCTTGCATCTACTCTTACCGATCCTATTGATGAGCGATCCCTTGCTCGGGGAAAGTTCCATTACTTTAATGGAAGTTGGTTACGTCTTTCCGAACTTCCACCCGAGGCCGCAGCCGCATTGGAACAACCACAAGCTCCCCAAGCTCCTTCGGCTCCTCAAGTCCCACAGCCCAATTTGGATGCTCTCATGACATATCTCAATGAGCAATTTACCGGGCTACGCACGGACATGAACACTCGTCTAACCTCCATGGAAACCACCTTCGATACAAGGATGACGGGTATGGAAAATCGCCTTACATCCCTTGAAAGCGAGCACAATTCCTTGAATATCTCCGTTGCCGCTTTCCATGATGAATGGCGTAATAGCATGCGGAGCAATGAGCCTATGGTCGATGATGATGAAGATGATGAAGACGACGAAGACAATGCCTAGACATCTCTTCTTGCATATCATTCATAATCATCTAGGATTTTCTATTTTTATGCACCTATGTTTCTATTTTTAGGACTAAGTTTGTTTTAGGATTAAAAACCTATGCTTTGATTTCTTGTTTGTTTTCGTTTGGATTTTCTCATGCTATGATGAATAAAATTATGTTGCTTATTATTATTATACCTTTGATTTCATTATGCACTTTATTGTCTCCATGCATTTTTGATCTAACAAAAAGGGGAAGAAGAAACTTGCTCACATCTTTAAACTATTTTGATTTTAACTCAAAGGTTACCAAGCTTATATTAAGGGGGAGTTACTTTGTAAAGGTTATTCAAAAGTGTCAAAATTTTAAGTTTTGGTTTTGTTATATCAAAAAGGGGGAGATTGTAAAACCTATGTTTGATTTTGATATAACTAGATCTTTAAGGATCAATTTGAAAAACTTAAAATTGTTTTTACAAGTCTCTTAACAAGTTTTGAAACACCAACACTTTAAAACTGATTTGTAAAACTCAAACTCAAAATATTTTCTAAGTGTTCCAAGCCAAATTTATAGAAAATCGTCATAGAGTATCGATACCCATTGAGGAGTATCGATACCTTTTTGCCAAAATTGGCTACTGTCGGAACACGTATCGATACGGAAAACCCTCGTATCGATACGCCCTGTGTTAAATTTCAAAGAGTTTGAAAGAGTGTATCGATACGGTAACACCAGTATCGATACTGGTTTAAAGAACTTTAAAGCATTTAAGTCGGTTTAAAAATATGACCGTTGGTGTCAGTTGGTTGGTAACCAAATTTTAAAAGACCGTTGACAGGTATCGATACGCCTAACCCCCGTATCGATACGCGTTTTGACAGTGAGCTAAGTTCAGAAAAAGGTATCGATACGGCCTTTGCCGTTTCGATACCCCGTACCGATACGCTTACGTGCGTATCGATACGCCCTATTAATTGCATACAACGGCTCTTTCTTTTCTGAGACAGGTATCGATACCCATTCCCGAGTACCGATACTCGTAGCTGGAGAGGTGCATTTATGGTGGTAAGAGAGGGTTCCAACGGCTCCATTTACTTCTCCAACCACTCAAACGGCTAGAAATCAATGAGAAGGTATAAAAGGGACATCCAAAAGCATCAGCAACAACTATTGAACTTCAAGCAAACATCCAAACATCAAATTCAAGCATTAGAGCAAAAATCCCAAATTTGTGTAAAATCACAATTTGTGTTCTTCATTCATATTTTGTAAAATTGGGTTGAGTGCTTGTTTTGGGGCTATCATTTGTATTGAGAGATACCTAATTAGCCTACAAATTCCTTTGTTCTCTTGTGTGAGGGTTGGGTTGATTTTTGGGTAGAAAAATCAACCGATATTGTAAAGGGTTGCCTCCTTGTCCTAGAAAAGGGGAAGATCAATTTAGTGAAATTGTTGCAAATCCTTAGTGAGACTAAGGTAGTGGATGTAGAGTTCATTTGGAACTTGAACCACTCTAAATTCCTTGTTCTTCAATTTTATTTTGCCAATTTCCACTACAATCCTTTAAATTTCCAATTCACCCCCCCTCTTGGTAAATATCGATCTTTCGATCCACTCAACATTATGCATAAACCATAAACAATCAAAATATTCAACCTCCAATATATTCACTATAATTTCAATTTACATACCGAACCAACAGTGTAAGTCCCACAATCCCTCATCCTCTGCAATTCTTCAATACTGTCATGATAGGAAAGTTTAAATGTTCTTAAATACTTTCATCCAATAACAATTTACAGATTAATTATTTCACAATTTCTACTTACTAGAAGTACAGAAATTCACCCTTTGGTTTCTTCGGATTTTCCTCCCTATCTACTCTCTCCGCCTCCATTTGAATCATTTCAGTCTCATCTTGAACAACATCTTCATGATCCTTAGAACCCATCTCGCTTCAGTTTTCTGACAAAAGTATCGATATATAATTTCTACCGACATTATTACTTTCTACCGATAAGTTCTCAGAACAAAGTACCGATATTTACTTCCTAAATATATTTACACAATTTCGACCTATATCGATCCGAATTCCGATTTTACTTCAACATCACTAAACCCAAAACATTATCCCCAACTACCCAATACTACATTAACAAAAAACTAGGGTTTCGACAACATACCTTTTACTTCAAAGTCCCCAAACCCTAAACCTATCCTTTCGATTCTGATACAACAAATTAGGCTTTATGTAAATGCAACCAAACTCGGGTCGATTTCACAGCAACCAAACTCGGGTCGATTTCAAATACTCTCCTCTCTTAGGTTTTCTGTAAATGCAAGCAATACAAAGGATACTTTTAACCGGTTATATCATTATGATATATATAATCAATACAATTCCCAAAAGTTTCGATACGTTTTTAAATTGTGTCGATTCTTTTGACACGAAACAATAAATCCGGTAAAGATTTATCGGTTACATTATATGAATTAATAATGTAATCGGTTATGTTTTTATATTTTCTATTGTTTCGATTCTTTTGCACACGTTCTTAAAAAACGTATCGAAACCAAACAATATATCCGGTAAGATTTACCGGTTAGTTTATATGAATTAATAATGTAACCGGTTATGTAGAATTTTTTTTATTATACCGATTCTTTTGTGCACGCTCTTAATTAAATATCGATATTTTGGACATTTTTTTCAACCGCGGTTACATTGGTGTTCAAAAAGTATCGATAATGATTTATAAAGTATGGATACTTTCGAAATAATATATCCGGTAAGATTTACCGGTTAGATTATATGAATTAATAATGTAACCGGTTATGTAGAATTTTTTTTATTGTACCGATTCTTTTGTGCACGCTCTTAATTAAATATCGATATTTTCGACATTTTTTTTCAACCACGGTTACGTTGGTGTTCAAAAAGTATCGATAATGATTTATAAAGTATGGATACTTTCGAAATAAACAACAAATTAGGCGCTACCGAATATATTGAAATTCGGATCAACATAACCGGTAATTTTACCGGTTTTGTTATAGTCCAAATGTCCGAGTCCCCATCCGCTCCAACTTAACAACAAATTCGGCGCTACCGATTATATTGATATTCGGATCAACATAATCGGTAACTTTTACCGAAAACATGATCTTTAACCGGTCACCTCCCTAGCCGGTTACGCCGTATATTAGCCGCATATTAGGCGCCGTACCGCAGAACCTCCATAAAAAAAAAACATGTATCACAATTACATAGAAAACACGTGCCATAAATGTATAGATTCTTATTTAAAAATAAAAAACAAAAAATAGTAAACATTGATTATCAACAACAAATAATTAGGTAATTATCAATCGCCGACTAACTCTGAAAAATTAAAGAAACTTGCCGGCGGTGCAAAGTTGTTAGAGAGTTTATGTAGATTTTGAATAAACTCTCAATTTTAGACAGGTATAAGATAATCTCTGACTTGATGTTTGTTGTACGTATTTATACGTAATGTTGTTGTTATGTACAGTACTTTCCCGTGGTAAATACGAGAAGTGACAAAAGTAGTCCCATGATGTCATGAATAGCACAAAGTCAGAAGGATCTTTATTACACCATTTTACTCCATTATTATTAATACATGTCTTAAGCACATTGATTAATAATAAACGAGAAAATGAATTTATATAATCATTAGATTTTGGGAGTATAATAAATTAATAATAACAGTAATAATAAGATGCCATAAGTAAAGTTGTTGCTCCACTTGCAGCAACAAAGCCATACAGGTGTGTTGAAATTGCTGGGCAAGTCGGATTTTCTTTAATTGTCCCATCAAATTTTCTATTTTAATAAGCACTCACCTTAAAAACAAAAATAAGATGGAGTAACTTATGTGCATTTGGTTTAAAATGTAACATTATATTTTCGCAATAAATTATTTGAACAAAATATTATAGATATATTATATTTTTTCGAATTGTTTAGTGTGATTATAAGATTTTTTTGTTTATTAGTTATAATTTTTTAATATGTATTATATCGTGCAAATAAACTGTTCAAATATGAATTATATAGGGATAACAATACTTCCTTTTTAAATGAGATCACTTGATAGGTTCAAATATGTTATATTATTTCACTTGATTCACTTTGTTAGAATATAGATCTAAATTTATTATTTTTAATCTTTTCTATATTGTCTTAAGAAAATTAGAGGTTTGGACAAAAATTAGAGGTTTGAGGCATAATTAGAGGTTTGACCAGTCAAATCCGCTAATATTGTTGTTTGGTAAATAGCGGATTGAAAGAGCGGATTGGGGTGAAACCGCTAATTTTGAAAAAGCTCATAATAGGAGCTTTTTGAGATGAGAAGTTTGATATTAGAGTTGTAAAGACTCTTTTACCCTTATCATTTACCAAAAATCTCAAAATAACCTAAATTAAATATTTTCTCACCCTATTTATAAGCTAATCATATTTAGTTTTTTTCTTTTTATTATCACATATTTATATGTGTATTTAAATTTATTAATTAATTGAATTATATTAAAATAATTATATAAATAATAAATTAATATATAAATCATTTGAATATGTTTAGAAAAGTTATATTAAAAATAATTTTATAGATCTAATTAATAATAATTAGATACAAAATATTGATAACTAATGAACTATTCAAACAAGTATTGAATATAATCATGTCTTTATATGCCAGTTTGTTTTTTTAAATAATCTATCAGCTATCAGTTAATTTTACCACACTTTTATACAATCAGCTAATACAATTCAGTAGTCAAATCAACTAATGCAATCAGCTATCAACTAATGTAATCCGCTATCCGCTAATTGCCAAACAGGGCCAATATTTTAGCTTTATGTTTAATTTAAATATGAAGCAAGCAATCTAACTCAATCAATTTCTATAAGAAATTTAGGTTCTGTTTGGTTGTATAAAAAAATTTTCTATTTTTGTTTTTTGTTTTCATTTTTAATTTTTTAAAAATTAGAAAACATGTTTGATTAATAAAGATAGAAAGTTATTTTCAGAAATGAAAATAGTGAGAATGTGTTTGGTATATAACTTTTCAAAATAGAAATGAAAAAAATAAATATTAAATAATTGAAATAAAATATAGTTATAAAATATAATAATAATAATAATAATAATAATAATAATAATAATAATAATAATAATAAAATAAAATATGAAAATAAAACCAAAGTTTTTAAAAATGAAATTGGAAGGATTCGAACTCGGGTTTAAATTTAAAAACCCTTGATTTCATATTTTCCATTTTCCTAAAATATTTTCAATAAAAATAATAAAAACATATTTTTTATGTTTTCAAATTTTTACTTATTTTTGTTTTTATTTTCTAAAAATTATTTTTTATTTTCACAACCAAACATGTTTTCTTCCTCGTTTTCCATTTCCTAAGAAAATGAAAATGAAAACAGACTTCATTCTCTAGAATCAAACGCACTCTTATATTTTCTAATTATATGTCAATCAGTTTTAAATAATACATAATTGGTTAACATATATTTTTTAAAACAATTATTGTTTTATATTTATATTTTTTTAAAATAAAATAGTAAATATAAATCTAAAATAATTATTTTTATATAATTTAAAATTTATCTTATAATCTAAATAAAAGTTATAAATTCAATTTTTAGAATTCCTTTATACTAGTTTTATAAAATAAATAAATAATCATTTAATTAATTTTAGTGGGACAAAAGTTTATCTTAAATATTAATTTTGATATAAATTTAAGGTTTAACTATAAAATATGTGTATGAACTTTGTATTTTTTTGCAATAGGTGCTTAGAGTATTTTTGGCAGAAATAGGTGTCTAACGTTTTATTTTTGCCCGTTTTAAAGTTAATTTGTCTAAAAATTCATCACCCAATTATAGATTGACACATGGCTTTTATTTTTTTTTTATTTTCAAAAACAAACTAAAAATAAAATAAAATAAAAAATATTCTAAATTTTTCAAAAATTACAGAAATAATCACAAATCCCTAAAACTTCAAACCCCAAATTAACGTTATTGTCGTTGACAATAGTCCCGTCAAACCCCCACCATCGACGTCACCAGAGTCCATTCTCATTCCTCCAACCACCCATCGTCGATAACCGGCGAGAGGCGCATCAATCGGATGACGAACGTGAAAGACTCTGGTATTAAACCGAGTTTTATGTCTAACTCAGTGGTGTCATGTATCGAATAGAAATTTTTTATTTTTTTTAGTACTCTTATTTGTGTCCCATACAAAAAGTAGGTTTAGAATTTAGAGTTAAAGTTTAATGATAGGGTTTAAGGTTATGGTTTATTGAAATGTGGTATTATGTATTTTTTAGGGTTTAGAGTTTAAGATTTAGCATTTAAAATTTAGGGTTAAAACTTAGAATTTAATTTTTTTAGTATTGAGGCATAGAAAGAAATACCGAAAAAAAATGACATGTCACCATCATAGTTAATTTTTTAACAACAAGATACTAAAATAAAAAATGTAATATTACTCATGATTTTATCAAAAATTATAGTTAAGTGACCAAAACAAAAATACAAGAATATATAAAATATCGAATAGATGGATTATATATTTTAAAATAAAATGCCCTCTCGAACTAATAACTTAAAAGAAAAAGAATGATGTCAATTAAGAACTTTAACCACTAGAAGGATCTATCTAAGTGTCAGAGTGGGGGGTCTCTCTCACAGGTCATAGGAGCAAATGGTCATTAAAACTAGCGCTCCCCTCGTCGCTTGTGCGATCACTTCCCCACCTCCATGTTCAGTTCAATCGGTTCTACAAAACTATCCTATTTTTTAACTACACAGTTGACCACCGAACTATGGGGTTGGTGTCGATCTTACCACTATTTTTTTTTCGTCTCAAATACACCACACAACTATTTAAATGGTGCCACGTTTGCCACACGCCGTTAAAAAAAACGAAAAAATTGACGGAACTGTTAAAAAAATTGGTATAATTACACATTTGGTCCTTTATATTTATACAATATATCAAAAAAATTGGTATAATTATACATTTGGTCTTCTATATTTATACAATATATCAATTTAGTCCTAAATTTAATCTAATAAAATAAATTAATTATTCAATAAGATGGTGACACGTGTCACCACCTTATTGGAAGTCTTTAATTATTTTTATTTAATTAATTTTCCACCTCCAATCAGGTGGTGACATGTGTCACCCAATTGGAGATGGAAAATTGAAAGGAACAAAATTCGCCCCTACCAAGATTCGAACTCAAGACCTCTGGGTAGAGAGGCTATGTGCTTGCCACTGAACCAAGCACACTTTTGTGCTATAAGGTCATTAATATATGTATTTAATGATTGTTAATGCCCAGAAAATTAAAGAGAAGAAAATGCAATTACAAGGATTCAAACCAAGGACCTCATGGTTGAAAGCACATGTGCTTGCCACTGTACCAAGTGTATTTTTTGTGATATAAAGTACAACATTTAATATATGTCTTATATAGATTTTAATGCTTGAGAAAAGGAATGAAATGTGGTTTTAAGAAATTTGAATGTAATATTTTTATGATCAATAAAAAAATCTAACCCAATTAAATAAATCTAATAACTAAATTAATATTAAAATTATTATTTTCACGATGTGCTTGCCCTCGAATTCGGTTAATATTATTTTCACGATTAAATTTTTAATAAATATTAAAATTATTAATTAAGTAAAAAAACTCAATTCAACGATTATATACGTGGAATTATAAAAATAAATCTAAAATTGAAAAATATATTAAATTTAGTTTAAAATATAAAAATTTTAAAATAATATTAATTTAGTTATTAGATTTATTTAATTGGGTTAGATTTTTTATGGATCATAAAAATATTACATTCGAATTTCTTAAAACTACATTTCATTTCATTCGAATTTCTCAATTCAAGCATTAAAATCTATATAAGACATATATTAAATGTTGTACTTTGTAACACAAGAAATACACTTGGTGCAGTGGCAAGCACATGTCCTTTTAACCATGAGGTCCTTGGTTCGAATCCTTTCAATTGCATTTTCTTCTCTTTAATTTTCTGGGCATTAACAATCATTAAATACATATATTAATGACCCTATAGCGCAAAAGTGTGCTTGGTTCAGTGGTAAGCACACAACCTCTCTACCCAGAGCTCTTGAGTTTGAATCCTGGTAGGGGCGAATTTTGTTCCTTTCAATTTTCCATCTCCAATTGGGTGACACGTGTCACCATCTTATTGAATAATTAATTTATTTTATTAGATTAAATTTAGGACTAAATTGATATATTGTATAAATATAGAGGACCAAATGTGTAATTATACTAATTTTTTTGATATATTGTATAAATATAAAGGACCAAATGTGTAATTATACCAATTTTTTTTAACAGTTCCGTCAATTTTTTCGTTTTTTTTAACGGCGTGTGGCAAACGTGGCACCATCTAAATAGTTGTGTGGTGTATTTGAGACGAAAAAAAAAATAATGGTAAGATCGACACCAACCCCATAGTTCGGTAGTCAACTGTGTAGTTTACCCTTAAAACTAGCGCTCCCCTCGTCGCTTGTGCGATCACTTCCCCACCTCCATGTTCAGTTCAATCGGTTCTACAAAACTATCATATTTTTTAACTATGAACCTCTACAAAGAAAAAGTGGGTGGTAGAGCCTGCAGCCATGGTGGCCGAAGTTAAAGAGGCATAAACCAGTTTAAAAGCAAAGTTTTACACTTCTAATTTTTACTGCTAAATGTGTTTTTAACCATTCATCTAATATCCCTTGTCTGAATAATATTGAAAGGCGTGTTCAATTATTGTTGACTGACCCTACTCTATCTCCAGTCTCCATACCCCCAAAAGCTCATAATATCTCAGGTAATGGAGTCCAAATGCAGCTGAAGCAGATCTTCTTCTCCATTTATCTAATTTTTAGGTTTAGGACTTTGTATTTGCAAGAACAATCATCGGGTTTCTTGCGGTTTGCCGGAGCTAGCAATTCTTGTACATCTGTTTTTGATTATTTAGGGTTTACTCATTCAGACCATGGACTCATTTTGTGGTTTATAGACAGAGATGGAGGTTAAGGGTGTGAACTTTTATATTTAAGAACTTGAAAATTTTAGAAGTATAAAAATAGATTATCAATATAAATACAAAGAAAATTTCTAAAATATATAAGAATTTAATTTTTTTTAGAAGTGTGGATGCTCTTTATAAAATTAGTCGGATATAAATATGTGTTTTATATCACATATTTTCAATGATGCATGGCTCCAAAGTTTAGGACAAAAAGAAAAGGGGACTTTGTATGTAGATCAAATAGAGTAGGTGTTACCTTAGAAAGTAATAGTGTGTTAAATATCCTGTTTAGTGTAAACCATGGCATTAGCAAAGCAAACAGTTATTTTTCTTTCAATTTAATATTATACGAATTACGATCATGCATATAAGGGCGTGCAGAACATCGCAGGGGTTTTACGGGGATGTGGCCTCTGCTAACCTTTTCTTTTCAACAGTAATAATATATTATTTCTTTTAAAAAAAAATAATATCTTTTAAATTTTAGAAATTTATTTTAGCCTCTTTTAAAATTTTTAATTTTATTTTAATCTTTTATTTTTACAACTTTTAATTCCGCTCTTATAAGGTGCAGGCATGCCATATCCACACACGATAAAGTAATGACAGAAAATGCTTAACCTTAAGGATTGTTATGTTGTGAGGCGGTTAATATACGGTTAATATACGACGTAACCGGTTAAACAGGTGATCAGTTAAACATAACAAAATAGGTAAAATTACCTATTTTGCTGATAAGAGTATCAACATATCTAGTAAATTACTTATTTTAAGCTGATGGGCCTTGGAAAGTATCTATACTTTTTGAGTAAATTACTTATTTTGTTGATACTTTTGAGTAAATTACTTATTTTGTTGATACTTTTGAGTAAATTACTTATATTGTTGATATTTTCGAAAGTATCTATACTTTTCTAAAAGTATCGATACTTTTTTAAAAAGCAATGTAACCGGTTGCAATGTGGCTCGAAAGTATCGATACTTTTAAAAAAGTATCAACAAAAAGTATCGATACTTTTTTAAAAAACAATGTAACCGGTTGCAATATGGCTCGAAAGTATCGATATTTTTAAAAAAGTATCAACAAAAAGTATCGATACTTTTAAAAAAGTATAGATACTTCCGAAAGTATCAACAAAATAAGTAATTTACTCAAAAGTATTAACAAAATAAGTAATTTACTCAAAAGTATCAACAAAATAAGTAATTTACTCAAAAGTATCAACAAAATAAGTAATTTACTCAAAAGTATCAACAAAATAAGTAATTTACTCAAAAAGTATAGATACTTTCCAATGCCTCATCAGCTTAAAATAAGTAATTTACTGGATATATTGATACTCTTATAAACAAAATAGGTAATTTTACCTATTTTGTTATTGTCGAATTTCCAAGGCTCCATCAGCTTAAACTTTAATTACAAATTAGGCGCTACCAAATATGTTGATACTCTTATCAACAAAATAAGTAATTTTATCGATTTTGTTATCGTTAGATTTCCAAGGCTCCATCAGTTAAACTTTAATAACAAAATAGGTAAAGCGCTACCGAATATGTTGATACTCTTATCAACAAAAATAAGTAATTTTACCGATTTTGTTATCGTGAGATTTCCAAGGCCCCATCAGCTTAAACTTTAATAACATAATAGGCGCTACCTAATATGTTGATACTCTTATCAACAAAATAAGTAATTTTACCTATTTTGTTATGTTTGTGTCGATACCTACCGATAACTTAAGTTTGCCGGTTACTAATTTTTTAAAATATTTTTTTATGTTTTCTACCGGATACATTATTTTATATTAACATATCCGGTAGCGCTTTACCTATTTTATAATATTTTCGGTAACGCTATTTTTTAACCATATATTAGTCTGCATTTCTTAGAATTTCCCTAACCTGAAAGGTTATATATATATATATATATATATATAATGGGGACTTCTTTTATTCAACTGTCTATTCATGTCACTGCCAACAAATATAAGGGGGAAAAAGCAAAAAAAATTTATTTATATAAGATGATACTATCAAAGTAAAATGATAAGTCTTTTCTACTTTGCGTCTTTTGCGATGAATAGAAATCTTTTATTATGTTTTGGTATTTTTATATGCCTCAAAATTAAAAATAGAGTAAATTTTAGATTAAATAAAATTTTAATGACTAAAATAAAAAATAAAATTTTAATAAAAATATTGAATGAAATTATAAAAATTAATAATAAATATGGTAAAAATAAAATTAGATTTTTGAAATATAATCTGATAATTTTATTATTAAAGTATGGTAGCTTTTGGTCTAGTTACTTTCGATTTGGGTTGTTTTTTGGTTCGAGTTACTTTCGGTTTGGGTCAAATTGGATATAAGTTACTTTTAGTTCAGCTAAAATTTAGGTCAATTTTGGTTCGAGTTTGGAGCAAGTTTAGATAATAAAACCTGGATTTATATTGTGTCACGAGTCGACTAAATCGATTTGAGTCTCGAGTCAAGTTTGTCAGATCTTACAGGGTATGCACAAATTTTTATTAATTGTTAAAACTGAACAAATATTATATGAATCACATTAAAAATATTAAAAAAAAATCAATAGAGATAACACACGACCTTTCATCCTTTTTAATTGTCTGTAATCATTGTCTCTTATTTTGTGTAACAATAATATTCTTCCCGTTAAATAATGTTTTATTATTTTTTATAATTTTATTTAATTACAATATAATATTTAATATGTTCTTTTAGTCATATATATATCCTGTATAAATCGGTATTTACTTTACGGTTATATTTATAAACTCTTGTTATAAATTTTTATATTTTTTCTTTGTAATAAGACTAGTTGTTGTTGTTTTTATAAATATTATACCAGTTGTAACGCATCACGTGTCAAACTGTGGGGGTGGGGGTGGACGCGCCGACTTTGGGTCCTTCCGGCCACTGCCAAAAACCGTAAAAGCAAAGTGTTTTTAACTTTCGACCGGGAAATAACATTTCTTTTGATTTTTTTAATTATCTAAAAAAACATCTGATTTTTGTCATAATGTATTTTCAGATAAAATATAAAATAAATTACTATATATTTATCATTATCTGTGTTTCAGCAATGATTAAACTACTGGATTTTAAAGAAATTATTTTGTTCACGAGTTTACTTTTTTAGAAAAATCATTTAATGCAATGAGGGGAAATAAATAAATTTAAAAATTCAAAACAGGATAATATTTCTTCAAACTAAGAAATTCTTTTAAATCCTAATGAACCAGGTAATTAAAGTAACTTAATTATTATCATTAGGCTTAATAGTTAATTATTCTTATACTTTAACTTAATTCTTAATTTGGTTGTGTTTTTTAAAATTTGTTCTCTATACTATCATAATCATTTATCTATCACTTTACTCCAGCCGTGATTACCATTAAAAAATCGTGTGACACAAAAGATAATATCATGTATAATAAAAATAAAAGACTCATAAAATTCGAAAACATCCTAAATTAAAAAAAATATAATTTCAAGATTTATGTTTCAACTTAAATCTTAAAAAATATCATTAGGGGATCGATCTTTTTTGCCTTGGAGTCTGAAAAATAGATTTCGTAGTGTAAAAACAGATCATACTTGTTTTGACAAAGATTAGCTAAGTTAGAAAACATTCGAAATGAATTTTTAATATATTTTTGAAATATTTATCTTTTAATTTGTTATATTAAAATATTAGTTCAACAATCGTTTCAAAAACTTGTTTTAAAACACAATTATTTAAGCTCCAAATTTGTTTAAAAACTCGTTTTTCATTATTCGCTCATATTTCTCCCTTTTTGTTATGTCAAAAATAATTCAAGAAAATCGTTTGCACAATATAACAAAGGAGAAAATCAAAATAAATGCTAGAATTAGAATGATAGATAACAACAATAAAACATAAATATCCATAGGTACTTAAATTAAAAACTATAAAGCATCCATAAGTACCAAAATAAAAAAATAACATAACATCAAAGTTCTAAGACAACATCCAACAAAGAGTCATAAAAAGTATATAGCAATGTCTGAAAGTAAAGATAAACATAAGCATAATATAATATGATGTCCATGTATGCATGCATCTAAGATGAAGATGGTGGAGGTGGGAATGGGTAACCATCAAACTTGCGCTGAAAAGCGCTAAAAGCATCACCCAAGAAAGCCTGACGTGCCTAAAGAGAAACGAGTCTAGAATTTATGTGAGGCTTAAGAGATCCGATGGATGAGTCCACGTGACGAATGAGAGACTCGTGAAGTTTCCTCAAAGACATGTCATGAGATTTAGCATCGGTGGAGGCTCCGGGAACGTCATCCATATGTTCTTCATCCCCCTCTTCATGGTGTTCCAGTTCAAGAACTTCACCTTTCTTCTTCACCCAATTCATAGAGGATTCAGGTTCTTCTTTTTATCCCAAGTGATTCATAGAATGACAACCAATAATGTTGTCGGTGAGAGAATTGATGCCGAGCTCAAAAAAGGTATCAATGTCGAGCAAGAAAAAAATATGGCTAAGATACATACCATAGGCTAAGATTTTCACCTTCTTAGCCTTGATAATCTTTACCATATCCTCAAAGATGAAGGCGACAAGATGGAGTTGAGTTCCTCTACGGATGCAATGAAACCACCAATAATCGGACTCCCGAACCAGCGAATACTTCGTCCCACGAGGATGAATCACATGAGAAAGAATGAGGTGCAAAAGACGATCATGAAACAGAAAGAAAGTGACTTGGTTGTTCATGACACGAGAATTTAAAGGATAAGGTCCTTTTTCAATTTCAATTCCCTCTTCGGGAAGACCAAAAGTATTTGCAAGAAAATTGACGGTGAGAGTGATATGCTTACCCAAAACATAGGATTTAATTGTTCGAATAATGGTGCTATCTGGTAGTTTTGAAAAAGAAATGGTAGCACTAGAGTAAAAGACTCAAACAATAGTAGGATAAGTTGGCCCCTTGAATTTTAAAAACTCCATCCACTTAAATTCTGTAAACCTTTTTAAGTAGGCAAAATTAAGTTTGGTTAGGAACTAAAAATCAATGGAGCGAGTTTTCTTAACCGGTGCAGATGCAAAAAGGTTTCAAAAATGTTTATTTTTCTTAGAGTTTCTAAAACAAGATTCTAAAGAGTTTAAAGGTGAAGGAGGGATGGATGCAATCCCCTTACCCTTGGAAGCCACAATCTTTCTTTTTGACATCTTAAAAAAATATTATAATAATTTAAAAGGATTGGATTATAAAAGGATGTTTAAGGATGTCTAAATTTTTTTTGGATGGATTGAAACTAAAAGTTTTGGCTTAAAAATTAGGTTTGGCAGAAATTTTGTAAAGGGGAAAATTGGTTGAGGTTTTTTCACAAACACTTGGTGCGTGAAGAGCAAAAACAATGGTTTTGAGAAAATTTTTACAATAGGTAAATCTACTGCAGCAAAAACAATGATATCCAACAAAAATAAGTTCTCAAACATCACCTAATTCAACCAATAAATCGAAATTTTTAAATGAAATATATATGGAAAAAGTTAGGGTTTTAGAGCTTACTCAAAAGATGGTTTTTGAAGAACCACAACCTAAGAACAAGGGCCAAATTCGATTTGGAGATGAAATACCCAAAAAATTCGTGTTGAATGCTTGAAAATTTGATTTGGATTGAAAGAAAAGAGAGGTTCTTCGATAGGGGCTATTTTGGGAGTGTTTTGGTGAGTTTTGGTCGAGCAAGGGTTTTAAAACAAAGTGTGCGTGTTTTTGAAACTTTTAAAACTGACTTCCTGCTAATACGCCTAAAGGGATTGATTCCCCCAGGTTAGGGGATCTACCCTTTTAGTGGATCAAAAAATTTGAACCTTATTGCCAATTTTAGGATCGATCTTTTTACATAGAGGATCGATCCTTTTTCTGAATTTTTACATTTTAGGCACAAGGATCATTAAAAATGGAGTTCGAACATTAGTTAAGGCAACACATGTTATATGAATGATAGGAAATGAGTTGAAATGTCTTAGAAATTATCTAAGGACATGCATGTCAACATGAAACAAAAAATAAGCAATTTACATTATATATCAAATTTTAGTCCTCTAATTGCACACTATCAAGATTATTTTAAGTCATATACACTCAAAGGCTCTATAGCTGCCTAAGCATGCATTTTGACAAAAAAAATTACTTCAAAACAACATCATATTCTCAAAATTCATCATAAAAAATCATATTAAGCATAAAGATCATGATTTCACAAGATCAATCAAATATTACAAATTTAAGGCCAAAAATATAATTATGAGCATATTAGGCCATAAATGTGCAACTTATGCAATCTTGACTCCCCTTGTTAAAAAGCACTTAAACAACATATAAGGACTCTCAAACATGCTTTAAAACAAAAAAAACACACATAATCAACATGGATGAATAAAAATTGCATGTTAAATGAAATGTTACCACTTGAACCAAGATAGGTGAATTAGGCCTTATCATCTTCAAGTGTCCTTCCTTTTAGTGTGTCCAGAGCTTTCCGATTTCTTCATTTTGCTCACCATGACTCCAACACACCTACAACAAATAACTAAGCATGTTTTGGTACCCAAACTTTTTTGGGTCCATGAGAGTTAGTTCCTAATATTCTAGTCCATTTTAGAATTCATTTAGATAAAAGATCACATTCTTTGTTAGCAATGAGTCCTTTAGGAACCCAAATACTTTTAATTATCTTTCTATTATATGATCTTTGGGGACCATTATGCCTATATCCATTAAAGTTCTTTCTAACATAGTTGGATTTTGAATTTTTATCATTTTCTTTTGTCCCAACTTTGTTGAAAAAAGCTTTAAGATCATCAAATTTCTTTTAATGATCATCACGGACCTTCGAAAGTAAGTTGTGCAAGTATTGATTATTCTTTTCAAATTCTTTTATTTTAACTTGCATTTCCTCAATTTTACTTTCAAATTCCTTAATGGGTTTAGAAAGAGTCATTTTCATTTTTCAATTTTAAAATGATTTTTCAATTTTTTTTAAATTGACTCTTCAAATTCCAAAGCTAATTCATCATAAACCTCTTGCAATACATCAAAAGTATAATCAATTGAAAAAGATGAATTAGAGGTTACTTGCAAAACCTATGTTTGATTTTAATATAACAAAGTGTTTTAAGGACCAAATTGAAATCTCTAAATAAATTTTTAAGTCCTCTAAAAGGTTTCAAATCATCAAAGCTTTGCTCTAGTTTGAAAAACTCAAACTCCTAAACTTTTTCTAAGTGTTCCAAGGCCAAACTGCTCAAAAACTTCTATGAGTATCAATACGCCCCTAAGGGTATCGATACTTTTTTAGAAACTTGGCTACTAGAGACAAACGTATCGATACGCTCCTTACTGTATCGATACATGGTATCGAAATAGATTCCATCTATATCGATACGTTATCTCTATAAAATCCTAAAGAGTTTGAATCAAGTATCGATACGATCTCACCTGTATCGATACGCTTTAAAAATATTTTTAAAATCAGAGCTTTAAATATTTTGACCGTTGGCTTGGTATTTGGTTGGTAACTGAATTTTAAATAGGGTATTGATAAGCTATAGCACGTATTGATACAATATCCTCTAGTGAGCTATGTTGAAAAAATTGCATTGATACGACATTTCCCGTATCGATACGCTATAGCATGTATCGATACGATATCCTCTAGTGAGATATGTTGAAAAAATTGCATCGATACGGTATTTCCCGTATCAATACGCTTCCCTAACACGTATCGATACGCTTGTACGCATATCGATAAGCCTCTCTTATATTTTTACAACAACTATTTATTTTTGTGAGACATGTATCGATACGCCTCCTCGAGTACCGATACGATAGGCTGCATAACTGCATTTATGATGGAAAATAAAGTCTCCAATGGCTCCAATTCAACCTTAACAGCTACAAACTCAATTAGGAGTAGAAAACGGACCTCCAAGCATCAAGAGAAGGTTAATTCTTCAATTGTCAACAACACTATGATCAAAAATTTGTCTTAGAGCTTAATTGTTCATTTTCTTATATAGACAACACTTGTGAGCTAAACATTGTTATATTTGCTCAAGTGTTTAGGTTTGGGTGAGATCTTATTAGTGCAAACAATTACCTATTAGAGAGATTTCAAGTTTGCTTTAGAATTTCTCTTGTGAGAGAGGGTGTGATTAAGCTAAGGGTAGTTAGCTTAATCGTTGTAATGGTTTCCTCCTAAGCCGAGAAAAGGGGACGAAATTCAAAGAGTGAATTTGTTGAAATCCTTAGTGGGAAGCTAAGGTAGTGGATGTAGACCTTGGTTAGAATGTTGAACCACTATAAATCCTTGTATCCAATTCCAATCTTTTAGCTTCCACTAAACACCCAATTATCCAACTTCTCCACACTTGGCGAGCAAGAACGGTTGAATGAATCAAGCATCATAAAACCCAACAATTGGTATCAGAGTAAGGCTCAATCGAAGAGGATTAACATCCTAATGAGGTGATTTGGGAAGCTCGATACAACATATCAACCAACCGATCAAATGACGCAATCCATCGACAAGCCACCATTCTTCGACGGAACACACTATGCCCATTGGAAGACAAGAATGATGTTTTTCATAAAGTCCAATGACTACAAGCTTTGGGACATAGTAGAAGACGATTCGTTCATGCCACAACGAAGGTAGGCAGATTGAAGCACGGATGATCGCAAGAAGATGGAGCAACAAGTTTCTAGTTTACAAAACTTGCTTCAAACAATGGAAAAGATCATCAGAAATAAGATGTTCTTAAGAAAAAAAGATTTTGATTTCCAAGGAACTTGAAAAGAAAAATGATTTTAGAAAATCAAAATTTTACCAAAGACAATCTAGTGCCCTTAGATTTGTAAATAGAAAATGTTTTAGAAGTGTTTGGGTTTCAAAAGAACTAATCACTTCACATAAAAAGGATGGAATTGAAAAATGGATTCCTAAGGGGACTAAATTTTTTACTACTAATGTCTATGAATCCAAAGCAATTTTGATACCAAAAATTGCTTGATTGTCTTATGATAGGTGTGATGGAGATTGATCAACAAGTCATATTTTGAGGGGGAGCTCCATGCACACAAGAAAGAACACTTGAAGAAGGAAGGCTTCACATCCTCCCTTAGAGTTCAAGTGTTGGTAAAATTTAGTTTTTTTTACTTGTTTAATTCAATTTATTTACTTTTAATTCATCTAGATTATCATGTGTTGGACTAACATCCTTTGATGATGCTTTGAGTAAGGGGAGCCATTTTAAAACCAAAATTCTTATTTGTGTCAATCTTTTTTAACCTCCTAAGTTATTTTGAACTTAAAGTCATTTAAATTCTTTTTGATCTAACAAAAAGGGGAGAGGGAAGTTCACAAGCTCACTTAAACTCTAATCTTAAATTTTACCTAGCTAACATTAAGGGAGAGTTGTTTCCCAAAATTTTTCAAAAGACTTAAAAATTTTAAGCTTTGGTTTTGTTATATCAAAAAGGGGGAGATTGTAAAACCTATGTTTGATTTTGATATAACAAAGTGTTTTAAGGACCAAATGGAAATCTCTAAATAAATTTTTAAGTCCCCTAAAAGGTTTCAAATCATCAAAGCTTTGCTCTAGTTTGAAAAACTCAAACTCCTAAACTTTTTCTAAGTGTTCCAAGGCCAAACTGCTAAAAAACGTCTATGAGTATCGATATGCCCCTAAGGGTATCGATACTTTTTTAGAAACTTGGCTACTAGAGACAAACGTATCGATACGCTCCTTACCGTATCAATACGGGGTATTGAAACAGATTCCATATGTATTGATATGCTATCTCTATAAAATCCCAAGGAGTTTGAATCAAGTATCGATACGATCTCACCTGTATCGATACGCTTTAAAAATATTTTTAAAATCGGAGCTTTAAATATTTTGACCGTTGGCTTGGTAGTTGGTTGTTAACTGAATTTTAAATAGGGCATCGATATGCTATAGCACGCATCGATACGATATCCTCTAGTGAGCTATGTTGAAAAAATTGCATCGATACGATATTCCACGTATCGATACGCTTCCCTAACACGTAACGATACGCCTATATGCATATCGATACGCCTCTCTTACATTTGTACAACGACTATTTATTTTTGTGAGACAAGTATCGATACGCCTCCTCGAGTACCGATACGGTAGGCTGCAGAACTGCATTTATGGTGGGAAATAAAGTCTCCAACGGCTCTAATTCAACCCTAACGGCTAGTAACAGCTACAAACTCAATTAAGAGTATAAAAGAGACCTCAAAGCATCAAGAGAAGGATAATGCTTCAATTGTCAACAGCACTATGATCAAAAATTTGCCGTAGAGCTTAATTGTTCATTTTCTTGTATAGACAACACTTGTGAGCTAAACATTGTTATATTTGCTCAAGTGTTTAGGTTTTAGGTGAGAGCTTATTAGTGCAAACAATTACCTATTAGAGGGATTTCAAGTTTGCTTTAGAATTTCTCTTGTGATAGAGGTTGTGATTAAGCTAAGGGTAGTTAGCTTAATCGTTGTAACGATTTCCTCCTAAGCCGAGAAAAGGGGACGAAATTCAAAGAGTGAATTTGTTGAAATCCTTAGTGGGAAGCTAAGGTAGTGGATGTAGACCTTGGTTTGAAGGTTGAACCACTATAAATCCTTGTGTCCAATTCCAATCTTTTAGCTTCCACTAAAACACCCAATTATCCAACTTCTCCACACTTGGCGAGCAAGAACGGTCGAAGGATTCGAGCATAATAAAACCCAACATTACCATAGAGTCATCCTCGATAGACATAAGACACAAGTTTGCTACTTCATTCTTGTTCTTGTCGGATGATTCATCATCGCTCCAAGTAGCTACATGAGCCTTGTGCTTCTTTTTCTCATAGCTCTTTTTCTTCAATTGGGGAAAATCGAACTTGATATGCCTCGGCCTTTTGCTCTCATAGCAAATGATTTGATCTTTCTCTTTGATGTCATTCTTGAAGCACTCTTCTCTTTGAAATCTTCTTCCTTTGTTGGACCTCATGAATCTTTTTAATCTTTTGGCAAACATAGCCACCTCTTTATCTTCATCTTCCCCACTAGAACCAGCCTCTTCTTTTGTTGCTTTGAGAGCAACACCAAATTGCTTTTTATACACTTCCTTCTTCTTTTCTTCCTTCCCTTTTGACATAATCTCATGTATAAGCAAGGAACCAATGAGCTCATCAAACTTGAGATTTATGAGGTCCTTTGCTTCTACGATCGTCGTTTTCTTTGAATCTCGTGAATCGGGAAGAGAGTATATCATCTTTCTCACAAGTTTATCTTCTGGGATCACCTTCCAATTGTTGAGTGTAGCAATCGATCAAATAAAATCAATAGGGTGTGAATTGGAAATTTAAAAGATGGTGGACACTAATTGCAAAGGAGAAAAAATTGCAAGATGATTTAGAGTGGTTCAACTCCCTTAATGAAGTCTACATCCACTACCTTAGTGACCACACTAAGGATTTTCTACAAATCCACTAATTTGTCTTTCCTTTAAGGATAAGGAGTAATCTTACACAATTCAATAGAATTATACCCCAAAGTCTATTGAATACTTTCCCCAAAATAAATACAAAGAATCAAACTAAGAAATCCTCACAAGGAAGGTGTTTGTAAACTTTAAGCTCTCTCACACCCAAAAAAAATACTAGCAAAAGAATTACAATGAAGAACACTCTAGTGTTTACAAGAAAGATAAAAAATTAAGCACAAATTGGACTCTTGATTGTTTGAATGTTTGTATGAACTTTCTTGTTGTTGTTGAGATGATTTTTCTTTGTTTTTGTATCCTCTCAATCAATACTAGTCGTTTGGAGCCGTTGGGGATGGCATCAAGTCGTCACCTACCAAAAAATAAAGCATTTATAACACGAGGGATAGATCTTTTTATAAAGGGATCGGTCATTTTTGACAAAAATATGACCGTTGCAACAAAGGGGTCGATCTCATACACCAACGGATCGATCCTTATGCACTTTGAGACTGGAAACAAGAATATATGTGAAACTGTCCAAAAAAGGATCGATCCCTTTCATTAGGGGATCGATCCTTTTTGCCTTGGAGTCTGGAAAACAGTTTTCGTAGTGTAAAAACGAATCATACTTGTTTTGACAAAGATCGGCTAAGTTGGAAAACATTTGAAACGAATTTTTCAAGTTTGTTTGGACTTTGAATTATTTTTGAAAGATTTAATATATTCGATTAAGTCTAAAAACATTTTTCTTTTAATTTGTTATATCAAAATATTAGTTCAACAGATAACTAATAAACTATTCAAACAAGTATCGAATATAATCATGTCCTCATATGTCTTTTTTCTTGTTTAAATAATCAAACAACTATCGGCTATCAGTTAATTTTACCAAATACTTTTATACAATCAACCAATACAACCCGCTAGTCAAATTAGCTAATCTAATCAGCTATCAGCTAATGTAATCCACTAATTAAAACGTGGTCATTGTATTAGGTTGTTTAAATGAAGTTAACAATTTAAATTTGGGTAAAGTACACAGACAGTCACTAAACTTTAATAAAAAAACAAAATGGTAACCAAACTTTCAAAAATCACAAAATGACAATTAAACTTTATATTTTATAACAAAATGATAACTAGACGTTAAATCTCGTTAAGCGTTTGTTATAAAATTTGGTATAATAACATATTTAGTTCTTTATATTTATATATTCAATCAATTTAGTCCTAATTCAAAACAATTCACTAAATTTAGCCCTCGTTATTTACGCATTATTTCAATTTGGCCCTTAAAGCAAAATTCCAAAGCATGGTAACATGATAAATAATTACAACTAAATTTTTATAGGAACTCGAAAACTCAACTCGAATCGAAAAAATTTCAAATAAAGTTTGAGTTGTAAAATATGACGCGTCAACTCGAATAACTCGAAATATTTTGACTCGACTCGATCGAACACTCACTTCTATCTTAAGATATGACGCGTCAACTCGAATAACTCAAAATATTTGAATATTTTAAATTATTCTTTTTTAAAATCGAATATTTTTTAAATAGAATATTTAATATTTTTATATTTAAATCACATCGATTATTTAATAACAACTTTAAATATTCGATTTGATTTAAAAAAATGATTTAAAATATTCAAATATTTAATTAAATTTTTATAGGAACTCGAAAACTCGACTCGAAGAAAAAATTTCAAATAAAGTTTGAGTTGTAAAATATGACGCGTCAACTCAAATAACTCAAAATTTTTTGACTCGACTCGATCGAACGCTCACCTTTATCTTAAGATATGACGGGTCAACTCGAATAACTCGAAATATTTGAATATTTTAAATCATTTTTCTTTTAAATCAAATATGTTTTAAAATAAAATATTTAATATTTTCATATTTAAATCACATCGATTATTTAATAAAAACTTTAAATATTCGATTTAATTTAAAATATCCGATTTAAAAGAAAAAGATGATTTAAAATATTCGAATATTTAATTAAATTTTTATAGGAATTCGAAAACTCGACTCGACTTGACTCAAATCGAAAAAGAATTTCAAATAAAGTTTGAGTTGTAAAATATGACGCGTCAACTCGAATAACTTGAAATTTTTTGACTCGACTCGATCGAACGCTCACCTCTATCTTAAGATATGACGCGTCAACTCGAAATATTTGAATATTTTAAATTATTTTTTATTTTAAATATTTAAAGTAGTTATTAAATATTCGACGTGATTTAAAAGAAAAAATGATTTAAAATATTCGAATGTTTCGAGTTATTCGATTTGACGCGTCATATCTTAAGATAGAGATGAGTGTTCGATCGAGTCGGGTAAAAAAATTTCGAGTTATTTGAGTTGACGGGTCATATTTTACAACTCAAACTTTATTTGAAAATTTTTCGATTCGAGCCTAGTCAGGTCGAGTTTTCGAATTCCTATAAAAATTTAATTGTAATTATTTATCATGTTACCATACTTTGGAATTTTGCTTTAAAGACCAAATTGAAAGAATGCGTAAATAACGAGGGCTAAATTTAGTGAATTGTTTCGAATTAAGACTAAATTGATTGAATGTATAAATATGAAGGACTAAATGTGTTATTATACCAAATTTTATAACACACTTAACGAGATTTAACGTCTAGTTACCATTTTGTTATAAAACATAAAGTTTAATTGTCATTTTGTTATTTTTGAAAGTTTGGTTACCATTTTTTAATAACGTTCAGTGATCGTCTATGTATTTTACCCTTTAAAATTTTGTTCGTTGTGAATGAAAAAAGACTGAGAGAATCATTTTATAATAAATTTTACAATAATCGATTTGAGTTGATTAATAAAATAATTATACTAAAACCATATTGGTTTAAAATTTTAATCTTAAATAATTTACTTTTCCTCCATTTAAAAAGGATAATTATTTCATACACTGGTGGTAAAAATTAAAAGTTTCCACAAGCACATTAGTTTTAGGGTTTAGGGATTTATTTTAGGGTGCATGACTTAGAGGTTTAAGTTTAAGAGTTTAGAATTTAAGGCACTAGTTATAATTTAGGGTTTAGGGTTTAGAGTTTATAAATTAAAATATAATTTCTTACCACATTATCTTAAAAACTAAAGTGTAACCTCTAAACTATAAATTATAACCACAACCTCTAAATTTTAAAACTCTAACTTATAAACCCCAAATAATTTTAAAGATACACATACACTGTAACCTGACATGTAGAGTTGGGGGGTTAGGTCTATCCAAATAACTGTGGCTGTTATTTATAGTCTTTTCATATTATAATTCATAACCTACCACTAAATTAATTTATGGGGTATCCCATCCTCTGCTTTTCTCTTCACTTGTAAGAGTTTCGCCTCTTTAATCGCATCCCTCCAATCTTAACCCGGACCCACCCGTGTACGTTAATCCAATCCCATATATTTTTTGTGGGCCACACGTGTTCGCCACTCCCACCTCCCACTGTAGCGCGTTTGTTTCACTCCCCCTTCCTATCCTTCCGCCTCCGTTTTGGTAACTAAAAAAGATGTATAGCTTTTAAAAACAAATGGAATTGACCCAAATGCCCCTGAAATTCTTCAATTGGTCCGAGTAATAATCATCTAATTGCTTAATATATTCTAATAATAAAAAATTGCAGAGACCCCACGGGAGACGAATGTGGAATCAACTGTAGACGATCATTAACGTCCCCTGCCCCCAATTTATTAGAATAAAAAAATTAACTTTGGACAACTATCATGACGTGGAATAGCGGCAGCTTTTTTCCCTCCCGATGCCATTTCCCGAAAATAAATAAGAACCCGAAGGACAAAATGGGGAAACGGAAAAAACAAATCGAAACATATGAAGGGGCCGAGAAAGCAACAGGAAGTTAAGAAAACCCTGATTATCGAGTTCTGTGAGATCTGCAGAAAAACACCATAGCACTACCAAACCCAAGCACTTTTGGATCTAAGTATTCTTGATTTCCTTCTTCTCTTCTATTCTTTTCAACTTCCCCTCCATTTCCTTCAATTTGCTGTCGTTTATTCCATATTTATCTGGGTTTTTTTTATTATCGTTATCGATAAAGTATGAGGATTCGAAAGAACGCGAAGCTATCGTCGGTGGTAAACTCGACGGGTGCGGGGGCCGAGACTGTGCACGTGTGCGAGCTGAACCAGTCGCCGTGGGATGTGATTCCTTTCGCTCATGAGCCATACCCGTCGTATCTTCATCACCAGGTAACTCAAACTCTTTGCTTCTCGTCTTTGCTGTTTCGAAATAAATTGGTTGAGGTTCGTCTCTCATGGCAGATCTAGTTGCTCCTCCCTTTCCTTTTCCCTCCATTTTATGTTTTTCTGTCCGACATTTTCATCTGCATATCCCCTCATTTCTATTTTAGGGTTTCCCACTTTAGGGTTTCATAAAACCCTAAATTCTCTCTTTCCTATCGTGTATTTTCTTCGAAATAGTCGATTTAGGGTAATGGGTGTTTGTCATTTCTGCGTATTATATCTTTAGTTCGAGGTTTTAGTTGTTTGCTACCTTCGTTTATTGCTTTCTTTTTTAAAAAACCCAGTTCGAACCTGAAGATAGCTTTAATGGAAATGAGAGCTTAGGCGATTCTGTTGGTGCTGTTGAGAGGTAATCCACTTCATACTTCTTCGATCCAATTGTTTTTGTTCAATTTGCTTTCGTGATATTATATTAGGGTTTTTTTATTATTCGTCCTCTAAAGATAGTCGAATAATTATCCAAATTTGATGCTGGGTTGGCGAGTTATCCAAAACCCATTTCCTGATTATCCAACGGGTGTTGAAAAATGTCACCGTTTGTTACTCGGAAAACGCAGCGTAGCGTCGATGATGGACAGCGCAGATAAACCGATTATGAAAGCGGAAGGCATGGTTATCGACGATGACGATGAGATGAAAACAGCCGACCAATTCGGGTTCCGGACCCAATGCGAAGATCAAGAGAAGGGATCCAAGCAAGATTGTTCACTAAAATCTCGCCGCCACGATAATGGCAATAATCCCAGCAGCAACGCCGGGAACCGCCGCGGACGAGCCCGCGCATCCAAGAAAGGGTCGGCGGCGGCGGCGAACCCGTATGAATTCTACTATTACTCCGGGTTCGGGCCGTCGTGGGGCAGGAGGAGAGGCGGCGAAATGAGGAAGAATATGATTATCGAGGGAAAAGATGTTGAAAACAACAGCAGCGCTGTCAGCACTCAAAACAACAATACGACGCCGTCGTCGTCTTCACAATTCGATAACAATGAAGGATTTGATTATGTCGATGATGAAGACGATGACGAGGAGAATGTAAGCAGCGGAGGGAAGAAACGGATGAGGAAGCCTATTAAAGCAAGATCATTAAAGTCCCTAATGTGAAAATAAAATAAAAAAAGTGTTCTTTTTTATTTTGTTTTAATGTGTTGAAGATTGTTTGTTGTACTTTTTCGTTTGTGTTTCTTCTTTTATGGTAAGTTTAAGTGTTTTTTTTAATTATTTTACTTCTAGGGTTTTAGATTATTATTAAGTCATTTAGTTTTGAAGGGTTTTTTCATGTTGGGTTTTGTCGCGGGTGAGACTAGAATTTGCTCTGCCAACTTGTCAGTAGAGGAGATATTGTACGGTGTGACTCGCGTGGACCAAAACGAGGGTACGTTAGTCAATGTCTGAAAACTAAAGGCGGTTTTTGTAATTTCAATGCCTTTCTCGTTTCTTCTTTCAGCGGGTTTTCTTGTTGTCGACGTGGCGTCCTGGGATTCTTGTTGTTAGATTTTAAGTCCAACGGTGACCGTTGAGAAATTATATTATTTACACCGAGTTATCCGACGGTATTTTTATTTAAATAATATATCATTCATTAAATTGTTTATCAAAATAGTTATAAAAAACTTATGAAAATAATATCTTTGGCTGAAACCCAATTAGAATTTTTGGTTTCTTCAAACGCAGCATTGAGAGAAAATTTTGTATATAAGCTGGGTGAAAAGGTGTCAAAACAATTTATTCGATAATTTTTTTTTAAAGTTAAGTGGAAAAACGTTGTCAAACAGAGCCTTAAACAATTGATTATTTTGTTCTCTTTTATTGTTCATTTTTCTAAAAAAAAAGTTGACCTTGTACTTAGGATGTGTATGTGTTAGGTCGGATCGAGTTTTTGGTCAACCGAATTTAAAAATATAAATGCTCTATCCGAATTTAATTTGACCCAACATGTAATAAATATTTACTTGATCTGAATTTGAACTCGAATTTTAAGATAAAAATTCGTCCCTGACCAAAAACAATATATATATATATATATATATATTTTCATTAAAAATAAAGGGGTTAATATGAAAAAATATATATAAAGAGGGTTATTTTTAGTAATTATTCCTATTTTATTTTCTTTTTTATTTAATAAAATTAAGAATGTATGAATAAATATTACATTGTAATATCTTTAGACTATTTAAAAATAAATAAAATTAAGAATGTAATTGAAAAAAATATATATAAAGAGAGACATTATAATTTAAGGGTAATTATCCTGTACACAAGCGGTTGTGAAATTTTTTACACAAGCGTCTTAGTTTTAGAGTTTATGGACTTCATTTAGAGTTTTATGAGTTTAAGTGTAGTAATTTTGAATTTAGAAACTATTGATAGAATTTCATGTTTATGGTTAAAATTTATGATTTAGGTTAAAACATAAATTCCTAACCATATTATTCTAAAACCAAATCTTAACCCTAAACTCTAAATTATAACCCTAAACAATAAATTCTAAACATTTACACTAAAACCCTTAAACTTTAAACCATAAACTAAAACCATAATCCCTAAAATTAAGGCACTTGTAGAAAGAAAAGTTTTCATCATCTGTGTGTAGGATTAGTATCTTATAATAATTACCCCTAAGTATATGAAAAAATGTACAAATATCTCGGATCGAAACGAGTATTGTTCACCCTAAACTCAAACCCAAACCAAACCTAATATATATATATATATATATATAAGGCCCGACCCTGGGCTGGGGCAACAAGGGCGCTCGCCCAGGGCCCACCGTCAAAGGAGTTATAACCTTCTAGTTTCATTCGAATTGTATTTGTTTTTAATGTGTTTAATTTTTTAATACTTGTTATTAGGGGTCCAATTTTTTTTCAATATTTGTTAATAGAGGTTTAATTTTTCCAACATTTATTATTAGGGGATTAATGTTAAAATTTAACTTTTTCTAATACTTCTTATTAGGGGCCCGATTTTTTTTAATATTTGTTATTTTGGGCATACTCTTAAAATTTATTTATTTTTAGTTTTTGTTATTAGGGTCAATTTTCAATACTTGTTATTATGGATATAATCTTAAAATTAATTTTTTTCGTTACTTGTTATAGGGATAGAGATTTAAATAACGATATACAACCGCAACAACGACCGTTACATGACGATAGCGATAGTGGCGGAGCTAATATTTTCTTATAGTGGGGTCATGAGTGAAGTATGAGTTATTGAGGATTTCTATACCAGTAGAATAAGCATTGTTGACCCATACTCTAACCAATTAAGTGCGGTCAAATCTAATATTTATTATGCAAAATTCTATATTACCTCCTTGAAAATCCTATAACCCCAACAAATCAAGTATGGTCAATTGCACCCTCAATTTATATGCTACACCCGCCCATGGTAGCGACACCATCTGAAACTGCGATACCCGCAACTGTTATATCCACAATAGCGTATGTTATTAAGAGATTTCACAACCGCGATACTCCCAGTGACCAAAATAACATTTATAATGTCTGCAACTACAATAAAACCTAACATTATTGTAAATACGACCGCAATTTAAAATTTTAATTTGTAACCCTTTTTTATATTCGCCTTAGGTCACCAAAAGCTCAGGACCGGCACTGATATATATAACTCATTCCTATAGGGTCAGATCGGTTGGAACTATCGTATCCGATTTAAATGCCTATCCTAATTGTAATTCTAAGATTCAAAGTACCGTTTTCTTCCTTTGAATTTCATTTTCGAACCCCAAAATCTTTACTTGAACCAAAACTAACCTAAATTTTAACTTAACCGGAAGTCACTCGTATGACCCAAAATCGAAAGTAATCTGATTTGAAAGTAACTCGAACGGAAAATCAAACTGAACTGAAAGCAAATCGAATTTATTTTGCTCAAATATGTATGTTATATTCTTCTTTTGTATTATATTACTATTTGATGAGTACCTTAATAATAGTTTAAGGGTTTAATGTCATTTTCATTCAATAAAAGATCATCTTCATATATTGACTCAAATCAAAATCGACTGATCCGATATTGGCTCGACTCAAATAACATAAACTGAACTAAATTTGAAATTTGACACGATCTAATCGAACTAAAAAAATAACTTAAACCGAAAATCAACCAAATCCAAACGAATGATTGCCACCTCTATAAACAATGCATCAAACGAAATAAAACTTCATTTCCAAGTGCAATATTTGAGTCCATCATGTGTAGTTTCTTAATTTAATTTTTATTCTAGGTTAAGCTGTCATTATGTACGGATACTCCAAATTTATTATTGTCTATATTTGGATATAATTTTCACCCCAAAGATCTGGCTCAAACTGGAATACCATATATCGTTTCAATTCTGGCAAGTATTGTGTGAACTAACGCCTCTGGTTACTATTGCGACTCAGGTACTATAGTATCACCCATTCACTCTCATCATCCTCAAAATTTGGAGTTCTTTCCTTGTTATTAGGGGCATGGGCGGACCTACCGTAGTGCAAGGTAGGTCCGGTGACCTACCATTATTTTTTTGAATAAATTACATTTGTGGTCATCAATCTATTGTTATTTTTCTATTTTGTCATCGAACTATTATTTTTGATAAAATTTTATTAAATTTATATATTTTTTTTCTATTTTAGTCACTAATGTTACATTTTTTCTTGTTTTGATCACCAAGCTATTATTTCTTTTTTATATTTTGTAACAAAAATGTTATTTTTTCGTTAATTTTTTAACGACGTATGATCAAAACTGAAAAACATAATGTTAGTGCCGATTTTGTCAAAAAAAGTTTGATAACCAAAATATGAAAAGAGATATAGGTTAGTGATCACAAGTGTAGTTTATCCTATTTTTTGTTTAAATTAAAATTCAGTCATTAAATTTTAATTTTTTTTATTTTAAACTTTAAATTATTTTTTATCAAATAATACAATTGATAATCATGTCAATAATACATTAAATCTCAATTTAAATTAAAAGTTAATTTTTTAATATGTTATTGTTAATCGCCATCTCAGTTTGAAACTAAACTATATTAACAATTTGACCAAACGAATCCTTTTCACCGTTGGGATTGATCGACAACGTCCAATTTATCAGAATTCTGGCCTTGGTGAAGATTTTGAAATATTGGGATTCTTTTTGAAAAAAATACTTTAACGTGTCATATCAATATTTTTAACGGGAGTAGCTGTAGTGAAATCTAATTAAAAGTTTACTAATTGTAATTAGAACTTTTCGATTTTAGTGACTAGAGTGAAGACACCCTAAAAGTTCAGTGACTACCAGTATAGTTTACCTTAAAATATTAAGTATTTTTTTTGTTTAAATGAAAAATCAACCCTTAAATTATTTTAATTTTTACTTTGAACTCATAAATTATTTTTGGTCAAAACAAGTATCTAAATTATTATTTTATAATTATTTTAAGTATATTTGTTAATCTAATTAAAAAAATATTGGTTAAATACAGTGAAATGAGTTAACTGAAATTTTGATTTGATTTTTTTTAATAATTACAATTACAATGTAAATAAAATTAAAAACTAGTAAAATATTTTTTTAGTTCTCAAATAAACATGTTTATCTCCAATAATATTTTTTTTCTAATCTTGTAATTATCTTCATTTGGAAAAGCACTTATGGTGCAAACTATTTTTGAAACCTAAATTCTTTTTTCGCCTTTTTTGTTCGATAAGTTGTAATAGATTCAGATATTTGACACTTAAAACAATTTTATTTTTGTAATTTTTTTAAAAAATCTTAGAACTATAAATCGATTTGAAATATAAAATTTATGCTTGCTTGCTTGCACAACAATTGTCATTGTCAATACTTAATCTTACTAGAGCAGGTTTTTCTACTCTCCAAAACACAATTACGCCGATGCAAGATAGTTCTTATTTCTCAAACATATTTACACAATATAGATTTATTTTTTAATGTTAATATGTCTCTCACTATAAAGCATATTTGTTTGCACAACAATTATTCCTTATTAATACATTATTACAAGGATGTAAAATGATTTTAGATTATTACACTGATTGGTGAACTACCAAGATTAAAATTCTATATCCGCCCCTGATTAGGGGTGTTAAAAAATATCCAATTCAAGTCACCTGACCTATTGATTTGTCGACCAGAACCCTTAAAAATAAGGTATTTTTATATATAAAAAAATGATCTGGCCGGATCGGATACCTAACTCATAATTTTTCCGGTTATCGGACTGGGTCTGAAATGGAAATTTGTTGTAATTAGGTACTCGGCCCAATGCTTTAATTATATATATTGAATTATATTTTTATTTTTGGGTTCTTAACAATTTTAAGTCTAAAACTTAATTTAAATGCACAAGTTCTTTTTATGTTTGTATTATGTACTTTTAAGTTTTAAATTTTTTTAAAAAAAATTATATTAATTTGTCAATATGATAGTGAGGTTCGAAGGAAAAACCACGATCAAGATTAATATTTTTAATGCATTCTTTTAGTGACAAACTTTAATATATATATATATATATATCCAAATATTTCACCTTAAAATAAACTTAAAACCGCTAATTTTTGTGTTTAGATTCAGTGGGGGTTTTGGACAGGCGCGACATGAGCGACCGCACAAGCCCCCTAAGAGAGAGGGGCCCCGAAAATAGGGAACCTAAATTAAATTAAATATTTGTAAAAAATTATAAAATTATATATATAATTATGTTTATATAAAAAATTATCTAAAATTTAAAACATGCAAAAAGAATGATAATTTTGAAGTGAAAATGCTTGATATTTAGATGTTTATAAGTCAATTTTTTGGTTCTTAAGAGAACAATTTAATAATATTTTTTGTATTAAAGCATTTTTTTGTAAAAACACTTATATCTCTTACTGATTATAAATTAAGAGCCATGTTTTAATAAATTGCATAGGGCCCCCAAAATCTTTGAACCGACCCTGTTTAGATTATGTATTAACTTTTAAATTTTACATGTTTTCTATTGGATTCCTTTTAAACTTTTGGATTTTAAAAATTAAAAAAAAGGCTAAATGGGTACTTTTGTTCTTGAGTTCGACCCAAAAATGCAATTTCACCCTTCGCCGAAAAGTGCACTCAATGTGGCCCTCCAGTCAATGAATCGATCAAATTGACCCTTTGACCGACATTAACCGTTACGGTGCTGACATGGCAATTAACGGTGATAGCATGGCAATCTATGATGCTGATGTAGTGGTCAACAGTGCTGACGTGGCAGTACACGTGGGATGATGACGTGGCAGGAGGGGCTGAATTGATTATTTTAACCGAATTCGAGGGCATAATTGATTTTTTCACGAGTTTAGGGGCAATGCATAATTGATTTTAATTAAAAGTTTGATAACTTATTTAATATTTAAGTTGAAAAATAAGAATTTATGAAATTATTGAAATTTTAAAATATTAAAACTAGATAAATAATTTTATTAAGTGAGGATAATTTAAAAAAACAAAGTGAAGACTCTCACAGAAGATTAAAATATTCTTCAATTTATTTTATAAAAATCTATAAAGTTAATAAAAATAAATAAAATGTTCTAAAAGTTACTGAAAATAAAAATTATATAAAAAATTAAAATATATTATAAATTAAAAATGATAAAACTTAATGTAAAAACTTAATAATTTTTTTTGTAAAGTATTAAAAATTAAACACTTTTATAGAAAAAATTCGACTTCGCCACTTTGAGTATTACTTTTCGTTAAATTTTTTTAGTGAAATCAACATTGTACTAGAGTAACAATAGAATTCAATTTTTTCCGCTTTTTTACATCAAATTGATGCTCATTAATATTTGATGTAGAGAAATGAAAGAGAATTTTGGCTTCATTAATACTTTAATACAATGATGTCTCAATTAAAAATATGTTCAAGGAACATTAGTACGCATAGCATAACGAGAAACAATCGAAAGATTCTCCAATGGTTTATAAATATTTTTTAATTTTTTATATTTATAACTTTAATTTTTTTTACTTATATTTAATTCATTACGGTGTTTTTATATTTTTTTATATTTTATGAATATTTAAATATTATTTAAATATTAATAGTTTTTATTTTTTAGCTTAAAGATTAAATAAGTTGTTGAACTTTTAATTACGCCCATAAACTCGGGAAAAAAACAATTATGCCCTCGAATTCGGTTAAAATGATCAATTCAGCCCCTCTTGCCACGTCAGCAGTGTTGGCCACCACGTCAGCATCATGGACTGCCACGTCATCATCGTCAACGGCCACGTCAGCATCGTAACGGTCAACGTCGGTCAAAGGGTCAATTTGATCGATTTCATGGACTGGAGAGCCACATTGAGTGCACTTTTCAACGAGGGGCGAAATTGCATTTTTGGGTCGAACTCAGGGGCAGAAGTACCCCTTTAGCCAAAAAAAAAAGCGAACTAAGTACCTGATATCTAATTTTGCGAGTGTCATGCTAACATGTACGTACCCAATAGTCACGAGCTGGGATATGGACCAACAAATATGCTACTCGGGAATGTGGATACCCGACACAACAGAGGTTCAAAAGTTTACGAGACCATGTGCAGTTCATTAAAACAATGTCCTTTAATTTATAATCCCAAAGATATATAACGTTTTTTAAATATTTTTTTATTTTACTAAAAAGTATATTATTGACCCTCTTTAAAAAAAATTATTTTTTTTCTTTCTTGTAATTTATTAAACCAAAATCTTTTGATTTATCCCTTATATACATTTAATTCAACTTATTTAAGCCTTATTTTCTTAGGGGCCCTATACGATCGCTCATCTAGCACAATTCAAAACCCGTACTGACCCCACCTATAATATCCCAATTTGAGCACCCCTACTTCTAACCAATCAATTTCTTGGCATATATGTAGCAGCTATTGAAAATGATCACCACAATCCACTGTCATGGCCCAAAAATACTTTGGACATACTCGAATCTGCAAGGATCTATATTAGAATCATCTTCTTGTATATAACTAACAGGAGACTCAAAATCCCTGTCCCATTTTTCGTACAAATCAAGTCAAGAAAATAAACCTAAAGACAATCTGATGATAAATAAATAAAGGATGAGTTTAGAGAGGCTCAAAGATTTAAGGAGTTTTATGCAATTTATTAAAACGAGAACCTGTAGTCACTGGACTTTAATCAGAATTAAACCAAAAAGAAATCGACCACCAAAACAATTCAAAGTAAAAGAGAGGAAGAAATTAGTCCCAAATTACAGCAACATCCAAAAGGGAAAGGGATTAGTGATCTATGTAAATTCGGTCTAATAGGGGAAGCAATTAAAAAAAGGGGGAAGGAATTCGAATCAAAATAAAAGAGAAAGCAATCGGTTATGATTTAGGAAATTTTTATTCTAATTTTCCTTGTAAATTTGGCATGTAAAATCTTATATAAACCATCAATTCTATTGTAATTGACACAACTCACAACTCACATCCGCCACCACAACACACTACTTTTCTACGTCGGAAAAGAGAGGGAAAACACACTCATCGAAGTATATACAAAGCAGTTGTATTTTAAAATTCTAAGCAATAAAAGTTCGAAGCTTTTATTGAGGTACATCATTTAATTTTCTATTTCTTTTATATAATTTACTTTACTTTTGTTTTGTTGTTGTGTTCAAAAGAAAATGCATGAGAAGTGTTCTTAGAATTTTGAGTGTTTGATTAAAAAAACAAGTTTGAGTGAGTGATTTTATGTTTATGAAAATCTAGATAATCTTTTAGGGGAAGAACATCAGAGTGTTCATGGTGAAAAAGAGGTTTGATCCAAAAATTTTAAATATTTCTGGGTTTGGAAGGTTTGATTATGCTATTTATTTACATTATTTATTTACTGTTAATATTTGTGAGATAAGATTAGAGCCATTAATTTAGTTTTTTTAGTTGGGATTCTTTTAAATAACTATAGCCCTTAATTTAAGTTTCTTTAAAATTAAATGTAGAATTAGTACTAGGTTTATATATTAAATCCATACCATAAAAGGATTCTTAGTGTAGATTCTTTTTTAAATAGTAATAAGACCTTTAGATACAGATTAGTTTAGATAATCTTAGAATTAAAATTAAATTTTTTCAAAAAAATCGGCCCTCGTAAAATAATCCTCTATAAACCTAACAGGGCAAAAAGAATTAAAATTAAGTTCATATTGGTAGGTTTTTTAGGAATCTTTTTTGTATCATGTTATTTTAATTTCTTTATGTTTTTATGTCATCTTTTTATTTCTTTTAATTATGAACTCATTAATTGCAAGTGCGAGGTCACACCAAAAAGTGATAAACGGGTTAGCGCCAAAAATGTTGGTGGTGATTATTGTTTATTCTTTAGATTGTAGGGTTGTTAAAATGAATCATATTCATAAATAGACAATAAATTAAATTTCACATGAAGTTGCAAATTTTGACAAAAAGACAACTTGTAATCGGCTAGGTACTATTTTTTTTACGTTGTGGGGTGCTCACCCTTTCTACACGTAACCGACTCCTAAACTCGTTTTTGTGTTTTTCGCAGACCAAAATAGTTGTTTTAATTAAATAAAAATAGTCTTATAAAATAACTCGTTTTAGATGACTCAATCACACCTCGAAAAAGATTGGTGGTGACTCTGTTGTTTTATTTTTTTAAATGTCGAGCCCGAAAAAAACATTGACATGACCTCAATTTAAAAGATACATAAATACTTATTGACTTATTGTGTATGTTGTAAACTGACTTTTGAATAAAAATTAATATAATACGACTTAAAATTTATGAAATACAACATTTAGTTTTCACTATATACTTTATCATTGGTCAAAAGCTAATATTTTACATTTCTCTTGCAATTATTTAACTTAATTCATTTTAGATTGTCTTGATCTTGGGGTCCTTGTGAAGAATGAACCTACGGCAGGACTTGGGTAGCTCCTAATTTTTTATATTAAAAAGTACAATAAGATTTTTTTTATCTATTTGGACTTTTAATTTTCAATTCATTTAAATTTTACCTTTCGTTTTATGATTAATTATATTTTCCCCTAATTTTGATTCATGACTATGACTCCGATCATTAAACCATTTACTTATGTTCGTATTATGCATGTCCAAAACCACTCTAATTGAGGCGTGTTTTTTTTTTTTTGGTGAAATTGATGGAGCAATAAGAAGTTCCTTTCTAGTTAGAAGGATACATCAGCTTCAGCCTCGTAATGGTTGTTTGTTGCGTGCTGAAACTTGAAACAGTTGTATCCTAAGAACCTCAGGCTGGAAATTACATACGTCGAATTTGTGTTGTTTTCGATGAAAACGTCCGTTTGGGGGTGAACAAAAACAGGGACGGAAGTAAAATTTCATGTAAGTGGTGCGAACTATCAGAAAGCTATATTAAAAATGTAGGAATATAAAATTACAAAATTTTAAAAGTGCAGAATTAGATTATCAATAAAAAATACAAAGGACATATATAAAATATAGAAGAACAAAAATCCTATACTCTTTTTTGGTGTTTTTTTTCTATGTTGTATCATTAAAAAATTAAATTTTAATATTAAGTCCTAACCCTAAACTTAATTTTTTAGTATAAGAGCTAAAAAAGGACAGAGAATTTTTATTCTTCGATTATTGCTAATGGCTAGTGGCTACTGCCAGCATATAGAGGGGGCTTTCTGTTAAATTAAACTAAACCGGGTTTGCAGGTGAGTTTGGAGTTGGAGTGAGTTGATGCAGATGGTATTGGGCCAAACTGAGCTTGCTTCCCAGCTTAAGGGAGCCCACTACCAAATACAAAGCTGCAGAAAAGAGGCAAATTCCTGCATTGAAGTTCAGGCACTGAGTTTGAGCTGTGGGCTAAATCTTTTTCCATAGATTCACTTTCTTCTTTTAGTATTAAGATTTAAGATACAGAAAGCTGAAACAACCTATCTGTATATCCATGAGGAACTAGTGTTGAATTTCCACACCCCATTGCTAAAATACCCAGAAACTTGCACAACTTTATATGGAAAACCTTTTTTTATGTTAACTTAATTATGAACCAAATTGTAATTTGTAATGTAGGAGTAGGAGTATATACAATTTTCTCAAATCTACAACCCCGGAACCGAAATGTACTCACTGTGTAAATCGCCGACCCCGGAAGCAGCCCAGAGTCGTCGATTGAACTCCTCCTGCAACTCCTCCGGCACGAATGGTGTTCTACACAGCGGACATGTTTTCTGATCATGGTCCATCCAACGGTCCAAACACGCCCGATGGAATACGTGCCTACAGTTCCTCAACCACCTGATCTCTTCGCCTCCTTCGAACTCGTACAAGCAAACGGCGCAACTCTCCGGCGGCTCTCCCACCACGACCAGCTCCTCGAACTTTATAACGGGAAGGATTTCCCGGATCAGCAGGGCCGATACGGGCGGATTCTCCGGTCTTGTTCGTGTCCGGGTATCTTGCCAGGCGGTGTCCGTGTCGAGGAAATCGGAGAGTCCGAGGTAGCTGGAAAGAGAGAGAATTACAGAGCGGATGAAACCCAGAAACCAAAGCGTGTGAACGAAGAGTTTCGGTAAGAAAACTTCGGTATAACATACTGGAAATCCCATGAAGAATTTCTTTAAACAAAGGAAAATATTTGTTTGCGTAATTATAGAGAGAAAAAATGGAGGGGAGGAAGAAGAAGAAGAAAAGGTTCTGCTTTCAGCTATATGGGTTGGTATGGAAATTAATATACTAGTAGTTTCTAAACTCTGAGTGATTCGGTCACTGGCTGTGACATATATGGATAGGTGTGATTGGAGGGTGTTGTAAGATTTGTAAGGGGTGCGGGTGAGATAGGAGGAAATGGAAATATGAGTGAGCCGCGCGTGAAATCATCATTTAGGGGTGAGTAAAACTCGACTCGACTCGAAAAAACCGAATAACTCGACTCGACTCGAGGTAAAAATATTCAACTCGTCTTGACTCGACTCAAAATTTTATAAACTCGAATAACTTGAAAAAAATTTCAAATAAAGTTTGAGTTGTAAAATAGAAATTTGAATAACTCGAAATTTTTAGTAATTAGTGGATTTATTTTTAAGTTCGAGACGAGTCCCTCTATTTTTTATGATATATACATACTGATATATAAAAATATGAAGAAATATTGTCACATGTGAAAAAATATATATGTGCATATCTTATATGATTAGAGAAAAGAGTTTAAATTGGAATCAAACTCTACTATAACATGATAAATAATTACAGTTAAATTTTTATAGGAACTCGAAAACTCGACTCGAATTTCTTAAACTCGAATCGAAAAAATTTCAAATAAAGTTTGAATTGTAAAATATGACTCGTCAACTCGAATAACTCGAAATATTTTGACTCGACTCGATCGAACACTCACCCCTATCATCATTGGCAAATTCAGCATTCAATTCTCATCATTTGTTTTCTTGATTATCGCTTAATAGATTTTAGGATAGAATCTAATCCAGGTAAAAATGTTTTGAAATTAACCTAATTTAAGTATTAATTTAAGAGTAGTGATGGCAAACGGTCGGGGCGGGTGCAGATACTCCTTCCCCATCCTCATATTCATCTAAATTTTTTATATTCACCATCTACCTATCATCCACAGCATGTACAGTTTTTAAATTCACACCCGCCCACGCGAGTATATTCTCAAATTCATCCCCACACCTACCACCCAATTAGATACCCATTACCCATCTTGTACATGCCTATACCCGCCTATTAACCCATCTGGCAGCAACCATACACATAAAACATAAATTTAAGAACAAATTACAAGAAATATCCTATAAAATTTTAGGATTTATAGAATAGTTTGTGAAATTACATCGAAATTTATAATTGTCCAAATTTATATGGCAGGTAGGATGCGGGGCGGGCGAATGCGAGGCGGGTGAGTGCAGGGCAGGCGGATGTGGGGCGGGTAAGGTCTTAAATCCACCACCCACCCACTACTCACGGCGGTTATGACTTTTTACATCCACACCCGCCTACTACCCACCAAACTTATACCAATCCCGCCCCAATTGGGACGGGTGCGGTGCGAAATTCACAAATTGTACTTGTCTGTCATCCCTATTTAATAGTATTCTACACCCAAGCGTTTTTGAAATTTTTTTCTACAAATTTAGCGTCTGGTGTTTAGGTTTATGGTGGATGAATTTTGAAATTAGGGGATGTGGTCATAATTTAGGGTTTATGGTTTATTTTTTGAATTTATAGGTTAAATTTTAAATATCTAACAATATTATTTTAAAAAACTAAATCATAACATCTAAACCCTAAAATTTAAATTATAAACCTAAACCCTAAATTATATCACAAAACTTTTATAACTAAAACACTTGTGAAAACTTTTCGTTTTTGTTGTCGGTGCATGAGATATTTCCCTATAATTTAAAAGTATGAAATGATATATTCATTTAATTTGTTATTGTTTAAAAATATTAAAATTTTATATTCTTTTTATTTCATATCTTATTTAAGGGTGGGCATTCAATTGAGTCGAGTTAAATTTTTTTGAGTTAGTCGTGTTTGCGAGTCATATTTTACAACTCAAATTTTATTTGAATTTTTTTGAGTCGGGTCGAATTTATAAAACTCAACTCGAGTTTCTAATTGTAATTATTTATTTATTTTGATCAAAATATTTATAATGTTATAGTACACGCTGATCTCAATTTAAACATCTTTAATATAAAAATAGCTTTGTCTATCCTATGCATACATGCATATATTAATGGTCATTTAAGAGCTTGCATTAAATATGAGATTCCAGGAAAAAATCTATCATTCAATGTATTAGAAAACCCTAAAAGATTATGGCCATGTTTGACAATTAGCGGATGGCTAATATCAGATTACATTAGCTAATATCGAATTACATTAGCTGATTCGACTAACAAATTGTATTAGCTGATTGTATAAAAGTGTTTGGTAAAATTAACTGATAGCTGATAGTTGTTTGATTATTTAAAAAAGTAAAATGACATATAAGGACATGATTATATTATATACTTATTTGAATAATTTATTAGTTATCAATATTTTGTTTCTATTAATATTAATTAGTTTATGAAAAATATTTTTTTATAAAACATTACTATGCATATTTGAAGGATTTATATATTAATTTATTATTTATATAATTATTTTTTAATAAAACTTAAATACAAATATAAATGTGTGAGAATAAATATAAAAAATATTAATTTATAAATGTCACAATATAAATATGTGAGGTTGAAGAATTAAAATAGAAATAATTAAATTTAAGTTATTTGGAGATTTTTGATAATTGTTAAGAGTAAAAGAGTCTTTATAACTCTTATGTTAAAACCTCTAATTTCAAAAACTCATATTAAGGCTTTTCCAAAATTAAAGGTTTCACCCAAATCCGCTATTTTAAGCCGCACTTTACCAAACATTCAAATTAGTAAATTTGACCGGTCAAACCTCTCATTACCAAACATGGCATATATTGAAAAAAACTCTCTATTACTAAACCCTAAACAATAACCCCATAAACTATAAAACCCTAAACCATAACCCATAAACTATAAAAGCATAAACCCTAAAAATATAAGATAACAAACCATAAAATCTTAAAAAACTAAATCCTAAATCATAAAACCATAAAACTCTAAACCCTAATACATTAAATGCGAGTTTTTTCAATAAAATCTTTTAATATTTTATAATACATTAAATGATTAATTTTTTATAATAAAATTTTATATTTAATACAAGCCTATAAAATTAGGAAAATTCTGCAACGGGCGACGAACATTGACGAACACCACTAACGATGAACATCGATGAACACCATTAAATTAATTAATAAAGATTTAAAATTTCAAGGACCCATCATACAATCAATAATTATTTAAAAAATTCAATTAAATTATTTTTATATATTAAAATTTTATTTTTTTAATAAGGGTAAACTATATATTTAGTACCTCACCTATTTTAGTATTTCTATTGAACCCTCATTATTTAAATATTATTTTAATTTGACCATATTTTTTATAAAAAATAACTTAACCCTTAACCATCAACCTAAAATCCTAAACTATTAAACCTTAAACCCTTAAAGTCTTAAACCTATACCTTAAACCATATACCAATAAAAATAATTTCACCATTATCAATTCAATTTAATTCATTGAATTGTTAAATTCTCTAAAAAAAAAAATTCAATTAAAGATTACTAATATCCAAATTACCGTCCTTAAAGATTATCTCATTCCTATTCCACCATAATGACCAAGTCACAGCATAAGGAATAAAGTGTCAAATCCCCTCGACTGATGAACGAGGATAAGCGTCATGCCAGTATAAAATAACTGAAGCAGCTTCTTTTGGAAAAACAAGGCTGATGTTCCAGAGCGAAGCAAACCTCATCCAAATGTTCCAAGCGAATCTGCAGAAAAAAAAGAAGATGAATGGTGGTTTCCAGAGCTTCTTTACATAAAGGGCAAGAAAGATCTAAAATCGAGACTACACCCCTTTTCTAGAGCTTCGTTCTTACTGGTAATCAATTTTTCACGACCTGCCATAGAAAGAAATTCACTTTTGGAGGAGCCAAATCACACTACCAGCTCCAAAACGAAAATGTTCCCAGTTCAAGAAAGAACAAGCCTTTGTTGAAAATGACCCATCCCCAACACCAATATTCATTGAATTAAAACCATTCAGGAGAGACATTAAAGAATCCCATTGTTCCTTTTCCCAGTCAAAAACACGTCTTCTAAGAGGAATTTCCCATACCCAACCTGAGTTAAGTTTTGTACCAAAATCGACTATCTTACCAGTTTTATTACACGATAACGCGAAGATAGGAGGGAAATTAACATGTAAAGGCGCATCTCCAATCGACTATTTTAACAATTCATTGAATTGAATCGATAATGATAAAATTATTTTTAATGATATATGGTTTAGGGTATATGTTTAAGAGTTTAAGAGTTTAAGGTTTAATAGTTTAGGGTTTTAGGTTGAGAGTTAAGGGTTAAGTTATTTTTTATAAACAATAGGGTCAAATTAAATAATATTTAAATAATTAAGGTTCAATAGAAATACAGAAATAGGCGAGGTACTAAATATATAGTTTACCCTATTTAAAAAATAAAATTTTAATATATATAAAAATAATTTAATTGAATTTTTTAAAATAATTATTAATTATATGATGAGTCCTTAAAATTTTAAATCTTTATTAATTAATTTAATGGTGTTCATCAGTGTTCATCATTAGTGGTGTTCATCAATGTTCGTCGCACGTGGTAGACTCATCCATAAAAATATCAATCCATCAACGCATTTAAATAATGCAAAAGGAGTGAAGCAATTAATAATTTATGAGAAAACAAGGGTTTAATATTTAAAGCTGGAAACTATCCATCCCCATTGCTAATCATTGTTTGCACTCCTCACCTCTTAATTATAATGATTTCTTTTCGTCTCTCTCACATTCATTATTAAGAAACATCAATGAAAATGATTTTTAAATAAATTTTAAGAAATTTATAAATAATATTTAGTAATTATTTCCTATAAGCATCATTTAAGCTACCCGTGCAACTTTAAAATATATATCCACACACATGTAATGGTGCCCCCTTTCCCATTCCCGGTTAATACGAGGAGTTAGAATTTCTATATAGTGAGTTCAATTCAAGATTATATTATCGATAGGTTTGACCAATAAAAAAAGTTGAACTTAAGATGATTTAAAATACATACATTTTTACCTTAATTTTTTAATATTTTCACTGTCGACTGCAACTTTTTTTATATGTGATCAGTAATTAATTTTAATTTTAGTTCTTGACCAACAAATTTATTATTTTTTGTTTTTTTATTTTTTTTATATTTTAATAAGAACCTTTGTTCTCGTGACAGGCGTTTTTCTGTCCTTCTGACATGTTTTTTTTTGTTTTGTGGTTCGTTTCATCTGTTCTTGTAACATGATTTCAACATACTCTAATGGTGGTTTGTTGCTTGCACAAAGATTTCAACGACGCTAGTTCCTCCTGATTATGATTTTATCGGTGGTCATGGAAAGTTAGATACCCACTCGATTGATGGATGTTTGCTAATGTAATTAGTCTTGGGTAGTGGAACATTATGTCTGATAGTTTGGGTCGCTCACCACTCCTTTTTCACCCATTATGCGTCTCGATTGGATATAGACAAGAAGATTCATAAAGCTTCTGGATTTTGATGGTATGCTTATCTCTTTGGTATGCTTATCTCTTTGGAAGTATTCACTTTTCTTTGTGTTTGAGTTGTAAGAAATTTTAGTGGATTAGTCTCATCATTCTCCTTCCTGGATGTGTTGTAATTGTGATATCTTCTATGGTTTTAATAAAAATTCAGTGACTATTATAAAAAAAGATCATGTTATCGATAAAGTATTGTTGATCATATATCCCAATAAATTAAGTGGAGTCAATTTTAATACTCCATTTGTCCCACTAAAATGTCACATGTTAATATTATTTAGGTCACTTTTTTAACTTTGACTATATATTTTTAAAAATATTTTAATTAATTAAAATATATAAAATATATATTTAAAAACTACTCGATTGTGTTGTGAATAAAATAAAGAAGAACAAGAAGAACAAAGAGATGAGAGGAAGAGGGAGATTTCTATTATTCTCAAAATATAGAATTGTATACAATGCCTTCAATGAATCATCTATTTATAGGCATAAGAAGTACATAATACATTAAACTCTAATTCATAGAGATAATATTCCTAATAATAAATAAATCAAACTCCTTTGATAAAGTTCTAATCATGATAGACATCCACATAGATAAATATTCATAACACTCCCCCTTGGATGTCTATGAAGATAATGTGTCTCGTTAAAACCTTACTAAGATAAAAACCCAGTGGGAAAAAAAATTCTTTAGTGAAGGAAAAAGAGTACACACATCTTTGATACGCATAACATGTTGCCTCATTAAAAACCTTACCAGGAAAACCCATTGGGACAAAACCTCGGTTAAGGGAAAAAGAGTGCAACGCGTATTTACTCCCCCTCATGCAAACATCACAGAAGATCTTTGAATCTTCATAATTTAATCTTGAATATCATTTTTCTAAAGATCGTGAGGGATGAAAACTTTGGAGTAATATGTTCCATGATGTATCCACTTTCAAACTGAGATATACATTTTACGTTATCTTCACACAAGATAGCTTTTATCATATCTTGTAAAAGTAAATCCACTTATCTTTTGGATATGTTGGGTCAATAGTCTTAGCCAAACACAGTTTTTTTGGCTTGCCTCGTTCATAACAATTATTTCTACGACATTTGAGGAGGCATCAACGAATGTTTGAATATCTAAATGTAATGATCTTTGTATATTCATAGATATTTCTTGACCAACTAATATATAGTGCTTCAAGACCAAGAAAAGATATAATTATCTTTATTCACATCCAAAAATCTTACAACTATTGGGATACTCAATAGATATGCTCTATTCATATTGAATCTTCTTTAAGATTCTTTCAGCTTATGTCTATTCATAGACAAAAGAAATATATAAAAATGCTCGATCTTCAGGTCGAGATAAACTTGATGTCAAGATTCAAGTACTTGTATTGAAAGTACTTCATGAGTTTACAATTTGAAGCTCTTTAGGAGTTCTAAAATTATCATAATGGATCTTGATCCAAACTCCTTTATAAAATATATAAGGAAATCTTATCATTCTTATAGTATTCACTAAGGCGATTATACCAAATGCGCCAAAATATTCATGAGACATGTCTAAATAAATTCCTCAAAAATTTCCAAATGCTTATAGCATTTTAGATCCTTCAAGGATAAATATGGATCCACAAATAATTAGACGCATGTAAAATTTTCAAAACTGCCAAAGTAATTGCATCCACCATGAAGTAATTAAAACTTTTCATAAATCACAATTCAAGTCGTATTTACGACTACTTATTCATGCCTCACTTGCATTACAACTTTAGGTGTTTGGACTGGTGGTCCAAATACTTCTATTTTAGAAGTTCAACGCGTCTTTCAACATTGGCCAATTCAATATCTATACTTCTGGATAGATTTTATACAAGATCCTCGATTTCTTTCTTTACTTCTATAGAAGTATTTTATGTAAAATTGCTTGTAAAATCGTTGTCGACAACTTTCCAATTTTTCTAGTTCCATTCTCGTAATGACATAACTCATCGAGATCTCTTCAAAATTTCAATCTTTATTTCAGGTACCTGAAACTCTTCAAGAGTTTTATTATTTGTTATGTCTTGGGTCTCTTCAGAAGCACCCGCCTCCAATATATGACCATCTCATATTACTTTCTATTTACGAGAATTTTGATCATTGGAACCATTTCAACTATCATGCTTCAGGCATGATTTACATTCTCTCGCTCTAACATGTAATTTAAACTTAGAGCATTTCAGCTGGTATATGAGACTTAATTACTCTCATTGGGTCAGTAAATATGTCTGGCAGTTGACATGTAATAACATGAATTATCTTATGAACTTCTAGTTCATATACGAGGATCTAGATAATGATAATTCATTTTCCTCTATCCAGCTGATTATTATCTCCCCTGATGTTGAGAAAAATCATGTCATAAATGATTCTCCAATTAATCTTTAAGAATTTAAACATAAAAGGAGACTCGTACTCAATATATATTCTCAACCCTTTTTATTTACCCATTTTGTGCGTTGTGGTGGAGCAATTCATATCGCACATTCAAAAATTATAAAATGGGAAATGTATGGTTTCTGACCAAAAACCAATCATAACGGGGAGTTTATTATAACTCGTTGGCTTGATGCGTATAAGTGTTGCTATATGGAAACACCATATAAATAATAACTCTTTTGTTCTCATAGTTTAGCTATTAAATAGGAGGCATCCAATTGAAATTTTGCTAAACTATATTTTTCATAATCAATAGGCTTTGTAACAACTGATATAGCCTAAAATATAAATCCACTAGCTTTTCAAGACGAATAGTCTAACTGCATAATCTGAATATTTTTAGAATCAATCTCACAAACTTCTGGTTGTAAGTCGATAAAACAATGTAGATGCATCTACTAAAATCATATAAAACTTTCCACATTTGTGGATATATGGGCCCATATTTCATTCAGATATGCAAAACATACAGTCTTAACTTCAGTACAAGAACTTTAAGTTCTAATTCTTTTGGTAAGTGGGATCATCTATATCCTTTGAGAACAAACAACACAAGAACTTCAGGTTCTTTTAGTAAGTGGAATTTAATCAATTCCTTTAAGCAACACAAGTTCACATTCTTTAATAAGTGGAATTTAATCCATTCTTTTGAGAATAAGCACTACAAGAACTACAGGTTCTTTTAATACACGTGCATGTAAATCTCAATAATTTCTACACCATTATTGATCAGGATGGTCTAACTGATCATGCCAACTATATATATGTATGTATATATCTCTGAATTTGTAAACTCCTTGTTTACCATAACATGTAATTCAATCTCACTCGTACATGTCTAGTACGACCATCAAAATTGTTCCTTTAAATAGGAATATATTTAGCTCTTTCGGAGCTTTCAATTAAAATGATCTTTTGGTAGCAATATATAGCTCTCCTAGAGCTTTCAACTGACTTTTTGGCTACCAGAACTTATATCTATATTGGCTTATTTCAAATGCCAATTGATAACATATGTTATCTATAATTCCCAAAGGGATAGTTTGCGAACTCATATTCCTCTCTTTATGACTTTGACGAGTATAACGCACTGTGAATATGGAATAAAGTTCCATTTGACAATAACATATTTGCTCAACCAGAGCCTTTTGTGATATTAGTACTTCCGGATATAGTACTCACATTATTCCCTTGCATTTTAATCGAGAAATGCATAATTGTGCACCTTTCAAAATGTGCTTTGTTTCATTTACTTCAGGTAATGAAAATATGTACTTTGTATCATTCACTTCGAGGAATGAAAAATATAAAATATAGCACATCATATCAAGTCGATTATCTATCAGAGATAAACTTTCAAGTGCTCTTCTGAAGTATTGATATTTTAGTACTTTGAGAAATACTACTCATATTTTCCCTTGCATTTAAATGGGAAAATTATTTCTTATGCTTAAGTACAATATGAGTACTTGCATTATCTGCTAGGCATAAATAGCCACAATTCTAGGCATAAATAGCCACAATTCTAAGCATAAATAGCCACAATTCATTGTATATTTTATTCCGGAAGTAATCATATTCTTCAAATAATAAATTAACATAAAACGTAAATAAATAATATGTGAAATAAATAAACATAAAGCAAACCAACATAAATAAATAATAAATAAAACGAATTAACATAAAAAAAATAAAATAAAATAAAACCAATTATTCATGTTAGAGGTTATAAGGGAAATAAATAAATGGTAAATTATTCCCTTCAAGGGTTATGAGAAAATTAACAATATCCAATTGAGTTGGACCAATAACGCCATAATTATTTTCTCCATAAACAAATTTTGTTTATATTTTATTTCATTTATCATTCATGATTATGGATAAAGTCCATAATACTTTGGCGTTTGACAAGTACGAAACCAATGGTTTATAACATCACATTGGTAAAAGGATTTCACTTCCTTAGAATGATCTTTATCACTCTTGTCATCCTTATAACTTCGCTACCAGCGGGTAGAAGTATTCTTAAAATGACTATATTTTTCATGTGTATATTCATAGCCTCGACCACGACCACAACTTTTAATGTGATTTTTTATTCCTCCCATAATATAATCTCACATTCACTTCAGGGAATGGAGTAGAGCCAGTGGGCCTTTAAAACATTTTTCTCATATCCTTATCACAGAGAACAAATATTTAATCCTCGTACGCGACATTGTTAAACCTGTCCACAAGGTCCTTTAAAAACCTCCTTTGAGACCAGTAGCCTCGCAGAACGGGATGTCCAGCCAATTATACTTGGATTATATCGAAATTATGTCTCTAATTGAATAATGATTTACCATGTTTGCATTCACTTCAGGGAATAAAACAGATCCAATAATTGCATGGAATAAACATCATGCTTGCATTCACTTCAGGGAATGCCCCATCATTGATAATTGCATGGAATAAACATCATGCTTGCATTCACTTCAGGGAATGCCCCATCATTGATAATCGCATGGAATAAACATCATGCTTTGCATTCACTTCAAGGAATGCCTCCCATAAAACTTTTTGGATCAAGACGAATTTTCGTAACTTGAAATTGGGAGAAGTCTATGGTCGAGTTTTTTGACGAAGAAGAAATATTGCTTTCAAGCAAATATAGACTTTATAATAATCTTCTTGTAAATCCAAAATCATCATGATTTATCGCACTTTAAAATAATAATATAAAGAATAAAAATAAAACCAAAATTAACCGATATTGATTTTTCTCTCGTGGACAATGGAGACATAGCATATGACCGAGATAGCTTCTCATAATCCCTTTATATCACATCTCTTTCCAAGTCATTTAAGCATATCATGTAAAACTCAAAACACGGTTAAAAATATTAACTTTTACCAAATAAAATGACATAAATAATAATATGAAAAATATCAAATATAATCATATAAGTAAAAGTATGAATAAGCATACCGCTAATTAACCCTTTTAGGAATAAGAGAAAATACACGTAATTTACACCAAACGCAACATCTTCGTCTCTGTCGATTCGTTTTTTGGTTTGTGAGAAGCCACAAATTTATCTCTTTCCAATGTTCGAATAAAATCAAACATACTTCCAAAATTTTCAAAAATTAAAACAAAGTTAAAATATAAAGAGAAAGACAATCGGTAACTAAAAAAATAAGGAGAAAAAAAAACTTATCTTTGGTTTATTCTATAATCGAATTCTCCCCGGTAACTTCTTTTGAATTATAACGATGAAGACCTCAGTTGATTAGAGTCTCGTGCTGATAACGTGTTGTGAATAAAATAAAGAAGAACAAGAAGAACAAAGAGATGAGAGGAAGAGGGAGATTTCTATTATTCTCAAAATATAGAATTGTATACAATGCCTTCAATGAATCATCTATTTATAGGCATAAGAAGTACATAATACATTAAACTCTAATTCATAGAGATAATATTCCTAATAATAAATAAATCAAACTCCTTTGATAAAGTTCTAATCATGATAGACATCCACATAGATAAATATTCATAACAGATTGGAGGTTTTAAGATGTATTTTTCATAGTTTTTATCAATAATAAATATTAACCAAAAAACTCTAGTTTATTGTACTTTGTAACGAGTTTGAAAGATATTAATTTTAGTGGGGCTCAAATGTACTCGAAATTAACACATACATCCACCTATGTTTTTAATAGGCTCGAAGTGATCCACCAAGTTTTAATATTTTAATAAAAATAAAATACATTTCAATTGTGATAAAATTAGTTGTCAACGTGTCATCATCGTTATATCTACTTTTATGTTAGCGTTGATGGTGTTTATCTTTTCCCACCAACAATGTTTAATTAGTCTTAGGAGATAAAAGATTGATTAATGTGATTAGTCTACTTTAGCTTTATATGTTTTTCTTTTTTGGTATTATGATTCTGTTACATTTATATCTATTTATTCAATAAAACCATATGCTCTTATTAGTTAAAAAATATCTACCATTTTGTTTTCTTTGCATTTTAAAAAATAAATAGTTTCACTAATGAGTTTGGTCCAAGTGGTAAGCAGTTTGATATCGATTAAATAAAATCACTAACCAATCTTTATTAGTTGCTCTTATTAGTTAAAAATATCTACCATTTTGTTTTATCTTTGCATTTTAAAAAATAAATAGATTCATTACTGAGGTTGATCCAAGTGGTAAGCAGCTTGTTATCGCTTAAATGGATTCACTAACCAATCTTTATATGTTTTTTTTTAAATTATGATTCTATTATATTTATATCTATTTATTCAATAAAGCCAGCTGTTCTTATTAGTTAAAAAATGTCTACCATTTTGTTTTATCTTTGCATTTTAAAAATAAATGGATTCGGGGTTGGTCCAAGTGATAAACAGCTTGTCATTGCTTAAGCAGATCTTGAGTTTGAGGCATTGTGTATACAGAAAATTCCCGCTAGAGACTCACCCATTAAAGCCAAATGTGCGACGCAAGTCAGTCCGAATTAAGCCACAATTATTTTAAAACTTGTGGTCATTGATAAATCATTGGATAATCTCACATCTACATTATTAATATATGTGCAATAACATCAAATGTTAAATGTTTAGCGAGATAAGATGCTAGATCTTTTAAGCAAGTTTAAGGATTCGAATCATGATATTATAAAAAAAAATTGAATTGTGAGCATCGTCTTCATATAAATCTTTGTTAAATCTAACCTGAATTAATTAATTAATAAATTGAATACCGATAATATAGAGAGGAGAGAAAGAGACAATAAGAAAAACAAAATAAGATAGAATGGTGGGTGGCAGGACGCGAACCCTGGCCAACCAACAACATATCATGGCTGGTCCTGTCGATAATGAAATCAACGCAAGGGCGCGGCCATCGACATAAAGGAGTCCGAGTCTCGTCGCAATGCCCAACTCCTTGGCCTACCTCGTTTGGAGTGGACAAGACACCTATGGCCCAACTGCCTCTCCAACGTTATTTTCACACCTCTCCCATCTCTTTCTTTGGATAAGTATAAAAATATACACATTTTCTGAAAGGTTCGAACAATCCAGACATTTGAGTCACTCACATCGTATTAACTTTAAGTCATTTAATTTTTTTTTATTTCGGTTTAAGTTAAGTATTGTGTTAGAGTTGTGATCAAATATTTTTTTAGAATTAGGGGTTTAGACAAAACATCATAAATCAGTTGTAATCTTTCTTCATCATAGTGAAAGTTCTCATCCTCTACCCGTAATTTTTTACTTTTGGGTTTTCCACGTAAATTCTTGGTATTTTTTTTTTTGCGTTTGTGTTTATTTACTTATCTCGCCATTATCGTCTTGGTACTATACCCAGGGCCGTCTCGGAGATTTTCGGAGCCCTGAGCGAAAATTAGAAAATTGATCTCTATATAAAAAAAGCATATCTTATTAGTTTGAACAATCAAAGTAATATTTTTTAAAGTTTTAATTACAAAATAAGCGTCCAAACTATACACGTTTTTTTTTTGCTTTAGGTGCCTAAAGTTTATTTTGTTATCATTTTGAGGTATCGATCATTATTTTTTATATAAAAAATGAAACTTTAGACTCCTAAAACAACAAAAAACGACATAATTTGGCCACTAATTTTTTTAAAAATAGACACCTAAAACAAAAGGCAACATAATTTGAGTACTTGTTTTTAATTTTTTAACAGTCGTTATCTAGAAATGGCCACAGGGTAAACTTCAGATACTTATTTTGACCCAAAAAACATTTTAGTGTCTAAAAATAAAAAAAGAGTATAGTTTGTACACTTATTTTGTAGTTAAACCCTTCTTTAATAAATCATAAAAAAATGATTAAATTTTTATCAAACTTATTGTTTTTATTGTTAGATTAATTTATTTATTTATCAAGGAAAAATTAGTTTTTACCATTAAATTAATTATTTGATTAATAAAAAAATATAAAAAAAATTAAAATTTAGGGGCCCTAGGCTGGTTGGGGGCCCTGAGCGGTCGCTCGGGGTGCTCCCCCTCACAGCCGGCCCTGACTATACCATATGATAACTTTTAATATTATATATACTTGACAATAGGAATAAAATGATGCTCAACACGGTATAAAAGAAAAATAAGGGTTTAGATTGTGGTTTTATCGAGAGTTGGACAAATTTAGGAGTATGTGTTTTTACTTGGGGTTTAGATTGTGGTTTCATTTAGAACAGTCTTTGCTCAAATAAAAGGGACAAAACCAATGGTTAAAGCTTAAAGCAAACATGTTTGTCAAGGGACCCGAACCCAAACCAAAACCAAAAAATGTTTGGTTTTATGTTATGGGTCACCTATCTTACAGATCTTACAAACGACAATAAGCATATCATATGAATGATCAGATTTCCCTTGCTTGTTCGCCCACCCTACAGGGGGACCTTAATCATAATCTTATCTTTTTACCCGATGTGGGATTTCCGTTTGCTTTTGACTCCTGATTTGGATCTGTCCCAAAGGCAAACCCACTCTTGGTTCAGTTGGTTTTTGATTTCGACATGTCTCTATTCATGTCTGCCCTTTCTTTGCTGTTCTCCAAAAGCATGGTCAAACTGTTCTTATTGGACTTTGTCCAATTAAAAACAAAAATGGTTATACAAACACATGCTTATTTGTTGTCTGTTGGATTAAAATCCTCAATTGTGGGCACATATGTAAAAATGTATGTTGTTATTATAAAGTATGACACAAAATAAAGTGACCAATTAAGTTAAGCGTATCATAGGTATTAAAATGTCATGGAAATAAAAGTGTAGATACCGTAAGATATATTTATAATTCAATGAGGGGCAGAGTTATAAATATTTAATAGTTGATTTAATAAATCAACTATATAAAGAGGTAGTGGTCCCCAAGAAATAGGTTAACTTGTTTTTCTCTCCTTCCCCGTCAGAGAGTTTTACTTCAAGAGATAACCTATCTTCTTGGAAGATCACAACCACCTTTTAGGCGATCTTCATCAAAGGATTCAAGGTTTTCATCTATCGATTAATTTAGGTACGCTTTCGGTTTATTGTTCTTGATGATTTGACTTGATTGATCTTGGGTTTAGATTTTATATCTATTATGGTTTGGTTCTAACAAGTGGCATCAGAGCCAAATTATGTCGAATCATTGAGAATCAATTATGAATTTTAACTTTTGGGCGTTTAGGGTTCAATCATCTTTTGCCTTAAATCCCCTATTACAACTAACAGATGATTAATCTTATTAGAATTTATACTGCGATAACCCTATTTGAACTTTTTGTGGGCGATTTATAGTTATTGTAAAAAATATATATTTGGGTTCTTGGAAAATACTAATGCCGTTCATTCTTGCTCCAAGGGTTATTAATTTCCTTAAGAAAGATGAGAGTTTTAATCTTTACAGATTCCATGATTATTTTGATTATTCAAACTGTGCTTATATCATTAATAACAATTGATATATGTTTTTTTTATTGTTTTAAGTACGGTTATTGGGAAAAGTAAGTTCTAACGTGTTTGGTTGAAGCACTGTTATGCGTAGGCTAAAGTCTATTTTTAACAAGTATTAATTTTGCTCATTAGTATTTTATGGGATAAACTATCATACTTTCTGCCATCAGTTTTTGATTTTTAAGCCAATCGACATTCGTACTTTAATAGTTGATTGTTAAGGAAATTATTCATAACAGTACTTTTGTTTCTTCTAAACTGTGGGCCTATACGCTGCTATTATATATAGTAAAATAAGGGCAAGATATGATTTAGAAAATAATATTATGTGCTATGGTTACTGTAGAACTAATGTTTTGATATAATAATTGAAAAATGTTTTGGACTGATTTAAAAAGTATTTAAAACATTTCTAAAGTCCAAACAACTTGAAATAATATTTAAGGAATTTTTCATAAAGGTTTTTCATGTTTTCAAAGGCCAATTTTCACAAAACTGACCATGTGTTTCGAAACACCTTAGGGCGTTTCGAAACAGGTGCCTCCAGTGGCCAAAACGTTTCGATACTCGTATCGAAACGGGGCCAGCGTTTCGAAACAGGCTAGGCCGTTTTGATACGCCCACGTGGCACTGACCACAACGGTCATAAACCCCAACGGCTCTTTCCCAACTAACTTTTAAATGCAGGTCGTTTCGATACGGGATATGGGCGTTCCGATACGCGTTCCGAAACGGCAAGGGTGTGTTCCGAAACGGGTACCCTGACAGACTGCAACGGCTCTTTCTACATTAAGAGTGTTTCGAAACGGCTTCGAGCGTTTCGAAACGGGGAGCTGCAGAACTGCATTTATGGAGGGAATTAAAGGCTCCAACGACTCTATTTCAACTCCAACGGTCCTAAACGGCTATAAACTTAATTGGGAGTATAAAAGGGACCTCCAAGCATCAAGAGAAGACTAATGCTTCAATTGTCAATCAACAAATGATCAAGAAATTGTCTTAGTGCTTAAAGTGTCATTTCTTGTATAGACAAACACTAGTGAGCCAAAATTGTCAAATTTGCTCAAGTGTTTTAGGTTTTGGGTGAGTGCTTAATTGTGCAAACAAACACCTATTAGAGGGTTTAAGTTTGCTTTCATTTGTCTCTTTGTAAAAGAGGGTTTTGATCAAGGCTTGGGTAGAAGCTTGATCGGTTGTAAGGGTTTCCTCCTAATCCTAGAAAAGGGGACGAATCAATTAGTGGAATTGGTTGAGAAATCCTTAGTGGGAAGCTAAGGTAGTGGATGTAGGTGCTTGTTAGAAGGCCGAACCACTATAAATCTTTGTGTCAATCTTCATTTTAGCTTCCTTAACCCTTCCACCCAAATATCCACCTCTCCACCACTTGGTGAGCAAAATTGGTTGATCGAATCGAGCTTCACACAACCCAACAATTGGTATCAGAGCTTGGCTCAATCGAAGAGGATTCACATCCTATTGAGAAGGTCCGGGAAGCTCGATCACTATTTCATCAACCGGCTCAAATGGCGCAATCCATAGACAAACCGCCCTTCTTCGACGGAACCCACTATGCCCATTGGAAGACAAAGATGAAGTTCTTCATCAAATCAAGAGATTACAAGCTTTGGGATGTAGTTGAAGATGGTCCGTTCGTGCCTAAAAGAAGTAAAGCGGAGTGGAGTGCCGACGATCGCAAGAAGATGGAGCTTAATTGCAAAGCCTTGCACATCTTGTTTTGTGCATTTGGCCCAACCATCTATGAGAAGATGTCTTCTTGTGAGAGTGCCAAGGAGGTATGGGACAAGCTTGAAGTCACATACGAGGGGACAAACGAAGTCAAGGAGACCAAGATTGGGCTCCTAACCTTGGAGTATGAGAACTTCAAAATGGATCCGGAAGAGAACATCGAGAAGATGTTTGATAGGTTCTCCACCATCACCAACGGTCTTAAAGGTTTTGGAGAAGCCATCCCGGAAGAAAAGCTTGTTCGAAAGCTCATCTACTCACTTCCCGAGTCTTGGGACTCAAAGAGGACCACCATCATCGAAGCCAAAAATTTGAAGATTTTGAAGCTTGATGAACTCATGGGGTCACTCCTTACTCATCAAATCACGAAGAAGAATAAAGAGGATGAGAAGAAGAGGGAAGAAATTCGAGCTATGGGAGAGAAGAAAATCAAAGGGCTTGGCATCAATGCTAGTGCCGTGGCTCTCAAATCCTCCACTTGCCATCATGTCTACTCAAGTGAAGAGGAGGATGGAGATGAAGAGATAGTTCATCTCTTCAAGAAGTGTGCCCCTTTCATGAAGAAAGCTTTGAGAGAGCTTGAACGAGAACCTAAAAGAAAGGAGAGGGCAAGCACTTCTAGCCATAAGAAGAAGGCACAATTGGCTACTTGGAGTGATGAAGACTCCACCGATGATGAACAAGCCAACCTTTGCCTTATGGCCATCGAAGAAGATTCAAGGGTAACTTCTAATTCATCTACTTCATGTTCTTACACTTTTGATGAATTACAAGATGCCTATGATGATTTGGTTTTAGATTTTAAAAGCCACATTTTGAAAAACAATAAATTGATTTTAAAGTTAAAAATTCAAAATGATTTGCTTTCTAAAACCAAACTTGAACTTGAAGCAAAACTTGAAGAGTTTGAGTTAAAATGTCTTGATTTACAAAAATTGCTTCAAAAAGTTCAAGGAGAAAAAAATTTGATTTCCAAAGAGCTTGAAAAGAAAAACAATTTTGGAAAATCAAATTTTTATGTTAGACAATCTAGTGCCCCTAGATTTATAAATGGTAAATGTTTTAGAAGTGTTTGGGTCCCAAAAGGACTTAATACTTCAATTAAAAAGGATGAAATTGAAAAATGGATTCCTAAGGGGACTAAATTTTGTGCTACTAATGTTTATGGATCCAAAGCAATTTGGATACCAAAAATTACTTGATTGTCTATTGTAGGTGTGATGGAGATGTTCAACAAGTCAAACATTGAGGGGGAGCTCCATACACACAAGGAAGAACACTTGAAGAAGGAAGGCTTCACATCCTCCCTTGGGTTCAAGTGTTGGTAAAATTTCTAGTTGCTTTAGTGTTTATTTGTTTTATCTTCTATTTATGTCAACTAGATGATCATACATGTTGTGACTAATTTTTCAATGATGCTTTGAGTAAGGGGGAGCCATTTTTAAAACCAAAATTCATACTTTTGTCAAATTTTTACCTCTATTGTTATTTTTGAACTTAATGTTTTAAATCTTTTTGATATAACAAAAAGGGGGAGAAATGGTTTGAAAAATTGAATTTTCAAATGAATAAGGGGGAACCTTATGTGAATTAAAATTTTAATCTCTTATTCACTTTTTAAAGTTAAAGGGGGAGAATTCCAAACAATTTTTCAAGTGGTTTTATTATATCAAAAAGGGGGAGATTGTAGAACTAATGTTTTGATATAATAATTGAAAAATGTTTTGGACTGATTTAAAAAGTATTTAAAACATTTCCAAAGTCCAAACAACTTGAAATAATATTTAAGGAATTTTTCATAAAGGTTTTTCATGTTTTCAAAGGCCAATTTTCACAAAACTGACCATGTGTTTCGAAACACCTTAGGGCGTTTCGAAACAGGTGCCTCCAGTGGCCAAAACGTTTCGATACTCGTATCGAAACGGGGCCAGCGTTTCGAAACAGGCTAGGCCGTTTCGATACGCCCACGTGGCACTGACCACAACGGTCATAAACCCCAACAGCTCTTTCCCAACTAACTTTTAAATGCAGGTCGTTTCGATACGGGCTATGGGCGTTCTGATACGCGTTCCGAAACGGCAAGGGTGTGTTCCGAAACGGGTACCCTGACAGACTGCAACGGCTTTTTCTACATTAAGAGTGTTTCGAAACGGCTTCGAGCGTTTCGAAACGGGGAGTTGCAGAACTGCATTTATGAGGGAATTAAAGGCTCCAACGACTCTATTTCAACTCCAACGGTCCTAAACGGCTATAAACTTAATTGGGAGTATAAAAGGGACCTCCAAGCATCAAGAGAAGACTAATGCTTCAATTGTCAATCAACAAATGATCAAGAAATTGTCTTAGTGCTTAAAGTGTCATTTCTTGTATAGACAAACACTAGTGAGCCAAAATTGTCAAATTTGCTCAAGTGTTTTAGGTTTTGGGTGAGTGCTTAATTGTGCAAACAAACACCTATTAGAGGGTTTAAGTTTGCTTTCATTTGTCTCTTTGTAAAAGAGGGTTTTGATCAAGGCTTGGGTAGAAGCTTGATCGGTTGTAAGGGTTTCCTCCTAATCCTAGAAAAGGGGACGAATCAATTAGTGGAATTGGTTGAGAAATCCTTAGTGGGAAGCTAAGGTAGTGGATGTAGGTGCTTGTTAGAAGGCCGAACCACTATAAATCTTTGTGTCAATCTTCATTTTAGCTTTCTTAACCCTTCCACCCAAATATCCACCTCTCCACCACTTGGTGAGCAAAATTGGTTGATCGAATCGAGCTCCACACAACCCAACAGTTACGGATTGATATTGGAGGTTTGATTTAGATTTGGAATAAATTTCAGTTTGGATTAATTGCTAGTTACGTGTAATGTGATTAGTTTCATTTGAATCATTATTTATATATACTTTTGGTCTTGATTTTGGAAAATATGACATTAATCTTATGAAGTTCATATTCGATTCAGTTTGATTAAAATTTTCTATTTTGATCGTTAAATTATTATGAATATATTAAAGTTTCATACGATCATAATATTCAAGGAATAGATTGGTTGTTGTGAATTCAACTTTAAATTTGGTAAATGCATGCTTAAAGAATTTTTAAAGAAACAATCAAGGATTTAAGTTTTTCGGTTTCTGATAGCCCCATTTAGACAACCTTATTTTGGGTTATTTCAGAAACTTAAGTGTTATCAGAAATTTCGGTTTTGACTGTTACAAAATTTTAAATTTAGATATCGGTATATTTATTGTATATATTTTAAAATAATTCAATTGAAGCATTAAGTCACCAAAGTGACCTCTATTGTGGAAATTATTTTATTTTAAAATATAGAAGGTTTTGTGCATGTAAGTCGGATTATGTTAGTATTAATCGGCCCAAAGGAAGGTTAACATTATTACATGTGCAACTATGGTAATAAACATGTGATAATTATTCAATTTTATATGTGAGCAATAAATCGGCCCAAAGGAAGATTTCTGTTTGACATGTTCTTATTATCAATGTTTGATTACTATACCAAGATATCACTTGCAAGTTAATGTTTTATCCAAAGATGAAATATTAATGGAGTGTCGGATATCTTGATGTTTACCTTTATTCAAATTTATTATTACTTTGGTTATCTTTTAATTTAATTGAAAGATAAAATTAAGGAAAATATTTTGAAACAATTAAATTCATATTTTGGCTTCGGATATCTAATATTTTAATAGATTAATTGAAACATAATGTCACCAAAGTGACCGCTTTTGTGTAGATTAGTTTATTTAAAATATCAAGATATTTATGGGTTTTTGTAATTCATGCGTTTATTAATTGGCCCAAAGGAAAATTAATATTTGGCAGAATTACAACGACAACTGTGGCGATAAATGTGTGACAATTATAAGGTATTTTATGTGAGCAATACGTTAGTCCAAAGATTAGCCTATTGTTTGACATGGTTTATTGTCAGTGTTTGATTGTTACAACAAGAGTACCGCTTACAATTAATATTACTGTCCAAAGACTTGATATTAATGTTGTGCTTGGTATCTTGAGGGGAACTAGTCATTATTTTGAATTTATTTGTTTACTTATGAATATTTATGTGAGCTTGTTTCTATTTTATATTTACTTATTTTTGTTCTATATTTAGGTAATTTATTTTTGTTGTCACAATATCTGTTAAATACATTCTACACTCATGTTTAGTGAAACTAATTTCAAGGAATAGAAAAGACACTTACATATAGTATTTTGATGTATGAACATAGACTTTGCACTAAGGAATGAACAACTTGCATCTCTCACTGCGGTAAGCACCCATAAAAGGTATTTTGAGAGGTGAGATCGTTCGAATCGCATAGGTCTAATGATCATAAAACACAACATTCTAGATGTCTTTAGGAGCACAAATCTAAAGAGATTATTCATACTAAGAGTTTCCTTGACGAAATCAAGAAATATTTACCCAAAACATTAAGGTTAAGATGACATCACTTATGTTTTCTTTGATGTCTATGAAGTATAAGGGTCAAGGAAATGTGAGGGAGTAGATTATGAAAATTCTTAATATTGCTTCAAAATTTAAGGCACATAAGATCGAACTTTCTAACAATTGTTTGTTCTTATGGTTTTGGTATTGCTTTCTATACAGTTTAACCAATTCAAGTTACAATTTTCAAAAGGAGAATTTGACTCTATTTGAGCTCATTTCTCATTGTGTTTAAGAGGAAGAAAAGTTGAAGCCTTATAAGTGTAAAAGTATTAATTTAATTAGTGGTCATTTAGTTAGTGTCTCTAAGAATAAGGACAATAAAAGAAAATATTAGAATAAAGTTGCTAAGGGTCCTAGTCAAAAGAAACAACAATAAGTTACAAAGTGTTGATTCTTTTGTATAAGTTAGGACATATGTGAATTAATTAAACTTCAAAAGTGAGCAACTTCTTCGGTTATTTTGAGTGATCCATGGCTATAAATTTTATGATCCCACAATGAAGATTATTTTAAGGAGAGATTTATATTTTTTTTAGGATGTTGAGTTTGGAGGGAGAAATAAGGTTAGATGCATTGCTATTGAGGAAAAATTGAATTATAATTTAATTCATACTATCACTTTTGATGATGTTTAGGTCTTCACACCTATCATTAATCAAGAAGTGAATCAAGTACCTCAACAAGATAAGGTAATTGTTTCAGAAGAACAAACTCAACAACCTTTTAAGAAAAAAAAACAAGTGTCATTAAAGAGGTCCACAAGAGGAAGATGAAATACTATTCCAGATTATTATATTGTATTTCTTCAAGAAAATAAGGTAACAATAGAATGATAGAAAATGTTCAATCATTGTTTTATCAGACCATAAAAGTTCTAACTCTCAAAAGTGGATTGATGTCATTCAAGAAGAGTATAATTTTATGCAAGACAATAAAGTTTAAGAACTTGTCTCATTACCTTAAGGTGCAAACCAATTGGTTGAAAATTAATATTTAAAATCAATAGGGATGGAAATGGTAATGTGGATAAGTATTGTAACGCCCCGGTTTTGGGCTTGGAAGTCTTGGGCGTTGACCGGTTGGTCAAAGTGCTGTTCGAATCGTAAGAGGTTAAATTAGGAAAGCCTAGTTCGGGTTGCATTAAAAATATGGAAAAATGTTCTAAAATCATCTTTTAATATAATTAAGTGAACTGTGAAATCAATTTTGGAAAATGAGTTTCGGAAGTGTGACATTTTGGCTAGTGACCAAAATGTAATTTTTGAAAGTTTGGTGGCTATTTTATAAAGGGTTGAAACTTTGAATCTTTAAGGAGCTATTTACCCAAAGGGAGTTTCTCCAGATTTTTCTAAGATATTTTGACTCATAATTCTGATTTTAAAGAAAATTAAAAGGAGGGAAAACTCATTTTAAGCATTTTCTCATCTAACTTCCCATTTTCTTTCTCTCTTTTTCTCTCAACCCAAACACTTCATTTCCAGAGTTTCAATTCTGATTTTCTCACCTGAAATCCTCCTTTCAACTCTCAATTGATTGCAAATCAATATATCTTCAAAACCTCTTCAATTGCTTCAAGTTTCATCAAGGTTTTCCATTCCAAAAAGAGGAGAAACTCAAGTTTGGAGGTAAGAACGTCCTTCTCCTCTGAACTTCAAGTTCTTTAATGAAATTCCTAAGTTTTCAATCCTAATTTGATGTTTAATTAAAGGCTTTTAAGTTGATTTATGGATCTTTGCTAATTATGCAAGATTTTGATGATTTCACATGATTTTCGTTTGATCTGTTAAATCTGTGTTTTGAGAAGTGTTTTTGATGTTAAATGATCATTAAATTGATGTGGAAATGAGTCTTGATTGATGCAATCCCGGATAGGTTGAGTTTCCTAAGTTTAGCTTGTGTTTTAAGGTAGCTTTTGTGGTGATCTTGTGGATCTGGTGTTGCTGGAGGTATAAGGATGGTTGTAGGTTGTTTTTAGATGTTAAATGATGTTAATGGAAGTGAGGTTTTGCTGGTTTATGGCTGGGCTTTGTTTAGAAGTGTTTCGGATGCATTTTCGGTTGTGTTTGGTGGCCGAAAATGGAGGTTTTGTGAGAGCTGCGAGTTTAGGTGCTTTCATTGAAGCAATTAATGCATGATGATGCATTAATCCTCTGCTTTAATGTGTTGAAACATGGGAGGCATCCTTGGATCCAAGAATTGTTGATCCGAAGGCTTGATTTGGTGCTTTGGCTTGAAGCAAAGTGGGAAATCGGTGAGTGGATTTGTGAAAATGGTTTTCGGCTTTGAAACCAAGGTTTTGGGGGCTTAGTTTAAGTCTAAACAACTTTGCTAAGCTCAAGTGTAAGTTTTCGGGTTTCTCTCCAAGTGGTGGCCATGTTTTGGTGTGATGCAAAATGATGATTTGCATGTTTTGTTTACTGTTTTGAAAGCATGTTTTAGCATGATAATTGCTGATGTTTAAGCATGATATATGCTGATGTTTAAAGCCATGTGTTGAGGGTAACTCTAGGTAAGAGTACCTTGATTTTATGCATTGTTTAAATGATGATTTAATGCTTTGAGATGCATGATGAAATGGCTTGGTTTAATGCTTTAAAACAGTGGATTATATGATGTATAAAGTGTATATTGGCAAGTGATGGTTTGTAAAAGTGAAGGTCACTAAGGTGGTTAAAAGTCCTTGAGTGAGCCTTGTTACCTAAGATCATCAAGGTGTTTAAAAGTCCTTGGATGAATCTTGTTGCGGACACTAAGGTGGTTAAAAGTCCTTAGGTGCTCCTTTCCATGGTGTTTAAAAGTCCATGGGGCCAAGGTGTTTAAAAGTCCTTGGGGCCAAGGTGTTTAAAAGTCCTTGGGGTGATTCAAGCTACGGACACAAAGGTGGTTAAAAGTCCTTGTGTGGTCCTCATTCATGGTGTTTAAAAGTCCATGGCCAAGGTGTTTAAAAGTCCTTGGGGCCAAGGTGTTTAAAAGTCCTTGGGGAAAGTTGTTGAACTTGATTTCATAAATGAAATGTATCACTTGAGCCAATATGACATGTATAGTACATTGAGATGCATGAGATGCATGATTTAATGTTTATGTTGAAGCATGAGATGCTTGTTTAAATGAAATATGGAAGCATGGGAATTGCTTGATTTAAAGTATGCTTTGAGCTTGTGTAAAGGTTGTCTATAAGCATGTTTTACAAATGGTTTTAATTGCATTATTGAATGGTTTTTAAAGAGCACTCCTCACTAAGCTTTGGCTTACGCTCTCTCATTTTCTTGATTCAATAATGCAGAGCATTAGAGTACATTGAGGGGCAGCAAGAGAAGGCAAGCAAACAAGTACAAGTAAAGCTCAATGTATGAAGGTTTTATAAGTTCTTTTAGCTTTTGGTTGATTTGGCAATGGGGGACCAATGTGTATGTTTTGGGAGGTGTTTGAGACTCCCTATGGATGTTAAATGTTGCTTGAATTGCTGGTTTTTGGTTTGGATTCCTATTGCTTGCTTATGAAGGCTTATTGCTTGAATGGTAGCTTAAATAGGAAGCATGCTTTTCAAATTGGGGTTTTTCGTATGAGTTGTTTAAATGCTGAATTGATGTTGCAATTAGGGTTCTTGTATGTTGAATGGTTAAGTGATATGGTTTGGTGTTGTTGATTGGAGGTTTAAAGCATGTATGTTGCTGTTTTCTAGTCGTTTCCAGGTAGGGGTATCGGTACTCGGGCTTGCGTATCGGTACGCCTGAGCCAAATATGCACTTTTCAGCCCAGGCGTATCGATACCATTGGACATGTATCGATACCTTATGAGTGAAGTATCGATACTGGGGAAAAGGTATCGATACCGTTGCTAGAGTTTGGTTACTGCCTTCCCCGAGTATCGATACGACACGTGGCGTATCGATACCAGACCGTTAAAATCAGTTAAAAGTATCTTTTTATGTTTTGTTTGATTTACGTTTTGGTCCTGAATCATGTTTGTTCAATTGTATGAGTTTGGAATGTCCGTTTGAGCTGAAATTTCACAGAGAAGCATGAAACCTGATTAATTTCAAGATGGTAACTTTAATTTGGGTTAAGTCCCTTAATTTATCAGAATTTACAGTTTGGTCCCTAAAGTTGTAACTTGTTCAATTGGGTCCCTGTTTGATCTCTGATGTTTGTGATCTTTTAGTATGTTGTTTGTATGATCACAATTAAGGTTAATGTGCATCTAGATATGATTAAAAAGGAAAAAAAAGGTCGTTAATCAAGGTTGACTTTCGGGTTGACTTTGGTTTTCCCCGTGTGACTTTCTTAATTCGGGTCAACCGTCCAGACCGGATTAAGGGGGTTACAAGTATAAAGCATGTCTTGTATCTAGAGGATATACTCTAAAAGAAGACATTAATTTTTAGAGACTTTCTCTTCAATTTTATTGAAAGAATCTTTCAGGATAATCATTACACTTGTTGCTTGTTTTAGTCTTAAGCTACATTAGATAGATGTTAAGCTTGTTTTTTTTTCAATGGCGGCATTGAAGAAACTATTTATATGGTACAATCATAAAGTTGTGTCTTATGATACAATATCAATGATATGTAAATTAAAGAAATCTATCTATGAGCTTAAGTATGACTCTTATTAATGAAATTATAAATTTCATGTTGATTATCTCATTCGGTTTTGAGATAAATTTGGTTGGCACTTGTATATACTACAAGTTCAGTGGGAGTAAACCAAGTGACACTCATATTGCTAAAGAAGATAAGTATTATCTTACTCAATTCCCTAAAAGTAACCTTGAAATTTAGAAAATTTAAAAGATTCTCTATGCATAAGATATTGAGAATCTAATTTATGCTTAAGTATGTATACGTTCAGAAATTGTGTACATTGTTGGAATGTTAGACATATATTTGAGGAATCATTTTATGGACCATTGGATAGCAACCAATGGGGTTATTAGATATCTTCGGAGAACAAAAATTACATGCTCACATGTCGGAGTTCAGGTAAGTTAGAGATCATTAGGTTTACAAACTTCGATTCTAATAGAATGTTGATGCAAAAGAATTTTGTCACATGGACTGCTAATTTTAGATTGAATAAAAAGACCACTTTAGTTATTTTGTGACAATAAATATGCATTCATTTATTCTATACACAATGGGAACACTTCAAACTTGAAGCACATAAATATTACGTTCCTAGTTAAAGAAAATTCAGAGTGGTTGTGTGTCTATAGAGCATGTTGGTACAAACTCCATAATTGCGCGCATATTAAGAAACTTTCACCCTAGGTCTTTCATGAGCACACTACTCATGTGGGTGTAATGTTATTTAAGGATATTCGGTTTTAGTGGGAGTTTGTAATTTTGAAATAATGCTCATTCGGTTTAGACACAATTTCAGTTACTTCAGTTTAAAGTTATTTACGATTATTTTTTGCAGAAATAAAGTTCTTTTGGTTTATGTACACTCTGAATTCAGTAAAGTTGATCTCACTAAAGTTTAGGAGGACCAGTTGGAAATAGACATGTTCGGTTCACATTTCATGTAATTTTCCATGTTACACATCCATGATTGATCTATATCATTTGATTATGTTTGTATACGTGACCATTGATGGGTCCAATCATGATTGATATGGCGAAGACCGCTTTGATTCTATATGGATATAATTGATGGACGAGATTGTTATAGAATACCTATTATATAATAGCAAAATTCTGAGCTCATAAGGTTGTACATTTATCAGGAAACATATGTTGCCCAAGTGGGAGATTGTTGGATTAAAATCCTCAATTGTGGGCACATATGTAAAAATGTATGTTGTTATTATAAAGTATGACACAAAATAAAGTGACCAATTAAGTTAAGCGTGTCATAGGTATTAAAATGTCATGGAAATAAAAGTGTAGATACCGTAAGATATATAAAGAGGTAGTGGTCCCCAAGAAATAGGTTAACTTGTTTTTCTCTCCTTCCCGTCAGAGAGTTTTACTTCAAGAGATAACCTATCTTCTTGGAAGATCACAACCACCTTTTAGGCGATCTTCATCAAAGGATTCAAGGTTTTCATCTATCGATTAATTTAGGTACGCTTCCGCTTTCGGTTTATTGTTCTTGATGATTTGACTTGATTGATCCTGGGTTTAGATTTTATATCTATTATGGTTTGGTTCTAACATTGTCTTGTTTCATGTAAAATTTTCTCAAAGAGATTCTCATAAAGATGATCCATCTCTTTCATTACAACTATGAGTTTTCTTTATACAGAGTTCTAGCCCCTTTGTTCCAATAACGTCATTTGATACAACAGCTTTATCGGAGGATTTGACATACCAAAGATAAGAGAATTTTATTACATTAAATTGGAAAATGTACAAGATTAATCGGTTTATTTAATATATTAACACAACTTAATGTAGGATCTCGTACTCTTTGTATAGCTAGACTCAAAATGCAGATTGTCTGCCAGACCGGACGAACAGATTGCTGCAACGTCGTGCCTCGAGTTCGTCGGACCGCTGGCAAGAACCCCGATGCTTTCTCCTTTACATTCAAATACCAATCCTGCAGCCAAAACCAAACCATAAAAAAGTTAGTTGCTGCAAAACAGGCAATAGTGAATACCATTTAGACAAATCAAAAGAAACTTGCTCTTCAAGTCAGGTCTCCCTCCATAGTGAATTTCGGTAGCTTGTCCTCCCATGTATAAATCACTCCCATGTTCTGCACCTGTTCCGTTTCCCTAGCGTACCGTCTCTTGTTCGAAAAGACCACCGCACTAGCTGTTGCAGCTATGGAAACAGGGGAGATGCACCATGGTGCACGGTGGGTCACTTGACCACCATTAAAAATAGGACAAACTACTTTGCTAATCACTAAATTTCTAGTGTGCTTTCATTTTAGTCATTGAAATCGAAAATTCTTCAGTATAGTCACTAAACTTTTATTTTAAATTCGTTATGATCACCATTGTAATACTTTTAACCCCGTTAAAAAATGTTGATGTGGCACATCTTCTTTTCAAAAGAAATCTTAATTTTTCAAAGTTGTAGCTTTTGCCAAGGCCGTAGTTTTGATTAATGGAATGGTTTTCGATCAATCCCAACGATTGAAAATATTCATTTTGCCAAAAGTTTACTTTAGTTTAGTTTTAAGTTGATATGATGGTTAACATTGGTGAATCAAAACTACAAATCTCAATTTGAGTATTTGAAACCTAAAACAATTTTAATTTCGCAATCCTTTTAAAAAAATCCTAGAACTCCAAATTGGGTTTGAATATAAAACTTAATTTCATTAGAGTAAGTTTTTCTACTCTAACACAATTACATCGGTGTAATATAATCCTTATTTCTCAAACATATTTACTAGGGGTGAGAAAGACCGGGTACCCGACCAATTTGTCCAGAATTGGTCCCAGTCCCAATAACCATTAGTTCTTGAAAACTGAAACCTGTCCCGGTCAATTGGTCTACTGTTAATAAAATTTGAGCAGCAAGAAAAAATTTCAACCATCAATAATAATATTAAATAACAAAGTTAAAATGTTGTAGGCTCATACTCATAATATTCATACATAAAGAACTATATCTATTGCAAGCAAGACCACCATAAAGTTCGATAAGGAGAAATAAAGGAGCGCCTTCAATTGTTTCCAACTTCTTCAACGTCATTCGATACCAGACCAGTACTAGGTACCCGGTACTGGTCCCGGTCGGATTGGGGACCCATCGGGTACCGGGTCCAGAAAATTAGATCCAATCCCGATCTTAGTCGCAATAGGGACCTAAAGTTTGGATCAAGTCTTGGTTCCACCGGAACCAGTTTCGGGTAAAAATTTACTGGGTCCGGGACCGGGTAATCAGGTTTTTTGCTCACCCCTAATATTTACACATATTGGTTCTTCAATGTCGATATGTCTCTGACTACAATTCATGTTTGTTTGTAAAACAATTGTCACTATGAAACTTATGCTCGCTTGCACAACGATTGTCAAGACTTAATTTCATTAGAGTAAGTTTTTATACTCTCTAAAACACAATTACATCCGTGTAATATAGTCATAATTTATGAAACATAAGATAGTCCTACTTTCTTAAACATATTTACAAATATTGGTTCTTCAATGTTGATATGTCTTTAACTATAAATCATGTTTGTTTGTACAACAATTATCACTTTTTAATACATTGTTATAACAATGTAAATTAATTTTAAATTATTAGACTAATCGGTAAACTACCAAGTTTAAATTTCTAAATTCACCCTTGTATGGAAACACATATGGCCAAGATATTCAACACAACTTTCTTAAGAGGCAGAGAATGCGTTTTTATTGTGATCCCTCGGGTAAATGTCGAATCGGGATATCACCCCTATTAAGATAACGAACATGATGAACTAAGACGATAGATATTATGGCGCCGAGCCATAGCCAGCTGTTGGGGCCTAAAATGGCTGCCATAGGTTCATCCGTTGAAAGGGGCTTGAACCATACAGAACGAACTCATTTCGAGTTACCAGTTGCGGATTCTTTCTCCTTTGTTACTTTTAACAAAAATAATTCAAAAGTCGAACCGTGTTTACTCGATACAATGTGTTGCCATAGGAAATGGTTCGATGCAGGTCGTATGGTCCTTCGATCGAAATGTCAGACGTTCAACCGAAGACGAAACCATCTGATAGAGCTTGGTGGACCAACTTCCTTCACTTTTAATGATCACATTAATCTTATCAGCCTCCAAATTACTGTTTGAACTAACTGTAAATGGATGCCATTGCAGCTTAGAAATGTTAGGCACATTCACGAACACAATACTTGTTGGGTTATAGGCCAAACCTAGATTTTAAACCAACATATCAGCCAAGCCAAAACAAGGGTTGAGCATTAACAAAGTTGATCATATTCATTACCGCGGGATTTTGCGAAATTAAGCTCCACAACGTTGCAGGGTAAAACTCGAGCTGAAAGTAAGCGAACGGAGGTTCGAGATTGCAGGAATCTGAGGTAACGGTCGATCATGGAGGACGAAGAAGAATAGAAGATGGTGCAGAGATGGTGGGTGTAGAAGAAAAGGTCGAAGAATTTTCACTTGATTCCAGGGAAGGTTGCTGCCCACAAGCCTAGGCCAATACCAGTTAAATCTTAGTTCCAAGAATTTAGTTACCAACCTCTCAACCCTAAATTTTAAAATCTAACCACTATCCTTAAATTCTAAATCACTAGAACTAAAACACTCGTGGAAACTTTCAAATTTCATCGTCAATGTATAGGATAAAAGAATTATTATACTATACATTGGCGGTGAAAATTGAAAATTTCACAAGGGCATTGGTTTCAAGGTTTAAGATCTTGGTTTATGATGTAAGGTTTAGGAGTTTAGGTAGTATTTTAAAATTAGAGATAATGGTTAAAATTTAGAGTTTAGGGTTATAATTTAAAGTTTATAAGTTAAAACCTAAATCATAATCATATTATCCTACAAACAAAACTCCAACCTCTAAACTCTAAATTTTAAACATAAACCCTAAATTCTAACCATTATTCTTAAATTTTAAAACACTACATCTAAACCCGTAAACCCTACTCTTAAATTAAGAACTTAAACCCTCAAACTAAGGCACTGGTGTGTAACAACCCAAATCAGAATGAGAAGAATTAAAAGAAGATGAGAAGATAGAAGAGCAAAGGGAGACAAAGAAGCAGAATTTTGGGGAGAAAAATCAGAAATTCATTCATTCATTCCATAAACTTTTCTCTACAGCTCGATACCTATTTACCCTACAATTCTGGTCCAAAACTCACTGTTTCACTAAGAAAACAACAAGACTTAAAAACTAATAAAGAACAAAACGGCAACGTTTTGCTTTCTTGACTTAAAGACCATTACATGGTGATTTTTTTTAAATTTTTACCGTAAATCCTTGTTAAAAAATAATCTGATATATAAATTTTTAACGTTTAAACATATTTTAATACTATTATTCATCGGATTCGAGCAGGGACAGAGCCTTCGATGTGCGGCGGGACTCTTGCCCCCCAAGACAATTTTTTTACCCTTATATAAATGAATTAATGATGCCGCTGCCTCCTAATTATGGTTTTGTCTCTGGTTCAAGGTTGTAAGTTGTGGTATTTAATGTTTAGAATTTAGGATATATAATTTATATTTTGGAATAAATCATTTTAGTTACAACATTCAATTAACAAGAGTTGAAATTTTGAGACGAAGCTGGTTTAAATTATGAGGGAGCAAGATGTTTAATTTTAAAATGACCAAGATCTTAAAAAGTAATTAAACTATAAAAAACAAAGGAGATAGGGTTTAATTTTACTAATTTTAAAATTAAAAGCTCTTAAAAACAATTAAACCATAAAAATTTGGGGTCAATGTTTAATTTAATTAATTTTAAAACTGATAAGGTCCTAAAAATAAAGGGTAATTGTTCTATACACAAGCGTTTGTGGAAACATTTTTACACAAGCGTCTTAATTTTAGGGGTTAGGGACTCCGTTTAGGGTTTAAAATTTAGGGGTATAAGGTAGTAGTTTTGAATTTAGGGATTGTTGATAGAATTTTAGGTTTAGAGTTAAAATTTAGGGTTTATAGGTTAAAACCTAAATCCCTACCCATATTACCCTAAAACTAAACCCTAACCCTAAACCCTAAATTCTAAATTCTAAACATGAACCATAAATTCTAAACATTTACACTAAAACCCCTAAACTCTAACCCTAAACCCTATAATTGAGGCGCTTGTGGAAATAAAAAATTTCCACCTGTATAGGATATTAATCTGGGTAATTGTTCTATACACAAGCGCTTGTGGAAACTTTTTTACACAAGCGTCTTAATTTTAGGGGTTAGGGACTCTGTTTAGGGTTTAAAATTTAGGTGTATAAGTGCAGTAGTTTTGAATTTAGGGATTGTTGATAGAATTTTGGGTTTAGGGTTAAAATTTAGGGTTTATAGGTTGAAACCTAAATCCCTACCCATATTACCCTAAAACCAAACTCTAACCCTAAATCCTAAATTCTAACCCTATATTCTAAATTCTAAACATGAACTCTAAATTCTAAACATTTACAATAAAACCCCTAAACTCTAAACCCTAACCCTAAACCATATAATTGAGGCGCTTGTGAAAACAAAAAAATTTCACCGCCAGTGTATAGGATATTAATCCAAAATAAGTTACTAAATAATTTTGGGAGGAACAAAAACTTAATTAAAAATGGTTGTCCTCAACATAGTTCCGTCCTTGGTTGATTTTGTTTCATAGACAGTTTAAACTAAATTTTAATATTTTTTATTCTAATATATTCTTTACGTATAATATATAAACGAAAACATATTCTATGTACGTGAAAAGCTTGTTTTTCACGAGTGTAATTTTTAAGGGTTTAGAATTTTTGGTTAAATTTTAAAGTTTGAAAATATATTTTATAATTTAAAATTTATGAATTAGTGTTTAAAGCTCTTAAAAATTTAAAAACTCATTTGTAAAAAAAAAAACACAAATAACACAAACCACCCTACTATTATTTAAAAAAATTAAAGTATTTTGAAGCTTAGTTCAGTGAATTTTGGCGCATGGGTACGGGAGTTGGCTGCAGAGTGCAAACTTCATCTTATATAAGTAGTCAAAATAATATTACCGTAACTATTCCATGCAAAAATGTTGTAGAAAATTTGTTTTAGTTTTAGAGTTTAGAAATTTTATTTAGGAGTTTAAATGTATGAGTTTTGATAAGGTTGTAGTTAAAATTTAAGTTTTAAGAATAAAATATAAGGTTAATAAGTTAAAACTTAAATCTCTAACCTCTAAACTCTAACCCTAAAATTTAAAATGAAAACACGTTTGGTTTTGCGTTTGGGGTCCAAAAATCCCGATTGAACGAAAAAATATGCCTCGGTCATCGTACTAACATGTTTGGATCTAAAAATTCAAACGTGATTTTAGGAAAAACAAGGCAGAAGTAACTTTTACGTTTCATAGTGATTTTTACACTATATTTTTACACAATCCTAATTTTTAAGAAAAAAATCCCAAAAATAAATCATGTTACTTTATAATCAATTATACACATAATCAATTCTATAAAATCATGATGATCTAAAATTAATTCTATCACCGCAAAATCAGACCCCTAGACCCTTGACATTTATACTTTGCTTGACAATTGTTGTTTGCCTTGCTTTGGAGTAGTTTCAGGGACGTCCACGGGCAATTTCGACAATGGCGCATCGATCCTCCTACGCATAAACGCCGATAAGCTCAGCAATAAACACACAAGAGCAATCAAAGGGAGCAGAACGCGGCCACTTTTTCTTCTCGGCTAACACTTCAAAACCGACTCTGCAAACACCTTACCGTCGAAATTTCCATCCCGTTCACATTATTCATCTTCATGATCTCCACCCCGTTCAGGATAGCATCGATCGCATATGCCATGCTCTTGTTTGAAGGCCCAACGGCTACATTCATAACCTCAGAATGATCGGCATCGACCCCAAAATCCAAATAAAACGGTGAAGCCAACACGTAATTCGTAATGGCCGAGGGATCCAAATCCTTGTATACTAAATGTCCATTAACATAAACATTGAAAAACAACAATCCAAGGGATACACTAGCAATATCACAGAAATGGAGCCTAAATAGATACTTATCATCCTCCATCGCCGGAAACTCCCACGAAATGGGCCATCCATACGGATTCTGGGGTCAGGATCAAGAGTGCTAGATGAAGAGGCGGATTCGTGAAAGGCATATATGCGAAGAGAATGACTTTGCATACCATGAAATGGGCGTTTCAGATGATGGGGAACTACAAAGACCGCACCGATAATCACTATGATGCCAATGCGTTGCAGGTGATTCAAGGGATCAATTATAGAGACGTCTTCGCGGATAACGTGTCGATGACGGCCAGGTTGGAAGGGATTGAGGGCGACCCTTTTACACTCAAATCTGCTTACCCAATGCCACGATCGGAATGGCAACTAAGGCTAAGAAGGTGTCGTGGTCCGTGGACTTGCACCCACATTGATGGGGATCACAAGTGGAGTAAGTTCTCGGCCATGTGAAGTCCTACAAGATCAAGGGCCGGAGAAACTCATGGCTTTCGACTTGTCCATTGATCAAGTGGTGCTCAAAAGTTGTGACCTGATACTAGCAAAGTAAAAATAAGTTGATATCCTAGACGTACCGAAGAGTTCTCATAGTTGGGAGCTTTTGAGTTTGTCTCTTAATTTATCTCACGAAGTATCACATTACATATATATAAATCCACGGATGTGTTACAGATCATCCATAAAAAAAACTATATGAGAAATTCCGCTAGTAGACTGAATACATAATCCGTTTTATGGTCCATGTCGATTTGCAATATATTGTTTCCATGTCGATTTGCAATATATTGTTTACACAATGCTTTAGCCACAAAAGCATCTCGATACCATCCATGGAAATTTTACGAAAAACTATAACTAAGAAACTATAACAATGACAGCTGATGGTTCACTAACAATGTCAGCAGCCTGCAAGTATTTATGAATTTCAACCGGATAATCGAAAACAAAAGCTAAAATAAATTCAAAAAAGAAAACATTACAACGAAGGCCCGATTGGGATGAGTGATGCAGCTTGATTACTCATACGGTTGATGAAACAAAATCGAATCCACCAAGAATCTATGCTTAAGCTGCGAGCCTCCTCAAGAAACTGTCCCAGGGTCTAAGTCTGCCGTGCTTCAGTCGGTAAGCACCCCATATGCATCCCCTTCAATGATGATGCCTGAAAAATCGTTGGCGAGCTTCAGCGCAGTTGCATAGCAATGGCCTCCACCAAATCGGAGTGGCAAGTCCTCTGATGGCCCGTGCACAACCTCCCAGTACAACCCTCTAATTGTCCCTGCCAATCCTTCTTCGTGGCAGAAAGGACCATCAACATTGAGATGAACTGTGATACCTTCAGGTGGTGTCCACTGCACCACTCTAGTTCATGGTGGTAGCAATCAACTCCTCACATAATTATGCAAACAAAACAAAAAGAAAAACCAGTTACCATTAGCCACCAACGGTAGTTAAGTCCAGTCCACAACCACATGCGTGGTTAAGAACAGAACAGCTCAAGGAAATGTCTTCTCGCTTTGCCTGCCACAGAAATATCTAATCACATTAAACATCAATGTCAATTTCACCAAATGCGATAAATTTGCCTGCCATTCCGATGACATATGAGTTCGTCTCAGAAAGCTAATAACTTGTAACTGCCTTCATCAATTCCTGCATCATATCCCTTGATCACACAGAAAGAGTAGATGTTCAATGCAACCGTGGCAGGATCATAAACATTACAAATTGAAAAGATCTAACTGCATCAAGAATTTATAACAGTAATCCGTTGTCATACAGTATGCATGTCAATGACTGAAAAGGTAAATTAGGAACACTTTAATCAACGCTATCCTAGGCGAATGAAAACTTATAGCAAGTACTGAACATTTGCAAAGAAATATGAGCCTCTTATAGAAATTTCAATATAGGATGACAAGGATACATGAACAACCAAGTGACTACTATCATAAGAAACCACCTTACAACTCATACTAGCATAACCCAACGGTTGTATATATCAGCTAGTTAGACAACAGAAGGCCTCATACCTAAACCATCTGTGTACAGAAGGGTTTAGCTTCATTACATTCATATGATTCACCTCACAAGTTGCTCTTTTACATTTTTTCCTATCATCGAATTCGGGGCAACACCACCAGCCTTTCTTAGATTACAAAGCAATGCATCACGCCCTGTCAAAACTATTTTGAAAAAGCTATCTACTACCTTTGAAAGATTATCCAGCCCTTGTGCTAGTTTCTCTTCCGTCGTTCTCAAATCTGAAACAGAATTCTTGAATGACTCCCTTTCATTAGGATCTGCTGCATCTTGGAGCAAAGGAGACAATTTCTTGACACATGCATCAACGGCCTCCAGTTCTCTTAGAACTGTAAATTTTTCACAAGAAAATATATTTCTAATTTCCACATTCACAGTAGTTTGGACATCTGAAAAAACTTGTGCCCATGGTAGCGTAGTAGGAACAGTTAACTCTAACAAATTCTTGGAAGAACCAGAGAAAGCTGCAGCAAAGACACTACATATGTATGTAGTTGCCACCTTAGCTCCATACATAGCTCGCATCAACACCTTTCCTTTAGAAGAGTTCTTAACCTTTGGCAAGTTCAGTGATTCCACAAGGTTGTCCAGGATCGGCCGACAAGTTTCAACTCTGGGATTTTTAGAGCTAATGTGCTGTTTCCAGCTATCAAGTGAGGAAGAGGCCCGTGTGAACTGCTCTGGGGAGTCGGACTCCAACTTATGCAAGACATATTGAAGCATGAGATGGCCTTGGTTGAGCCGTGTAAGCTCAGAGGTAAAAGCGTTACTAATATCAAGCAACTTCACACTGATATCCAGGTATACATCCATCCATTTTTTATCCCAATCGGTCACAGGGAGGTCAAGCTCAGTTATCAGGTTTTTTATGTCACAATGAATCTCAGAAAGTGACTCCATTGCCAATTTCATCCATGCCAAGCTGAGGATGTCACCCTTGTCTTTAGGCACAAGTTTTACCAGCCTCTCCGATAAGGTGCCCTCAAAAGTGTTCAATAAAGAAATAAGTCTTGGAGACAACTGAGAACTCTTGGGTGATATCATACGGAAAGGATTTCCAAAATGGAAGAAAGGGCGATTTGGTTCCTGAGGACAACTCATCTTGATGTATTAACTGCAAAACATAAAAGAACGTATACAATCATCAGAACTCAAACTCAAATCAAATTAGTAATTCCGTGGATTATAATAAATAAAAACACCCAAAAGTTTCCATTCGTAATCATCTTTATAATTACAAGCACATAAGTCTTAAGGCCATAATCTCCAAAACAAAAGCATGCCCTTAGTTCCAGGACACAACAACAAAGGCGTTCCTCCCAAAACCTCCCTCTCATTTCAAATCAGAAGGCAAATTATGTTGAACACTTCTTTGAGATTACACCCAGCAGATCTAACCGCCATCACACCTCATAAACATCAAAATTCATAACCAAATAGATAAGCTGAATTTTGTGGATTAAGAAAAACCATTGACCGCAGTAAAGACCGATTAGTTTACACCAAAATCATGACAGATACATGCAAAAGATCTGGAAAAACAATAAAACAAGGAGACATGTCTGAAAGGAATCAAGTCGAGGTAGCAAACCAAGATCTCCTTTGTTGCCTTCCTTACGCCATCTTTGCTTTTAAATTCTACACGGTTCGTTCCCTCAATATTTAAACACAATCTTTAAAGTCCAAAGTCATAAACACGTAAACTAAAGCCAGATCTAATAAAAACTATCACAAAGATCTCCACAAACATAAAGTCAAACAAATCTGAAAGTAAATTAACCGATTATATATATAACCTTACCCAGTATTTGATCCTTAAATCCGAACAGAAGTAAAAATTCTCCACGGACTGATAGGGCTTCGTAAGGAACTGAAGCTGAAAAAATGATAACCTAAAACTAAGAATCTTCAACTACACATTTTTTCCCGGAAGAAATTGTGTTGGGAGAATAAAAAATATGTAACGAAAAAGAAGCAAAAAAGCAACGGGAACAATTCATAACCTAAACCTAACAATCCTCATATCATAATAGAATAAAAGAATTTGTGTTTCTTCAGAATCAGAACGATCAAAAGAAAATTAAACACAGAGGAAATTTCACCTGATTTAGTACTTGGTAATCAGGAAATTTCTATGAAATCTTCAAACGCGTATTGTATTTGATCGTTGAAATTCCGCCTTTGAAATATGTGTTATTTATCTTTTATTTTATTTTGTGGGGTAGTTGTAGATGAGAGTGTTGATTAAACCACTGCCTGTTATGAGTATTCCGTCACAGAATACATACGTGGAGCACAGAAATTGGGGGAAATGGGAGATATGAGATATTAGTTTAGGAGTAGCCGAGGTTATTATAGACTTATAAAAAGGCCGTCGGCTGGAATTTATTTTGCAATGGGCCATGCCCCCACACGTCAGCCCTACCTAACAAAGATGTTTAGTATACTAAACAAGGTTTATATTAGTATAAATAAATATTTAAAGTATATCAATATTTTTTTATTTATAATGGAGAGTAACGCCACATGCCTCGTTAAAAATCTCCTAAGCCTAAATGGGGAAAAGAGTACATGTGGTGTTACATACAAATCATAAAGAAACAACCAGATAAAGCTCAATAAACCTATCGAGTAATATCGGCCAATACCAAAGCCTCCACTTCCGGGGGAGGGCGAGAAAAAGTCTTTCCACAAAAGAACCAATTTTGTGCCAACGACGCCATCTTGTCCGCAACCATATTAGCATCACGAGGTACGTATCTCACTGATAGCTCCCAATCGCGTCTCATAATACCTCTAATACGTTGAACCAAGTCGTTCTCACCTAGCACATCCGTTCTCATATTCAAGATGTCTGCAACCATAGTATTGTTCGTCTCAAAATCAACAAACTGACACCCATAATCCCATGCATGCTTAAGGGCCTCATATGCCGCCCAAAGCTCAGCCATGAGCACCGAGCAACAGCCGACGCACCTCCAAAACCCATATATCCAAGCCCCCGTCGAGTCCTTAATGACCCCGCCTATCGAGGCAACATTTGCAGGCCCTCTAACCGATCCATCCGCGTTAACCTTCATACTCCCTATTGTCGGTCGCTGCCATTGAACCCGTACATCATGGCTCAATCCCTCGCTGCCCCCACGACAACACCCCAGCAAACGTGTTGGAGCATTCATCCCGCAAATTTGTGGCAGCAACCACCAAGTCTCTTGCCCCATCACCATGGGAACCAAGAATCTGACTACAACGCTCCTTCCAAATGAGCTATAGGAGAGCTGCAAAGACAATGGGCCATTCACTCTCCGGTGAAAATCCTCGGGCAGCACCGGCAATATTGCCACGAAACCAAGCATCAAAAGGTTGCGTAAAGAACTCCTGCACACGATGATGATAGATAACTCTTAGCCAAAGACGCCTTGCACTCAGACAAGAACGAAGAACATGTTCCAAGTCCTCCGAGATCGCGTCACAGATTACACATTTGCTTATGTTCGCCATGTGACGCCTACATCTCTCCACATTGGTTAATACATGTGCAACAAGCCACAAAAAAGTACGGATGCATTGCGGCACCTTTAGCTTCCAAATACATGTCTGCAAGCTCTCGGTACGTGCCGAAACACCACCGCCCAGTGCAGCGTAGGCAGAGGCAGTGGAGAACCGCCTCGACATCTCCCATTTCCATGCGGGCTGATCCGAACCCATCGAAGCATCAGTGGAGTTATTGTCCAGATTTGCTGTAGAGTTGAGGACGACAGCACCCCGGAAAGCTTATCCCAATCCCATTCGCCATTAGCATCGATCATAGCCGCCACCGGCATGTTCATAGGCGAGTTCCCATTGGTGCAATTATTGGCTAAAACACTATCACCCCTCAAACCATTGGTCATACCAAAAGTTCGTGCCCCAACCATCACGGATATTCCAACAAATGCCACTGCAAACGTCCTCCCATATTTGACTCAAACAACGCCACAAACGCGAGCACCCTAGACGATAGATTTTAGGAGGGATAGTACCTTCCCATTTGTATTTTTGACGAATGACCTGAACCCAAAGCTTGTTCTGATCAGTTATCAACCGGAACCCCACTTTCATGAGGAGTGCTTTGTTGTGACGTTCAAGTTGACATAAACCAAGCCCTCCCTCTTTAATATCCGTCGAAATAACACTCCACCGAACAAGCGGAACGCCCCTAGAGCCATTGGATGAACCCCAAAAGAATCTTCGAATAATGCGTTCGATAGTATCACAAACGCCCTTCGGTAACCAAGCCGTTTGCATAACATAGGTGGGAATGGCTTGGAGAACAGCCTTGGCCAACGTAATGCGCCCAGCTAAAGACAAAGTATGTGTCTTCCACCCAGCTAATCTACTTTCAACCTTATCAATGAGAAACCGATAAGTAGCATATGTGAGCCGCTTATGCAGTAGGGGCACGCCTAAATTAATTCCCAAATCATATACTAACTTGAAGCCTCCATAATCCGCCAACGCCTTACCCCTTTCCGCATCAAAATTCTTGGAGAAGAAAACCATTGTCTTCGCTATGCTCACTTTATGGCCCGAGCATGCACAAAACATATCTAACGTCTCTTTCAAAATCCTCATCTGCCCTATTGTCGACTCAGAAAAGAGCACCAAATCATCGGCAAAAAAGAAGTGTGATATGACATGCCCATGTTTCGAAAGGTAGATACTTTTCCAATTCCCATCAGCAACCTTCCTGTTAATCGCATGGGAGAGTCGTTCCATACATAACAAGAAAAGATATGGTGAGAGGGGATCCCCTGGCGGATACCACACGAAGGACTAATGGGAGAGTCGTTCCATCATCAAGAGTCGATTCAATAAAACCCCACTCCAGACGATCACCAGCTTTTTCCATGTAACACCCCTAAAATATATGCATAATTTAAAGAAAGAAAGAAAGAAAAGAAGAATAATGGGAAAGGGTGCTACCATGGGGTGTTGAACCCATGACCTATGCTTGGCAAGCCTAAGCCTTAACCGTTCAGGCTAAATCATTCATTGGTGTTGTTATGTACTCTTTTAATTTTAAATTATATTTTATGTTATGTATCTATAATAATTATAGCCAACTAACCCAACTACCCCAATTAATGTCTCATATTGGATCTGGAAATACCCAGATAGATCTGATTTTCTTCTCCTCTTTAGACGTTTCAACAACCCAAGCCCCGACCACCGCCCTGGCTCCGTCACCGCTGCTCCGTGGCGTTAACCGCCACCACCGTTGGCTTCCCCGTCGAGCCCAGACCAAAACCCCCATAACCACGCGTCGTCTGCCCTCCCCGATCACCGTGAATCACCGTTTGAAGCTTCGTCAGAACCTTAGGGTTCTAGCTTTGATTCCGGTCGCCGCGATCACCGTCCGTCCGTGGCTGCCACCGCCCCAGCCATCGGAACCGCCACCACAACCCGGTCCGACCCTTGACCTTCACGCGCAGTTACGAGCCGTCGGTTGCCGTGAAAACTCGTTTGAAGGTTCGACGTAGCAAACCCATCGCCGCCACTGACTTTTGCATTTTCCGGCCACTTCCGTCATGATTTTGGCGCGTCGACGGGACAACCGTGACCGACGAAGCTAGACGAGGAAAACCTCTAAGGTTTCGCGTCTGATCGACGCCGGTAAGACTCCTAACGGAGCTTCATGGATTCCGATGACCCCTTTTTCTTTTTCGTAAGATTTTGGTATGATTTCAGTGAATAATCTGTTATGTGTAGTTTGGGTTAAACCATGTAATCCCAGATCTGTTCATTTTCAGGTAAAAGGTGGTATTTTTGGCTCTCCGGCGAATTTTCCGGTGACCGGCCGATGAAGCTTTTTAGAATGGTAAGTGGACCGATCTGAACTGGTTAGATCGGTCGACCCGTGAACTAGACCCGAACCGGCCAACCCGAGTCTGACCCGAACCGTACCCGAACCCGACCCGTTAACCCAACCTGTCTGCCCGATCTGAAAATCCGAACCGAGTCAGTCGAGTCAACTCGCCCGAGTCAGCCGAGTCAACTCGTCCGAGTCAGCCATAGTCGACTCAGTTGACCCTTGTTGACTGCTGACGTCATGCTGACGTCAGCAGTGACTTTGACCAGTTGACTCTGACCCCGTTGACTGTTGACCTGCTGACGTCAGCGTTGACTTTGACCGTTGACCAAAAAGTCAAATTTTCCGAAAACTCATATTTTATGTTTTTCGACGTCCTGAGTCCGATTTTGAAGCCCGTTTTGCAAAATTCTGACCCGAAAGCCTCCGAATCTGACCTTGAATTCGAGATTTCTTATATGTATTTAATTTTGGTTAAGAGCTCTCTGAATAAGGACTGAAATGTGAATCTATGTTGTTGAAGGTATCAAAGTACCCTTGAATTTGAGATGTTGGGGTTCGTCGAATCTTGGGATCGAGTGCGATTGATGAGATGTCATGAATCAACTGTTATAGCTCGGAACTAAGGTAATACATTACTACCCCTTGTATGCTTTAGGTACATGTTGATATTCGGTTAACGCATGCATGCTCATGATGTCGTATACTGTAAATTCTACTTAAATTGAATTAGATTCGAGCGATAAATATGGATATTAATAAGACCAAATTATCTGAATAAGATTACTAATGGGCTAACGGTATCAAAAGCTCTAATAATTAAATTCAGTTAATCCGCAACTCAATCATCAGTGTGTAAGAATCGAGGCCCAGGATACGGAGTGAGAGATATTAATTATGAAATTACGAAAATGCCCTTGGAGCATAAGTATGACTAAACTACCCCCTCTGATAAAGGAAATGACCTAAAATCTGCATTCGACATGATTATGCAAATTACACTACCCAAGATGTATGCTCTTTTGGAAAAGACTTCGGCATCATTATTCAAATGTGTGTGATACTAAAAGAAACTTGAATTTTCCCCCAAGCTCTGTATAACACATGAAGGTATAACGCCTAAAGGTGAAATTACTGGAATTATTGTTGTATTCTTAAGCTAATCCGTACGACAGTAAGGAATGAATTAATCGAAATGACCAAAAAGACTGTAGTGCCTTCGAGCACCGAAATTCTTAATTAATCATAATAGCAATTTTACCCTTAAGTTCTAAAATGAGTAAACCGTCTGTAAGGGCCGAAGGAATTAAAATGACTTAATCTCTACCGAGTACGTAAACGATGGAGGTGCTAAATAGTAAGATTTGACAAAACGGTGAATTTATCCCAATTTCCAGAATAACTGAAATGCTCTCTTGAGTAAAATATACAATTATGCATTTGATGAAATCCTGAGAATTCTAAAGAGACTTTAAGGGCTAAACTGCCCCTAAGTGTTAGGAAGCACGCTCATGTCTGTTAATCACTCCTGATATTAATATAAGAGTTGGTTAGTACTACAAGGTAGGAATATGTTAGTTCGAACAGTTGGAGGCTTGAAAAACTTTTGGAAATATTAATTATTGTAAATCGTCATTTTATCATTACTGGGCTAAACTATAAAATCACCTCTAATAGTTAAATGACCAAAACGCCCTTGTTGGCCTTTGTGACTAGAACAACCCTGGATGTATCCGATATCGCAAAAGATCTTATCATAGAAATCTCTGAATGCATGACTGGAAAAGTGATGAGTAAATAGAATTTCCTGAGCGACTGTTTATGTCTTGTTGGTATAAACTACCAAAACACCCATGTATGATAAAATGACCATAATGCCCTTGTAAGCTTTAATGACTAAAGTACTCATGATATATCCAAACTTTCTAAGATCTTGATGTACCAATTCTTGAATACATAATATAAATCGTTTTACGAACCCCTTTCTAATAGGAACCTCGTTTTGGAAATTCGTCTAAATTGTCAAAAGTTTAATGCGTCCCCTTTTGTAAATGCCGAGTATCTTCAGGAAATAAAATATTTCATCTAGTGTGTTCTATGTGTGATATATTCTGTTGAATGAAATGTATAATTATTTGATCATGAATAATATTATGTTTGATGAACTTGATATATGATGACATTCTCTGCCTACCTAATATATGTCTGCTCAATCTGTATACTTGGTATGTGATCGTTTGATCTGTGATGGTATTGTCTGACTGTTTGATGAATTTGTTAGTATGATATGTTAGTTTGACCTATGATGATACAATCTGTTTGCGTGATGAATACTGAAAATGTCTGCTCTGTTTGATAGTATGTCCATTTATCTATCAAAAGCATGAACTTCTGTTTCTGATACTCTGAATAAAATATGTCTGTTACATGTATTATGTTACTCATGTCTGGAATCTGAACACCGATTATTATCTGGGGTATACTGTTGGGTTATGTTATGAAGTCTCTGTTGGTACATCTCTGATCAAGCTGGTAAATCCTTATGGACTCAAGGTCTCCCCTTGAGTGGCACCTACGCCCATCGGGCCTAGGGTAAGTCCTTATGGACTCAAGGTCTCCCCTTGAGTGGCACCTACGCCCATCGGGCCTAGGGTAAGTCCTTATGGACTCAAGGTCTCCCCTTGAGTGGCACCTATGCCCATCGGGGCTAGGGTAAGTCCTTATGGACCTAAGGCAGCCCCTTAGGTGGCACCTATGCCCATCGGGCCTAGGGTAAGTCCTTATGGATGCAGTTCTGGGGGACTGCATATTGGTGTAAGGTTGGAGGGTAGTTCTTGTAAACTTTTGTATGATCATTGAACATTTGCATTTAATCTGTTATGTGCTCATATGATATGATGTTAAGTACTTATGTATGTTTATCTGCACTTATTGGAACACACTAGACGTCAACTCTCTGATTCCTACCTCGTATGTTACCAGCCTATATAATTTTCGTCTAATTCTCAAGGTCTGATTAAAGAACAAATACCATTATTCTTGAGTATGATGTAACCTCGAAATAGTAGAACAGAAATAGAGGACTATCACTGCTTGAAACATCATGAAAATGTTATGCCTACCATATGTCTGCATGAGCTTATAACATCTTTTGGTAGTTCTGTATTACTGAGCTTTCCCAAGCTCACGTTGTTTTTACCATCGCAGGTTAAAAGAAAATATCATGACCTAATGTTTGACATCAGTGTTCGGAGTTCTCTCGGCGTTGCCTCTGGAGTACGGTATTGTATAGTTAGTGGGCATGTATGTCATGTATGTCACGTATGGTTTTGTGATAGAGTCTGTAAAGCACTTTCTGAAATTTTTGTTACGTGTTTAAATGTTTTCCTTGAATTGTATTTTAAACAGAAGTTGATTTTACAGTTTAATAAGTGTTTTGAGAAAGAAAAATGTTTTCATGTGTATTTTCATTGGGGGTCGCTCTTGTGACCCTAATGTGGCTTCCTAGGATCCGTTGTAACGCATAGGCGGGTCTAGGGGGTTACATTCCAGGTCCACCTTAACAACCATCCATGCTTTCGCCCTTTTTTTCTTTGACATAGAATGGACAATCTCCTGAGCCAGGATAATGTTATCCGTAATTTGACGACCAGGTACGAAGCTCACCTGATTCTGACCCACCCAATCCGACAAGAATGGTTTTAACCTGTTTATCAGAATTTTCTTTATCACTTTGTATAAAACAGTACAAAGACTAATGGGGCGAAATTGACTTGTCTTTCCAGATTCTGCATTTTCGGAATGAGCACCAAAAGGGTTTGATTTGCATCTACTGGTAGAACCCCATTATTGAAAAAATCCACCACAAATCTGAACACCGACTCACTCACAATACTCCAGTTCTTCTGAAAGAAGACGACTTGAAATCCGTCGGCCCTAGGGGCTTTAAACGAATCCATGCTGAAAACCACCTCTCGAACCTCTTCGATCGACACCTTCCTAATCAAACCATCCAAACTTGCCCTGCTCGATCGTGGAAACCCATTACACAACAGTCTGTGCGGCTCCCTACAAGGTTCCGACGTGAAAAGAGAAGAAAAGAACTCAACGGCATGGCTTTGTAGAGTCGAAGGATCATCACACCAAGACCCATTATCCAACTTAAGCATACGAATCGAGTTCTTGCGTCTACGGTTTAAAGTATTTTTTGTTAAAATAAGTATTTAAAATATATTTTTAGTTGAGTTAAGTATATAAAATATATTTTTTTATCAAAATAAGTATTTTTTGGGTCAAAATATGTACTTAATGTATATATTTTTAATCTAGATTTCTAAAAATTATCGTGTGACATTGATTAAAAAAATGCATTAGGTACATATTTTAACAAAAAAACACTTTAGGTACCTATTTTAACAAAAAATATATATATACTTTAGGTACCTACTTTGACGAAAAAAAATTTAAGTGCCTACTTTGACGAAAAAAATTTTAAGTGCCTATTTTGACTAAAAAATATACTTTAGTTACTTAATTTAACCAAAAAATATATTTTAGGTACTTATTGTAACTAAAAATACATTAAAGACTTAAATAAAAAATAATATACTTTACATACTTATTTGTGATATAAATCATTACGAAAATTAGTACTAGATCAAAACTCTATTTGAAAAGTTCAATTATCTTAATTTTAAGCTATTAGAATAGAGTTACTCAAATCAATTCAAATTAATGTGTTTACTTTTGAGTTTGAATTGTTTGAAAAATTAAATTTTTTATTTTATGATTTAGTTTATACTTTCCTTATTTTTTTCAATTCTTCTTTATTTTATGTTTATTTTGACCAAATTTAAACAACATGCTCCTAAATCATTAGAGGTAAATGAACCGAGCTTGAACAAACAAGACTTTGTTCCTGTTCGTTTATTTATTTTTAAAGGTGTTTATATTAAGTTTATTTTTGAAGGTGTTCATGTTCGATTCATGTTCATTTTAATTCTATTTTGACCAAATTTGAACAACATTACACTTACACATGTAACGAACAATATGAAGAAATATACATATGTATATCTTATATAATTAAAGAAAATTATTTAAATTAAAATTAATCTTTATTATAATATTATAAATAATTACAATTAAATCTGAAAATAAACTTGAACAACTAAACAAATCAAATAAAATCTAAATCTTAAAATAAAATTCATCAACACGATGAATTCATATAATATTTTTTATTTGACTCAAATACCCACCCTTAAAATCCAAGTGGAACCGGTACAAACAATGGGCCAGCTGTATGTTTCCAAGAGACTATCACTGCGTCTGCGTTTAGTATATTACGCCTGGAATACGGTTCTTAAAGCTCCGCAATTTAGTCCTTTTCCAGAAATGGTCAGCATTGGCGCACGTTGTTTCTTCATTTTATTAGAAAAATCCGACGGGATTTTTTCCTGATTATATTACTTTATGTTACCACACACGAATTTTCTAAGAAGTGAAAGTCACCCTGTAACGCCCTGATTTTAGAGAAATTATATTATAAGTCTTTTCCACCATCTAAGATATAGGACCACCCAATTAAAATTATACATGTCATTAAATTTTTACATGTCATTTTTTATAATCTATGTCATCTTTAATTTTTTAACTTTAAAAAAATTAAAGATAAAATAGTAAAAAGTAAAAGAAAAAAACCAAACTCCCCAATTATTTGTCGTCTCTCTCTCTATTCCCCAACTGCTTCTATCTCAATTCTCCATCTTTTCTCCCCAATTTCTAATCGTCTTTCTCTTATTCTTTGTACACAAAATTGGATTCCTCCCAATTTCAGTGCCTCTATCCCAATCGCCTCTATCTCAATTTTCTATCTTTCAACAAACATTAAAAGTGGATTTAATAAGGGTTTCAACAAGCTTCAAGTAAGTATTATATTTTTATTTCTTTATGTTCTTTCAAGTTATATTTAATTTTTATTATCTCCATATATATATATATATACATTCAAATTGAAATTAGCAGTAGTTTTTAAATTGAAATTAGCATAGTTTGAAATTAGCAGTAGTTTGAAATTAGCAATAGTTTTTAAAATTATAGGGTACAGATACGACAAGGATACGAAAATAATGTTTTTATGAGAATAATTAAATTATGTTGAATCTTTGTAGTGTATTGATTTTTAGTTTGTAATCTCGTTTCTCTCCTTGAGAGTGTATGAAAATAATGTTTTTCATGAGAATGATTAAATTTGTTTAATAGATTGTAGGTGGATAGCTCAAGCAAGGAATAAAAGAGGTGCATCAGCAGTGAGGGAAGGTTGATGAAGCAATCTGACATACAAGCTTTTGAAACTCAACGACTAACCTGATTAGAAATATTTTTATGTATGTTTTATCAGCGGTGTGCATCAATTTTTACCTATCCTTCTCCGAGACAGTAGATACAAAATTAAATTAATTATTGTACATATTCTCATTTATAGTAAAAAAATAATGAAAGTGTTTTAAGCTTAAAAGTATTATTGTCGACAATTTCGGTTCACAAAAGCAAGTTGACAGGTTTTACTCTGTATTTGAAGCATTAGAAGGTTAATCAAACTTTTCTTTAGACAATATAGTTTTTTGCGATTGATCATGTAGTGAGTTTTACGTCACTGTTACCTTATAGTTGCTCTATACAACAAGAAAAAAAAACTGTTGAAAGAGCTCGACTAGCCATGCTCATTAAACATTAGAAATCTCATAGTTATGGTGACATAGTTTATATATTAGCATGTTTAATAAATTTGGGATTGAACGAACATATGAAAACGTGATCTTGCTAAGGAACATATACTTCACCAATCGTTGTGAGGCAAGGCTTTTGAAGGGGGTGCTAAAAATTTTAAGAGATTCAATAATGTTTGTTGGTCATTTTAAATCATTGTGCTAATATAATAAATCCAATTTATGCGAAGATCAAGTCATACTATTGAAGATAAAAAAATCATGTACCAAACATTTATCTTGATTATTTGTAAAAATGTTAAAATATAAATAAAAGATGACTTTCACAAGAACATTTAGCTTATCCTTGTATAATTAATTTAAAAGAGAAAAATCTATAATATAACTCAAATAAAATCTAAAGTTTAAAGTACTAATGTAATAAAATCTAAAGTTTAAGGTACTAATGTAACCCCATGAATGCCGGATTTCATTTTTGATCCAAATGCCCATATGAAAAACTTTAACCTGTATCATTTGAATAAAAAAATAAATATTTAATTTCTATATAGAGCTGAATCAATTCTTAAAAAAATAAAATTAAATATGGAATAACAATATATTTTTTGTGTGAAATAAAATAACTAACCTATTATTATAGTTTTGGATTTGGATGTCCTTCACTATATTTGTAAGGTTCCTATGATTAGTGAACACATAAAATTAAACTTGATAAAAATAAAACTTCTTCAATGAAATACTACAATGAAATCATATATTTACCTGAATATTTGGTGTAAAACCAAAGTTGTGTGCATAAAGCATGTTGATTCATTCATTCTCCATTCACTAGATGTCTATATTAAAAATAATCTAAATCAGTTAAATTTGAAATAAAAAAGACAATTACTATGATTTTGAGTTAAAAAATACCCGACTCAAATTTAGAGTAGTTGTCGCATTATTTTGTTGCACAATTCTATGAGGAAAGTTAAGAGCATCGGAGTACCAACTACTACCTGGACCCTAAAAAACAAAAATTAAAAATAAATTTCATTTAGATGCATTTTAAAAATACTTTATTCTAAAATTAGTACTATAAGTAATTACCGTATTAAAAAATTACATTGTGTTCTGGTACGGAGGTTTATAAATATTGCTTGTTGGCATTATCACCGAAGGAATAATCTATAATTAAAAAGAAAATTATAATAAACCGTAAAAAGTTGTCAAAGATGATATGATACCAATTAATTTTATACATACAAAGTTATCATGATGTGGAGTGATACCAACAGAAGCATCTAAAGACTTTCCAATTGCTGATTGTTTCATTTTTTCTGTAAAACACTTAAACTTCTCAAAAACAATATAATTTAAATATAAAATAAATTTAAACAAAAAATTAGTAAGCTCTTACTTTGTTTGGTTGACGTGGGTGCTTTTAATTTTCTTTTCTCAAGATGGCCTTTAAGTCTAGCATTTGAAACTCCTTTTGGCCTAACACATGAAAGATTTAGACATGAGAATTATCAATTGCACATCTTTTCACAATCTCATCATCTTTATTTGATAATTCTTCAACAAACGATATTCTTACATTTCCTAAAAAGAAAAAAAGAAAAGTCATTACCAAATATCTTAAAGAATATAAAATTTTACATTTTATAAGTATATTTCGCTTACTTGTTTGCGTCGTTACTTTTGAAGCTTCTGCTTTATCTTTCCTGAGCTCAGAATCTTTAGTACTGCATAAGTTTTTTAATTCTTTCTCAATTTTCAAGTCACCTTCGTATAAAATCTTTTGACAAAGCTCTCTTGTTTTTTCGCTTTTTTGACTTTTAACAATAAAGTCATAAGCAAATTGAACCATCGATTACGAAATACACTCTCAATATCAACCTCAGTAGTGTGTTGATGTGAGAACTCGTCAATCTTATCAACATGCACATTCTTCTTAGCATCTTTAGTCCATCTTTTGGAGATGTACTGCTCAAGAATTTTCTTGACATTTTTAACACTAAGAATTCGCAAGGCATGAGAGCAAAGATATTGACAAAAATCATACTTCTTACAAGTACAATACTTCTCCATGGTAGATGTGTTAAATTTGATTGTTCGTATTCTTGAATATTTTCTTCCATCGTCACTTCAAATGTATAAACCGAGTTATCTTGAGCAACTTCTCTCCATGTTAACGAAATTCCATCAAGAAATTCTTTCTGAAAGCGTTTAAATATTTCATGAGTATACACTTTCGATGCATGAATCAAAATACCATTAATTGTACACGTAACTGACCCATTTTTGCATTGAAAATCTTTCTCACCTTCAGAAGAACGCCATCTTGCAACTAAGTTTTCAAACTCCAAAATGAATTCCGTAAGAGAAGTAGTGCCTTCAAAATACCATGTAAAACATTATTTGTGACTTCAGCCCTCTGAGAAGATTTAATTTGGGAAGAAAATATATCAATGCTAAAAGTAGTACTCCATTTTTCACGACATCTATACAAACCTTTCAACCATCTATGGTCATGAAGCTTATAGTCATTCATTATTTTTGCCCAAGTATCTCCAAATTCTATCTCTGATTCACAACCTTGCATGCATTTATGAAACAAAGTATGAAATTCTGCATTTGAATTAAGACTACCAAGATGCGAAGGTACATTCTTAGAAATATGCCATAGACATAATCTATTACGTGAATCAGGAAATACCTCTTCAATCGCTTTACTAATTGCATGATCTTGATCCGTCATTATGATTTTTGGAGATTGATTTCTTATTGATTGCAAGAAGGACTTGAACAACCATACAAAAGAAGCGGCTGTCTCGTCTAACAGAAAAGCACAAGCAAACATTATAGTTTGTCGGTGATGATTAATCCCTACAAAGGGAGCACAATCAAATTATATCTATTGGTACGATAAGTTGTATCGAAAACCACAATATCACCAAAATAGTCATAATCAATCCTTGATCTACCATCTCTCCAAAAGAAATTTGTCATTCGATTTTCTTGATCCACTTGAACTGTGTAAAAGAACATTGGATCTTCACTTGCTCTCACCTTGAAGTGGTTAAGCAAGCTTTGACCATCTCCTGCTTCCACAATCATCATCTTTTGTTTATTCAAATAATTATAGCAATCTCGCTTTGTAAACCCAATATTTTTAGATCCACGTGCTTCCTTCGACATGTAAGAAAAAACATCAGTAGGACGTATTCCAGCACTAACCATTGAACTAATGACATTAGCTTTGGCTGTCGGAAGAGATCTCGTAGATCTAAGTAAATGTCTTTTAGAAGGAGTTGCTAACTCATGATTATGCTCCGAAATAAAACGAGTGGTTGTCCAAATATTGTTTTGCACCGTAAAACGAATCATCGCTTGACATCCAGTTCTAGTTTCTAACTTATTAAATTGCTTCACATTGATATCACCCTCAAATTCTTTGAAACCTTCCTTAGAACAAAAATAATCTTTGCAACGAATAACATTAGTGCCAAAAACATACATGTTTCTACCTCTTCGAACACTAAATCCAATACCATGACCATAATCTTTATATAAATTGTAAGCCGCTTCTTCACTATCAACGACAACTCCCATCAAATTCACACTTTCTTTTTCTTTTCTTCCTACAAAATTCAAATTATTTGATTCTTCATTCTCGCTGTTATGAAGCATATTAATATAAATATAGTAATTTATTATCCAAATCGCCATAGTTAAATTGAATTTGAAAACTACTGCTGCTAATTTCAATTTGAAAACTACTGATAATTTCAATTTGAACGCATATATATATATATATATATATATATATATATATATATATATATCCAAACATTATATATATATATGGAGATAATAAAAATTAAATATAACTTGAAAGAACATAAAGAAATAAAAATATAATACTTATTTGAAGCTTGTTGAAACCCTTGTTAGATCTACTTTTAATGTTTGTTGAAAGATAGAAAATTGAGATATAGGCGATTGGGATAGAGGCAATGGAATCGGGAGGAATCCAATTTTGTATACAAAGAATAAGAGAAAGACGATTATAAATTGGGGAGAAAAGATGGAGAATTGAGATAGAAGCAGTGGGGGAATAGAGAGAGAGACGACGGGTAATTGGGGAGTTTGGTTTTTTTCTTTTACTTTTTACTATTTTATGTTTAATTTTTTAGGGTTAAAAAATTAAAGATGACATGGATTATGGAAGATGACATGTAAAAATTTAATGACATGTACTCCCTCTGTCCCACTAAAACTGTCATATATTGACTTTTTTGGGTCAAATTTTTTCAACTTTGACATCTTATAATTTAAAATTTATTATTGATAAAAATATGAAAAAAATATATTTTAAAAACTTTGAATCAACTAGTTTTTAAATATATTTTTTATAATTTTTAATTAATTAAAATATTTAAATAAATTATAGTCAAAGTTGAAAAATTTTGACCAAAAAAATGTCAACATGTGACAGTTTTAGTGGGACGGAGGGAGTATAATTTTAATTGGGTGGTCCCATATCCTAGGTGGTGGGAAAGACCTATAGTATAATTTCTCTTTTGGGCCTAGATGTTTTAGACATTAGATCGAACTGGTCGAGAACGGTTCAAATCGCGTAAGGTGATTTTTGGAAATCAAGGATCGGGATGAGATAAAATTGTGATAAAAATTGCTAAAGTCCTCTAAAAATATAATTAAGAGGTTGGTCAAATTAATTTTACAAAAAGGGATTTGGAGGATGGACATTTTGAGTAGTGACCAAATTGTAAAGTTTTAAAATTGGGGGAAAATGTTATTTTCAAGAAGAGAGTCAAGATCTTAGAATCTTTAGGGAGCTTTTGTACAATTTAGCCTTCCTTCAATTTGACATGTGTTTTTAAAGGGTTTTAATAAAGGAATTAAAATGGTTTTTAATTAAATATTAAATAAATAAGGAATTGGAGAGGTTTTAATCACGTAACTACTTTTCCCTCTCTCATTTCAGCCAAACACATTTGTCAAACAACTTTTCATCAGATTTTTTTCTCTCAAATTCCTCTTTTCTTCTCTAAACTCTTTTTCAAAGATTCACTTCTTTTTCTTCAAGATTTTTGGAAGGAAAACTTGTCAAATTGTCAAGGAAGCAAGGATTTGAGGTAAATCTCGTTCTTAACCTTCAATATAGGTTCTTTATTGAAATTCCCAAGATTACTGACTCTCATTTATGATTTTTAACTGAATTTTGATTATAGTTTTGAGTTAAGAGCAAAATCTTGCAAAATTGTGATGTAATTCTTAATTTTCGAACTTAATGAGTTGGGCATTGTTTTGTGTTGATTCTAATTGATTTTTAAGTTGATTTATATGTTAAAAGGATGTGCTAATAACATAGATCCCGAAATCCTTGAGATCCCTGAGTTTCTTGGTAGTTTTAAGTGTGATTTTGGGGTGGAATGATGGAATCTTGATGGCTGGAGGTATAAGGATGAGTTAGGATGTTTATTAGATGTGTTTTGATGTTGTTAATGCTTTGGAAGTGTTGCATGATGGCTGGGATTGGTTTAGAAGGCAATCGATTGAGTTTTCAGTTGTGTTGGAAGGGTATTTTGGTGTTGTTTGAGTGGGCAACGAGTCTATGGATTGTTGCTGGTGCTTGAATGCATTTTAATGCATTTAGATCTCTGTTTTGATGTTGTGAAAATAGGGGATCTTGATCCGGAAGCTAACGAGGTGATTTCGAAGGCTCTAGAGGTGTAATTTTCATGTCGGCGAACAAGGCTTCGCGTATCGGTGAGTGGAAATGTAATTTCCTGCTTTGAGCGTGCTCTTGGGAGCTTAGTGTAAGTTTGATACACTTAACTAAGCTCAAGTGTAAGTATTTCGGTAATTCCTCTCTTGAAGATGTGTTAAATTTGATGAAAATGCATTTGATGTAAGAGTGGATTTGTTTACTATTTTTAAGCATGTTTAAGCATGGTTTAATGCTGGATTTTAATGTCATTATGTTAAGGATGCACTAGGTAAGTGATCCTTGGTTTACATATGAAAATGCATATGATGATAAGCATGTGTGCTTGTGGAAATGACATTGTGGTTATGCTTGAAAAACAGTGGATTGATGTGAATAAATGATTATATTGGCAAGTGATGAAATGGTTTTGGTTACTTTAATCGGATATAGTTAGCCGGCTATAGGATTGGGTGCACCGTGAATAAAGTCACCTTGGATGTTGAGGGGTTGTAATTGTGTCGTAATCTCCATCCAAGTACCCTAACGATTGAGGTTAAGATCACATCGGTGAATGGTTAGTCCCGTGTGTGAGTCTTGTGTATGTGTCTCATACTCTCGTTAGTGGAATTATACAACTACCGATGAGTGATGTTGAGGGGTTGTGATTGTGCCATTAATCTCCATCACGGGTGTTGAGGGGTTGTGATTGTGCCATTTGTCTCCACCTTGTGTAGTCCGGTAGTTTGTATGAAGCGTGGGGACAACGCTTGTAATTCGTGTATCCGATTGTGTCTTGTGTTGAAAGGATTTGTGAACTATCACTTAAAAGTCAATATAATGTAAATGATCTAAGTGAAGCATGAGATGCTTGTAAATGATGCAAAAGTGCATGAGAAATATGTGTATGATGCAATAGTGCATGTGATGCTTGTTAAAGCATGAGCAAAGGTTTATTTGTTGTTAAATATTGATGCATATGTGCATGAGGTTTCAAAAGTGCATTGAAGTCTTGAGAAGACTTGTTTTATAAAGGGCATGCGTTGTAAAGTGATGATTTTGTAAATTTTAAGTTATGCATTGATGAATGTGTTTAGCGTTCCTCACTAAGCTTATTGCTTACACTCGTTTGTTTCATCAATGCAGAAAATTGAACACTTGAAGGTAGCTCAAGAGCAAGAGTAATCTAAGGTTTTTGTCAAAGAAAAGTATGTGGTTCACCTTTAGTGTAATAAGAGGCAATGGGTGGGAAATTATACTATGGAGTGTTTGAGAATGTTCCTTTTACTTTGAGCATGTTGGTTTGGCTATACTTGAATTGTAAATGGCATTTGGAGATTAGTTTTTGGTTTAATTGGAGTTTTGACTTGTTATGGTTTCGGATGAGCTAGGAAGCATGCCTTTAGTGCCTTTGCTTGGGTATTTGTTGCTATGTTTAGGTTATAGCTTCGATATGGTGATTGTTGATAAGTATCCTTGATGTATGCATGACGTGGCATGTCTCGGGGTTGATTCGAGTAGGAGAAAGCATGAAAAACCAGCAATTTCTGCTGTCATAGTGCAGGGTGTATCGAAACACCCTTAATTGTTTCGAAACGGAGGCATGTAATGGCCATAGCGTTTCGGAACAGCTGAAGGTGTTTCGGAACAGTTTGGCTACTAGTGAGGCCCGTTTCGATACTGGTCTCGAAACATACTCGTGTACCGAAACGGTTAACACCGTTTCGATACGAGTGTTTCGGTACGGGGTTTGGTGTTCCGAAACGGTTGACCGTTGGATGATGATTTTAAATTGTTTTAAGTTTGTATGTTTTACATTTTTGTCTTGAATGTTGTGGATACAATTGTTTGAATTTGGATTGTCCTTTTTAGTTGGAATTTGACAGAGAAGCATGTAATGTGACTAATTACATATTGGTAAGCTTAAAATCTATTAAGTCCTTATATTTTCTAAAAATTACGTTTTGGTCCCTAAAAATCTAATTCATGCAATTGAGTCCCTAAATGTTTTCCGAACGTTGTGACCTTCTCTCTTATGTTTCTTGAGTAATCACCTAGGCTTAATATGCATCTAGAAAAGAAAAAAAGAAAAAAAATGGTCGTTAATCAAGGTTGACTTTCGGGTTGACTTTGGTTTTCCCCGTGTAACCTTCGTAGTTCGGGTCAAACGTCTAGGCCGGGCTAATGGGGTTACACACCCACAATTCACATGAACAGTATGTGTTAATGGAGTTGAACAACTAGCAAGTGGCTCGAGCTTATTCGGTCAAAATTTAGTCAAAATTTAATTTGAGTTGACTCGTTTCGAAATTGAACTTGATTTGAGATCTTAATTAGTCAAGTTAAGTAAGGTCCATCTTGATTCGATAAGTTTCGAAATAACTCGTTAATTTATTTTTATAATTTATTATATTTTTTTGTGGTTACCTTAAAAAAAAGTATGTTCTGAGAAGTTTAAATGCTAGTTGAAAACTTTAGAAAAGTTCAGTGGCTTACTAAGTAATTTACACATAAAATCTTTGTGCTTCAAATTTTCAGGACTTTCTGTATTTATCGAGCTTAATGTGCAACAAGTCGAGTCGAGCAACGAGCTTTTTTAACGAGTATGAATTGAGCAAAATTTTATCGAGCTTATTGAGTATCGAGTCAAGTAGAGCACGAGTCAAATAATTTTCGAGTCGAACCGAGCACTACACAACGCGCGATCAACCCACTCGATATCTAGAGAACCAAAATTGAAATAATAGATAGATAACTAAAGACATAATACCAAAAAATGCTCATGATATTTGACAAGATAACACTTTGGCTCCTACTTTTTTTGAAGTAGTTAAAACTCTCATCGTTTCGTTTTAGGCTAAAATGACCCATCCACTGATAAAATTATTAGTCGGCTAACAATAAATGACTTGAAATGACATGACAAACTTACATTTCAGTACACGCTGACATAACAATGTCATATAGACAAAGGTGATGACTTGACGGAATAACATGAAAATAAAAAAACTATGTTATAAAATTATATTTATATAAAATGTAAAATTATTTTTTTCTGTCGACGTTCAATTTTGTTAAGTCATTTCAAACTATTTATCATTAGTTGATTAACATTTTTCATCTACATAGGAGCCATTTTGACTCTAAAATGAAACGTTGATGGTTAAAGTGTTTCATAAAAAAAATATTGACCAAAATGACTATCCAACCAAACAATCGATAAATGTACTTTTTAACATTATACCCTAACTAAATCACACACATTTATCATGTTTAAATTCCGAATTACGCTCATAAAATTTACTGTTATTCCAACGTTACACCTCTATCTTGACAAAGTTTAATTATATCACCAAGTGTGGTAGATTAGGTGATCTATCTTGACAAAGTTACACATCTATCAGGTTTATTCTTACTAATTTTTCTATAGTTATAATTGAAATCTTTAAAGAAAGAACGAGAAATTCAAGGATAAGGAAAGAAAAAATTAACGCTAAAGTTTATAATGGTTAAGTTTTACTTCGGCTTAGTTGTCAAGGAGTATGTTTTTTTTATGGAAATTATTTTTCTTTTCGATGCTTTTACTTATGTCCTCACACTCAAAATTAGATTTAGGATTTAGGGTTTAAGGTTAGGGGTATGGTTAAGGTTTAGAGAATTTAGAGTATGGTGTATTTTTTATGGTATAGGGGTAGGGTTTAGGATTTAAAATTTAGGGTTAGGGCTTGGAATTTAATTTTGTTGTGCTTTTTAGTGTTGGAGCATAAGTAGGGACACCGAAAAGTGATAAGGATTTTTATCCGTTATTTTTTTAATCAAAGTGGAGTAAGTTATTTCATTAATTTGAAAATATAGCATTTATAACTCATAGCTATTGTTTTAGAATAAACACCATGCTATCAACAAATGTTGAGTGCATTGGTAAGACACATTGCACTCCCAAGAAGAGAACGTAAGCTCGAATCTTAAAATAGATATCATGAGAAGCAGCCTTGCATCTCGAATATAAATCGTAAAACGTACATGTATATAACCAAAAATTAAAAATCGTGCTTATATCTCTTAACGGTGGTTAAGATATAGGGTAAATGTATATTTTTGTACATCAACTTGAGTTATTGACTTTAAGGTGTAATTTGATATATTTTCTTCAATTGGGTATTTAAATTTTACTTTAAGGTAGAATTTGGTATTTAACTTCTTTTTAAATAGTACCGTCTGATTTTTTTGGTTCAAATTTGTATATGTTGGTACAGGTTAATACTTATGGTAATGATTTCTTTGAACTAATTTCATCCATAAAGACAAATTTTATGTACCAAATTAAACTTAAAAGTCAAGTTAAACGGATAAAAATCCTTGCCATTTTGGTGCCCTACTTATGGCGCAACATTAAAAAATATTATAAAATTAAATTTTAAGTCATAATCCTGAATTTTAAATTTTAAACCCTAAACCCTGTAACTTAAAAAATATATCATACTCTAAATTTTATAAACCCTAACCATAAACCTTAACTTAAAACCCTAAATCCTAAACACTAAACCTAATTTTGAACGTGGGAACATCAATAAAGACACCAAAAAGGGGCAGAAAATTTCCATCCAAGTTAAACCTCAATTATTTATTTTTCGTAAATTCGGGTCAAAATACTAGACACAAAATTGTTTATGGATTCAACCCAACTTCATTTTCTACTGAATTTATTTATGTTTTAGGCGTAGAATATTAAGTGGTGTCGACGTGACGTCCATCGACCTTAATGCATTTTCATTAAGAGAAGGTTCGATAATAAGACACTTTTACTTTGCGATTCACGGCGGAGACAAAGTAAACACAATCTCGAGTAAAATCAAAAAAAATTAAGTTATTTAAATTTATAAGTTATATTTTACAATTCAAATTTTATTTTAAAATTTTTAAATTGAATTGAATTTTCGAGTTTTTTACAAATTTAATTATAATTATTTATAATGTTACAATACATATTTGATTCTAATTTAAACGGCTTTCTATATTCATATCTATATATGATCGTATATATTTCTTCATATTTTCACATGTGATATACATAGTATATTCGACAGAATCTCGACTCGAACTTTAAAACCGATCAACTAATTACTAAAAATTCAGAGTAATATTAGTGTTATTGAAATTTCAATTTCATAATTCAAACTTTATTTAAAAAAATTTCGAGTAATCAATTTTTTATCGCGTCGAGTCGAATAATTCGATTTTGAAACGGGCATCTGAGGTAGTTTAGGATCGACTACTTCCTTAGAATGTAAGAAATCTCACCCCCTTCATTTACACACTTCTTCACTTCAGAGTAACAGAAATTAGCATTTATTCTAATTCTTTTTCTCTTTACTTTTGGTTGCCATCATTATTTTTTTTGTTTCTGCATAATTTTAAGTGATTTTACTTAGAGTTCAAGGGTGACTTAGCTGCACATTCGATTGAGAAAGCAATTAAGGCCGTGCAAGCTTGATAGCAGCAGTCTAGCCCAGTAACAAATTTCACGAGATTCCAAAGAAGAACGTTTTGACTTGGAATAAAAGACAAAGAAGAAATAATTGGATACAGAGTAAAAGAGACAGGTTTGTATATGTCATTGCCATTGTACATTTTTAAATAAGTTTGTCACCATTGGTTTATAGAAGATTTTGATCATCTTTAAATTAACAAATAATTTTTTTTAACTTCATAATAGACCTGCAGACGAGGCAAAATGATACGAGTAGAGTAAAAGGAAAGGAGAAGATAACTAATAACTAATCAAAGTTAATTGGCATTCAATGTTTTCGGACCATCGTCTATTGTCTACTCTTTCCCTCTTTTAACTAGCTCCCTGACTCGGTAAGTGTAACTAGTGACAACATGAGGAGGCCATGCAACCCGATATTGAACAACAAACAAAATATTACAGCCAAATGCAATTAATCCAACCTCTGTCTCCTCAAATCACTCTTCTTTTTTGTCCGCTTCGTCAAGTGCGGCCAATCTTTCAACAAGCGGAGGATGAGAATAGTGATATGCAGAGTACCACGGATCCGTATTCATAGCCGATAGATTTTCCTCCTGTAAATCACGCACCCAAAACTCTTAAGTTAAGGACAATTAAGTTAATTCCATATACGACAGGGTAGACCCGGATTTAAACAACAAAAGAAAAGTCAAAATGACCAGAAATTCACCTGCAGCTTCACTAGACCGGCACGCAAAGCAGATCCATAGCCAAGCTTCTTTGCAAAGGCATCAGCCTACATAAAACAACAAATATGATACATGAATATCGATATATGAATTAGTGGCAAGAAAAGAAAGAGACAAAACTCAAAATCAGCATTCACTGCAAAAAAAATTACCTGAAATTCAAATGATCTGCTTACAAGATTGAGAGCAAAGCTTACAAGGTGTTGGAGTGGTATTACAGTATGCTGCATACGACAAGGTTAGAAAAAATAATTAATCACTTAACAGTTCTTTTTCCATAGATTATAAAAGAATAACAAACAATGATCCATAGCTTTCAATCCAATATATAATCAAACAGGTTACAACATGTTTGCTCCCTTGATAAGAACTTAGTCGTACTTATATAGCAGGTCCTATTATTAGACTACATATTTCAACCGGCGTACTTTGTTTTGATATTTTAGTACCTGAAATATGATGAGGCCAATTAGTACAGGCTGTGTGTCAAACCCAAAACTTCGGAAAAGATCAGTTGAGTTCCTGACCAGTGTATAACCTCCAAATTGCAAAAACGTAAGAATCTGCATATGGAAGAAAAACAAATCAGCCATCAAAATAAAGGCATGGAACTAGATACGGAAGCAAGAAATTAGACACATCCACTTCCAACTGAAGAAATCGTTGCATAGCATAATATGATGAGTTGATGACAAACACGGATCATGCTCCAAATATTAAGAAGAATACATCGCTATTTTAGCAGGCTTAGGCAGCTTATGTGGCTTATTGACGCGCTTTTGGTTTCACCTTCTTCCTTATATTTTGTAGTGCCAGATGGAGTATACAGGGCAGCAATAAATGATAGCAACAATAAATAAAAGGATAGAGAGAAAAAGCTTGCAAGAGAACAACCACAGCTTACCTGCACAGCGATAAATGAGTACATGGTATGGTTTAGCTTCCAATGCCCCAGTTCATGAGCAATAACAGCAACAATTTCCTCATCATCCTTGCACTGCAAAAATAAAACTGAATAAATAAGACTTTTCCAAAACATTAAGGGGACTTCACTACACAGGCAATAATGAGATCATTTATCATTCTTTCCAACCCCTTTCATAACTTAGAGAAGGCAAAAATTATGTATTTGGCAACTTTCATGTTAAGTCAAAATGCATCCTCAAAATCAAGATAACTAGAATGGACTTATGTACAAGTTTCTATATAAGCAATGAGATTGTTTGCTAAGAGAGAAATTTGCTGGCATAATATTAGATTATATTTGCCACAAAATCAAAGTCTCCAAAGATCGGCAGACAATGTGCCTATTATACAAATAAATATGCATTAAGCCAAAGGCACAAGTTACTGCCATATGCTCAACAGTAGAAGGAATGAGGTTGAATATTGAAAAGCGATCGATTCTGAACTAAAGATTAGAAGACGGAGATATCAATTCACTTTATAATCACTGAAATAGCTTTGATACAAAATCAGCATTACTAAGTTTAAAATGAAGACTGAATACATTTTACTGGAAGGTCCTTTGTGCTCACAATGAAGACAATGATCAAGGCAAACAGACAATAATATTAACTCTTCCATTGCATAAAAACACAAACGTTTTCATCTATTCTTTGCTCAATACAAAAATCTTAAGGAAAGCACAAACATGAGAGGTGAAGAAACTTTTACTTGGCATTAGATCCATACCTGCTGAATCAATGTGTCATAAAGGACAATACGCTTGTTCTTAAAGAATCCATACATATAGGCCTGCATGACGTTGAAAACATTAAATCATAAGTGGATCATGAAAGGTCACTTCTGCAATCAGTATCAATGTGAATAAGTAACGGATATTATCAGACTGGAAGCCGGACATAGTTGACTAGTTCTCAATGCCATCCACTACATTAAACAATTTATGACAATAATGTTCCTACTGTGTGTGTGTATAGAGCAGCCACAAGTCTTTAAAGTAAGATGACAGAGGTAATCATTATTCTAAAAATACCAGTTCAAATTTTTACATAAACGGTTTTGCAGGAGAACGGGAATGTAATCCTAAATGATAGAAAATGAAAACGTTTATAAACACAACCAAGTGAACAAAACCAAAGATGCTTACATTGCTATGGCTTGATCTTGTGGATCCATCAACAACAAACAATTTCTTTAAAGGAAAATTTAGGGAGGAAGCAAGTTTCTCAATCTTAAGCCGGAGCTCTCCGTCAGGGAGCTATTTTCCACAGTCCATACCAAGCAAACAAAAATAAATAATTAGATTCAGGGAAAATAAGATGCTTGAATGAAACTACGAGACAATGGCTATGAAATACTCACAGGGGTGAACTTGTTAAAGAGTGGAGCTATTAGAACGGGGTAAATTGTCATCATCACAAGAGAAAGGACGAACATAAATGTCCAAAGATAGATAGCTAGATATGGACCCCCTTTCTGCAATCTCAGAGTTAAGATTCACCATCGTGAGAGAAGGATGACATAATAGCAGAAGCACTAGAGAATAAATAAGAACATAAAATCTTGTTGTTAAGCTACCACAGAAACCAAATGCTAGAAATGTGCACTAATTTTACCTGTACTATCCAAATAATAGCAGAAACAATAGGTGGACCAAGTACAATAGCAAGACACATTCCTTTGATAAGGTCCCTAATGAATAACCATATTGTTTGCTGACAAATAGATGAGAAAATAGTTAGGGACAGCAAGATAAGTGTAATCTAAAAATAACAAATGTTCCCAGAAACTAGTGGGGAAAGTAAACAAGGAAACAAAATGGTATAGCAAAGAGATTTAGAAATTAAGAATACAAACTTTATTGAAGCCATGACGGGACTCGATCACAAAAGTTGAATAAAGAGAAAAGGGTAGGTCAGTGATCTGCATTATAAAATAACAGAATAAACGGTCAACGCTATCTTCTTCAAAGTGATGACTATTTAAAGGATCCAGAAGTCAAAGGGAATATCCTGAGTTCACCTGTGACCATATCATAACACCAGCCAAAAATGAAAGAGTGTGCAGTATTTCATTCTCTTCATTTAGACCAACTAAAGGCAAGAAATTTCCTGATTTCTGCAATAAGTAACAATTAAATATACAAGATAGTGAAAGTCAATAAAAAGAAGGATCCACAAATTAAACACCAAACAACTCACCTTCCAGAACCAAGGCAATATGCCAAAGAACAAAATTGCTGAGTCTATCAAGATTGTCACACACTCATGAACAAAATGGAAGTGGCTGAGAAGTAAGAGAGAAGCATTATGGGTAAATTCAGATCGAGTCAAAAGGAAGCTTTATTGGTCACTGATGACATAATCTTGTAAATGATCAGTAGAAACAACAAAACCAACCTCTTATCAAGACTATAGGCTCGAGACTTTTCAAATTTCTCTTGGCTGATTACTCCTTCCAATGTTCTTGGAAGTGTAGGTAATTTGAGAGCAGCATGTTGCCGTAAGTCCAGATAAGTTTCAAAGAGGTACATTAATATCATAAAACCTGCAAATAGTATAGGGTAAATCAGGGAGATAAAAAGCACAGAGCACAATTAGAAACTCTAAACGGCAGAACCATCAAAACAGAACAAGCATAAAGAACAAAATCTTTTATTTAAGAACATTAATAACCGAGTGATTAACAAGTCCCATGATATGTATCATGTACTTTTCACAACACATTCCTTAATATACATAAAAAAGCGAAATCCGAACACACTGCATCTAAGTGAAATGCAAAAAGTAAAGGAAAACATATTCAGAGATTGAAATCCTTTTATCTTACAATCATTGGATCTGTCAAGTATTTAGAATTGAACTCTTACTTCTGTTCCAAAGGTTTTTTTAGCAATCACCAAGAATACAAACCCCAAGGAATTAGATACAAACAAGCATAGCAACATTACAAAAAGCAGCCACATGCTCAAGAACACAAAACGCCTCAAAATGGCATAAACGCAAGTACATATTTAGATTCTTTCATAGGAAAAGCTTCATTATCATGATCATACAGTTACCTGCAAGCTACTTAGTTAGTAGATCGACCCCATTCCATCAATCATAAACATGATACTTACAGAAACTATAGGCATAATTTAACTGATTTCCACATATTTTCTTTATCTTTTATAGATGTGAAACAGGAAAAAAAGAAAAGAAAGAAACTTGAAAGATGCTTAAAAGCCAACTTCAAAACCTAGAATTTTGAATCTCTAACAACCAAAGAAAACACACTCGTATGCATGGACACTAACTGAAACTGGGAAAAAAGTATACTTTAACTAATATATTCAAAATTGTATATAAACAGAAAAAGAAACGCTTCGTAGTTCATTTCCATAGCCAGAGTTGTGTGACAAGAAAAGAAAATAAGGAAAAATGTCCAGATGAAACGCTTAAAATCAAGAATCTAAACCGGAACCATAAAAAGCAAGAAATTTTTAGCAAGAATAGAAATCTGGAAAGAGAACAAATGGATTCAAGCTAAAACGAGAACAAGGAAATAGAAAAAAGGAGAAGAGCGTACCAACAACAGCTTCCATGTACGGAAACGCCATGTCGTATCGATTAAGAAATCAGAATCCAGAGGGAGAAATCGAGAGAGAAAGATGGGAGGGGTTTTCGCTACGGTCCTAGTCTCTTAGATTTATATAAATGGACTCTGTACAGGTACGGTTTTTAAAACCCGCATTCGACCCGACTATCACTATCCGTTTCTTGATCTCCAAAAAAGAAAAGAAATAGACCATTTTGTCAAGCGTCAAATTCATTTTTGGAAAAATAACTTGCCCTAGGTTTGTTTGTCGTTTGTGGGCTTATTTAGAAAGAAAAAAAAAATATTTTAAAAAAAGAGAGAGTTAATGAATGGTATATCTAGAAAATTATTTAGGAAGATGGTTGAAATCTATAACAACAAAAGAGAGCCATTTATAGTTGTTGATTTTCATGAATGGGTGAAAGTTAAAAGATTTAAAATTTTTGATAAAAATAGAAAATTTAAAAGAATAGTTTTTACAATAGAACTATAGTTTAAATATATATATATATTATATTTGACAATAAGCGGATTATATTAGTTGATAGCGGATAGCAGTGATAGAGCCACCTATAAGTTTGAGTGGGCACAAGCTCACCCTAAACTTTTTAAAGTCCATAGATTTGGCTTTAATCGCCCTGTGGTAGTCGGAGCTCGCACCACAGTGGCTAGGAATCACCAAACAGTGATCGGCTTTTGATTTTGAGAGTATTTCAAGAGAGAGTGAGTCGAGGGTGAGTTGGAACATGTGATAATGGTCGAGTGAGGCCGGGTTAGGGGGTTATATAGGTGAGGGGCGACGACGTTATTTTGAGAACGGGTCAATAATGACCTGCGTGTTCTTGAACGGGCATGGATACAGGGCTGCATGACCCGATGACCCGAAGCTCGAGCAGTTTGGGCTTGGTTCAGCCTATTAGGCTTAGTGAGACCATTTTTAAAAATAAATAAATAAATAAAAGGTGTGGGCCGTTTTTTTAATAGATAATGGGTCACTAGTTTAGGTTTAATTTGGATTTTGGGTTGAGTCTTTAATTGTGGGCTAATAATCTAAGCAAGGGCTTTGGGCAGTGTAAATTGGGTATGGGTCACCTTTAAAAAAAATTTAGTTTTGTTCTTTAATTTGTAGCTTAATTTATTTTAGTCCTTTAATTGTTCTAATTATTTTTAATTTAATTAATTTCTTAATTTACATTGTGTGCATGATTTAAAATAGCATGCAATGTATTTTCTAGATAACTCAAATACCTTAGTCTAATTTAATAGAGCCTTAGTTTCTAAGTTCTTTAATTGGAATCAAATAACTGAATAAGAAAGAATATTGTCGTAAATGGATGGATATTGAAATAAAGCTTGTATGCCTTAAATTAATTAGTATCACATTATAACGTGATGTTAATCAAGAGGTGTTCAAATTAAAATTTCAATGTTCTATTTAAACTTAGAAAATGGAAATCACACATAGTTAGTTTAAATAAAATTTAAAGTATGATAAATAATTAGTATCATTTTAAACTAGAAATATTATTACTTTTGGACCCATTAAAGGTAGTGTCCAAACTACTTGGATGTTACCATTTAAATCCAAAATTAATAATATTCTTAGATTTTTAATTAATCAATTCATGTAGCCCTAATTAGGTCTTACTTAGAATGGACAAGACAATAATTGAATATGCATTAAACCTTCTATGTTGAGATACATTTTGAATATAAATTGAAGTGTCCTAAATTATTTGAGCGTTTCAAAATTTATATTCGTCCAAAATGTATTTTCTTGTAAAAGGATATTCCCATTCGAAATGGAATCTATTTTACGATTGAAAGATTTAATTAAATTTAGATTAATGTTCGAAATGTCAAAATGTCACGTGGAATTAATAGGGTACTGATAACGGGCATTTGTAGGGTGCTAACCCTTCCCTACACGTAACCGACTCTCGTACCCGAATTTTTACTAAAAGAATCTCTGGTACGCTTTTTATGGTGTTCGGTCTACCAAAGTGATTAGTGGTGACTCCAAAACAATTTTTTAAGAAAATAAAGGAAATTTAATTAAAAATGAAAAATGTCCTAATTTCAAAATTGAATTAAAATGAAAAACTCGAATTTCTAAAACCTAATCGTCAGTCTGTTTTTTCCACAAAGGGGACTCAAAAACGGTCGCGACAATATTGCAAAAAATCAAGAAGAAGAGTCTCTTGGATAATGATGATAGGAGAATGTGGTATGACGATGAGTTTGAGTTCAGGGAATCTCGGGTGTGGAAAATCAGGTGGAATTGGCATCTTCTGGGATAAGAGCAAATTTTAAGTTGAGATTGTGATTGTAAATGTGAGATTCATGAAAGGGTGATAGGTTGAATAGGGAATTAAATATGTCGTAGTTAGTGTTTATGAACCTAATAGTAATACTATGCGCAGACCAAACAATCTTATGGAGCGACAAAACAGTTTATCCTCACTGTTGTCTATGGTAGTAACAATGGCAAACAAAACAGGTTACTTTGGGAACAACTCAGGAATTTCAAACTAATAGTGGTATCTCTCTCATGGATCTTAAGGGGATTTTAACATCATTGCCCATGCCGAAGAGAGTTCAAAATTTCCAGTGTTAGAACCTCACATTTCAATGAAAATTGAGGCTTTTTAGAGCTGGTACCTTCAGCTTATTGACCATTCATACACTGGATCAGTCTTCACATGGTCCAACAAGTGAGATGGCAATTTTCTTGCATGTAAGCTTGATAGGGTTTTGAATAATCAAGGGTGGTTCTATCTCTTTCTTGGCTCTTACACTGAATTTCAAGCTTAGGGGGTGTCAGATCATTACCCATCCTTCGTGTGGTTTTAGAAAGACAACCCTATTAACCGATCGAAGCCTTTTAAATTCTTTAACTACTGGACACTCATTTCCATCTACCAAGACATAAAGAGAAGATCTTGGCAAGCTGATGCTACTAGGGATGCAATGCATGCTTTATTCTTCAAATTAAAAAGGCTTAAACCCATCTTAAAGAGCTCTGGCTCGGATGGTTATAGTGCACGATTTTTCAAATCTGTCTAGGATATTATCCATGATGACTCCATTGCTGCTATTAAACAGTTCTTTTAGACCTCCTCCTTACTGCCATCTTTCAACGCCACAACATTAGTCTTGATCCCAAAGGTACCAAATGCTTGTCTTGTAAAAGAGTTTCGACCAATTTTCTGCTGCTCGGTCATTTTCAAAACCATTACTAAGATACTAGTGAATAGAATAGCTCTCTTCTTTCCTATCATGATCTTGCCTAATCAATCAACATTTGTTAAAGGGCGCAACATTATTGATAACACCCTACTGGCCCAAGAACTTGTTAAGGAGTATTCAAGGAAGGGCATCTCCTCGATGTGCTATCAAAATTGACCTTCAAAAAGCATTCGACTCAATCTGTAACACCCCATTTTAGCCCTAATTTTAAATCCCTAATTATAAGAATTCCCAATTGGAAACCCTAGAATTTGGGGGAAATTCGGAATTTAACCTAACCTAAATTGGGGACCAAATTGAATAAGTTTATAAGTTTGGTGGTTAAATTATCAGGCGGGCAAAAATAGGGACCCTTATTCTGTGATTTACCCATTTGTCTAGGGTAAACACTCCTTTGGTTTGATTCCTATTATATGCGCCGCACACCCCTCTCTCTCTCGGTTCTCTAAAAAAAAGAAATATATATTAAAATATTAAAATCCCCATTTCCGTCTTGTTTCTGTCGAAGCTCCGATCAGGGGGCTAGCTTTGACCGTTCGACGTTTCGCGGTCACCAGTGGGATCCTCGTGGTCGTCCGATCAAAACCCACTGTCGGGTATCTTGCTCGCCGTCTCCAATCGTCGGAAAGGAGGCTTGAAAGCTTCGATCTCCGCTGCCGCCGCCGTCCTCTACGGGTGCCGCCGTCGTCCTTTGCGCGCGCGTCGTGACCGTCCGAGTTTGGGTGAGTCGTGGTTGGGCTTCGGGTTTGTCGTTGCCGGTCTGTTGGCCGTCGTTTGGTCATTGTCGGGTCGTGGCCGCCGTCGTGTTGGTCGTGGCCGGTAAAGCTGTGGCCGTCGTTGGGTTCACGGGTTGCGCCGTGGGGGTTGGTACGCCACCGGGGACATGGTGTTAGGGTTGATATATTGGGGTTAGGGTTTTGCTGATTTGGGTGGTTCTTGGAGATGAACCGGATCGGTTGAGTTGGTGAACCGGACGGCTGGGCTGAACCGAACCGGACCAGTGGCTGATGCAACGATGATGTCATCCGCTGTTGCAGTGCTGATGCAATGATGACGTCATCCGCTGTTGCAGTGCTGATGCAGTCAATGATGACGTCATCGCAGTCAATGATGACGTCAGCGTTGACTTTTGGTTGACTTTTTCAGCTGAGTCCACTCTTAAGTTTTTCGACGTTCCGGTTCCGTTGCCGCTGTCCGTTCCTTCAAATTCGGACCCGAAATGCCTTTTGGATCAAGTTTATATGTTGAGCTCATATTTGTGTAAAGTGTTGCATCGGAATTTGACTCGGTTATTTTGTGTTCAGGTGACGTGGATTCTGACCACGAGATTTTACCTCCTCCTCCGCCAGGCAGACCTCCGGTGGCACAGTCTTCGAGATCTGCTAGTAAGTGTTCTGTTAAGCGTAAATATTCGAATGTGGCATAGTAGAAAGTCTGATATAGTGTTCTTGTTTTTAGGAGCTGATTCTGTTCGACCTTCCGCTAGAGCTGAGCGTGGGAGACGTCACTATCGACGTTGACTATTTAGCTGCCTAAGGTGTGTTCTCTGTCTGTGCTACATGTATGTGTTACCTGATTTCGTGATCTGTATGAAAATATTCTGTGTTATCCTGCTCGGTTGATTGAGAAATATTTTGTATGCTATTCTGCTCTGTTATCTGATAAATATTGCATGACTCGACTGTATGCTATTCTGTTCTGTTATCTGATAAACATTATATGACTCGGATGCTATGATTATGTTATGTAACACATATCGGAATCGGATTATTATGTACATGCATCTTAGTTATTTAATAAGATTGCATTCGGACTCTGGAATCGGATTACATGTCATATCATCGGGTTGGGATATTGTACGGAGGAAGCTCAGCGACTTCATCCTTCGGGATGAACTTCGCTTCGGACATGATGTTGAGGTGTAGAGTGGTTCAGGGGAACCTTACTCTTCGGACAGTGATGTAGTTGGGTGCATGTCATGTCATGTCATGATATCTGTATGCTCTACTTGTATACTTCGAAATATCTGTAAATTCGTGATATATTGTTTGACTGTTGGATTGACTTTTGTTATGCACTTTAGAGACACACTGAGCTTTATAGCTGACTCCCCCTTAGTATCTATTTCAGATTCCAGACTTAAGTTTTGGTACTTGGAGGATCTCGTTCGAACATCATTTGATACTATTTATCAGTACGTTTTGTTTTAGACTTAAATTTATTTATTTAAGTATTTTCGGATTTGGTTGTATAAGTGGACTTCAGACATTTATTATTTTTGGGGGTTGATAAACTATTTTTAGCATACTTGTTTTATTATGAAACATTAAATGATATCTTTTATAATTGAATAATAATTTCGGTATAATTTTATATAAATAATCTTACTTGAGGCGGAAGTCTCCCAATTTGTCAATTTCAATTTGTTATAAACCCTCAGGTCAAAATAGGGAGTTACACAATCAATTGGAATTTCTTGATGACTGTCTTAAAAGCAATAGATATTCTTGAAAGATTTAGGGGATGGATCTACACTTGTGTCACTATCTCAAGATTCTCAATCTCTTAAAATGGTAGCCTTGTGGGGTTCTTTAAGGGTGGAAAAGGGGTAAGGCAGGGGATCCCTTATCCCCTTACCTTTTTATCATTGTTATGAATGTTCTCTCTATCCTCTTTGACAATGCAGCTAGAGAAAAGATTTTCTAGTATCTTTCTAAGTGTGTAAAATTACCTCTCACCCATTTATGCTTCGCGAATAATCTTTTCGTATTCTGTCATGGATCTCTTGACTCGGTTTTGGGCATTTTGAGCACCTTGAAATACTTCTACACTCTCTTTGGGCTGCAACTAAATGTTGCCAAGACTGAATTTTATACCAATGGCATTCATTCAGGGATTGTTGAGAAGATATATCCGGTTACTAGATTCAAGCAGGGGCTCCTCCATGTACGCTATCTTGGGGTACCCTTGGTGACTAGGAAGCTCACGGAAAAAGATTATGCTCCTTTATTTGAAAAGATTCGAGCTAAACTCGGCACATGATCTAAGAAAAAACTTAGTTATGGTAGAAGAATTCAGTTAATTCGCGATGTCTTATTCAGAATCTTTAACTATTGGAGCAGATAGCTCGTCTTACCGAAATTCGTGATCGCTAAGGTTGAACAAATTTACATGCGTTTCTTTTAGAAGGGTGACAACATTCAAGTTACGAGTGCTCGAGTTAGTTGGAATCATATTTGTCGAACCGAGGTAGAAGGAGGACTTGGCCTTAAAAACCTTATTAACTGGAGAAAAACTTGCAATTTACAGTTACTGAAAAATATAGTAGCGGGGGAAGGCTCCCTTTGGGTGGCATGGATACAATGTTATGTTCTAAAAGGGGTCAATTTTTGACAAGCGGATATCAAGCCTCACTACAGCTGGATATTGAAGAAACTGCTCAAAATGAAGCCAATGGCAATGGACCTCTTCGCAGGGGGAGTCCCTCAAACATTACCACTCGATGGATTTGAAAAAAAAATCGAGAGTTGTGCATGATAAAGTTCATTGGCAGAAACATATATGATTCCCAAAGCACTTATCAAAGTTCTCTATCATCTTTTGGATGATCGTCTTGAATAAAGTCCCAACAAAGGAGTGACTCATAAGATGGGGTGTAGTTAATGATGCAACATGTGTTTTCTGCAGTTGTTTGGAGGAAAACCGAGATCACCTTTTCTCGAACTACCTTTACTCGACCATAGTTTGAGGGAAATTTCTGGTTGCTTGTGGATTACAGCAAGTTCTACGAACTTGGGAGGAAACTTTGCAATGGGCAGTAGAAAATTGGAGGGGAAAATCCCTTATTATCTTGACTTTAAAGTTAGCATGGACATATTTTTTTTATCACATCTAGGAAGAGCGCAATGCTAGAGTTTTTCGAGGAATAAGTCGATCTCCTGACATTCTTTTTGATTGTTTACGTTACACAATTGGTAAGATTATATAGGCACAAAATAGACACAAATGATAGTACTAATAGCCATCTTTGTACAGTTTGGTGTATCAACACCGGTTCACCCCTAAATTCTTCGACTGCAACCTATTTTTTGTACCAGTTTTTCTGCTATTTGGATAAATACAAACAACCATTTATCCAAAAAAAATGATAATATTTGATTTAAATTTCAATTTAGATATTTAGGGAAGTTTTAGGCAAAATTACGGATACAAATCCAAATAATTAAATTTTTTCAAATATCATATGAGAAACATTTTTATACGGAAGTATATTGAAAAAATAATTTTAAAAATAACATCTCCCGATATTAATTCCTGAAATGACATTCTTTCCTAACACATGGAGCAAACACGTGCTTAGGTAGCAACGTCTTTCAGGGATTTGAAAAAAAAAATTAAAAAATTTCCTACCGTGCCTTTGTGGATTTTTTTAACACCACAAGGACCAAAATGAAAGAAAAGCTAAAATATAGGGATTGAAATGAATTTTTTAGAAAATCTAAAGTAATTACACTTATCAAGTCCTTATAAATAATGATATATTTTGATAAAAATGATTTTTCAAGTTAAAAAATTAAAATAACGAATCCAAAAATTTAAAATTAATAATAAATATTGAAAATTTCAAAATCAAAGGACAAAACGAGATTTATTTTTAGGACAAAACGATGACAAGACGTCTTGTTAGAGCGTAAATTATGAAAAGTTTTATGAATTAAAAAATTAATTATTATCATATACGCACTGTCGGTAGAAATTAAAAGTTTATACAAGTGTCTTAGTTTTAAGGTTTAAGTGCTTAGTTTAGTGTGTATGATTTATGAGTTTAAGTTTAGAGAATTGGAATTTAGGGATAATAGTTAGAATTTAAGATTTAAGGTTAGAATTTAGGGTTTAAGGTTAAAATTTAGAATTTAATTTTTAGGATAATATGACGATGGTTTAAGTTTTAATCTATAAACCATAAACTATAAATTTAAACTATTATCTCTAAATTCAAAACACATATACCTAAACCATTAAACCATACACCATAAACTAAGCACCTATATCTTAAAACTAAGGCGATTTCTACCGCCACCGGTGTATCAAATAATTACCATTAAACAATTTCCCCAATCTAACATCGAAGCTCAAAATTATAACATTTCAAAAATTTACATTTAAAATGTAGCGGGTAGAAGAATATGAGATGACGTTAATTTTTGTTGTTGTTTCTTTGTTGGTGTTAAGCGTAGTGAAAGGTCATTTCTGAAATTGCCACAGAAAGAGAGGCATTGCCAGTCATTGGTCTCTCTCAAAAGTCAACCAAAAAACACGAACTTTGCTTTCTCTTTTGTATTCCATCCATCAATTGAAAAAAAAAAGAGAGGAAAAAATAAAGCTAAAAAAAGTTACAGATCCAAACCCCAACTCTCTCTCTCTCTCTCTCTCTCCTGGTCAATTTTATTTTTCAATGCGAAGAACAAAACCCTAGTTTCAGCTTTATCTTCAGTGAGGATTTTTTATTTGCCTTTGGATTTGGGGTTAGTTGGGATAAGATGTATGGGAATTGATTAGTAGAATTAAAATTTTGAGTTTATTGGGGAGCTAGCTAGAGCTAAACTGTTAAAGAGTATTTTTGTATATGCTCATCTTGTAAATTCGTGTAGAAATGAGCTTAGAAAATGATGAGCAACATTCATTAGCTCAGCCTGCGGATACCAGCAAGGAATCTCAAAAGTAATCACTTCTTTCTGCTGAATAATTAATTTTTGTTTAATGTTTTTGCAGATGTTTTAGGTTGAGTGACGCTGATAACCAATTTGTTTTTTTAATGATTCAGGAAATCTAGAATTTCATATACCAGAGATTTTTTGCTGTCATTGAGTGAATTGGATGTTTGCAAAAAGTTGCCCCGTGGATTCGATAAATCAATTTTGAGGTGAAATTCTTTTTTTATGGTCATGGGGTATGCACTTCATAAAGTTATGAAGTTGAACAGGGCAAACTTAGATACTTTTGGTATTCATTGGTCATTATGTGGTTGGAACAGTGAATTTGAGGATACATCACAAGATCGGCAAAGAATTCCTGCCACCTTCTCTGGTTACAGGCGTGATGAATATAGTTCATCACCACCTACAAGAGGGGAATCGGGTAACTATTCCCGGGGCATTCATGGACGGTGGGACAGTCGCTCTAGTGGAAAGAGTGATAGAGACAGTGATACCCAGTCTGATTTGGACGCTGGTAATGTTTATAGTTCTTTTGTTCTCCCAATGGTATTATTTTGTGTTTACTTTTAAAATGGGCTACTTTGTGCATTGTACACCTGGTAATTCACTCTTATCACCTCAATCTCAAAGATGTTTGGTAAAACCATTTTTGTGGTAATCCATTATCCACTTCATTTATTTGTTGCATACAGCATCTAAAAATTCTAGCACTTCCTTAATTGAATGATTTTAATGATACACAGATCATGGAAGACACCATGGTAATCAATCCAGCCGGTCTTGGCAAGGTTCTGAGCATGATGGGCTTCTGGGGAGCGGTTCTTTTCCTCGACCATCTGGATTTACAGCAGGAGCTTCTGCACCAAAGTTTCGAGCTAATGATCAATACCATCTAAATAAAAGTAATGAGCCATACCATCCACCCCTCCCTTACAAGGTACTTGTTTGCTTTTATTATCATTTGCAGAAAATATTGAGACTGGTATCATGATAGTTGTTTTATTCAATTTAGCATAATTATATCCCATGTACTCTGCTTAAATAATATCTGCCTGCAATTGTAGGACGATCCATTGCCCACTGAAATACGGTTTTAATAGATGTCATTTATGTGCTCATATATTTCCAGGCGGTACCTCATTCAAGGAGGGAAACTAATGACTCATATAATGATGAAACATTTGGTTCCACTGACTGCACTAGTGAAGATAGAGCAGAAGAGGAAAGAAAAAGAAGAGGTAGGTTCTCTGTTCTAGAGAACACTGTGCTGATTGTAGGCGTAGCTTATTGTGTTTATGTTTTATCTTCTTCCACTTCTCTGGTTTTGTTTTCAAATAATAAAAGCTAAAGCGTGATGAGTTTCTCTTTTAGCTTCCTTTGAGTCATGGAGGAAGGAACAACTGAAAGCATTCCAGGAGAAGAAGATTAATCCTGAAAGGCCTAAAGATGACTTCGATATTTTTGAATTGCTAGTGGACTCCAAAGATGATAAAGGAATTGCAAACAGAAGCAAGGAATCAGATGAACCTATTCCAGCATCAAATATTATTTCTGAAAAATCATCTCTTCCCGTACAAACTCCTGCTTCCAGACCACTTGTACCACCTGGTTTTGCAAGCACAATTTTGGAGAAGAATTTTGGAACCAAAACTTCAATGCACTCCCATTCTTCACAGGTACGTATTACATTGGTTTTCAGAATTTAAAACACCCATTATGATCTCTCTCTCTCTCTCTCTCTCTCTCTCTCTCTTTACCTTTTGGCATATAATTTTGATTGTAAATGTCAATCATTGATTTTCAAAGTTTTCATCCTTTTTTCCATCACATGATCTTTAATTGCTACCTTGAACCAACTATTTGATCTTCATGTACTGGATGATTCCCTAGTTGTAACATAACAGGAATAAAGTTGGTAACCAGTTGAAGAAGAGGCAATTTTGAATTTTCCATTATTTTGGTCAGATTGGGGAGAGTAATAATTTTATCACTTAAGATCAGCGCATGAAATTGGCCATATATAATTAAAATTCAGTGGGAATTTTTGGGATCGCGTTGTTTTATACTTGGTAGATGTCTGTACATGACACCAATAGTAAACATGCATATCTGAGACATAAAGACAATTTTTACCTAGTGGTTGTTACTTGCATGTGATTTTCATTAAGTAGTGGTTTTCTTATTTGTAATTCAGAGCTGATGCTATTAGGACAAAGCATGTTTCAATTATTGACTGATATTGCGTCTCATATTAATAAATAAATATTCTGTTATGCTTCAATTGGTTGGGAGTTCTGAGGTTGAGGGCAACCTTTCAGAGTCCAAAAGCAGCCTTCTCTTTGATGGGATTTCTGATGATCTTTTGGCAAAACAGTCTAAACAGCATGAAGAGGAAACTTTGAGTGAGCAGAGGCTTGACAGTAAAAACATCCACCTTTTAGACAATAACAAGAGTGCTAATGCTCTGAGTTTCTCATCAGCTTTAGATAAATTTAATGAGACCATAAGCAAGGATTCCCATATATACAAGAGTTCTAGTCTTTCAGAAGTCTTTGTATCCCCAGGAAACAGTGGAGTTACTAAACTTGATTCCAAGAAGCTGCTAGCAGATAAAATGTTGACTGAAACCGGCCAAGATGGTTCTACTTCAATTCTAGACAAGATTTTTGGCAGTGCTGTAATAGCAGATGGAGATGGCTCCACTAATATCGCTGAGGTACTATTTTGATTTCGGGGGGACATTCAAATTCAAACACATGACATTTACACTGAATCACTTCAATTGAATGGTCATTTCTGATTCCCTTGCTTAATGTAATTAAAACTATACATCTTAGTTACATGTTGTTTCTTTAGTTACTCCTTCACTTCTAGTTTTCCTTGATGAAATATTTAACGACCTCTAATATCTCTTGATCTTCAGCCTAATGATCGCAACACTGACGAGACATGGTCCCTTGACAGTTCCCATTCTTCTAAGTTTGCTCGTTTGTTTCTTGATGAAGGTTTGTTGGCACTTGTTACAAGTAATCTGGCTTTAAGTGAATCTGCTTAGTTCTCAAGTAAAAACTATGATCTAATATTCTTGTTTTGATCTCGTCTTTGCAGAGAAGAAACCAATAGATGATCTCTCCCCTGGCTGGCCAAAAGACTTGCTCTCAATAATTCAGGGTGGTGAGAAAGACGGTTCCCGTGATAGGGTGGATAGTAAGCATGTAGCTTCAAACTTTCCATTTCAAATCTCTGAAGTTGCGAGCAGGCATGTTAGAGCAAATTTGACATCCACTGGAATTGTGAACTCCAAGCAATCATGGAATACTAATGATGGTAACAACTCAGCAGCAGTTCCAGCCATCCTTACATGTGAGGATCTTGAAAAGTCAATTCTGTTAGAAAGCACTGAAAATGATCCGAGTTTGCCTCCTGCTATTGAAGGATGGAAAATTTCCGATGCCGAATGTGAGACGCAAGAAGTTAATGTCGATAATCATGCATCCCAGCACCTTCTTTCAATGTTACAAAATAAAAGTATAAAATCTATAGTATCATCAGCCAATCATGACGTCAGGTCCTCAGAAAGGATGCAAACTACTGAAACATCAACTGTTGACATGGCACCTTGTGATTCAATAGACACAAATGCAGAAAATGCTTCTGGTTCAGGGAAGAGTCTAACTCTTGAAGCACTTTTTGGAAGTGCTTTCATGAAGGAACTACAGTCAGTTCGAGCACCAGCTCCTGTTCAGAGAGGCTCAATAGAGCCTGCTAGAGTTGATGTATTCGAATCTAACAGGCTTCCCCTTAATGTTGCAGATGATAGTCTTCTTCCTTCCACTGATCATGTCGGGTCAAACATGGCTAATTTTGAAGAAAATATTTTAGCATTTACGCAAAGAGAACAAATGAATTCTGATGGCATTGAAGGGCATTTGTTAGGCTTTAATGATGCTTCATCTGCTGTGGATTTGTCACATCTCCGAGCTGGATTAGGATCTAAACTTGGTGGTTTTGACAGATCTGCTGAAATTGGGCTTCCTGAAGAGGATAATTTGCTTGGCGTCAGTAATCATGTGAAGCTGCAGAATTTCATGGCTGGTAGTGTAAAACCAGAGCTATTGCCCTCCCAAGAGGCATCGATTGATGTAGTTGAGATGGAGTTCATGGCTCCAGAAGGCATCGTTCATCACGATGCCCCATCAAGTCATCAATATCCTGCAAGTATGCTTCGTCCTCTCCATCATCCTAGCAGCAGACTAACTGGATTTGATCCTCCAATTCATCATCCAATGTTACAGCAAATGCACATGCTTGGAAACATCCCTCCACCCAACTTGCAACGAGGAATTCCTGGTGTTGCACCGCCACGGCCACCACCTCATTCAAATAATCAGATGACTGGTTTGCTACCGGAATTGAATCCGATGCACGGTTTTACATTGGGGCATGGTCACCGGCAGCCCCAACCCAACTTTGCTGGTCTCGGGATGCCTGCGGGTAAAGCATTTAACATGTCTTGTTTCGTACCTAACCCATTTAAGAAGTTTGATCTGACCATGTTAAAACTTTCTGCACTTAACTGCAAAAAGTTTACCTCATCCAGGATCCCCCAATTCTGCTGGAAAAATGAAAAGAAATGTGCCTGCAGTCTGTTGTGGATTGTCCTGTTCTGTGAACTACCATTATCATAACGATTATGTTTCACATTTTATCTACAAATAATATATGTACATCATTGCCTGCTCATTATTTCAGGTCATGACGTTGGCAATGGGAGCCATCATCCAGAGGCATTGCAGAGGCTTATTGAGATGGAACTCAGGTCAAAGTCAAAGCAGATGAGCCCTTTCGGTGCATCCGTCCACAGTCAGGGCCAAGGGATGTATGGTCACGAGCTAAACATGGGTTTTCAGTACATATAATGACTTTTGGTTGTAGTTTTGCCTTATCCCCAATGGATTGTTTCCCTCTGAGAATCGAGGATAGGTTTGATGTTCTTAATTCTTGAGGGATAGCTGTGGCTCGCTGTAATGAAATTGATCATTATCATACCTGAAATTGCCATTTTGGTTGCAATTTCCCCTTGCCTTTGTTCTGTGTCGTTTTCTTTCCAGGCAAGTTCTTATTAACAAACTGAAAATGATTAAACCAAACCTCACAATGTAAAGCATTTATAATTTGCATATAGAGCCTTTTAATCATCCAGCTGTAATATCAAGATCTCTAATATTAAGCAGTACTGAATCACTAAACTTCATTCACGGATCGGATTCTCTTGTACAGGTGATTAATAAGCCTTGAGCCACGCATTTTGGGCTCCCTATCCAGAACAGCGAGTACATCCTTAACACAACTCTGGTTTCACCGGTGACCTCTTGGATATGGCCGGGTTTTCTAGTTGCTCCAAAGAAATATATAGAGGAATAATATGTCGACTAGGATAGGAGTTGATATACATACCAGATGTTGAAGAAGACTTTAGGATTCAACTTTTAGAGCTGATCAACGGATTTCGGCTTTATAGTTGCAATTGATGAAAAATTTCAGCTCCCTTACTAGCTGAAGCTTGACAATGAACTTGATCTGCCTACGTGAGTTGATCCCAGGCTTTGATGATGAGTTAGTTGCCTTGTTTTTTATAGTGAATGCCTCGCATGGGATCCTGAAGTACTAACATCTGTTGCAGAATTGGAAGCCAAACATGGTCGTTCCCGCTCGCGAAGTCTTTGTCCCGGAACTGGAGCATCAGCACCTAACCACATCTCATTTTCTACAATATTGCGCACGAGCCGATCAAATAGTGCATGTGTGATTTCAGCTCTCTCAACTTCATCCAGTATATCGCAGCAGATATCAAAGAATCCAATATTTAGAGGGTGTGGGATAACAGCACTTGACACATCCATCATGTATAACTCAACAAAGGCTCAGAACAAGGGATGGTAAACTTCACATGGAGCTAGGTACTAATCCATCATGTAATAATCGGCATTGGTCCTTGTTTTACACCAGTCGTCGGTCGGTTACGCATCGGCACCATTGAACATTGTGATCTACTTCCTGAAACAGGTGTTGGTTCTGCATTCATTTGAGAAGTCAGCATCCCAGTAGTTTGAGAAACCTGACCAGCAACTCGGCTTGTTTCTGTTGTAATGAATGTCGATTGAGTTCTTTGGGGACATTCAATTTGGTACTGGTGGTCTGGTTTAGAACTTCATGTGTTAGAAGAACCGAAGTTTCAAGTGTCTAAAAACTCTGATGAAGCTCACATTTCATACTTCAAATTGGAAGTATACAACCAGAATTATGGATGTTAGAGATGTTATTTATGAATGCCAAAAGTTTTCTAAAAAATATAAAAAATTGGTTTTTAAATTAAAAAAATCAAATTATTGCCACATGTCAAGCATTGATTGGTTAACGAATTTTTTTAACGGTAATTAACTACCAAAAACCTAAAATTGCAACGTTGTAAACTTTAAACACATTTTTAGCAAAAATACTTTAGATGCCTAAAGTTCAAAAAAAATATAGTTTAGGCACTTATTTTAATTTAAACCAAATAAAAAAAATAAAAATTTAGTAAATACGGTAATCGAAAACGAAATAGTGTGTAATGCATATCAACAGGTCAATCGGAAGACTAAATGAAAACAAGAAGAAAATGATAGATAAGTGTACCACGTGCGACGAATATGGATGAACATCATTAACGATGAACATCGATGAACACCATTATTTTTTTAAAAATTTTAAAAATTTAAAAGACTAAAATTATAATTAAATTATCTCTAAAAAAAAATAAAAATCAAATTTATAGATAAGTGGGTTCAATTCATTGCACGGTGAAATCACCAAAGAATTGGGTAATTGTTTAAATCTTCGGTATTTGGATCTCGGAAACAATCCTTTCACCGGTTCGTTTCCAGATATATCATCTCTCAACAAATTACACTCTCTTTACTTGAACGGAAGTGGATTTTCCGGCGTTTTCCCATGGAAATCGCTTCAAAACATGACGAATCTTGCTGTTTTAAGCCTTGGGGACAATCCTTTCGATCGAGCTTCGTTCCCTGATCAGATTTTAAAGCTAAAGAAACTGAATTGGCTTTACTTGGCGAATTGCAGCATGGAGGGGAAGATTCCACCCGCCATTGGAGACCTCACTGAGCTTATAGAATTGGAGCTTCAATACAATTATTTGTCCGGTGAAATCCCGACAGAGATCGGAAAGTTTCACAAGCTATGGCAGCTCGAGCTTTACAACAACGGATTGACCGGAAAACTCCCTGTCGGATTGTGAAACCTTACGAAGCTCGAATTTTTTGATGCCTCGGCGAACAATCTTGAAGGAGATATTGCAGTAGTGGGGTCTATGACAAACCTGATCAGCCTACAACTCTTTGAGAACCGATTTTTCGGCGGAGTGCCGCCGGAGTTGGGCGAGTTCAAGAAACTGGTGAACCTGTCTCTCTACACAAACTTGTTGTCGGGTCCTTTGCCTCAAAAACTAGGTTCTTGGGCTGAAGTCAACTACATCGATATATCAGAGAATTTCTTGACCGGTCCGATTCCGCCCGACATGTGCAAGAAAGGTACCATGAGAGCTCTTCTTATGCTTCAGAACAAGTTCTCCGGCGAAATTCCGGCGACTTACGCGAGTTGCAGCACCTTGAAGCGGTTCAGAGTCAGTAACAACTCGCTATCCGATATTGTTCCTGCGGGAATATGGGGATTACCGGTAGTGGATATAATTTGATATTTCCTACAATCAACTTGAAGGCCCAATTACATCTGATATCAAGAACGCGAAGCAAATAGGGATACTGTCGGCTGAATACAATCGGTTATCAGGTGAATTGCCTGAAGAGATTTCGGAAGCTAAATCTTTGGTTAGAATTGAGCTAAACGACAACCCATTTTCAGGGAAAATCCCACATGGAATCGGGGAACTTAAAAGATTGAGCAACCTTAACTTGCAGAACAACAGGTTGTCCGGTTCAATACCAGATTCACTAGGTTCTTGTGTTTCCATCAGTGGCATAAACATGGCTATAATGTTCTTTCCGGCAAAATACCATCATGTTTAAGATTTTTGCCAACGTTGAACTCTCTGAATTTGTTCGGAAACCAGCTTTTCGGAAATATTTCAGAGAATTTGTCGTTGTTCAAGTTGAACCTTGTTGATCTATCTTACAATAAATTAATTGGTCCTATACCAAAGTCTTTCTCCAGTGAAGCATATAATGGTAGCTTTACTGGAAATTCGGGCCTTTGCAGTTCTAGTATAAGAACTTTCAAGCAATGTCCATCAGATTATTTTAAGATATAATTTTAATAGATTATTGATAATAATTAAATTTAATTTTTATTTTTTAAGAGATAATTTTAATTATACTTTTAGTCCTTTAAATTTTTAAAATTAAAAAAAAAATTAATGGTGTTTATCGTTAGTGGTGTTCATCAATGTTCATCCCCCGTTGTAGAATTTTCCGATAAAAAGTGGGTAATAGATAGGAGTGTAAATGAACAAACGTTCTATGCACTATTTGTGATTTGTTCATATAATGTTCGTTTATTTTTGTTTATTAAGATAAATAAATGAACATAAACATAATTTTTATGTTCATTTAATAAACGAATAAACTCAAACAAAAGTGTATTTGGTTCATTTATGTTCACAAATAAGTTCATTTATCGATTCGTTTATAAGCTCATTCACCCAATTTCTTTTTTCTTTTTTTACATTTTAAATATTAGTGATGTTAGGAACTAAATTGAACACAATGTGAACTTTGGAGTTAAAACTGTAAAGCTTGAGAAGCTTAAGGACTAATGGCATAATTCCATAATTTTCTTCAATTAATATGTTCGCAAACGTTAAATGGGCATGCTCGCAAACGTAAAACAAACATGTTGGCAAACATATAAACGAATATATTCACGAACGTTAAACGAACATGTTCGCGAACACTAAAACGAACGAACACGAAAACCTTTAAAAATAAACAAGTGAACACGGTATTAAAAATTTAAACGAACACGAACCGAACATGAACACCTTAAAAAATAAACAAACAAACACGAACACAACCTTGTCCGTCCAAGCTCGGTTCATTTACACCCCTAGCAATAGAAAAGTTATCCCCTAAATCTGTTAACAACCTAATCAAGCCACCGAGTTACCCCATCCTCCTCCCCTACCGCTGCTAGAATCTCTACGCGTACATCCAAAGTTGCCTGCCATTTCCGGTACCGGAAGCAAATCAAAACGAGAGAAGATAACAGGGAAAGGCACACTTATAGGATACTTGAATCATAAACATATTCAAACATACACATGGAGGTAAAATCCTTCAAATATATGGGATAGCTTCTTTTTTCCCCTCTCCAAATGATACAAGGTGTTAAAGTGCGTGTAGGGTACATGTAAAACAGTACACGACTCTCATTTTCAAATCCGGGTAACATGGCCAAGGATTAACGCAATCATATACTATTGTCAGTACACAGACGGTTGGCCACGTCGGGAATCATCCTCAAATGCTCCGAATAATTAAAACTACATATACAAGAGGATTACAGAAATGATGGGAACTTACCGAAGGATTTCTGCAATTGACCAGCCTACATTCCTCCAAAGGACCTTGCACTGTCCAACCCTCCCAAACATCAAAGCTGTGACTAGCAAAGACGAATTCCATCTTTCTATTAATCTGCCATGAGAATACATAACATTAAAATCCCAGACTTCATCAAAAGCAGAAACTTAGCTGATAATGTCATAGGAATTGCATTGTTCTCATGATAAGTTACCTGCAGTAACTTCCCACCAGCAGCAAAAGAACGCAGACCAATAGTGTCCTGGAAAAATAGCATAAAACTTTCACCCACAGATACCAAAAGCCCAAGAACTGTAGTTAATTAACGCAAACAAAGCCTACCAAAATAATTTTAAGTAAAGGCAAATGCTGAGAGTGAGGATCAACACAAAGAATGATAAATTCCTGTCAACAAACCTTGTTTCTGTAGACAACAAGGAACTGTGCTGCAGGATCTTTTTTAGTTACATTTGACATGGTATCTAGGAACCAACCACCACCTTTAACTCTTTGTCTGGACAGGTGGAGTGCAGGACGGTCTCTTGCATACATAGCTATAACATATCCCTCCTTCAGCATATCACTAGACTGTCCACTTAGGTTCTTGCTAGTTTTAAGAAGCTGATCAGAACTTGACCCCAGTGGTAATTCTTTAGGTGTTTTCCTACTCAAATCTCCAGGGGAGCGAGAATCAGAACTTAATGCTTGATCTGTGCCACTCATAGCAGTGTCATCTTCTCTTTGTGAAGTACTTTCTCTCTCTAATATTAAGGGATAGTCTGATTTTTGTAGGGTAGTTTGACGGGCATGCCTCTTTTTCGCTTTTTTACCTGACCTGCTGCGTTTTGAATCTGATTTAGTTGCAGTACCAGAAGACATACCAGAATGCTGGTTTTGATTAGGATAATACTTAGATCGGTTGATATCCTTTTTAAGGGAACTTTCAGGACTTTGTTGAATATCATCAGTCAATAGTTCACCACTAGATCCCTGCAAAGCACTTTCTTTCTCTTGTATGCTAAACTGTCCTTTTTCATCTACTATTTCACTTTCTTCCTCATCCTCATCAGAAACAGCATCCTTTGGAATAACCCCGTCGCAAAAGAATGTTTGCAACATAGAGATAGCCTTCTCCCTTATCTCCATCCACACTTCTTCACTATAATCAGCACTTCGAGGAAGTATCAACACATTGGGCATCTCCTTCACCTGAAGCAAAGATGTTATGATAATTTGATTAGTTACATCTTCAGTAATCTTAATTATGCAATACAAAATTGCAATATACGACTTCCTCAACACAGTTGAAATTGAACCTTCCAATCACAAGCTGAAAATACTCTTTTATCTTAGATAAAGATGATGGAGGGGAGAGAGAAGCAGAATTATAAAAGTTTCACCTGAGCATCATCTATCACTCCCCACATTTCCACTCTCTCTAATCCCCTTTCAATTGTAATGTAACCATAACCAATTACATTCTTAGGATTTGCACATACTGGAGCAATATTCTACTAAAATGACATTATGGCAAAACGAAGGAATTGGGTATACCACGGAACAGAAACAAGAACCTATTGCAAAGTTGATCTCATTTAAGATGCCTGGCCTTTTAACCTGACTACCTTCCTATGGAAACAGCATAGCACGGCAAAACCTGAATTCACAGAATAAGAGATTTTATCATACCCAAGCTTCCATCCACTGTGGCCCTTCAGCTCCATCCAGAGCACAACCAGCTAATGTGCCATCAATCAGAAGCTGCTTCAGTGCGCAATCATCCAAGAGCTGGCTGCTACCCGTATTCACAAGAAAAGCCCCTAAAGGGAAGTCCCCAAAAAGAAACGATTTTATACAAAAGGGAAGAGACGGAATCATAAAATTTTGAAACAAAAAAAGAAAGCAAACGTACCAGGCTTTATATGCTGCAAACATTCAGCACTTAAAATCTGAATGGTTTCATTTGTTAAAGCACAATGAAGCGATACAAGGTCACTTGCAGCCAGTAAATCATTAAGGGTATCCATTCGGCGAGCAGCTGGTGGCAATGTTATAGAAGATCTACTTACTTTTCCATTTTCCTGTGAAAACAAGATTCAGAGGAAATTTTATTCCAATGGAAAATCAATCTAACAGAGGAAATTAACAGACCATGTACACAACACAAGACATGCATATATACCACTAAAAACCTTATTGAAGCTCATTTTTAATTAAATGCAATTTGCAATAGATCTGTTATCCGCTTTCAGTTTACCTAATAAGATACAACTGAATAACATGTTAGATGAGACTATAACTTTAAGATCTTTAAATCCAGCTCAAAATGCCTATAGCAATTTGCAATTCAGTTATATGGTGCTTCACTCTTTCATAGTTCAATAAAAAATTTCTTAAGCTATTTGTGATAGTGTCAAATTTAAGTTGACAAATTCTGTCACACTTATCACAAAGTTCTAAATTTTATAAACAAGCAAGAACTGAAATGCTAAGTTTGAATTTGAAGTTAAATTGGTGAAGCAAAAAAGAGGTAAATTTTAAGTAGCAATCTAGCGGAATTACTGAAAGCTTAGAGGTAGAGTGCAGTCGGAACTCAAACTAATTGACCCATGAATACTGGAAATCAGCCTATCTTTTACCTCCACGATATCATAATAAAGCACACTCATCTTGAAGGCTAAGCTTCTGCAGGCCAGAGATCGGGCCGAAGCAGATCTACCAACAATTCCCAACACTAGTCCTCGGCACCGCCTCATTCCCCGACAAAGCGGCTGAACTGATCCAAGCCAACCGGAAGCCGAGAGCGAGTGGCGAGAGAGCAAGTGCGTCCGACGGAGCAAGCCCAGAAACAGCGCCATGACAGTGTCCGCGATCTCCTCAGCTCGCGAGGCATCGACATGGACGAGACGTAGCCCGAGGTCAGCGGCTAAGGCGGAGTCCACGGCGCGATCAGAGGAGCCGAGACAGAGGATGAGCTGGTAAGGACGGAGGCGACGCTGGGCAGCTCGAGGGAGGTAGGAGAGGGAGTGGAGGAGGACGGCGGCGGCCGCCTCGATCTTGCCATCGCCTAAGCAGCTGAGAGGGACGGACTGGACGAGCGCGACGCCGGCTAAGGAGTCTTGTTCGAGGGCGCAATCTTCGATGCAGTTGAGGGAAACGACCAAAGGGAGAGGCGTGGGGTCGTCGCTGTGACGCATTGCGGAAGAGGATCTGAGCATAGACGACGTCGTAGTCGTGGAGGTGATGTTCTCGTCGGATCCCTGCACTAATTGTGTGGACTCAGCGATAAAAATGTCTCTACGAGGGTTACAGGGTTTATGGGTGTAATTTTGGGTATTTTGAGGGTCTAAAGGCAATTCCACTTGAACAAAATGATTCTTTTAATTCAAGTTTTTCGAATAACTCGAAGAATTTGTGAAAATTTTGAGTTCGATTTTGCTAACATGAATAACCTACAAATGAAATTTTACAGTTGTGTTTTAGTCATTGAATTTTTATTTATTTATGCTTTATTTTAAATTTATTTTTTGATCAAATTTAAATAGGGCAAACTACATAAATGATCATCATATTATTAGAATAGTCGTGATTTGATAATTTTACTTTTTTTGAAGTAATTAAATGTGATGTTAGGGATGACAATTTGATCTGAATCTGATCTGAATCCGATTCGATCTGAAGGAATTTATCTGATCCATATTCGATTGAAAAAAATTCGAATTCGAATTCGAGTAAAATGTCCGAGTCCTAATAGGAGATGGGTTGGATATGGATCATGCCAAGATCCGATCCGATCCATATCCGAATCCGAATCAAAATATTTAGGGCTTTTAACTCCTTAAAACAAAATATCATGTATAATTTTACATTAAAAATAGAAGACAACATAAATAAAGTAAAAAGTTAAACTAAATACATTAAAAGAAATATAACTACATATATTTTAAAACGAGAACATAAATGTATATATTAGGTAATTTGGAATAATAGTAAAAATAAAATTAACTTTATATATATATTAAAAGTGATGATAAAAATATAAATGTCTTAAGAATGTAAGTTAAATAATAATAATAATATTTATTATGATTTATATATATTAATTAACCTTAATATAGTGTAATATATCTATTTATATCATATGCATGTATAAATAAATATGAAAAAAACAAATGCAAAATCAAGTCATAGATAAACAAACAATAAAATAAATACAATGGAGAAACAAATAAATGTAAATATCAATGAATTACTAAAAATTAAAAAAATTAGTGAATGAAATAGTAAGTAATGTGCAATCGATAGATAAAGTTATGATATATTATGCTAAAATTATGAATTAAAATAGAAAATTAAAATAGAAAGCAAATTAAAAGCATAAACAATAAACACAAAAAATTAGATGTAGTCAACAAATAAGAGATAAAAATGAACAAGTGTAGAATTAAATAGCATAAATTAATTGCGTAAGAAATTAAATATACAAAATTATGGACTGATTTGCAGGGAAATAAAATTATTAGAGGGTCAAAACACAATATACCCTAAAGACGCTAAAATTCGTGAATCTACCCCTTAGACTTAGGTCAAGACTAGGGATGACAATTTAATCCGAATCCAAAAACTTTGATCTAAATGCGGTTGAAACAAATCTGAATCCGATCCAAACACAAACCGATCCAAATCCGTTTGAAAAAAATTCGAATCCAAATATAAAAAATATCTGAGTCTGATTGTAACTGATTCAGACTTGAATTTTATACAATCCGATACAAATCCGATCCATTGTCATCCCTAGATGTGACAATTAAAAAAATAAAAGTAAAATTACACATTTGGTCCTAACTAGGTCTTTGGAGAGCAAGTGAGACATACTTACCACTGGGCCAAACATGTTCTTATTATATGTGATACAACTATTAACATATGACTTATATGGTTGTTAATGTCCAGAAAAAAAAATGGCCCAGAAACATTTTAAGTGTTAAGGACTTCATTTTTAGCATTAACAGATCACTTACTTGAAACAAAACATACGGGAGACTGCAAGAAAAATAACGAAAAAAACCCCTAATCTTTCTTCTCTCTCCGTATTTATACTGTATAATACAGGGGATACATGTCATTTGTGTTACATACATAGAATCATTAAACAGAATACAATGCATCCCTCATTGTTCTCACACATGCATCAAATCCTTTAAAAGAACTACAGGAAACAGTGGTGATTTGCCTAATGATATGCGGAAATGTCACCGGATGTTTATTCAAAATATCTCAACATCTATAACCTATAAAACAAATGAACCGGTTATTTCGTTTTTCTACCTTTGTATGAATCTCAGCTGCTGTCACAGTGCTCTAAGAACCCTGGTTAGAATCCGCTCAGAACCATTTTTTTTTTTGCATTAACAACCATATAAGTTATATATTAATGGTTGTATCATGTATCACAAAAACATGTTTGGCTCAGTGGCAAGCATGCCCCACTTGTTCTCCAAAGACCTAGGTATGAGTTTCTACAATGGCCTATCTTTGCTTTTGATTTTTCTTTCCCCTAATCAGGTGACACGATTAAGTTATTTTATTAAATTAAAATAGGATCAAATTAATAGATTATATAAGTAATGAGGACCAAATGTGTAATTATATCCTTATTTTTTTAACTGTCACGTCACCCTTCCGTTAACCTCTAACGGTTGGTGGTCAAATTAAATCTAATTTAATAATATGGCGGTTTAATTGCTTCGGAAAAAAATAAGGTGATCAAATTGCGACTTTTCTAATAGTATGGTGGTCATTTATGTAGTTTACGCATTTAAATTATATGTTTCTAAACCACAATAGTATATTGATTTAGATTCGATTCATATTTTTTTAAATACTTTTTTTATTTTACAATTTAGTCACTTAATTTTGTGTGATTTTTTTTTTATTTCTTCAATTCCCCCTTGTTTTTAACTCTATTTTTACGAAATTTGAACTGCATGCTTCTAAACTATCGTAGAATACCTATTTAGCTTCAATTCATATATTTAAAATAAATTTTCTATTTTCTCAATTTACCCTCTCAATTTTGTATGATTTTTTATTCATTCATTTTAAGTCCATTTTGATCATATTTAGAGCACATGCTCCACTACCACTATACATATTTATGTAACTTCGATTCATGTTTTTAACAAAAAAAATTCAATTTAGTTCTTTAACTTTATATTTTATTCAATCAGGTCCTTCAACTGTTATTATTATTTTTTTGTAAATTCTTTTTTCTCATAAATTCTTTGACTCATTTATACTCCTCTCAATATTTTATCCTCAAAATTTTATTCTTTAAAAATAACGTTATAAATATATTTTAGAATTTTAGATGATATTTTTTATTAAATAACATTATAAATTTTACTCACACGTGTGAAAAATATATGGAGGGATATATATCTATATACCTTATATGATTAGATAACGTCGCTTAAATTAAAATAATATGTAATATTATAAATAATCACAATCAATTTTGTAAAAAAAAATCGATAACTTGACTTGAATTGAAAAATATATATATAATTTAAATCACAAAATATGACCTATCAGGTTGTCCCCTACTTAATATTCCAAGGTAGTGAAATGTGTTCCTTAGTATTTGGGAGTACGTACTGACTATTAATTTTGAAATTCCAGTTAAGTCCAACTTTTTGGCAAATAGTGCACTGACAAGCATAGCAATTGGCATGAAACGCATTAGATTTGCACTAGGTTAGGCTATGAAATTTACATATGTGAAACAAAATAGGGTAAACTACTTAAATGGCCACCTTACTTTATAAAAAGTAGCGATACGACCACATTACTTTTTTTTCGAAGGAATTAAACCATCAAATTATTTAAATGGTATCAATTTGACCACTAGCCGTTAGAGACTAATGGCAGGGTGACGTGGCCAGTTAAAAAAAGGGTATAATTGCATATTTAATCCCTACTATTTACACATTCTTTCAATTTAGTCCTACTTTTAAATTAATAAAAATAAATAAATTATTTAATTAAATGTGTAAATAGCAGGGATTAAATATGCAATTATACTCTTTTTTTAACTGGCCACGTCACCCTGCCGTTAGTCTCTAACGGCTAGTGGTCAAATTGATACCATTTAAATAGTTTGGTGGTTTAATTGCATCGGAAAAAAATAATGTGGTCGTATCGCTACTTTTTGCAAAATAAGGTGGCCATTTAAATAGTTTACCAATAAAATATGGACATTCATGCCCCGGTTTCTCTTGAGTCTTGTCCTGCTTGGTAGGGGTTAATTTATCGGCATTGTTGCGGTTGGCTTGGCTGGAGGTTGTTGATGTGATGGGTAAGCCCCCCTCCAGTGTTGATGGGTTGTTTCTCCTTAAATTTTGAGTGAGTCTAAGGTGGGTAGGATACAATACGACTATAATACGACACCAATTGAAATTGTTTTAAATACGAAATTAAAAATATTAATTACTAACAAAAAAATGCTGCATTTGAATTTTAATTATATTTTAAGTGTGTAATCGCACGACAAGTATCGATATTTAGAGTCAAATTTCGATACTTAACTACCAACTTAAAATATTGTCAAAAAGTATAACATTTTAAATTAATAAATAACATTTTAAGTTTTAAATTTATAACATTTTCGATTAGTGTCACATCATAACCGTACTGTATCCTGTCGCACCCTAAACTCACAGTTAAATTTTCTTTTTGTGGTAAAGTTATCATTTGCCAAAAGAAATGCAATGATTAGAACAGAGTTTTATGCATTAAAATGTCGCTTTAACTTCGGTGATCTGTTAATATTGGTGATCCGTTAACATTATCGACAAAGACCGAATTAAGAATCAGACAAAGACATAATCAAAAATTAAGATTAGAATGAATAAAATATAATTAATCATAAAAATAAAATAAATAAAATTAAAGGTCCAAATAGATAATAAACGCATTTATATTTTTTTAATAAAAAATTTTAGGGATCACAGCTCCCCTAGGCATCATATATGTTCGTCCCCGGCCATCGATGAGAGCTTCCCTTGCTTTCCTGCGCGCACCGATTGTGATTAGATGATTGAACCAGTTGGATTTTATAACTGAACCAAGATAAAAACATCGACATTTCGAATTTTGTTAAAGTTCAATCCTCGTTTTAGATATAGGCTGTTCTAATGGATATTTTTTTTAAAAAAATAATAATAAGTAGTTTAACCTCCAATCCAATTTTTAAAACATCAACTAAATCCTTTAAACAAAGTCAAACTTTCAAATCTTAAGATTGTGAACGAGAAAAACCAATATTCAATCCAAGTTAGTCAATCAATAAATTGGATATGGGTAATTATAAAAGAAATATTGTGCTCAAATTTGGAAACTCAACATGATATAATTCCTCTACTTTTATGATATTAATTGTCCAAATTAAGCACAAGTACGAACTAGTAGCAAATCACTAAAGGCACCACAAATGAACTAAAAGTCTACTTTTCAGAAAGCAGCAGAAAGCTCACAAGCTTACACAACTAATAAATTGAATGGAAGAATTTCCCAAAGTTTATACAAAACATTCTACTTTTATATTACCTATAAAGACAACAGACCATCCAAATCAAAATTTCTACAGGATATAGAAACATAGATACCTGTTTAGCCTCACACCAAACCAATTACTGAACAAGTCCATAACATCAGCAGGCTCAAGGTATATACTTAGGAAAAAACCGATGTATTTACAATCCGTAATCTACTAAGATGTGGAGGGATTGAAGACGTACATACTATAGCCGTTAGCATATTCTCGAGAGCAATTTCATATCTTAAGCATGCTAAGCAAACAAGATACACTCACCTACCAGAACCCCATCAGTACCTCGCATTTATACGTTTGAATTGCTATCGTGGAGCTTCTCTTTTGATATATTCCAGACTGCTATCAAAATCCTGGAATATATCCTTTTGCTTTTATAAATGAAACAGCATATCACACTGATAGGTGAAGTGATCTATCTTAGAAAAACTTCCTCCTGATATTCCGGGTAGTTGTTTGATACGATCGCATAAGCAGTCCAACTCCGACTCCAACCCCAAGGCACACCCCGAGGCCGATTCCAACACCAACTCTAACACCAGCATTAAACCATGAAAGCTGCCCATTCTCGACCGCATACATTTCTTCAGTGTAGTGAGTATGTCCAATTTTCCCATCAGAGTCGTAATCTTCAACTTCAGCATCTGTAAACTGCACATCACCACAATGATTATTCTATTTCTTAGTAAAAAAAAAGTGATGGCAAGACATCCAATCATAAACAAATTGACTTGCAAGAAAAACTAAAATAGAAGCTACTACGAATTTGCATGAAACACAATAAACAAGCACATTTCATTATTCCAATTGTTATTTTGAAGCTCGTAGTTACAGAGCAGCGTCCTCGTAACAGGTTGCTGTTGTTCTTAAGCCTGCGGAACTCGATAAGATTATATTTTTCACCCTAAAAGTGAATCTAGGAGACAAATTTGAATGGGAAAATTACAGAAATCAAATTACTCAGAACAGCTGACAATAAATTGCGGCCGCAACACAATGTGACGCACATTGAAACGGTTTTGGAGGTCACCGCAACACACAAACCGCATTTAAAATCATAGTTATTTTATTTTTTTAGAGAAAAATCATGCTGTAACAGAGGCAACGTCCGCAGTTTACTACTTGAATATACGTCTAAAATTATGAATACTGATCATATTTAAAAAAATTGACAAAAAATGTAGTTTACCTGCAATTTCCGGTGTCTAATCAACCCATTGCAAACCTTATCGTTTCCTTTCCCGAGTTCCTCGTCCTCGGGAATTGCATCCAACATCCATTTAAGCCTCGATGCGCCTTTCCTCTTAGGGCTCACAAGTATATTCTTGGTCAATATCACCGGCGTACCAGCACAACACCCGGCGATATAAACTTCAGTCCCCGGCGCCGAAACACCCATCTTGGGCTGAAAAAAAGCCGAATTCCCAGGCTCCGTAGCCGCTGCCGCCAGATAACAGTCCATGCTCCACTCTCCATCCATCCTTTCCAACGACCCACACAACAACACCTTCTTCTCATCCTCGTAGGCCTCGAATTCAAACCCTCCCGTGACGCGGACGCTGTCGGTGCTCAAATAAGTGACCTCGGACGCTTCCCGGTTGATACGATCGCGGCGAAGGGTAATGACGGCGGAATCGGAGGCCGGCACACGAGAGCCATTGATTTCGAGGGATACACCGATATCGCGGCGGAGGTGGCAGAGGGTGAGGTGGTCGGGAACGCTGTCGACGACGCACGGCGCGATTCGAACGTAAAAGAGACGGATTTCGAGCCATACCGAGGAACGGGTTATGAGATCGTAGGAATTCGAGGTTTTCTGAGGTAGAATCGATGGAAGATCATGCGGTTGATGATCCATGACATAAAATTTAGAGGGGGGAATGATTGGGGATATCAAAAGAGGGGAATTTTGAGGGAAATCATGAATTTTTTTACATTTGATTTGGGAGATTTGTCGTGTTAATAATTAGGGCAATGGCAGTGGCGGAGAGCAAAAGAAGGAACCGAGTCAAAGAGAGGAACCGTTGCGGCCTCTCCCTCAGGGAAGCTTTGATGGAGAGGGCGAGAGAAAAACGGGTTGAAGACACGTGTGTTTCAGATATTTAGTTGGCTTGGGCCGACCCGAGAAGAGGATCTTGGGTAAAAATGTTGAATCATATTATTGGTACTATGTAAAAAGTTAGTTATGATGGTGACACACTAACATTTATAAATAATTATATATATACTATATACTTACCCCTTGTGTCCTGGTGGTAAAGGTAGATATTTATCATCCCTTGGGACCCGGTTTGAGTACCAGTAATGCATGTTGTGTGTGTCGTCTTTGAAAAGACTAAGAAAGTTGAACAGATACTACTATTACATCACATCAGCATATTCAAAAAATATATATATAGTATAAATGTACAATCAATTTTAGATTATTGTGACTCTCACAAATGAGGGTAAAATTAGGGAAATATTGTAGTTAGGAGTGATTATTAGGGAAATGAGGTTTATTGGTTTATATTTTGTAATATACAGTAAAGGTTACAGTGAAGTATGAAGTCGTCATATACAGATGGCGACTTATAATTTTTTATTATTTTTTCGATTCACTAAATTAGTATTTTCAGGAGGCGTTCTTAATTATTTATTTTTTAGATGGTCACTTGCATGGCAAATTTGGGTGAAAACCCCATTTTTAATTAATATTGGGGAAAATGGCTCCCAAAAACTATTATTTGGCAAAATGACCCCCAAACTTGCCAGGTCGGCAGACCTCGCGTTGTGTAGAACGCGAGGTACGACATCGCGTTCTGCACAACGCGATTTCAGTCGACGTGGCATTGCTGTCCGTGTTAACGGTTTCACAGTACCTCGCGTTCTGCAGAACGCGAGGTCCCCGAGAAATTGAAAAGGCGGCTGGAATATATCGCACTGACCTCGCGTTCTGTAGGACGCGAGGTCTGTGCATTTCCAGCCTGAACCACAAGCGAAAACAAGCGTGGGTAGGCCTGTTCGAACCCAATTTCGAGCGTGTAAATGGTATATTTTTAGCGATCATCGAGTTTGGGGTTGTAGTACTGAAAATTGTCTATCGTATGATACCAACATGGTTAATTTCCGTTAATTATACAATGATTTAAAATGGCTTCAAAAACCCTATGCCATCATTTTTTTTATTAAAGTTGCATTTCAACTAATGTCGATTTTCGGTTTTTTAATCCCATTAAATTTATTAGAAACAAAAATTAAATAAACATTATAAAGTTTAATTATAATATGCAAACAAAATTATAATTCGTAAACAAAATTATAATACGACATTATAAAATTTAAAAGTGTTTTACATAAATATTAAAAACATAAGTAGAAAACAACAAAAAAAGACTAAAAATGCCTATGTCCACCCGTTCCGCAGTCGGGTGGATGACGCTCACGATCTAGATACTTCCTCCGTCCATCGTGTGGTGGTCCCTCGTCCCTATCATCCTGACCATCGTGTGCGATCTGCGGATCTGTGCTGGGCCGAGGCGGGGAGTAAAACAAACTACCTATCGGCGTACTCTCCACAATCAGAAACCCATACTGAGGTGGATAATCGATAAGCATAAGGTCAGTCGTGGGCGTATGGGGACGATAGGCATCAGTGGAGCTGTATTGGGGTGGAGGCATCGTCTGCTGGAAAGTGGATGGACCGCTATGCAATGGTGGGGCAGAAAATGATGCCCCTGGAGTGTCATATCGTGGTCTCGGACCGCGCTGCGTCGACTGCCTCTGGGTCTGCCTCTGGCTCTGGGTCTGGCTCGCTCGCCGGCTCCCGCGTGGGCGGTTTTGGGGTTGCTGGGGAAGCCCTGCTGCGCGCTCGGCCGGAGTAAGGATATGTGGCATCCCATTGTTGATATACCACTGGTCATAATTGAAAGTGACCGAAGGACCCCCTACCATAATTGGTTGGAGAAACTCTGGGCGTCTGAGAAATCGTTGAGCCCAAAGCGCTATCCAGATAGCGTGGTGCTCGGCCCAGTCAACCTCCGTCTTCCCCTGACGCGTAAGATTGTGGAAGGAGTCCATATTTTGCGGAGGGGGTGGAACATTTTGGACGTACCCGAACTGTCGGAGTACCCTATCCGTAGAATGCCACACGCAAATTTCGTAGTTCAGCAGCGGCACGATGGAAATCCAGAGGTCTCGCTCTTGCACAATATCTGCTGGAGTAATGTCGCGAATCTCCTCTGAATCGTAGGGCGTCCACACGAACTAAAAAGAATGAAAAAGTTTGTAACGGTTATATGAAATATTATTGGAAAAATAATATTGAAAAAACCAAAATAATTGTTGAATTACCTTCTCCTCCATCAAGGCATCGAATCTATATCTGTATTCTTTCTGGGAGTCCGGCAGGCCGGTGTGGGATAGTGTGGTGGTCCACCTTTAAATAATGAAAAAGATCGTTAAATAAAATAATTTAATAAAAAAATATAGTAGATTATGTAGTACCTCCGTAGAAGCGGAAATGACATAGGAGTGGGAACCCTAAGCTGTGGTGCCAAAGTAGGGATCCGAAGCCAAACCTAAGCCTGCAGGAATAAACAACATCCTCCCATCGATGCTTTGGAGGCGTCAACGTTTCTGCAGAGGTCTCTGATAAGAAACGCCAAGACAGCTGACCCCCAAGATTTTAGTCTAGACTCATCTAAATTTGTCAGATGACGAAGCCACATAACGTGCACTTTTGTGCGAGTTTTGCCGGGCATTAATATCCCGCCAATAATGCGCAAGATGTGGGCTCGCGCACACCGCTGTGAAAATATAAATTAATAAAGGCATCTTAATTAAAAAATTGTAAGTTCATCCTAATTAAAAAAAATTGTAAGTTCATCCTAAATATAGATTAAATATAGATTTAATAAATGCATCCAAAGAAATTAGTAACTTAATCCTAATTTGTAAATAAATATTTGTAATTTATCCTAAATATTTAATGTAGGCAACCTAAATATTTAATAAAGTATCCTAAATATTTACTGAATTCATCCTTAATATTTATCCTAAATATTTATTAAAAAGATCCTAAATATTGTCTGAATTCATCCTAAAAAATTCATAAAGCAGCCTAATGTGCAAATAAATAATTTTAATTTAATCATAAATATAATAAAAGCATACTAAATATAATAAAAAAAATACCTGAAGTGCAACTTCATCCGCATCGGGGGAGGGGTTCCAAAGTTGTCCTCCAAGTACGATAGAGAAATTTTTCCTCCGTCCCACACTCCATCAGGGGGCAGCACGCCCATTTGTTCAGCAAATAGGATTGGCCAATGTGCCATCGTTATACCAGTAATAACACTGCCATTTGTAGGCAACCCCAGAATGTAGGCAACATCCTCCAACGTAATTGTTGCCTCGCCAAATGGAAGATGAAACGTGTGCGTCTCGGGTCTCCACCGTTCTATCAGCGCGCTGATCAACGATGGTCTAACCTTCACCCCCTATATAGCGAGCTATGTGCCCAAAATCAGCCCCCTCAATCAAACGCATAACAGCAGGAACGGGTGCGACGGTGATACGATTAAGGTAACATTGTAAGTTACGTTCGTATCCCTGAAAAAAAAAAAATAGTTAGTAAAAATAAATGAATATAATTTAATTAAAAAATTTAGACAATAAAAGGGAAAAAATAATACCTCTTCATTGTTTCGCCAATATTCACTGCAGTGACTCGTTTGGTTGCGTAGCAAGGGCTCCATGTGATCGAACGATATATAAAAGTTGCTGACAATTTTTTGTAAAATTTCTATAGAACTCGCGTTCTGTGGAGGTTTTTAGAAAAAAAAACCTCCAATTTATAGAAGACCTCGCGTCGTTTGGGATGCGAGGTTAATGAACCTCGCGTTCTGTAGAACGCGATATTCACGTACCTCGCGTCCTATAGAACGCGAGGTTCATTGAAAAGGCGCGTCAATGAACAGACGCGTGAACTGAACGGTCAGAAGGGACCTCGCGTCCTATAGAGCGCGATGTTCTAAAGAAATCGCGTTCTACAGGACGCGAGGTCGTGGGATTTTTTAAATCCAGCGTTTTAAAGCGGGAAACTCATTTAATATTACAATTTTTATTTATAATAATAACAATAAAAATAAAAATTATAATTAAAATTATAATTATAATTAAAATAATAATAATATTAATAATAATAACAACAATATTAATAAATGATACTAACAATAAAAATTATTAGTATGATAGTAATAATAATAACAATAATGAATCATACTAAATACGCGTTATGTTTTCAGTAGTAACTAAAAATGACGACATAGCGCAATATTTTGGAAGTTAAATTAAAACAAAACTTCCAAAATACGCGCTATGTTGCCATTAGTAGCTGCAAGCGAAAACTGCTTACGTGAATACACACCGATGAAAATTTCTGTGGGTGCTCCTTGCCTCTCCAAGAGTTTGCTATTTATAGAGGGAGGTGAATATGATGACGTGGCAACCTCGCGTTCTGTACAACGCGAGGTCATTCAAACCTCGCGTTGTACATAACGCGAGGTCATTCAAACCTCGCGTTGTACAGAACGCGAGGTCATTCAAACCTCGCGTTGTACAGAACGCGAGGTCTAAGAGATTTTGTATATATATATATATGCACGCAGATGAATTTTTGTAACCAGTTAAGTTTAGTTTAGGTCAGTTGAAAATGAGTTCGTGTAATGCTGCGTTTTTTTCCGTTGCAATTTTTATGTCCGAAATTTTGTTCCTTTATGATAGTTGGAGTTCACTTAAAGATTTGTGTTCCGCGGGGGTACATACCTTAATATTTACCGACATATCGCAATATTTTGGAGGTTGTGTGCTGCAGTAGTGGCTTCAATGGCAGCTTCTGTAGCCGCCGTCGAGAGGATCCCCGGCTACAGTTTTGAAATGAAACGACTTTTAGGAAGCGAGGGCGGATTCAGATCGACATTCTGCCGTGGCAGCCAACATTTTCAAATGCGGCGGGTGCCGATTACATTTGTTAATGTGGATCAAAGCTGCTACCATTTCAGAAGAAATCTGATTATCGCACTCTGCTTCTTTCAGTCGGGACCTCCGATCAAATTTGCCCGCCGGAGCGGCTAAATATATTGTTTCGAATTTTATAGATAATTTATGTAGTTGTCTCAATTTACTTATTAAAGCATACATGTTGAAAGTTTTGTTAAATGAAATGCGACTTAAATTTACTTATGTGTTGTTTTTCCTTTCCTATAAATACCCACGAATTCCACCATCATTTACTCATTCCAAATTCTCTATAAACACCCAATCCTTGCTCACCTTATGGCAAAATTTAAGGCAACCTTTTATTTTCTCGATACTTATTTTGAGTCAACAATCACCGGCAAAATGTCACTGAAAGATTTAATACAGTTGACAACAATCGAGGTTAGTAAACACACCGACAAACAAATTTCTTCCATGGAATGTCGAATCCCAACACCGTCAGCTAATGAAACGCACTACGTTATGAAGCTTACGAACGAAACAGACGTTCGTAACATGTATGATCGGCTCAATTCCGTCGGAGCTAGAGAAGTCGATTTCAATGTTAAGTTTGTCAACGCCGGCAAAGGTAGTACGTCTGCACCCGTAGAACCTACTCCGAACACTGAACACGCACCGTCTTCACCGGATGTTGATGCGGCTGTGGAGGAGCTGCAACTTTTTATGTACAGGCGTAGACAAAGAAAACAACAGCTGATCGAAGAACTAAACCTAAGTTCAGACGTGTCCACTGACTACGATGATTCGGATTAACCATTAACTTATGAAATTATCTTCCAATTATGTTATATGACGTCTTATTTCATCCTTTATTAATGTTAAACGGACTTCAAGTTATGTAAAACTACTAATACTCAATTACATTATGGACACCAGTAGTAGTAGTATTCAATTACCAGACTACAATTGTCTCAAATTCTCGAACATGTTCTCAATTACACAAACAAACAAATAGTAAATAGTACGGTTATTATAACTTCTGACGGAATATCTGAAACAAAGCAGTTAAAGTGACCTTGCGTTCTATAGAACGCGATGTTCTAAAGATATCGCGTTGTATAGAACGCGAGGTACTAATTAACCCTGCCTCCCATCAAATCTATCCCTTACTTGTCGAAAGTTAAGGGACTGCCTCCCAGGCACACGCCATTCCTGACTTGTTCATCATTTACCTGCTTATCGGTTTTAGGTAATGGACAAGCAAAGTTACCTCTCTGAACCATTATTTGCCTTACACAACCAGATTCTCCTGGATTGCAAGGGCCAATAATTTTGCCTATATATGAAGAAGAACCATAAAACGAAAATATAAGTTTCAATTGGCAATCAATTCCTATAATTTTCTAAGTATCAAAATTTCAAAAGTCTTTCATAAAATATTCAAATGGCCGGACGAGGCGTTACTACGCAAGTTCACTATGATGGGCAGAGAGGGTACCGAATTTGGCGTCCTTTTTCACTGCGAAGATCCGGTAACGATAAAGCTTCCAAGAGATTATCGTTCAAGAAGTTGGTCAAGGAACTGGAGGCAAAAGTTCCTCATTTCGATAATCATCGTTTGTCTGACGTGAAGTATCGGGTGCCAATATCTATAGACCCTTTAGAGTACTCTGTATGCCAAATTGCGGAAAATGCTGATGTGCAAATGATGATGGAAGCCCACTTCGAGTATTCAATTGGGGGGGCCCTCGAGCTGTATGTATCGTTCTCCGAGTCTAATCCAGTTGTCGAAATACCAAGCTGGGGCCGGGCGAATTTCGAATTCGATCCGAATGCCAACGTTGATAGCCCGACCGCAGGTCTACGACGTGATTTTGGCCTACTCTGCCGAGACAATGAAGTTGGTGCATCGTCATCTGCTCCTCCAAGGTAGTCCTGCGTAGCTAGTATCGGGTTCAACCTGAACCAACCCCCAAACGATGAATTCGATGCACCAACAAATGCATCGTACAGTCCATACAATCCATACAATCCTTATAGTTTTGGGGGGGAGGGAACGTCGGATCCTTACGTTATGCACGACCATGAAGCATCATATGGCCGGCACTCAATGTATGTCCCTGGCACCGACTACGGTCAACCATCTATGGGGAGACATTCTTCTTTTGGGGGTGAGGGAGCGTCGTCTTCTTACGCTATGCACGACCATGATTCATCATATGGACGACACTCAACGTATGTCCCTAGCACGGAATACGTTCAACCATCTATGGGAATACATTCCTCTTATGGTGATCTTGATTTTGGTCTTGGAAATGAGGTTCCTGAGCGATCTCGTGAGAGGTCTCCCGCTCATCGACCCCAATCCTCGCCTCGAAGGGTAGTGATTCCAGAAGCTCTACTATTCCAGCTCCCGGAGGATGCTTCTGACGAAGAACCGATTAGAGAACCCGCACCAGACGGAGATGAGCTGGGGCCATTCTATCTCGAACCAGAAGACTTGACAGAGTTACCAGAAGACCCAGAAGACACTGCCGTTCCACCACCAGATTTGGACGAAGAACCGACTGCCACCAACTTTCCTGTAGACGCAAGACCAATTTCTATGTTCCAGCCACCATCCCACTTCACAACGGTTGATATGGATGCAATGGACGTCCCTGATTTTCCCCATGATGACACAATAGATGGCCGAGTCCACCGTTCTGATGGTGAACTAAGAATTGGTATGGTGTTCTCGAACAAGGAAATTGCGGTGGCGGCAGTTAAGCAGTACAACCTGCGTCATAATGTTGAGACGACGGTGAAGAAAACCCAAGCCAAATACTACAAGGCTCACTGCGTCCAAAAGGATCAAGGCTGTAAATGGAAAATCCGTATATCAGAGTTGAAGAAGGCAGACAACCGTTGGAAAATAACAAAACTTGAGGGGCCCCATACATGCACTGTTGCTAGCCTCAACCAGGATCACAAGAACCTGGATGCAAAGTACCTCGCGGACATCTTTTCCACACTGGTGAAAACAAATCCCACTGTGTCGGTCCCCACATGTCAGGCTGCAGCTCTAGCTGTCACCGGCTTCCGTCCAGGTTATTGGAAAGCATGGTATGCAAGGAAAAAGGCCAAATATGAATTGTATGGCCGATGGGAGGAATCTTACAAAGAGTTGCGCCCGTGGCTTAATCTCCTGCAGAAACACATCCCCAGAATGGTTGTCAAACTTGATACGGTTCTGGCATACGAAAATGATCGTGTCGTCCGAGGTGTTTGTCAATTCCACCGGTTATTTTGGACTTTCCCCCAGTGCATCAACGCATTCAAGCACTGCAAACCGATGGTCCAAATCGACGGCACATGGTTGTACAGAAAATATACACAGATCCTACTTCTAGCTATAGCACAGGACGACAATCGCAAATGCGTTCATGTTGCATTCGCAATCGTCCCGAATGAGGATTTAGAGTCTTGGACGTTCTTCCTTAAGAACCTACGAAAATATGTCCTTGATCATGTAATACGAAGAAGAAAGGATGAAGGGGTGTGTGTTATTTCTGACAGAGGCACAGCGCTGCTGTGGGCGATAAAAAATTTGGGTGATTATTGGAAGCCTCCATACATTCACCACCGTTTTTTCTTGCGGCACATAGCCGCAAACTACCTGCTGAAATACAAGAATCGTGATGAACGTCAAATGGTGCTCGATATGGGTACGTCATTTATGTCATTTTCATTTTCATTTACTATATTACTTGTTACTCGCTTCAATTTACGACCTTTTTTCATGTGTTTTTCGCCCATAACTATTCAACTGTCATCCCGTAGGCAACTCGCACTACAAACAAGAGGTGGCTGAACTGCTCGAGGAATTAAGAGCGAGAAACAAAAATGGCGCAGAATACCTTGAAAAAATCCCAAAGGAAAAATGGCTTCGATCGTATGACGAGGGTAAACGTTTTGGTCACATGACAACGAACTTGGCTAAGGCAGTGAACTCATCACTGAAGGGAGTTCGGCAGTTGCCTATCACTTCCATTGTCAAAGCAACCTATTATCGTTTAGCTACCCTTTTTGCAACCTTGGGCAGGCAAGCAACTGAGTACATGGCAGGTGGACACAAAGTCCATCCAGATTTCCGCACAAGACTGCATATTCAATTGAGCCAATCAAGACAGATGCAAGCAACTCTCTTCTCGCGAGAAGGACACTTGTTTCGTGTTGCGGAATTTTCCAAGCGGTTGGAAGGCATTCAGCACAACGCTTACGTGGTAGATCTGAGGGAAAGGACATGCGAGTGCGGAATTTTCCAAACTTTCAAATACTCGTGCGCACTTGCCATTGCTGCTTGCACTAACCAACGAATAGAATACATGCATATGGTTGATGCAGTATACTTACTCAAAACGGTGCTTAAAGTTTACGAAAAAAGAGTTTCCTCCAATCGGAAATGAGGTTGATCCGAATGTTGTGGACACTGAACCGATCATACGCCCAGATCCAGCACTACTACGAGCCAAAGGACGTCCACCTTCTACAAGAATATATTGTGCCGATGATTTGGTCGAACATCGAGAGAAAACCGGACAAAAGAAGTATTGTTCTATATGTCGAAATCCTGGGCACACAGCTCCTAAGTGTCCTAATCGTTCAGCCCCTCGCATTAATTAATTATTTTTAATTTGTATATGTGAGTTCGCACATGACAATCTAATCAATAAAGTCAGTCCACTTCGATTTATACAATCCGTCATCTTATATTTTCAATCATTCAAAAAAATATGTTATGATAGTGTTTTCGAACAACTCTAAATCAGCGTACAATGGACGAAAATTGACCATGTCAGTGTCATACGATAGAGAATTTCCAGTACTACAACCCCAAACTCGATGTTACCTAAAAATTTAAAATTTATACGTATGAAATTCTGCTCGAACATGCCTATCGACATTTGTTCAAATGCAACTTCATTCAAAAAATGATGATAGCATAGGGTTTTCGAAGCCATTTTAAACCATTGTAGAATGGACGAAAATTAACCATGTTGGTATCATACGATAGACAATTTCCAGTACTACGACCCCAAACTCGATGATCGCTAAAAATATACAATTTACACGCTCGAAATTGGGCTCGAACAGGGCTACCCACGCTTGTTTTCGGTTGTGGTTCAGGGAAGATTTGCACAGACCTCGCGTCCTACAGAACGCGAGGTCAGTGCAATATATTCCAGCCGCTAGGGATGTAAAAACAGGTAATCGGACGGGTTTCAGGTCGGGTAAAATCGGATACAGGTCATTTCAGGTCATTTTTTTGTTTTGACTCGACTCGGGTCGGGTGCGGGTCCATTTCAGGTCGGGTCTATTTCAGGTCGGGTCCATTTCAAGTCGGGTCCATTTCAGGTCGGGTCTATTTCAGGTTGGGTCCGTTTCAGGTCGGGTCAAAACAGGTCGGGTCCGAAGCAGATAATTGACAGGTTAATTCGGATTCGGATACACTTCAGGTCGGGTCCATTTCAGGTCGGGTCCATTTCAGGTCGGGTCCGTTTCAGGTTGGGTCCGTTTCAGGCCGGGTCCATTTCAGGTCGGGTCCATTTCAGGTCGGGTTCATTTCATGTCGGGTTCATTTCAGGTCGGGTGCATTTCAGGTCAAGTAATTTCAGGTCGGGTAGTTTCAGGTCGGGTAATTCAGGTCAGGGTATTTTCGGATTTGGAATTCGTATTGAGTTTGAGTTCGGTACAACCGTATAAGTAGTTGATAGACTTTAGGTTGGCCTCCATCAATCGTCATTGATTTTGAGTTAATTATTTAAAGTCATATCAAATTAAAATTATAAAACATTGTAGTAATTAAAAAAATAATGAAAAGTGTCAATTTGGACTAAAAAAGGGGTCAAATTGGATTAAAAATAAACTTTCACAGATTATAATGAACAAAAATATCAAATTAAAATTATAAAACATTAGATAGATTTAAAAGAAAACAAGGAAAATGTGTCAATTTGGAATAAAAATAAAGTTTTGGGACTATAATGAACAAAAATATCAAATTAAAAGTATAAAATTAGAGTAATTAAAAAAACAATAAGTAGAGGTCAATTTAGAATAAAAATAAAGTTTTAGGGTCTAGAATGAACAAAATTTCAAATTAAAATTATAAAACATGATGAATTAAAATATATACAAGGGTTAATACATAATTAAAATAAAGTTAAGAGACTAGAATAAAGAAAATATTAAATTAAAATAATTAAACATTGGACAAATTAAAAAAATAAACGTGGGTCAATTTGGAATAAAAATAAAGTTTTAGGGTATAGAATGATGAAAATATCAAATTAAAATTATAAAATATTGGACGGATTAAAAAATAATGAATATGAGTTTAGGGTTCATACATTTATAGGTACATTTACATACATACATTAGGGTTTATGGTTTAGCGAAAACTTATTAACGGTTTAGGGTTCATACATTGATAGATACAAACATACTTACATACATTAGGGTTTAAGGTTTAGAGTTTATGTTTTAAGTGTTTAGGTTTTAGATTTAAGGGTTTAGGGTTTAAGGTTTAGAGTTTTATGAAAACTTCATTAAGTGTTTATGGTTTAAGGTTTAAGTTTAGTGTTTATGGTCTAGGGAGAAATTCATTATGGGTTTAGGGCTCATACATTGATAGCTACGTATATACATACTTATATATATTAGGGTTTATGGTTTAGGGTTACTTGTTTAGAGTTTAGGGTGTAGCGAAAACTCACTAAGAGTTTATGGTTCATATATTGATAGATACAAACATACTTACATACATAAGGGTTTAGGGTTTAAAGTTCATGGTTTATGGGTTTATGTTGTGGATTTAAGGGTTTAGATATATACATACATACTTACATATATTAGGGTTTAGTGTTTAGAGTTTAAGGTAAAACTCATCAAGGGTTTAGAATTCATACATTGATAGATATATACATACTTGTATACATTATAGTTTAGAGTTTAGAGTTTGGGGTTAGGGTTTAGGGTCTATGATTTGATGAATTTAAAGTGTTGATAAATGTAAAATATTAACTATTAACTTTTTAAATCAATTTAAAGTGTTAAATAATATTTCTGTTAAATATACATGTATAATCAATTTAATATATATGTATAAAAAATTGTATTTAAATATTCATTTCACGCTTCTAAGTTTTAAATTTTATTAAATTAATAACTTGTGATGGACGAATTAAAAATAAATTATTTAAAATTAAAATTATTTTATTAATTATGATCATTAAATTAAATTTTATTTTATTAAAAATTTTAATTAGAGGGAAAGTTAAAAGTTAAAAATACTTTAGTTTTTAATTTAGGGGGAAGTTTGTGCAACCAAATTTGGGGGGAGGGATTTTAGATTAAAAAGTTGGGGGAAACAAATTTGGGGGGGGGGATTTTAGATTAAAAAGTTGGGGGAAACAAATTTGGGGGAGGGGGAATTTTAGATTAAAAAGTTGGGGGGAAACAAATTTGGGGGGGGGGATTTTAGATTAAAAAGTTGGGGGGGGAGGGAAATTGATTGGGGGAGGCGGCAAATTGAGTGAAAATAGATGGGGAGTTTTTTTTTTGAATTTGTTATTTAAGGGTTAATTATCTTTTAGGCCCTTCCTTAATCAGATGCTTAGGGTTTAGATTATTTAAGTTTTAGTTTGTTTTTTTTTAGTGCTAACTTTTGGTATAGTTTCTTTAGATTTAATTAAACATGGTTGAACTAAAAGAAGGATTAGCATGTCACAACTCACATGTGTCCTCAATTTTCTGGTCTAATAACAATTTAGGTCTATATAAGTACAATTATTAGATAAATTATGTATTGTCTCTAAATTTTGAGTTTGAATACTTATTAAGTCCTTGTAATTTTGAAATTCAATATTTTAATTCCACCAAATGTTTAATCTTGATTTCTCCTTTGTATTGAAATAAAGTATTTTATGTGAGATAAATTATGTCTTTGCTATAAGATCTGAGAGCTAATATTATTACAAACAATTTCTTGTATTTTATCAGTTCAGGTCAAGAACAGGTCGGTCACTTAACAGGTCGGGTTTAAAAGTAGGTCGGGTCCATTTCAGTCGGGTTCAAAACAGGTCTGGTCCATTTCAGGTCGGGTCCATTTTCAGGTCGGGTCCATTTCAGGTCGGGTAAAATCGGATATCGGGTCAATTCAGTCGGGTAATTTCGGTTATTTGCCAGGTCGGCTTCGGGTTTGGGTTCTTTTCAGTCGGACGCAGGTCGGGTTTCAGGTCCAAATTAACAGGTCCAATTCGAGTTCGGGTCGTTTTCAGTCGGACGCAGATCGGGTTCAGTTGCTACAGTAACAGATCAAATTCGGGTTCGGATCAACAACAGTCGGTTGCAAATCGGGTTCGGGTCAACAAAAACTTGGGTCAAATCAGATTCTGACTCGGGC